>JAGIQG010000018.1:2381903-3127220 GCA_024679065.1 Sphyrna mokarran | reverse complement strand
ATCTCTTATATGCTTCAATTAGATCCCCTCTTAGCCGCCTCCTTTCTAACGAAAACAACCTCAAATCCTTCAACCTCTCTTCATAGGACCTGCCCTCCATACCAGGCAACATCCTAGTAAACCTCCTCTGTACCCTCTCCAATGCCTCCACATCTTTCTTATAATGTGGGGACCAGAACTGCACACAATACTCCAAGTGCGGCCGCACTAGAGTTTTGTACAGTTGCAACATGATGCTGCGGCTGCTAATTCAATCCCCCTGCCAATAAAAGCTAAGACTCCATATGCCTCTTAACAACTTTATCCACTTGACTGCACTTTCAGGGATCTATTGACACATACACCAAGATCTTCTGTTCCTCAACACTATTAAGAGCCCTACCATTAGCCCTATATCTCTACACATTTATTGTTCCTGCCAAAGTGCATTACCTCACACTTTTCCACATTAAACTCCATTTGCCACTCTCGGTCGGCCCAGCTCTGCAACTTGTCCAAGTCACTCTGTAAACTATAAAACCCCTCTTCACTATCTACCACTCCACCGACTTAGTGTCATCTGCAAATTTACTGATCCATCCTCAATACCCTCATCCAGATCATTTATAAAAATTACAAACAGCAGGGGCCCCAAAACAGACCCTGAGGGCATCAACTCGTTCACCGAACTCCACGATGAATATCTCCCATCAACCACCACCCTCTGTCTTCTATCTGCCAGCCAATTCCTAATCCAATTAGCTAAATCACCCTCTATTCCCAACATCTGCATTTTCTGTAGAAGTCTTCCATGGGCCACCTTATCAAACGCCTTACTAAAGTCCATATATACTACATCAACCGCCTTACCCCCATCCACCTCTCTGGTCACTTTCTCAAAAAACTCAATGAGGTTAGTAAGGCATGACCTACCCTTCACGAAACCATGCTGACTATCCCCAATCAATTCATTTCTTCTCTAAATAACTATAAATCCTATCCCTAATAATTCTCTCCAATACCTTGCCACAACAGAAGTAAGACTCACTGGCCTATAATTCCCTGGAAGGTCTCTCTTCCCCTTCTTAAACAATGGGACCACATTCGCTATCCTCCAGTCCTCCGGAACCACACCCGTAACCAACGAGGACCTGAAGATCAGAGCCAGAGGCTCTGCAATCTCCTCTCTTGCCTCCCAGAGAATCCTAGGGTAAATCCCGTCCGGCCCAGGGACTTATCCAACTTCAAACCCTCGAGAATTTCTAACACATCCTCCCTATCTACTACAATACTTCCTAATTTGCAACCCTGTACCTCAGTGATCTCCATAGCTACATTTCCAGCACTCTGCGTGAATACCGAAGAGAAATATTTATTCAGTGCCTCACCAATCTCTTCAGGCTCCACGCACAACTTCCCACTGCTGTCTATGACTGGCCCTAATCTTGCCCTAACCAATCTTCTATTCTTAACATATCGAAAGAAAGCTTTAGGATTCTCCTTAATCCTATCAGCCAACATCTTCTCGTGTCCCCTCTTAGCTCTCCTCAATTCACTTTTTACCTCCTTCCTGGCTAATCTATAGCTATCCATTGCACTACCTGAGCCTTCAAGCCTCATCCTGACATAAGCCTCCTTTTTCTTCTTAACCAGCAAATCAACTCTTTTCGTACACCAAGGCTCTCTTACTCGTCCATTTCCTCCCTGCCTGACAGGGACATACTTATCAAGGACTCGCAGCAGCTGCTCCTTGAATAAGCACCACATTCCAGATGTTCCCAGTCCCTGTAGTTCCCTAGTCCAATCTATGCACCCTAATTCTCTCCTGATGGCCTCATAATTACCCTTCCCCCAGCTATAACTACAGCCCCCAGCTTCATGCCTATCCCTGTCCATCACTAAGGTGAACGTAACCGAATTGTGGTCACTATCACCAAAATGTTCACTAACTTCCAAGCCTAACACCTGGTCTGGCTCATTGCCCAGCACCAAATCCAATGTAGCCTCACCTCTAGTTGGCCTATCTACATACTGAGTCAAAAAACCTTCCTGCACACTCTGTACGAAAACTGACCCCTCTAACGAGCTAGAGCTATAGCTATTCCAATCAATATTAGCAAAGTTAAAGTCCCCCATCACAATTACCCTACTACTTTCACTCCTAATCAGAATTGACTTCGCAATCCTTTCCTCAACCTCTCTAGAACTATTAGGAGGTCTGTAAAAGACTCCCAACAGGGTGACCTCTCCTCTCCTGTTTCTAATCTCAGCCCATACTACCTCAACAGACAAGTCCTCATCAAACTTCTTTTCGATCACCGTGATACAGTCTTTGACCAGTAACGCCACTCCTCCCCCCCTTCTACCCCCTTCTCTACTCCGACTAAAGCATTTGTACCCCGGAACCTGCAACATCCATTCCTGTCCCTGCTCTACCCAAGTCTCTGAAATGGCCACAACATCGAAGTTCCAGGTACTGGTCCAAGCTGCAAGTTCCTCCCCCTTATTGCGAATACTCCTTGCATTAAAGTATACGCATCTCAAAACCTCTCCTCTCCTGTTTCTAATCTCAGCCCATACTACCTCAACAGACAAGTCCTCATCAAACTTCTTTTCTATCACCGTGATACAGTCTTTGACCAATAATGCCACTCCTCCCCCCCTTCTACCTCCTTCTCTACTCCGACTAAAGCATTTGAACCCCGGAACCTGCAACATCCATTCCTGTCCCTGCTCTACCCAAGTCTCTGAAATGGCCACAACATCGAAGTTCCAGGTACTGGTCCAAGCTGCAAGTTCCTCCCCCTTATTGCGAATACTCCTTGCATTGAAGTATACGCATTTCAAACCATGCCCCACCCCACCCGTACGCCGCTGTGTTTTACAACTCTCTTCTATAACCCCCTTACTCTCATCCCTCTCAGCACCCCAACTACTTAGGATCCCACCCCCCCACCCCGAATCAGTTTAAAGCCCCCATCATAGCCTTAGCAAATTTTCCCCCCAAGATATTAGTCCCCCTCTGGTTCAGGTGTAGACCATCTCTCTTGAAGAGGTCCCACCTATCCCAGAATGAGTCCCAATTGTTAAGGAACCTGAACCCCTCCCTCCTGCACCATCCACGCAGCCATGAGTTCAAACTTTCCCTTTCTCTGTTCTTCTCTAAACTATCCCTTGGCACAGGCAAGAGTCCAGAGATAACCACTCTGCCTGTTATGGACCTAAGCTTCCACCCTAACTCCATAAATTTCTGTTTAATATCCCCTTCCCTTGTCCTACCTACATCATGTGTCCCCACATGAACTATGACTTGAGGCTGACTCCCCTCACCCTTAAGAATCTTAAAAACCCGATCTGTGACATCCTGGACCCCAGCCCCTGGGAGGCAACACACCAGCCCTGAGTCCCGTTTATTACTATTTACCCTCCTATCTGTCCTCTAACTATGGAGTCTCCTATAACTAGGCCTAATCTCTTAATCCCCCCACCCACCCACAATGGCCACCACATCACACTCCCAAGCAGCAATCCACGCCCTAAGCTCCTCTACCTTATTTACTACACTCCTGGCATTAAAGTAGACACACCGCAGCCCCTCAGTCAGGATATTTCCCTTTTCCACCACCTGCCTAACCCCCCTCTCAGAGTGCCTACAGTCCTTCCCTACCTGGGAACTAACCTCCTTATTCACCGTCCCATCGATAATCCCACCCCCCAGCTTTTCTAGTTTAAAGACTCCCCAGTAGCCCTAGCTAGTCTACCTGCCAAGATATTAGTCCCCCTAGGGTTCAAGTGCCACCCGTCCTTACTGTACAGGTCACACCTGCCCCTAAAGAGGTCCCAATGATCTATGAACCTGAATCCCTGCCCCCTGCTCCAGTCCCTCAGTTATGCCTCTTGTGGCATTAGATGGCTGACCTCTTCTGCAAGCTGTTGGCACTCACCTCCATTGTCAGTATAGTGGCACCAACAAGTGTGTGTACATCCCTCGCCCAGTGTAGCAGTCCTTCCATACTTCCCTCCCAGACAGAACCGATCTTGCAATCGTTTTTGAATACAGCTTCAGTGTACTAAAATCTCATGATGGTCCCACTCACCTGTACTCCAAGTTCAACCCTCCCTCCTCCTGGCATGCTTGATTGGTCAGCTTCGATTCAACTCTATGCCCAAAGTGTGGTTAGACTAGTTTTCACAGCCATAACCTTCCCAGCAGCTTCCTTGGCCTTGCTACATGCAAGGGTGGCCTTTATTAAAACAGCAGGCATTGTGGTACTGAGGCAGAATCAAAAGTAATGCAGCGTGGAAGCTGTGCTTGCGTATTTATTGAGCACAATATGGCAGAAAAATCCACCCTTGCCGTTGGCAGGTTCAACACTATTTTCCTCATCCAAAATCACACATTGTCGATTTCAGAAATGATATTGTCCGTAGAGGTGAGTAACGTTCCATGGTAGAGACCTGGAACTCTGTGGGGAGAGAATGGGGGGTGCTGAGGTGTGAGTGAAAATTATCAAGAAAAGTAAGACTGTGCTCTGGCTGTTAGTTTAGCAGGTTTCAATTAAATAATTAACTTTCAGTTGCTTGCTGGTCAATGAGGTCACTGTCCTTTGTAACTGACCTGGATTCTGTCTATTATGGCGGTACCAACATTGCTAGCCCAGTGTAGCAGTCCTTTCACACTCCCCTCCCAGAGAGAATTGATCTTGTGTTCATTTTTGAAAACAGCTCCATTGTTCTGAAACCTCATGATGGTTCTGTACTTTAGAACCAAGTTCAACCCTCCCTCCGTCCCTCTCTCCCTCCTCCATGTCTCTCTATTCCCATCCTATTCATGTACTTGTCAAAATGCCTCTTAAAAGTCACTATTGTATCTGCTTCTGCTACCTCCCCCGGCAACGAGTTCCAGGCAACCACTACTCTCTGTGTAAAACATCTGCCTTGTACATCTCCTTTAAACCTTGCCCCTCACACCTTAAACCTGTGCCCCCGAGTAACTGACTCTTCCACCCTGGGAAAAAGCTTCTGTCTATCCACTCTGTCCCTGCCTCTCATAATCTTGTAGATTTCTGTCAGGTTTCCCCTCAACCTCCGTCACTCCAGTGAGAACAAACCAAGTTTCTCCAACCTCTCCTCATAGCTAATGCCCTCCATACCAGGCAACATCCTGGTAAATCTTTTCTGTACCTCTTCAAAGCCGCCTTCTGGTAGTGTAGTGACCAGAATTGAACGTTATATTCCAAGTGTGGCCTTACTAAGGTTCTATAAAGCTGTAACATGACTTGCCAGTTTTTAAACTCAGTGCCCCAGCCGATGAAGGCAAGCGTGCCGTGTACCTTCTTGCTTATCTTCTCCACCTGTATTGCCACTTTCAGTGACCTGTGTACCTGTACACCCAGATCCCTCTGCCTATCAATATTCTTAAGGGTTCTGCCATTATCTGAAATCAACCTTTCAAAATTATCTCACATTTAAACTCCATCTGCCATCTCTCCGCTCAAGTCTCCAACTGATCTCTATCGTGCTGTATCCTCTGATGGTCCTCATTGCTATCCACAAATCCACCAACCTTGTGTCATCCACAAACTTACAAATCAATCCAGTTACATTTCCCTCCAAATCATTTATATATATTACAAACAGAAAAGGTCCCAGCACTGATCCCTGAGGAACACCACTTGTCACAGCCCTCCATTCAGAAACACAGTGCAGACTTGATGGGCCGAAGGACCTTCTGTCTCACACTTCCCCATGTTAAACTCCATTTGCCCAGTTTTCATCCACTCTCCCAATCTATCTATATCCCATTGCAAAATTACAATATCCTTATCTCAGCCTGTCCTTCCACCAACCTCGCATCATCGACAAATTTGGAAACCTTGCATTCTGATCCTTCCTCCAGCTTATTAGTGGACATAGTGAACAATTGTGGGCCAAAAAGTGGATCCTTGCAGTACTCCACTAATTATACTCTTCCACTCTGAAAAGAACCCACGTATTTCCAACTTTGTATTCTGCGTGACAGCCAGTTTTCAATCCATGTTAATACACCGATTCCATGGGCTTTTATTTTATGCTCCAGTTTATTGAAGTAGATAGGGAGGATGTGCTAGATATTCTCGATGGTTTGAAGTTGGATAAGTCCCCTGGGCCGGACGGGATTTACCCTAGGATTCTCTGGGAGGCAAGAGAGGAGATTGCAGAGCCTCTGGCTCTGATCTTCAGGTCGTCGTTGGTTACGGGTGTGGTTCCGGAGGACTGGAGGATAGCGAATGTGGTCCCATTGTTCAAGAAGGGGAAGAGAGACCTTCCAGGGAATTATAGGCCAGTGAGTCTTACTTCTGTTGTGGGCAAAGTATTGGAGAGAATTATTAGGGATAGGATTTATAGTTATTTAGAGAGAAATGAATTGATTGGGGATAGTCAGCATGGTTTTGTGAAGGGTAGGTCGTGCCTTACTAACCTCATTGAGTTTTTTGAAAAAGTGACCAAAGAGGTGGATGGGGGTAAGGCGGTTGATGTGGTATATATGGACTTTAGTAAGGCGTTTGATAAGGTGGCCCATGGAAGACTTCTGCAGAAAATGCAGATGTATGGGATAGAGGGTGATTTAGCTAATTGGATTAGGAATTGGCTAGCAGATAGAAGACAGAGGGTGGTGGTTGATGGGAGATATTCATCGTGGAGTTCGGTGACAAGTGGTGTACCTCAGGGGTCTGTTTTGGGGCCCCTGCTGTTTGTAATTTTTATAAATGATCTGGATGAGGGTATTGAAGGATGGATTAGTAAATTTGCAGATGACACTAAAGTTGGTGGGGTGGTAGATAGTGAAGAGGGGTGTTATAGTTTGCAGAGTGACTTGGACAAGTTGCAGAGCTGGGCCGAGAGGTGGCAAATGGAGTTTAATGTGGAAAAGTGTGAGGTAATGCACTTTGGCAGGAATAATAAATGTGTAGAGTATAGGGCTAATGGTAGGATTCTTAATAGTGTTGATGAACAGAGGGATCTTGGTGTATTTGTGCATAGATCCCTGAAAGTAGGCAGTCAAGTCGATAAGGTTGTTAAGAAGGCATATGGAGTGTTAGCTTTTATTGGTAGGGGGATTGAATTTCGGAGCCGCAACATGTTGCAACTGTACAAAACTCTAGTGCGGCCGCACTCGGAGTATTGTGTGCAGTTCTGGTCCCCACATTATAAGAAAGATGTGGAGGCATTGGAGAGGGTACAGAGGAGGTTTACCAGGATGTTGCCTGGTATGGAGGGCAGGTCTTATGAAGAGAGGCTGAGGGATTTGAGGTTGTTTTCGTTAGAAAGGAGGCGGCTAAGAGGGGACCTAATCGAAACATATAAGATGATTAGAGGTTTAGATAGGGTGGACAGTGATAGCCTTTTTCCTAGGATGGAGAAAGCTAGCACGAGGGGACACAGCTTTAAATTAAGGGGTGATAGTTATAGGACGGATATCAGAGGTAGGTTCTTTACCCAAAGGGTGGTTCGGGAGTGGAATGCCCTGCCTGCAGCAGTTGTAGATGCGCCAAGTTTGGTGGCGTTTAAGAGGTTAGTTGATAAGTATATGGAAGAGAAGGGAATGGTTTAGTTTGGAGGGTCATTGCTTTTTATATTGGTTGGCGCAACATCGAAGGCCGAAGGGCCTGTTCTGTGCTGTAATGTTCTATGTTCTTTCCCTCACTGATTGCGTATCTCCCATTTACTTGCAGCCTCACACTGTACAGGTTCAACTACCTCTTATTTTGCAGCTGCCTCCACTAATACTGGATCCCACTGATATAGTGTTGGAAACTCTGAGCCTTCCCTCGCCAAGCCTGTGAAATGCCCACGTCCTATAATGATCTCTACCTGTCCGATCCAGAGTCTGCATGACTCCTTCCAGTAAACTCTGTGGTACCTCTCTCACTCTACTGATTGTCAGCATTGCCTGCATCCTAGTTGGGATCCTCATTGCCACCCTCCCCCTGGCCTTCTCTCTTCCTTGTATCGTTCATCCTCATCCACCTCCTTGCTCCTCCACTGCCATCAGCTTCTGCTCTCTTCCCACATTGCCTGCCTTCCACCCCACCCCACACCACCTTCCCTTGTCTTCGTCAGCCCCAATCTCACCTCGAACATTGTTCAGTCAGTGTGGATCAGAGAGGCCTTAGCTATGACTGATACCACAATACTGTTAATAAGATTAAAGGATGACCAAGAATATGAGTTGTGAATATTTATGAAGCCAGAGATTGAGGGAAGATTGGAGGGCAATGGACTCATGATGAATGTCAACTGAGATTGAACTCACCAAGAATGAGAAGCTATTGAGGGCAGGAAGATAGTGAAGGTATCTGGGTGAGAAAAACATTCTGCTGCTTGGGTAGTGAGTGAGTGAAGTACTTTGTCTTTGTGAAAATTGTTATATTTCTGCATGTTCTTTCCTTCAATTTACAGTTTTAACAATTTTTATAATTTTATTTCTGACCCATATAGTTTATGGCAAGAATGTGTTGGCAGTAATCGAACAGCCCCTAGAGGAACAGAAGCTGCACACAGGAAAGAATACAGTCACATACCAGGCACGGCTGTTAAAGTCATTGATTTATGAGATCATTGGTTGGAATAACTAACAAGTATTTATCTTTTTTTAAATAGGATTAACTAAAGATTATTTTACATTTCAACCTGTTCAAAGTCAAATCTGATTTTAGAAAACCTTTGAATCAATTTGTTTCGTAACGAAATATTAAAACATTGGCTGAGTACATTCAAACACAGTACACAATTCATTTCACGTATCACCCAAATGTCACAACTATGTACTTTAGCGAGCTCGTTACGGTACAAAACCTCGAGGGAGGAAAGTAATAATCCAAGTCTTAATTATTTAGTAATCTGTGAGCAATACAGAACGTGGAAAGTTTTCTTCAAAATTTTATCAGCTCTTTGCAAAACGAGACGTGGATCTGTTTTTATTATTGTATTTTGGCTACAAGATTCTGGCTTATTGCTTAATGTACTTTTGTTAGCACACATTGTTCTGAAAGACTTTTCTTGTAATATTGGCGATGGCTTTGCAATTCACTTCATATTTTACAGAATAAATTGAATGATAAAAAATACAACAGATTGTGTTGCATTCTGTTTCAAAGTCAGCATTCATTTGGTAAAGGGGAGATGATTGGGGAAACAACAATCAATGCACTAGAACCATATGTAATTCTTCCTTGACTAATGGCAACTGCGAGGTAAGTTGTAAAGTCATATCTATTACTACCTCTGGCAGCTTGTTCCAGATGTTCAGCACCCTCTGTTTGAATAAAATGCCCCTCTGGATCCTTTTGTATCTCTCCCCTCATACCTTAAACCTATGCCCTCTAGTTTTAGGCTCCCTGCCTTTGATAAAAGATATTGACAATCTAGCTGATCCATGCTTCTCATTTTATAGACATCTCTAAGATCACCCCTAAGTCTGCTACACTTCAGGGAAAAGAGTCCCAGTCTATCCAGCCTTTCCTAAAAACTGAAACCATCAACCTTTGTAGCTTTTAATAATGCCCTTCCTATAATAGGGTGACCACAATTGTACACATTCTCTACAAAACTCAACAAGAAACAGGAAGGAATAAATGAGCAAAAAAACTGGACCTATTGGAATAAAGTGAAAACTAAAAGCAACACATAACGCCAATTTATTCTGCAAAGCAATTGTGTCGGATTACGAACAGCATCTTGCAAATAAAAGAGGTTATGACTGTAACAATTTAGCTTGCCAGTGAAATGGGAATATTTTAATCCTGTTATAATCCTGTGCCAGAACAATTATAGGGTGGAATGTTTCTCGTAATTTTACTTCTGTAACGTTTCTATGATAAATAAACACTGAGATGATGCCCCTTTTAACTTCCCATTTTGCCAGGATGTCATTCAAATGCGTATCAAGAGTTTTATTCCATCATAAACCAAAATAGATTGCCTGTCAATGTAATGCTTTATTGCTGCTTAGTTCAGTTGTCTTCGATCCTTTTTGACAAAAGATCAAAAACTTGTCTGAAAGAAGTGGTGTTACTTTTTAAAATAAATGGGTAATTTAAATTTGTATCATTTTAGAATTCTGTGTGCTAGTTTGAATATAAATATGGTGTATATCTAATACTTTGAAACTTAAGATGAACATATTTGTAAGAATAACTGATCAATTTGTTCTTAGAAATGGGATGAAAAGCAAAAGGAGTTTTCTGTACAGATAAATACTGCAATAAAACCTTGCTGTTAAAGTTCTGATAATGATTGTGCGATGTTATAGCTTGTTCCATAGAAATGAAGATAACCACCCAAAGCTCCAACAGCGACGCTGGTCATGTGATCTGAACAACCACCTGCAATCAAAGTACGGTAATCAATTCTTTGAAGAGATATTGAATGTTAGTATTAATAACCACTTTTGCAATTCATTCGGCTACATTTTGATGCTTTGTTTAGAAAAATAGAACTACAAACATTTGGTAAACTAGGTGTATTCTATAGTTACTAATATTTCTTTCCATCAATGCCTGATTTCTAATGTTGAAACATTTATCATTTTCTCCCCCATATGATTTTCCAATATATCGATGGACTAAGAGCAGCAAGATAGCACAGTGGTCAGCACTGCTGCTTCACGGGTTCTGGGTTCGATTCCCAGCTCGGGTCGCTGCCTGTGTGGAGTTTGCACATTCTCCCCGTGTCTGCGTGGGTTTCCTCCGGGTGCTCCGGTTTCCTCCCACAGTCCAAAGATGTGCGGGTTAGGTTGATTGGTCATGCTAAGAAATTGCCCCTTAGTGTCCAGGGATGCGTGGGTTAGAGGGATTAGTGGGTATAATATGTAGGGGTCGGGCCTGAGTGGGATTGTGTTCAGTGCAGACTCGATGGGCCAAAGGGCCTTTTTCTGCACTGTAGGGTTCTGTGATTCTAAGTACAATACTTACGACTCGCCACCCATAACCGCATTATCAAATGATTACTATTGGAAATGATGGAATCTGAAATTACTCCGGCTGATTAATGTTATGCACAAATTGAGCACATGACAGGGGATTTCAGACACTGTCAGGATGGTGGAGGGGGAGGGGTCAGATATTTAGGACAAATGAGGAGAATTTTCTTTTCACCAGGAGGGAAGTGAATCTTTGGAATTGTAGAATCCCTGCAGTGAAGAAGGAAGCCATTCGTCCCATTGAGCCTGCACCAACAACAATTCCACCAAGGCCCCATCCCCATAACCCCACATATCCACTCTAGCTAGTCCCCCTGACACTAAGGGGCAATTTAGCATGGTCAATTAACCTAACCCACGTATCTTTGGACTGTGGGAGAAAACCCACGCAGCTGCAAGGTGCCAGGAGTCTACATCAGAGTGAGACAGCACCATAACAAATTAGATTCACACAGGAATTCAGTGCACAGGGGAAAGAGATGAGATAGACATAGAAATTATTCCAAATTAATTAAGTGAATAATTATTAAGTTAACCAAATACATAAGTAACAATAGTAGGATAGACGTTATATTGCAGCTGTGGTATGTGGGCACCTTTGGATGCTAAAGTGACACAAAATATAAGCAGCAAACGAATTCTGGGATTAAAAAGCAGAACCTCAAAGATAATAACTTCTGGGTATGACTTCAAATGCGCAAATTGGATAGGGCAAATAAGATTACAGAGATGAATGCATAGCTCAAAGACTGGTGTGGGAGAAGTGGGTTCCAGCTCGTGGGTCACTGACACCAATCTGGGGAAAGTGTACATTGTACCATTGGGATGATCTGACCTTGAGTCATTCTGGGTTGAGTACTCTTGCGAAATACTGTTGGATTACTAGTCATGTGATATTGCCCCTCCCCGCCCCTTGGGTGACATGAACAAATATTTTGCTTCTTTCAGTAACAGCTATAGCTCAGAAGGTGGAAGGGAGAGAGTGAAATTACAATCACTAGGGAAGTGAGTAATCTAACGGAGCTGTGACTGACAAGTAGAACATAGAACATTACACTGCAGTACAGGCCCTTCGGCCCTCGATGTTGCGCCGGCCAGTGGACCCTCTAACCTAAACTATTCCAATATCATCCATATGCCTATCCACCGAACATTTGAATGCCCCCAAAGTAGGCGAGTCCACAACTGCTGCAGGCAGGGCATTCCACGCCCTCACCACCCTCTGTGTAAAGAACCTGCCTCTGACATCCGTCCTATAACTACCACCTCTTAATTTAAAGTTATGTCCCCTCGTGTTGGTCATCACCATCCGAGGAAAAAGGCTCTCACTATCCACCCTATCCAATCCCTTGATCATCTTATACGCCTCAATTAGGTCACCGCGTAACCTTCTTCTCTCTAATGAAAATAACCTCAGGTCCCTCAGCCTTTCCTCATAAGGCCTTCCCACCATACCAGGCAACATCCTGGTAAACCTCCTCTGCACCCTTTCCAATGCTTCCACATCTTTCTTATAATGCGGCGACCAGAACTGTACGTAATACTCCAAGTGCGGCCGCACCAGAGTTTTGTACAGTTGTAACATAACCTCACGGCTCCTAAATTCAATCCCTCTACCAATAAAAGCTAACACACCGTACGCCTTCTTAACAACTTTATCAACCTGGGTGCCAACTTTCAAAGAGCTATGTACTTGTACCCCAAGATCCCTCTGCTCGACAACACTATTAAGGGTCCTTCCATTAGCCCTATATTTCATATGCCTGTTATTCCTACCAAAGTGAATCACCTCACACTTATCCGTATTGAATTCCATTTGCCACCTCACGGCCCAGCTCTGCAACCTATCTATGTCCCTCTGCAAACTGTAACATCCATCCTCGCTGTCTACAACTCCCCCCACTTTGGTATCGTCAGCAAATTTACTAATCCAACCCTCTACACCCTCATCTAGGTCATTTATAAAAATGACAAACAGCAGTGGCCCCAAAACAGATCCTTGAGGTACACCACTTGTAACTGCACTCCAGGTTGAATATTTCCCATCAACCACCACCCTCTGTCTTCTATCAGCTAGCCAATTCCTAATCCACACTGCTAAATCACCTTCAATCCCATGCATCTGCACTTTCTGCAGTAGCCTACCATGGGGAACCTTATCAAACGCTTTGCTAAAATCCATATACACTACATCAACTCCCTTACCCTTATCTACCGCTTTGGTCACCTCCTCAAAAAACTCAATAAGGTTTGTGAGGCACGACCTACCCTTCACAAAACCGTGCTGACTATCCCTAATCAATTTATTTCTCTCTCGATGCTTATAAATCCTATCCCTTATAATTCTTTCCAAGACCTTGCCCACAACAGAAGTCAGGCTCACCGGTCGATAATTTCCAGGATGATCCCTACTCCCCTTTTTGAACAAAGGGACAACATTTGCCATCCTCCAGTCTTCCGGCACTATACCTGTAGCCAACGACGACACGAAGATCAAAGCCAAAGGCTCTGCAATCTCCTCTCTAGCCTCCCAGAGAATCCTAGGGTAAATCCCATCTGGCCCAGGGGACTTATCAATTTTCATACCCACCTTCATGGCGAAGGTGTTAGAACTGATCATGAAGGAGGTTATAGCTGGAAAAACTCAAAGATACTCAGAAAGAGTCAGCATACTTTTGTGAAAGGGAAATCATGTTAAATCAATTCTTTACAGTTCCTTAAAGAAAGGGATAAAATTTCCTGAAGGCATTTGATGAAATGCCAAATTGCAAAAAATGAAAGCTCCTGGTGTAGGGAGTCACATATTAGCATGGATAGAAGTCTGCCTGACTGATAGAAAATAAAAGAGCATGCATAAATGAATCTTTGGCAGTATATGACGATTGCAGTTCCATAGGGATTTGTGCTAAGACCTCAATATATTACAAATTAAACCAATGACAATAATGAGCCAGGGCAGGTGGTTGATGTTGTAGTGGGGGAACACGTGGCTAACAGTGACCACAATTCTGTCTACTTTAGGATACAGATGGAAAAGGATGCTTGTTGCCCTAGGGGCAGGGTGCTGAATTGGGGGAAGGCTAACTACGGTCGGATTAGGCAGGAACTTATGGAAACTGATTGGGAACGGTTGTTTGAGGGTAAGTCCAAGCTAGGCATGTGGGACTCTTTCGAGGGAATACTGAAAATGTTGCAAGATAAGTACGTGCCAACCAAGAGGAAAGATGGGAAAGGTAGGATTAGAGAACCGTGGATTACTAGGGATATTGAGGACTTGGTTAGGAAGAAAAGAGAAGCGTATGATAGGTCAAAGCAGCTGGGAACCGAGACAGCATTGAAGGAATATAGAGAGAGTAGGAGGGAGCTCAAACAGGGAGTTAGAAGGGCAATTCATGGTATTCACAAAGGAGGGGGGCTTGTTGACAGCTCCTGTCTCTGAGGGAGCTGTGGACCAGTTGAGGGAAATATCCATACCGAGGGAGGAAGTGTTAGAGTTTCTAGGTAGCATTAAAACTGATAAATCTCCTGGGCCTGATGGCATTTATCCCAGACTGCTTAGAGAGGTGCGAAGTGAAATTGCTGGGCCTCTGACGCAAATCTTTGTCTCTTCCTTGGGCACAGGTGAGGTCCCAGAGGACTGGAGAATAGCTAATGTTGTACTGTTGTTTAAAAAGGGTGGTAGGGATAACCCCGGAAATTATAGGCCGGTGAGTTTGACGTCAGTGGTAGGGAAGCTGTTGGAGGGAATTCTTAGAGATAGGATGTATAGGCACTTAGAGCGTTGTGATCTGATTAGGGATACGCAGCATGGATTTGTTAAGGGGAGGTCATGCCTTACAAATCTGGTAGAATTTTTTAAGGAGGTGACAAAATCAGTGGATGAAGGGCGAGCCGTTGATGTTGTCTATTTGGATTTTAGTAAGGAGTTTGACAAAGTCCCTCATGGGAGGTTAGTCGAGAAGGTCAAGGCAAATGGGATACAAGGACAGGTAGCTAGATGGATAAGTAACTGGCTTGGTAATAGGAGACAGAGTAATAATGGAAGGGTGTTTCTCTAGCTGGAGGTCGGTCACTAGTGGTGTGCCGCAGGGCTTGGTACTGGGACCTCTTCTATTTGTAATATACATAAATGACTTGGAAGAGGGAGTAAGTGGAGTGATCAGCAAGTTTGCTGACGATACAAAGATGGCTGGACTTGCGGATAGTGTCAGGCGATGCAGCAGGACATAGGCTGGTAGCTTGGGCAGACAGATGGCAGATGGAATTCAATCCTGATAAATGTGAGGTGATGCATTTAGGGAGAAAAAATGTAGGGGGGAGGTATATGATAAAGGGTAGACCTATTAAGAGTATAGAAACGCAGAGGGACAAGTCTGAAGGTGACAGAGCAAGTGGAGAAGGTTGTGAAGAAAGCATATAGTATGCTAGCCTTTATAGGAAGGGGTATAGAGTACAAGAGCTGGCCTTTAATGTTGCAGTTATATAAAACGCTGGTTAGACCTCATTTGGATACTGTGTCCAGTTCTGGTCGCCTTACTACCGGAAGGACATGGAGACTCTGGAAAGAGTGCAGAGGAGGTTTACCAGGATGCTGACTGGTATGGAAGGTCTGAGTTACAAGGAGAGATTAGGCAAACTGGGACTGTTTTCCTTAGAAAGACGTAGACTTAGAGGAGATCTGATAGAGGTGTACAAGATTTTGAAGGGGATAGATAGAGTAAACAGGGCTAAGGTTTTTCCTAGGATGGACTCAAATAGCACGAGGGGTCACGGGCTTAGGGTGAGGGGGATAAGGTATAATTTGGATGCTCGAGGGAGTTTTTTCACACAGAGGGTGGTGGGGGTATGGAATGCACTGCCAAGTAAAGTGGTGGAGGCAGGTACTCTGGAGTTATTTAAGAAATGCTTAGATGGGCACATGAACAGAATGGGAATGGAGGGGTATAGAAAACTGATTTAAAATAGGGATCATGAGCCTTGGGAGTCCCTGGAAGTGTGTAAATAGATGATGATATTGATGTACTTGTTTTTATCCTACAGGTGCTTTGGCCCACCTTGTTGTCTAACGAGGGGCATACACGCGATGGGTCGTGAGAGGGCTGCTCTTGGACCTTTTTCGAGAGTATCCTAGTGCTTCACGTCGTTAGTGTACACTTGACCTGGACCATTTGATGGGTAACACGACAGCTCAGTGACTATCGCTGTGCTGTGCAGATACATGGATTTGGGCCTGTGTCTGTGGGAGTTTGCGCATTCTTCCCATGCTTGCGTGGGTTTTCTCCGGGAGCTCCGGTTTCATCCCACATCCCAAAGATGTGCTCTTAGGCTAATTGGCAGAACAAATTCTCCCTAAATTGTCTCAAATTTCGTTTTTAATCCATAGATCTATAAACATGGACAGGGATCGCGTGTAGAAGTGGTGGCGGCGTGAGCTCGTTGGGCCGAAGAGCCTGTTTCCCGTGCTGTTTTGTTCTTATATGGAGGGGAGAGAGGAGTTTAGGCATGACAGTTAAATTTAAGAAAGTGTGTTGTGAAGAGAACACTGCATCAGTGATTGGGGGGAGGGAGACTGCTGCACACTCTGCAGTAGGAATAACAGCAATTAGAGGGGCAGGGGGTGAGTGCACAGAGAGGGAGACTGCTGCATATTAACAATCAGGAGATTTGTAATGGAACATCCCGTTAACAGAAAATGCAATAATCATTCAAGAAAATTCAATATTTTACCTTGCAAATACTTTTCTCTTCTCTTCACTCGTTTGGGTTTTATGAAAACATTCCGTTCTCCCCTGCGTAAATATCCAGAGTCATCTAATTACAATAGAGTACATTTGGTTAATATTTTTAAAATATTTTAATTCTAACCTGCGTATATCCTGAAGAGTACCTGATGATATTTGAAGGAAAATCTGGATGAAATTAGCTGTCATTTTCTTCTCCAAATATGATGTTCGCTGTTTTCATTCTTTGAGTCTGCTTTTTATTTTGTAACGGTTTAGATTGGATTTTTACTTCCAGGTTTTTTCAATGAATTATTGCCAAAATCTCACAGCACTTGTGCTCTGAGATAGAAGAGGAAATGAACCTTGAGAACTGGCCCCAGCCTGGCACGGTGGAACGGTGGTTAACATTGCTGCCTCACAGTGCCAAGGGTACGGGATCAATTTCTGGCTTGGGTCACTGTCTGTGTGGAGTCAGCACATTCTCCCCATGTCTGTGTGGGTTTCCTCTGAGTGCTCTGGTTTCCTCTCACAGTCCAGAGATGTGCAGGTGGATTGGCCATGCTAAATTGCCCCTTTGTGTCAGGGGGGCTAATTAGGGTAAATGTATGGGGTTATGGGGATAGCCCTGGGTGGGATTGTGGTAGGTGCAGACTTGATGGGCTGAATGGCCTCCTTCTGCACTGTAGGGATTCCATGAATGCATCCCCAGTGGGCAGAAACCCAGGATCGGGCATATTGACAGAATCACAGATTAAAGTCTCAGCGCTTTGGAACTCAGCACATCTGAATGCCGGAAATCTAAATGAAAGCATTTCAGAGGTCGCACACACCCAGTCAGTCTACATTGTAACTTGTGAAAAACAAAAAATTCAAATCTTACAGAGCCCTGAAAAAAATGACCCAGGAGCAGCATTCTTACAGGAGCATAGGAAAAGAATCTGAACAGATGGGGAGAATGAAATGGTGGGTGAAGAATGTGAGTGTAGAGCTGGAGTATTTAAATTGCAGAAGTTATTTCCTAACCCACAGACTACAATCAGTAAGGATAGGCAACAACGCCTTCTCCATGATCATCCTCAACACCACTGCCCCGCAAGGCCATGTTCTCAGCCCCCTATTATACACCTTATACATCTGTGACTATGTGGCCAATTCTCCTCCAATTCGATTTTCAAGTTTGCTGATGACACCACCATAGTGGGTCGGATCTCAAACAATGATGAGACAGAGTACAGGAATGAGATAGAGAATCTGGCCTCACTGTCAACAAAACAAAGGAGATTGTTATCAACTTTAGGAAGCTTAAAAGAGAACATGCCCCTGTCTACGTCAACGGGACAAAGTAGAAATGGTGAGCAGCTTCGATTTTTTTTTTAAGTGTCCAGATCACCAACAATCTGTCCTGGTTCCCCCCACGTCCCCTCGCTCCATGTCGACACCATAGTTAAGAAAGCCCACCAATGAGTCTTTCCCAGCAGGCTAAGCACATTTGGCATGTTCCCAACTTTTACAGATGCATCATAGAAAGTATTCTTCCTGGCCGTGTCTCTGTAGGTAAGTTCTGTCCTAGACTGCAAAAAAAAACCATAAAAGTTCATGAATGAAGTCCATCACTCAAGGCAGCCTCCGACTCAAAGATGCTGTCGACACTTCCTGCTGGACTGGGAAAACAGCCAGCATAATCAATGACAGCACAGACCCTGGACATTCTCTGTTCCACCTTCTTCCATCAGGGAAAAGATACAAAAGTCTGAAGTCTCGTACCAACCGACTCAAGAATAGCCTCTTCCCTACTGCTGTCAAATTTTTAACCGGACCTACCTCGAATTAAGCTGATCTTTCTCTACACCCGAGCTATGACTGTAATACTAACTTCTGTACTCTCCCTTTTCTTCTTTATGAACAGTATGCTTTGCATAGCGTGCAACAAACGATACTTTTCATTGTATACTGTGTGACAATAATAAATTAGCTAATCCTTATAAAATCACTTGCAGCTGCCAATCACGCTGTGAACTTGTAGGTTATGGCAGCAGTTAAGCAGTACTAATTCTTTAATCCTATAATTCTATCCTCAGGCTTATGCCAATAGGGATACTGGGAGAAAGCAGGAACACATTACTTGGCTGGATGATGAGCTGTGATTATAAGGATTAAAGAAGCGAATAGTCTACTCGTGTTCCCATGTTCTATGTTTGCATGTTTCCAAAGCCTGAGGCTACAATCATTGCTTTCCCTAAATGTTTCCTGCTATCACATCATCCACTTGGCTCATTCTCTTCCCAAGAACTATATTTAGCAATATCCCATTTCTCATTCAACTAGAAATATATTGCTGCAGTAAATGTTTCTGAACACGCTCGAAATTCTTTCTCTAGATTCTTTCTCTCCTTTATCCTTTGCAATCTTATCCCAAATTATATTTTTCAAGTAAAGTCCCACATTATAATTGCTCTATAATTCTCGCTCCTTTTTATAATTTCCTTGCAAGTATCAGGCCACTTAGAACATAGAACACTACAGCACAAACAGGCCCTTCGGCCCACAAGTTGTGCCCAACACATCAAAACCTACCCAGCCATAGACCTATCTATAACCCCCCAATCCCATTGGATCCCATATACTCATCCAGAAGTCTTTTAAAAGACCCCAGCGAGTTCGCCTCGACCACCACCGACGGCAGCCAATTCCATTCCCTCACCACCCTCTGAGTGAAAAACTTTCCCCTAGCATCCCCTCTGTACTTGCTTCCCTGCACCTTAAATCTGTGCCCTCTCGTCGTGACCATTTCAGCCCTGGGAAATAGTCTCTGAGCCCTGGGAAATAGTCTCTGAACTTCGCCCCTCGAGTCTGGTCTGCCAATCAATAGAATCATAGCTGGTCTGATTGTGGCCCCAACTTCTCATTCACCTCCTTCCCCAATAATTTTTAACTCTCTTGTTAGTCAAGAAGCCATCTATCTGCCCCTTAAAAACATTCAGTGCTCCAGAGTAGAGTTCCAAAGGAAATTTGCTATGTTCTCACCAACCTTTACAGATGCACCATAGAAAGCATTCTTTTTGGTTGAGTCACAGCTTGATATGGCTCCTGCTCTGCCCAAGACAGCAAGAAACTACAAATGGTTGTGAAGTAGCCCAATCCATCACACAAACCAGCCTCCCATCTACTGACTCTATCTACACTCCCGCTGCCTCGGGGAAAAGCAGCCAGCATAATTAAGGAGCACACACAACCTGGACATTCTCTCTTCCATTTTCTTCTGTCGGGAAAAAGATACAAAAATATGAGGTCACGTATCAACTGACTCAAGATCAGCTTCTGCCATCAAAACTTTTGAATGGACTTATCTCATATTAAGTTGATCTTTCTCTACACCCTAGCTATGACTGTAACACTACATTCTGCACTCTCTTCTTTCCTTCACTGCGAACGGTAAGCATTGCCTGTATCGCATGCAAGAAACAATACTTTTCCCTGTATGCTAATACATGTGACAATAATAAATCAAATCAAATTAGATTCTCATGACCCTTTGGGAAGATATTTTCTCCACATCTCCATTTTAAACAGGAGACCCTTATTTTTAAGCTATGTCCACTGATTCCAGAGGGGAAAATATTCTTTCATAGAATTCGTACAATGCAGAAGAGATCATTCGGCGTGTTGAGTCTATACTGACTCTCTGACAGGGTACCTCACCCAGATCCTCTCTCCCACCCTATCCCTGTAATCCTATAAATTTACCATGGCTCGTGCCCGTAACGTATACATCTTTGGAGTGTGGGAGGATTCCGGACCACCTGAAGGAAACCCACGCAGACACGAGGTGAATGTATAAACTCCACGCAGACAGTGATCCAAGGCTAGAATTGAACCCGGCTCTCCGGCGCTGTGAGGCAGCAGTGCTAACCACTCCCTTTCAGCATCTAAACTGTCAAGTCCCCTCAGGATCTTGGGTGTTTTAATAAGATCACCTTTCATTCTTCTAAACTCCAACAAGACCATTTTGTGAATCTAAATTCCACCAGAGCATTAGCTCAGTCCTCTGGATTACTTCATTAATCCTCTGAACTACTAGCCCAGTGACATTACCACTCTCCCGTTATCTTCCCCTCTATCATTATACCTTTCTCCCATCTTGTGATGCAAAGCAGCTGGTCATTTCTATTTTCTGTGGCCAGGCTTCCGTGTGCAGGTTACCAGGGACTATAGCTCAGGAGATTCTCCTCCTCTTACCAGCTGCTGCCGGTGTATTGGAAAGATTGCTATACAACCTGTTTCACGTTCTGTGTGAGCATCAATTCTGAGAGTTGGACTTGAATCCACAGCTTCTGGCTTAGAGACAGGGATCCTATGACTGGTCACAAGAGCTCCACAATGTCCTCTTTTGCAACAGTATCCTTAATCACTACCTCCACCCCTCATCTCTCCCCCCTCCCCTTTCCCAAACACCTTGTACCCAGCAATATTTCATACTCTTTAAGCTCTGTTACAGGATGTTTTCACATGGCAATCTGCACAGTAACTCATTAAATTTATTAAACACATCCACATAGAACATAGAACATTACAGCACAGAACAGGCCCTTCGGCCTTCGATGTTGTGCCGACCAAAATAAAAAGCAATGCCCCTCCAAACTAAACCATTCCCTTCTCTTCCATATACTTATCAATTAACCTCTTAAATGCCCCCAAACTTGGCGCATCTACAACAGCTGCAGGCAGGGCATTCCACTCCCTAATCACTCTTTGAGTAAAGAACTACCTCTGATATCCGTCCTATAACTCATACCCCTTAATTTAAAGCTGTGTCCCCTCGTGCTAGCTTTCTCCATCCTAGGAAAAAGGCTAACACTGTCGACCCTATCTAAACCTCTAATCATCTTATATGCTTCAATAAGATCCCCTCTTAGCCGCCTCCTTTCTAACGAAAACAACCTCAAATCCTTCAACCCCTCTTCATAGGACCTGCCCTCCATACCAGGCAACATCCTGGTAAACCTCCTCTGTACCCTCTCCAATGCCTCCACATCTTTCTTATAATGTGGGGACCAGAACTGCACACAATACTCCAAGTGCGGCCCGCACTAGAGTTTTGTACAGTTGCAACATGACGTTGCGGCTCCGAAATTCAATCCCCCTACCAATAAAAGCTAAGACTCTATATGCCTTCTTAACAACCTTATCGACTTGACTGCCTACTTTCAGGGATCTATGCACATATACACCAAGATCCCTCTGTTCATCAACACTATTAAGAATCCTACCATTAGCCTATACTCTACACATTTATTATTCCTGCCAAAGTGCATTACCTCACACTTTTCCACATTAAACTCCATTTGCCACCTCTCGGCCCAGCTCTGCAACTTGTCCAAGTCACTCTGTAAACTACAACACCCCTCTTCACTATCTACCACTCCACCGACTTTAGTTTCATCTGCAAATTTACTGATCCATCCCTCAATACCCTCATCCAGATCATTTATAAAAATTACAAACAGCAGGGGCCCCAAACAGACCCCTGAGGCACACCACTTGTCACCGAACTCCACGATGAATATCTCCCATCAACCACCACCCTCTGTCTTCTATCTGCCAGCCAATTCCTAATCCAATTAGCTAAATCACCCTCTATTCCACACATCTGCATTTTCTGCAGAAGTCTTCCATGGGCCCCCTTATCAAACGCCTTACTAAAGTCCATATATACTACATCAACCGCCTTACCCCCATCCACCTCTCTGGTCACTTTCTCACAAAACTCAATGAGGTTAGTAAGGCATGACCTACCCTTCACGAAACCATGCTGACTATCCCCAATCAATTCATTTCTCTAAAACATACAAACACATTAACCCAATTTAGATTTTATTACTGTTCCTTTTACTCTGCTTATTGCTGAACTATTCACAGGCAATTCAGAGAATATTCAAGCAAATGATGGGAGAATTGACTCAGTTATTATCTCATCCAAGCTCTGATGTTTACAGAGAAACTGCAAATAGAATCTTAGAATCCCTACGGCACAGAGGGAGGCCATTCGGCCCATTGAGTTTGCACCAACTACAATCCCATCCTGGCCCCTATCCCCACGCATTTACCCTAGCCAGTACCCCTGATACTCAGGGGCAATTTAGCATAGCCAATGCACCTAACATCTTTACAGTGTGGGAAGAAAGCAGAGCACCCAGAGGAAACCCACACAGACATGGGGAGAATGTGCAAACCGGGTACCTGGCACTGAGAGTTTTTCACCTAACATTACATTATAGATTTTACAAAAAGAGGTGCATCTTGTACAAGCCATGTATTTATCCTTGCACTCACTGCAGAGGCTCCCAGCTTAACTTGGTGTGACTACACCCTATCTCTATCATTGAGACAACTGTCCTTGCTATTTGCTATCAGTAAATGCAGTTAATTAAAGCTGTCTTTATCAGGATTTAAGCTGCTTGTGAGGAGCTAATCTGAAAATTCAGCTGACTCAGTTCATAGAATCATAGAGTCCCTATTGTGCAGAAAGAGGCCATTCAGCCCATCAAGCCTGCACTGACAACAATCCCATCCAGGCCCTATCCCTGCAATCCTATATATTAACTCCGTTAATCCCGCTGACACTAAGGGACAATCAACTATCCTGCACAACTTTGCACTGTGGGAGGAAACCGGAGCACGCAGAGGAAACCCATGGAGACATGGGGAGAATGTGCAAACTCTCAGGATGCTGCCTGGTATGGAAGGTCTGAGTTACGAGGAGAGGTTAGGCAAATTGGGACTGTTTTCCTCAGAAAGACTAATCTAGTCTTTCTAATAGAGATGTACAAGATTATGAGGGGTATAGATAGAGTAAACAGGGTTAAGCTTTTTCCTCGGATGGACTCAAATAGCATGAGGGGTCACAGGCTTAGCATGAGGGGGTTAGGTATAATTTGGATGCTAGAAGGAGTTTTTTCACACAGAGGGTGGTGGGGGTATGGAATGCGCTGCCAAGTAAAGTGGTGGAGGCAGGTACTCTGGAGTTATTTAAGAAATACTTAGATGGGCACATGAACAGAATGGGAATGGAGGGGTATAGAAAACTGATTTAAAATAGGGATCATGAGCCTTGGGAGTCCCTGGGAAGTGTGTAAATAGACGATGATATTGATGTACTTGTTTTTATCCTACAGGTGCTTTGGTCCACCTTGTTGTCTAACAAGGGGCATACACGCGATGGGTCGTGAGAGGGCTGCTCTTGGATTTTTTTTTCGAGAGTATCCTAGTGCTTCACGTCGTTAGTGTACGCTTGACCTGGACCATTTGATGGGCAACACGACAGCTCAGTGACTATCGCTGTGCTGTGCAGATACATGGATTTGGGCCTGTGTCTGTGGGAATTTGCGCATTCTCCCCGTGCTTGTGTGGGTTTTCTCCGGGTGCTCCGGTTTCCTCCCACATCCCAAAGGTGTGCTCATAGGCTAATTGGCAAAACAAATTCTCCCTAAATTGTCTCAAATTTGGTTTTTAATCCATGGATGTATAAACATGGACAGGGATCACAGGTAGAAGTGGGAACATCGGGGTGGTGGCGCGGACTTGTTGGGACGAAGGGCCTGTTTCCTGTGCTGATTTGTTCTTTGTTCTATACAGTAACCTTGTATGAAGATTAATTGCTGTTAGAATATGCTTTGATCTTTGTAACAAATGGATATAACTCTCTACAACCTGTCATCCTTTTCTATTATTTTCTTAATAATTTTTAAATGTTACTGTGAAATAACATTAAAAGCTCAATATTTATTGTTTTATTTTCCCCTAACACTCTGCCCTACTCATTAACTAGTTAAGGACACTATTTTCTCCAGCACTAGGAATGTCACACCAAGTCTCAGTGCTGCTTCCCCAGACCTGTCTTACTAATATACTCTCTCCTGAGACTGCAGTGACTGAAAACTGTATCCGTGACCTGACAGAAGAATGTGAATCCCGGCGTTCGATGGAGACTGGGATTTCCATGGTCACACCATCTGCACTTGCAACATGTGTCCGGCAGAAGGTAAGGGTGAAGTGAGCTTTGAGAAGGCAGTGATTTATCTTCATTCTGGATATTTGTGGCTTCATGGTTGCCAGTCCCAACACACTTAACATGAGAAACAAGAGTGCCTATCCGTCACAGCTCACCGCCCCCTCGCTGACCGTCACCGCCCCCTCGCTGACCGTCACCGCCCCCTCGCTGACCGTCACCGCCCCCTCGCTGACCGTCACCGCCCCCTCGCTGACCGTCACCCCCCCTCGCTGACCGGCCCCCTCGCTGACCGTCACCGCCCCCTTCGCTGACCGTCACCGCCCCCCTCGCTGACCGTCACCGCCCCTCGCTGACCGTCACGCCCCCTCGCTACCGTCACCGCCCCCTCGCTGACCGTCACCGCCCCCTCGCTGACCGTCACCGCCCCCTCGCTGACCGTCACCGCCCCCCCTCGCTGACCGTCACCCCCCCTCGCTGACCGTCACCGCCCCCTCGCTGACCGTCCCGCCCCCTCGCTGACCGTCACCCGCCCCCTCGCTGACCGTCACCGCCCCCTCGCTGACCGTCACCGCCCCCTCGCTGACCGTCACCCGCCCCCTCGCTGACCGTCACCGCCCCCCCGCTGACCGTCACGCCCCCTCGCTGACCGTCACCGCCCCCTCGCTGCCGTCACCGCCCCTCCGCTGACCGTCCCGCCCCCTCGCTGACCGTCACCGCCCCCTCGCTGACCGTCACCGCCCCCTCGCTGACGTCACCGCCCCCGCTCCCGTCACCGCCCCTCGCTGACCGTCACCGCCCCCTCGCTGACCGTCACCCGCCCCCTCGCTGACCGTCACCGCCCCCTCGCTGACCGTCACCGCCCCCTCGCTGACCGTCACCGCCCCCTCGCTGACCGTCACCGCCCCCTCGCTGACCGTCACCGCCCCCTCGCTGACCGTCACCGCCCCCTCGCTGACCCTGACCGTCACCGCCCCCTCGCTGCTCACTTGGCCGGTGAATCTAAAATCAGGAGGCATGACTTCAGAATAATTTGGAACTATTTTTGCAGGAACAATTCTGCAGGAAGCTGAGCTAATAGCTTGGACCCTATTTCCAGGATCACTGATGGAGTCAATCTGAGAGCGTGCAACACCTTATAAATCCCAACCTGTTGTATTCGCCGGTGAGAGAGACTTGTGCCGTGTAGTCTATTAGCAGACTCTTCAAAGTCTCTTTTTCATCTGGGAATACGGGACAGGGTGAGTAAATGTGATGAGGATTACTAAATTGTGCAGTCAGAAACAGGCTGATGGTCTCATTATATATTGTCACTTCTACAGAACCGTTTTAAATCCACATATGAATTGCCCATTGTGAGTAATATTGGTGAATATTGGTTCAGAAGAATCACTCACCGTCCTTTCCAAAGCAACCAGATTGCAGCTGCTGCCAGCTCAGAATGTGTTCCAGCCACCGAGCCTTGTAAAACTCCGAGAATCCAACATACCCGCAAAGCATCACTGTAAAAAGATAGACATTTTCTACTGGCTCTTATTTGGAACAGCTAAAAGAGAATGCTGCTAATGTTTACTTCTATTTAATTATTACTTAGTAATAAGTACTAGGTGTACTTCTCAATCCACCTTAATGCAGTCTCAAGACATCAAGGCATCAAACAGTAACTCCTAGTGAGACTGGAAAACTGCAGAATTTGCTGCAATTGTGGCAGATTCTTCCAAATTGAATCATCAACCTGCTACATTGCAGAATGGATCGCTTTGGCCCATCATATTTGTACTAGTTTTCCAAATTCAATGTGATATGCCCAGTTTCGCTCAATAATCCTATACATTCTTCCCTTTAAGATAACAGCCTCATTTCCTTTAAAATGCATCAATGAGTCGGCCTCCAGTACACTCTCAGACAATACATTGCAGATCCGAACCACTCTCTTCCACATCAATTTCCTCATGGCAGCATATCGACAGAGCATCAGAAGACCTTACAACCCGACCAATGCCACACAGCAGGTGAGCAAGAGTGAGATCTAAAACAGGTCCTGTGTCCAGTGAAGGAAACAGACCGAGATCTGCTCTGATGCACCAGGATTAAGTACCAGTGTAGCATCTCCAACAGTTATCAAGGATTAACATGCGTGATCAGCCTCAGTGTCACAAGACAATTGAGTCAAAAGCATGTGGTGTGCTTTTAGATGCAACACGTAACTGACGAGGATGTGTGTCGGACTTGCATTACTTGACAAGTTATTGATTCTGCACTTTGTCACCGAGGAGAAGCAGATGTACAATGCCAGTGAAAGGGGGACAAGGTCCTGCCTTACTGCTTTGATAACTGCCAAGGATAAAGATGTGGAGATTGCTGAGAAGGCAGAGTGTGATTTACAGCAATTGGCAAGCTTGGATGTGTCTTGCATAGGGAGTCAGATGTAACCATTTTGATGGTGGCATATGGCTTTGATTTGATTTATTATTATCACATATATTGGGCTGCATGAAATATATTGTTTCTTGAGCTATATGGACAAAATGTACTATTCATAGAGCACAGAAGAGAGAAGGAAAGGAAAGGGGACAGAATATAGTGTTACAGTCATAGCTAGGGTGTAGAGAAAGATCTATGTAATGTAAGGTAGATGCATTCAAATGTCTAATGGCAATGGGTAGAAATTGTTCTCGAGTCAGTTGCTCTCAGACTTCTGAATCTTTTTCCTGATGGAAGAGGATGAAACAGGATACGTGCAAGGAGTCCTTGATTATGGAACATAGAACATTACAGCACAGAACAGGCCCTTCGGCCTTCGATGTTGCGCCGACCAATTGCACCATCGATTATAGTGGCTGCTGTTATTCAGATTTAATTAGGTAACACCTTGTGGAATAATGTCTGTTTCAAAGGCTAACAAATTTCTGGGGATAGAAGAAGTCACTCAGGGTGATTTGCAACAGGTGGCTAAAGCAAAGCCTTTGATCAATTGGGGCAGTGAGCTGACGAATGGCAGAGCGAGTTTAATTTAGATAAATGCGAGATGATATATTTTAGTAGATTGAACCAGGGCTAACTCAGTTAATGGTACGGTATTGGGGAAAGTTACAGAATAAAGAGATCGAGTGGTATGTGTTCACAACTCCTTGAAAGTGGAGTCACGTTTGAAGGTAGACAGAGTGGTGAAGAAGGCATTCATCGTACTTGGTTTCATCGGTCAGAACATTGAATACAGGAGTTGGGACGTCTTGTTGGAGTTGTACAAATATTGGTAAGGCCACACTTGTGTACAGTTCTGGTCACCCTATTATAGAAAGGTATTATTAAATTAGAAAGAGTGCAGAAAAGATTTACTAGGATGCTACTGGGACTTGATGGATTGAGTTATAAGGGGAAGCTGGATAGACTGGGACTTCTTTCTTTGGAGTGTAGGAGGCTGAGAGGTCCATAAAATAATGAGGGTCACAGGTCAGCTGGATAGTCAATATCTTTTCCCGAAGATAGGGGAGTGTAAAATTAAAGGGTATAACTTTAAGGTGAGAGGGGAGAGATACAAAAATGTCCAGGGGGGCAATTTTTTCATACTGAGCGTGGTGAGTGCTTGGAACAAGCTGCCAGAGGTAATAGTAGAGGCGGATACAATTTTGTCTTTTAAAAAGCACTTAAATAGTTACATAGGTAAGGTGGGGATAGAGAGATATGGGCCAAATGTGGGCAATTGGGATTGGTTTAGGGATTTAAATAAAAGGGTGGCATGGACAAGTTGGGCTGAAGGGCCTGTTTTCATGCTGTAAACCTCTGTGACTCGCTGTGTGAATCTGTCTCCACCATGCTCTCAGACAGTACATTCCAGACCCTAACCACTCATTATATGAGAATGATTTTAATTATAATAGTAAATTACTGAGGATGCTGGAATCTGAAGCAAAAACAGAAAATGATGGAAAATCTCAGCAGATCTGACAACATTTGTGGAGTGAAAAGGAGAGAATTGGGTCATCCAGACTCAAAACATTGGCTCTAATCTCTCTACAGATGTTGAGATTTTCCAGCATTTACTGTTTTTTTTTCTTTTTCCCATGTTGCTTTCTATATCCTCTCGTTCTCAATTCTATAACGAGCAGAAAAAGTTTCTGTCTAGCCCCCTCTATCAAATCTCCTCTTAGTCTTCCCTCCAAAGAGAACAGTCCCAATCTCTCCAAATGAGATTCAAGGGCAGCAAGAAACCATACTTGTAATTTTTCTGGGAGGGAGGTAGGCAGCTTTCAGGAGGATTGGAGGGAAAGTGGTAGCAAGCAGGAGGGAGGAGGCAGCAGGAGAGAGGATCGGAGGAAAGCAGTGAATGGGAGGGAGGTCGAGGGAGGGAGGCAGTGAGTGGGAGGGTCAGAGGGAGGGAGACAGTGAGGGGATGGTCAGAGGGAGGGAGACAGTGAGTGGGAAGGTCAGCAGGAGAGAGGAAGGCAGCGAGCAGGATGGTCAGAGGGAGGGAGGTAGTGAGCAGGAGGGTCAGTGAGAGGCACTGAGTGGGAAGTAGTGCTACGCATTTGAGAATAAATGGACAAAGTGCTGTTGTGAACTTCCCTAATTCTCTAAGTGAGCTAACATGAAAATGCCTAATTAGAACATTCTTTTCAGAGAAGGTTACCTCTCACTCGGAGAATGAAATAAAAAGCAGACTTTATTACACAGAAACTAAAGGACTTTCCCCTTCCGTTCTGACCCTGTCTCTTGTTGCCCAGTGTTTTCGCTGAAAAAAACAGCGTGAAGATTCTCTCCTGGAGAGGAATCTCAGCCACAGGGAGAATAGACTCAAATAATAAACAGTACATTCTCACTCAGTGGGAAGGACGTTAAACTTCAGTCACTCTTCAATTTCATCTTACAATGCAAATTACCGTTTTCCAGGAATAGATCCTGTTGAAAGTATGGAAAGTCATTGTTCTCGATTTCCAGATTCCTTTGCATCATATTGGAACAGAAAATCTTTTTGTAATGCTGAATAATGAGGGATGATTTCGAATCCATATGCCGCGCTCCAAAAATATTTGAGCATCTTTTCTAGAATTTAAACAAAAAAAAAAATCAGTTGAGTGGTAAATTGCGACCAAATAACTTTGATTTCTTTCATTTAAAGCTGTTTTTCCTTGTGAAGTAATTACTCAATTTCCAGCACAATGTTGATCTCATTGAGTGACAGGGCAGATACAAATGGGCTGAATGGCCTCCATCTTATCGTCTTATATAGTTCATCATTTCTTGGAATAAATCTCGTCCTTCACACCCAGTGCAGGAATATTCTGCTATCCCTGTCCCTGTTCTGTCCAAGATCACAAGGAACAACAAAGGGACGTGAATGAATCCCAAACTCAAACCAGCCTCCCATCCATTGACTCTATCTACACTTCCCGCTGCCTCGGAAAAGCAACCAGCGTAGTTAAGGATCCCTGGACATTTTCTCTTCCACCTTCTTCCATCGGGAAAAAATACAAAAGTCTGAGGTCATGTACCAACCGAACAACCTCTTCCCTGTTGCTGTCAGACTTCTGAATGGACCCACCTTGCATTAAGTTGATCTTTCTCTGCACCCTAGCTACGACTATAACACTACCTTCTGCACTCTCTCCTTTCCATCTCTATGAACAGTGTGCTTTGTCTATGTAGCATGCAAGGAACAATACTTACAACATAGAACATTACAGCACAGAACAGGCCCTTCGGCCTTCGATGTTGTGCCGACCAATATGAAAAGCTATGACCCTCCAAACTAAACCATTCCCTTCTCTTCCATACACTTATCAACTAACCTCTTAAACGCCACCAAACTTGGCGCATCTACAACTGCCGCAGGCAGGGCATTCCACTCCCGAACCACCCTTTGGGTAAAGAACCTACCTCTGATATCCGTCCTATAACTATCACCCCTTAATTTAAAGCTGTGTCCCCTCGTGCTAGCTTTCTCCATCCTAGGAAAAAGGCTATCACTGTCCACCCTATCTAAACCTCTAATCATCTTATATGTTTCAATAAGGTCCCTCTTAGCCGCCTCCTTTCTAACGAAAACAACCTCAAATCCCTCAGCCTCTCTTCATAAGACCTGCCCTCCATACCAGGCAACATCCTGGTAAACCTCCTCTGTACCCTCTCCAATGCCTCCACATCTTTCTTATAATGTGGGGACCAGAACTGCACACAATACTCCAAGTGCGGCCGCACTAGAGTTTTGTACAGTTGCAACATGACGTTGCGGCTCCGAAATTCAATCCCCCTACCAATAAAAGCTAAGACTCCATATGCCTTCTTAACAACCTTATCGACTTGACTGCCTACTTTCAGGGATCTATGCACAAATACACCAAGATCCCTCTGTTCATCAACACTATTAAGAATCCTACCATTAGCCCTATACTCTACACATTTATTATTCCTGCCAAAGTGCATTACCTCACACTTTTCCACATTAAACTCCATTTGCCACCTCTCGGCCCAGCTCTGCAACTTGTCCAAGTCACTCTGCAAACTATAACACCCCTCTTCACTATCTACCACTCCACCGACTTTAGTGTCATCTGCAAATTTACTAATCCATCCTTCAATACCCTCATCCAGATCATTTATAAAAATTACAAACAGCAGGGGCCCCAAAACAGACCCCTGAGGTACACCACTTGTCACCGAACTCCACGATGAATATCTCCCATCAACCACCACCCTCTGTCTTCTATCTGCTAGCCAATTCCTAATCCAATTAGCTAAATCACCCTCTATCCCATACATCTGCATTTTCTGCAGAAGTCTTCCATGGGTCACCTTATCAAACGCCTTACTAAAGTCCATATATACCACATCAACCGCCTTACCCCCATCCACCTCTTTGGTCACTTTTTCAAAAAACTCAATGAGGTTAGTAAGGCACGACCTACCCTTCACAAAACCATGCTGACTATCCCCAATCAATTCATTTCTCTCTAAATAACTATAAATCCTATCCCTAATAATTCTCTCCAATACTTTGCCCACAACAGAAGTAAGACTCACTGGCCTATAATTCCCTGGAAGGTCTCTCTTCCCCTTCTTGAACAATGGGACCACATTCGCTATCCTCCAGTCCTCCGGAACCACACCCGTAACCAACGAGGACCTGAAGATCAGAGCCAGAGGCTCTGCAATCTCCTCTCTTGCCTCCCAGAGAATCCTAGGGTAAATCCCGTCCGGCCCAGGGGACTTATCCAACTTCAAACAAACCCTCAAGAATATCTAGCACATCCTCCCTATCCACTTCAATACTTTCCAGTTTGCAACCCTGTACCTCAGTGTTCTCATTTTTCACTGTATATTAATGCATGTGAATAATAAATCAAATCAAATCAAGAGGATGATTTTAAGGTATCAGTGGTCAGTTTTCATGGGTTTAAATCTATCACTGACCATATAATCTAGGCTTATATTTCATAGCTCTTTGAAAGTAGAGCCATAGGTAGACAGAATGGTGAAGAAAGTGTTAGATATGCTTGGTTTCATCAGTCAGAAATTAAATACAGGAGTTGAGACATCTTGTTGAAGTTGTGCAAGACATTGGTAAGGCCACACTTGGAATACTGTGCACAGTTCTGGTCACCCTATTATAGAAAGGATATTATTAAATTACAAAGAGTGCAGAAAAGATTTACTAGGATGCTACCAGTACTTGATGGTTTGAATTATAAGGAGAGGTTAGATAGACTGGGATTTGGAGTGTCGGAGACATAGAGATGATCTTTTAGAGGTCTATAAAATAATGAGGGACATAGATCATCTAGAGAGTCAACATCTTTTTCCCAAGGTAGGAGAGTCTAAAACTGGGGTTCATAGGTTTAAGATGAGAGGGGTGAGATACAAAAGTGTCCAGAGGGGTAATTTTTTCATGCAGAAGATAATGGGTGTCTGGAACAAGCTGCCAGAGGTACAATTGGGTACAATTTTGTCTTTTAAAAAACACTTAGACAGTTACATGGGTAAAATGGGTATAGAGGAAGATAGGCCAAATGTGGGCAATTGGGACCACCTTTATGGTTTATAAAAAGGTGGCATTGACATGTTGGGCCAGAGGGACTGTTTCCACGCTGTAAATAAACCTTTACGACCCTTTGATTCGATATCATGTTAGAGTGTCAAACTATCAAATGTCTCCTTTTGGATTAGGTGTTAAATTGAGACCGTAAATGTCCTTATGGATGAGCAGAAAGGATTTATGGAATAATTGAGGAAGAATCAGTGTCCTCCCGCATTGTCTTGTTAACCCACTGAGGATTTTATGGGATCTTGCTGTGCACAAATTAGCTGCCAATTTTCCCTCCATTCAAAGAGTGACTAACTTCAAAAAGAATTAAATGCTTGTAAAATGCTTTAGCTAATCATAGAACCATAGAATCCCTACAATGCTGAGAGGCCAATCGACCCAAAAGAGCATCTGACTTAGTGTAAATGAAAAAAGGTTCCATGTGCAATGTTTGTGAAAATAATTGAGGCATTGAGAATGGAAAGCAGCCTAATTTTCCACCAAATAACTGAACTGGATCAAAATCCAACATACCCTGTAATGAACAGCCTGCTGGATATATAAAAAGAGAGGCTAAGGTAAACATTGGTCCTTAAAGGATGAGAAGGGGATGTAATAACTGGAAATGAAGGAATGGCTGAGACATTGAACAGATATTTTGTGTTGGTCTTCACAATAAAAGACATAAATAATACAAAAATTGATGACAAGGAGGCAATGGCAGGTGAGGACTTAGAAACTGTTATCCTTAAACAGTGTTGGGCAAGTTAATGGGGCTAAAGATAGACAAATCTCCTGTCCCTGATGGAATGCATCCCAGCATACTAAATGAATGGCAAACGTGCTCCTGGTAATTTACCAAAATTCTCTGGAATCTGGGAGGGTTCCTGCAGATTGGAAAACAGCAAACATACAGCTACTGTCTTAAAAAAAGAGGCAGACAAAAGGCAGGTAACTGTAGGCCAGTTAGCTTCACTTTGGTAGTCGGGAAAATGCTTCAATCTATCGTTAAGGAAGAAATAGTAAAACGTGGATAGAAACTGTCTTATTGGGAAGACACAGCATGGATTTGAGCCAAAGCGTCATCAAAGTTTACAGCATGGAAACAGGCCCTTTGGCCCAACTTGTCCATCTGCCCTTTTTTTAACCCCTAAGCTAGTCCCAATTGCCCGCATTTGGTCTCTATCTCTCTATACCTTTCGTATCTATGTAACTATCTAAATGCTTTTAGAACATAGAACATAGAACATTACAGCACAGAACAGGCCCTTCGGCCTTCGATGTTGCGCCGACCAATATAAAAAGCAATGCCCCTCCAAACTAAACCATTCCCTTCTCTTCCATATACTTATCAACTAACCTCTTAAACGCCACCAAACTTGGCGCATCTACAACTGCTGCAGGCAGGGCATTCCACTCCCTAATCACTCTTTGGGTAAAGAACCTACCTCTGATATCCGTCCTATAACTATACCCCTTAATTTAAAGCTGTGTCCCCTCGTGCTAGCTTTCTCCATCCTAGGAAAAAGGCTATCACTGTCCACCCTATCTAAATCTATAATCATCTTATATGCTTCAATAAGATCCCCTCTTAGCCGCCTCCTTTCTAACGAAAACAATGATGCAGGCCTTTAGAAAACATCTTGGAAATAATAGTCACAGGCATTGTTCTGGAACGCAGAAATCAGAGTTACAATTTAAAGAGTGATCACAGACCAGAGGGATTGATTTTAAACAGCGTTTGAAATAATTTGACTTACATGTTCAGCAACAATCAAATACAGCAACTGGTGCGATAGAGAATAATCCGCACAGTTCAAACCCATCATCAGACTGCTGCATGTATCAAAGTCCTGGCAAGGAATTCCATTCTCCTTCCTTCATTTAAAAGGATAAACATTGATAAAATGATTTCAGGGGATTATGAAAATGTTACCAACTCATGTGAAATAGCAAACCAATCATCTGTCCCTTAAATTTTCTTTATCGCTTTAAGCTGTTGCTTGTTAGCCAGAACTGTGTTACAAAGCTTCACCCTAAAACTGTGTTCAGGCCAAAGCTGATATGTTTGGGTGAAATCTTGGCAGCACAGTGGTTAGCACTGCTGCCTTACAGTGCCAGGGACCCAGTTCGATTCCCAGCTTGGGTCACTGACTATTTGAAGTTTGCATGTTCTCCCTGTAACTGTGTGGGTTTCCTCCAGATGTCCCAGTTTCAAAGAACAGAACAGCATGGAAAACAGGCCCTTCGGCCCAACGAGCCCGCGCCGCCACTCCGATGCTCCCACTTCTACCCGTGATCCCTCTCTATGTTTACAGATCTATGCATTGAAACCAAATTTGAGACAATTTAGGGAGAATTTGTCCTGCCAATCAGCCTAAGAGCACACCTTTGGGATGTGGGAGGAAACCGGAGCACTGGGAGAAAACCCACGCAAGCACGGGGAGAATGCGCAAACTCCCACAGACACAGGCCCAAATCCATGTATCTGCACAGCACAGCGATAGTCACTGAGCTGTCATGTTGCCCATCAAATAGTCCAAGTCAAGCGTACAATAACGACGTGAAGCACTCGGATACTCTCGAAAAATCCAGAGCAACCCTCCCACAACCCATCGCGTGTATGCCCCTCGTTAGACAACAAGGTGGACCAAAGCACCTGTACTTTCCTCTCACAGTTCAAGGATGTGAGGGATATGTTGATTGGCAATGCTAAGTTGTTCCTTAGTGTCCTGGAATGCAAGGATTAGTGGGCTAAATATGTGGGGTTCCGGGAATGGGGGCTGGATGGGGTTGTGGTTAGTGCAGACTCGTTGGGCCGAGTTGCACTGTAGAGATTCCAAAGTTATTTCTGACCCACAGCGGCTCCAGGTTTTCTGCTGCTTACTTCCAGCATTCCTGATCCATCATCTCTGCTCAATGTTTGGCTCAAACCCCCTCAAACCTGGTCTGATCTGAATAGAGAGGTCAGTCTTGTGCAGGCATTGAGTACTCTACAGCCTGGGTCATATAGTTTCCAGTTTTATCCTCAAGGATTCTCCCTATCTCTCTACCTCAGTAATAGGTGCTGCACACTTTCACCCACTGCATTTAAATTCCATTTTTTTTTTTGCTTTACTTACAGGTTTATTTACAAAGCATCATCTTTTCCTCAAAGGATAGGCATTATTGACAGTATCAAAGACATGTCAGCACCAGATGCTTGTTTTAACAAGCAGACACTGGAATGACGGATTCTCCCATTAATGGAGGAGTGTTTAACTTATTGAAACAAGGATCAGTTTACAGTCTCAGCTGATACCATCTCATCATAGAATCGTAGAACCCTATAGCGCAGAAAGAGACCCTTCGGCCCATCGAGTCTGCACTAAACACAATCCCACCCAGGCCCTACCTTCATATCCCTACGTATTATACCCGCTAATCTCTCTAACCTATACATCCCTGGACACTAAGGGGCATTTTTTTTATCATGGCCAATCAATCTAATCCGCACATCTTTGGACTGGGGGAGGAAACTGGAGCACCCGGAGGAAACCCTCGCAAACACGAGGAGAATGTGCAAACTCCAGACAGACAGTGACCTGAGCCAGGAATCGAACCCGGGACCCTGGAGCTGTGAAGCAGGAGTGCTAACCACCATGCTACCGTGCCACTCATCTCATGTGTGACATTAGGCTAAGTCTCAATTTGTGTAATCTGCTGCAAATAGTGCATATGAAATCAGTGTTGGAGGGATGGATGGAGACCTCGGATTGTTTGAGGCTGCTGATAATATCCAATGTTTAGTTCCAATGTCAAAATTGCTTGATGGCAGAGATTTGGGCTCATACTTTTCTTTTTTTTATTGACAATAGGAAGGCATTTTAAACTTTTGGATTACATTCAGAAAACCTTTCTCTAATCCCAATTGCCCATGTTTGGCCTATCTTACCCATATAACTGTCTAAATGCTTTTTAAAAGACAAAATTGTACCCATCTCTACCGCTACTTCTGGCACCTTGTTCCAGACACGCACCACTTTCTGTGTGAAAAAAATTGCCCCTCTGGATCTTTTTATATCCCTCCCTGCTCATCTTAACCCTGTGCCTTCAACTGATTTCTTCTCATCTTTGTCTGATGGCCCTGAACAAAACTCTGTTCTATTGCCCAGTTTCTTCTTTAATTCCAGACATTCTGGAAATTTTTTTTTTCATTTCTCTGGCTTCTTCTCTAGTTGCTCTTTAAATCTTTGGCACAGTTACTCCTTTGTACAGATTTTCTTACAGCAAAGCTAAAAGCTAGATCCTCTATACTTTCCACTCATTGAGAGAGTTATTTCCTGCTTCATTGTCTATCTCCAACTGCATCTGGCTTTCAGCAAAAAAACTGAAGAATGAAGAAAACTGTTTGATATAATTTACAAGGCCCCTAGTTGCTTGGCAACAACATGTATTCTTCATACTGTAGCTTTCTAAACACAATAATATCTCAGCTAGAACTGAAACTAATCTCCACACAGACCAACACTTTTGTTCTGCAAGAAATTTAACTACAACTTCCTTCAGGCACAAAAACATTAAATTAAATCCACCTAAAACTATACTTCATTCCTAATGTCTACCCATACAAATATAAATCCCTTAAAACTATCCTTGGTTTCTTAACAATTCTCAGTTATTTCTTCATAATTCTGGCTGTGCACTATGTGTAGTGAGTTAGCAAATATTTTCTACAAAGACCTCCACACAAACATACAACAACACGCCAGCTCCCATCATCTTAAGGTAGTTTGAGGATAAGGTCATTTTAGTTTGAGGATAAGGGGTAAACCTTTTAGGATTGAGGTGAGGAGAAATTTCTTCACTCGAGGATCATGAATGTATGGAATTCACTCCCACAGAATGGAGCTAAGGCCGAAACATTGTGTGATTTCAAGAAGGAATTAGATAGGGCTCTTGAGGCTAAAAGGATCAAGGGCTATGGGGGGATCAGAATATTGAATTTGATGATCAGTAGTAATAATGAATGGTGGAGCAGGCTCAAAGGGCCCAATGGCCTACTCCTGCTTCTAATTTCTATGTTGAATTTGGAAATGCCTGTTAATTATCCATCAATAACTGAGCCACCATATGTGGCAGGCACCCTTAACATTTGACCTGCCGCATGTCCTTTTTAAACTCTCCCCTTAGGTCTCATAGAATACAATCAGAGGAGAAATGGGGAAAGAGGCCATTCAGCCCAAACCCTATTTCCACAACCTCACATATTTATCCTGCTAGTCCCCCTGACACTAAGGGTCAATTTAGCGTGGCCAGGCAACCTAGCCCACACATCTTTGGACAGTGGGAAGAAACCCGATGCTCTGGTTCCCTCCCACAGCCCAAATATGTGGGTTAGGTTGATTGGCCATGCTAAGAAATTGCCCCTTAGTGTCTAGGGATGCGTAAGTTAGAGGGATTAGTGGGTATAATATATGGGCTTAGGGCCTGGGTGGGATTCTGTTTGGTGCAGACTCGATGGACCAAAGGGCCTCTTTCTGCACTGTAGGGTTGTATGATTCTATGACCCAGAGGAAACCCATGCTGACACGAAGAGAATGTGCAAACTCCACACAGACAGTGACCGGAGGCCAGAATTGAATTCGGGTTCCCGATGCTGCAAGGCAGCAGTGCCACTCCTGAACCCCGATGGCAAAATTTAATTAGACTGAAACATTTTTTAACACACTTGTAACCTCTAGAACATAAAAATGTTTCAAAATATTTAATTAATGTTAGAAGAAACTGTTTAAAGTTTAACATTGTCAATGATTATTTTAGTAGAACTGTAACAATGTCCATTAATTTGACTGACCATTGATAGAATTTCAGCAGCAAGACATACCATGTACCCAATAGTTGAGTCATACACCTATCACTGAAATCTTCATCAAAACATTCTGAATCACTCACTGCAGTGTAAACCAGTTTGGTATCTGTCTGCATCCATCCAGGTTTCAGAGTCCAGAAATCAACACGTAGAACTTGCTGAAATGCTACGTAAAAAACAGCAGACTTCAAGGTTAAAGCAGTGTGATTATAAAATAACACAAGGATAAGGAGCAGGGCTCGACTATTCGAGCCTCTGAGCCACTTCTACCACTCAGTACAATTGTAGTGGAAACAACAAAGATCAGGCTATTTGATCCATCAAACTTGCTCCACCATGTACCCAGATATGGCACGTCTGATTGTAACTCCATTCTCCTGCACTTCCTTATTGATCAAATGTCTGTCCAAGTCAGCCTTAAGCACAATCAGTAGCCTAGTTTCCCCTTCACGCTACAGATAGAGAATTCCAAATACTAATAATCCTCAGAGGAATTCATCCTCATACTCAAAATCAAACGTTGTTTAATGTGACGATACTGTGCCTTTAAGAAATGAATTCAATTATGATTCTGTGCAGGACGTTTCTAGCAGTCCCTTCCATTTTAATCAGATCTGTAACTGACGTTCTGTATTGTTACTGGAGCAGGATAATTTTTGCTAATTGCTGGAATGTTTGTTTTAATCTGAACTAATGCTCTTAGTATTCCCCTGGGGTTTTGCAGAGTAGGACTTGATTGGGATAATTGACAGTAATACCAGGTGACTGGGTGGAGCTGGGCTTACACAGAGAACCCAAACTGAGATGCTGTTTGGATTTATTAGAGAGCAGTGATTCTCTTCTTCCTCTCAGAAGTTGGAAACTGGAATCTGCCAGGAAATAAGTCTCTTTATCTGAGATCGTCCTGTTTGGGAGTCAGAGGGTCTCAGTCTGGATCTCTGTCCAAGAGTGTTAAAAGGCTGGAAATCCAATGAATTGATTCTGAAGAAGGGATTTTTGCCTGTAACACACTGTTAAATTGGAGATGGATAACTATTAAGACTTAAACTTTGCCACTGTATCCTAATGTCAATATCTGATTTTCACAGTAACTTCATTGCAACGTTAATGGAAGCTTACTTGTGACACTAATAAATAATTCATATCATAGATGTACTGTACAGAAGGAGGCCATTCGACCCACAGAGTCTGTACCAATAACAATCACACCTAGGCCCTATTCCTGTAACCCCATACTTATACCCTGCTAATTTCCCCGAAACTAGGGTCAATTTAGCACAGCCAATCAACTTAATCCACACATATTTTGAATATGGGAAGAAACCGGATCACCTGGAGGAAACCCATGCAGACACGGGGACAATATGCAAACTCCACAGAGGCAGTGACTCTGGCCAGGATTTGAACCCGAGTCCTTGGCACTGTGAAGCAGCAGTGCTAACCACTGTGCCACCGTGCTACCCATTAAACTTTAAACTTCATACCCCAGCTGTCCAAGACCTTAATTAGCATCTTAATAGCACGGTTTATAGTTTAAAATTTCTTAGAATAAAAATTGTTCTGAAATATTGGGCTTAATGGTTCCAGGAAATATTTGGAACTGAACATCAGAATGGTTTCTAGATGCCGAATCTGGGTGTTGTATGTGTTTTGAATCAGTTTCCGAGGACAGTGGTTAGCACTGCTGCCTCACAGCGCCAGGAACCTGGGTTTGATTCCCGGCTCGGGTCACTGTCTGTGTGGAGTTTACACATTCTCCTCGTGTCTACGTGGGTTTCCTCTGGGTGATCCGGTTTCCTTCCACATTTTGAAAGACATGCTGGTTCGGTGCATTGACCCTAACAGGTGCTGGAGTGTGGCGACTCGGGGAATTTCACAGTAACTTCATTGCAGTGTTAATGTAAGCTTTACTTGTGACTTATAAATAAACTTTGAATGTTGTGTCTACCATGCAGCTAGGACGGGTAGGTAAATTCCTCAATCGCAAAACATCATAGTCCCAGCTGCAATCTCAAAAACAATGATTTCATTGGCACTCCCTCACTATCTTGGGGACAGATAGCATTTGCCCTTTGGATATTGCCTCCAGGAGACCAGGATGATGTGGAGTTGACAAGAAAGGTGGCATTGAAACTACAACCTTCCAGAGTAAAACTGACTCCCTGACCTGGAAAAGGTCAGTCTGTTATCTCCATGAATGCTTCTCAATGAATATTAGACTATGGGGAGGCACGGTAGCACAGTGGTTAGCACTGCTGCTTCACAGTTCCAGGGATCTGGGTTCTATTTTGGTAGAAATAGTAGTAGGAGGGATTGTTATTTAAACGGTGCAGAGGGACCTGGGGGTCCTTGTGCACGAATCGCAAAAACCCAGTCTGCAGATGCAGCGGGTGATCAAGAAGGTGAATGGAATGTTGGCCTTTATAGCGAGGGGGATAGAATATAAAAGCAGGGAGGTCTTGCTGCAACTGTACAGGGCACTGGTGAGGCCACAACTGTGTGCAGTTTTGGTCACTGCATTTGCAAAAAGATATATTGGCCTTTGAGGGAGTACAGAGAAGATTCTCCAGGCTGATACCGGAGCTGAGGGGGTTAGCTCATGAAGAGAGTTTGAATAGACTGGGTCTGTACTTGTTGGAGTTTAGAAGGCTGATGGGGGAGATCTTTACAGATACATATAAACAATGAAGGGACTAGATAGGGTAGAGGTAGAGAGATTCTTCCTGCTTAGAAAAGATAGCAGAACTAGAGGGCACAGCCTTAAAATAAAGGGGGGGGGGGCAGTTTAGATCAGAGTTGAGGAGGAACTTCTTCATTCAAAGGATGGTGAGTCTCTGGAATTCTCTGCCCATTGAAGTGGTGGAGGCTATCTTGTGAAATATTTAAGCATAGGTAGATAAGTTTCTGATAGACAAGGGAATTAAGGGTTATGGGGAGAAAGCGGGAAAGTGGAACTGATCCACTTCAGATCAGCCATAATCTTATTGAATGGCGGGGCAGGCTCGAGGGGCTAGATGGCCAACTCCTGCTCTTATTTCTTATGTTGTTAATATTCTAGATGAGATCAGTATTTTAATCAATTCTAATATTATATCCCTACTTTTATATTCTATCCCTCTGCCAAAGGAGAGAATTGCGTATGCCTTTTTTATAATCCTGACTACTGTGTACTTATACATCAAGATCTTTCACTACATCTGCCCTTTTAGTATATTTCCATTATTACCAAGTTACGACATATTTTGGATGGTTAATGTTTACCATTGGAATACGTAGAGCCATTCATTCTCATTGCTTTAATAGCTTTTACTGATGCGAAGTCGAGTCTTCTTACGAGATCATCCACCTTCTGGAACAGGGAGGCAGCTTCAGGTCCTGAGAGTGACCATTTCTTCAGGGCATGTCCCAGCTGAGCTATGTGAGTAAACACATACATATTCAGCTTCAACAAAGACCGTACCATCATTTCAATGTAAATATTTGCTATTAGTGCTTGCTTAGAATCAGTCAGATTGCAGTGAATTAGCCACAGAGATTTACAGCACAGAAAAAGACCCTTCAGCCCATCATATTTGTGCTCGTTAAAAAAAAATCACCTAACACAAATTTCAGCCCTTGGCCCATCGTCATGTGTGCCTTGGCATCTCAAGTGCACATTTAAATATTTTGTAAGTGTTCTGAGGATCATGTTATCCTATCACAGTGGTTGACCCTGCTGCCTCTCAGAACCAGGGATCGGGGTTCAATGCTTTGGGTGACTGCAGAGTTTTCCCCGTTTCTCTCCATGCGTTTCTTCTGGGGGCTCTGGTTTCCTCCCAGAGATGTGAAGGTTAGGTGTGTTGTAAGCAAAGTCATATCTCTGAGATTGTTAGTGAGTCAAAATACAGTTGCTTTTATTTCAAAGCTCTGGCTTTTATTCCAGAGTTGTGAGAGAACTGGTTCCTCAGAATGGACTACCAGACTTCTCATAGAACACAAATACAAGTGGGTATTTATACATCACGTTTGTTAGTAACAAACATGACACAAACTGGCAAAATCTTCCTTCTTCAATTACGACGCCTGCGACTGTTTCAGCGTCTTTGAAGTTACTTGTGTGATTAACATAAGCAGACAAAATTTGCAAATGTCTGCAAAATAACATTTACACCTGACCATTTGTCTTTATGAGAGTTAAAGAATGAAAGACATGAACAAGTAATTTACATTAACGCTAGGAACAATATAAGCTTGGGAAGATCAGCCATGATGAAGGTTTATGTTTGTGATATAGTGTAGGTGCAAAATTCATTAACCCTTTCCCTCTTTCAGGTGTATTGGCCATGCTCAGTTTGTGGGTTTCTGGGGATAGGGCGGGGCATACTCCTTGGAAAATAGGAGCAAACTCGATGGACTGAATGGAATCCTTCTGCACTGTATGGAATGCACTGCCAAGTAAAGTGGTGGAGGCAGGCACTCTGGAGTTATTTAAGAAATACTTAGATGGGAACATGAACAGAATGGGAATGGAGGAGTATAGAAAACTGATTTAAAATAGGGATCATGAGCCTTGGGAGTCCCTGGGAAGTGTGTAAATAGATGATGATATTGATGGACTTGTTCTTATCCTACAGGTGCTTTGGTCCACCTTGTTGTCTAACGAGGGGCATACACGCGATGGGTCGTGAGAGGACTGCTCTTGGATTTTTCAAGAGTATCCTACTGCTTCACATCGTTAGTGTATGCTTGACCTGGACCATCTGATGGGCAACACGACAGCGCAGTGACTATAGCTGTGCTGTGCAGATACATGGATTTGGGCCTGTGTCTGTGGGAGTTTGCGCATTCTCCCCGTGCTTGCGTGGGTTTTCTCCGGGTGCTCCGGTTTCCTCCCACATCCCAAAGATGTGCTCTTAGGCTAATTGGCAAAACAAATTCTCCCTAAATTGTCTCAAATTTGGTTTTTAATCCATAGATCTATAAACATGGACAGGGATCGCGGGTAGAGGTGGGAACATCGGGGTGGCGGCGTGGGCTCATTGGGCCGAAGGGCCTGTTTCCCGTGCTGTTTTGTTCTTTGTATGGTTTCTATGATTTTCTGTGGTCTCTGCCTCCACCGTCCTTTCAGACAGTGAGTTCCAGATTCTCAGCATGCTTTCAACCTCTCTCAACCTCCCTGTTTAAGTTCATTAGTGTCACAAGTAGGCTTACATTAACACTGCAATGAAGTTACTGTGAAAAGCCCCTAGTCGCCACACTCCGGCACCTGTTTGGGTACCCTGAGGGAGAATTTAGCATTGCCAAACCACCTAAACAGCACTACTTTCCAACTGTGGGAGGAAACTGGAGCACCCGGATGAATACCCACGCAGATACAGGGAGAATGCACAGACTCCACACAGTGTCACAAATTGGGACTCGAACCCAGTCTCTGGCACTGTGAGACGGTAGTGCAAACCCACTGTGCCACCGTGCCACCCAATCTGTACCCCCTGGTCATTGATCTCTCTACCAAGGGGAGAGGTTTCTCCCTATCTACACCCCTCATAACTTTATACATCTCAATCACGTCCCCCTCGCTCTCCTCTGCTCCAAGGAACACAATGCCACTCTATCCAATCTCTCTTCATAACTAAAACTTTCCAGCCCAGGGAACATCCTGGTAAATCTCCTCTGCACCTCCAAGTTCTAACACATCCCTCCTAGAATGTGGATTCCAGAATCATAGAATCCCTACAGTGCAGAAAGAGGCCATCCAGCCCATTGAGTCTGCACTGACCACCCAGGTCCCATCCCCGTAACCCTACATATTTACTCAGCCAATTTCCCTGACACTAAGGGACAATTTTAGCACAGTCAATCCACCTAACCCACACAATGCAGGAGGAAACTGGTGCACCTGGAGGAAACCCTTGCAGACACGGGGAGAATGTGCAATATCCATACAATCACTCGCAAGGCTGGAATTGAACCCGTGTCTCTGGCACTGAGAGGCAGCAATGCTAACCCTTGTGCCACACTTGAACTGCACATAACACTTTATCTGTGGCCTAGCATTTTATATAGTTACAGCATAATCTCGCTGCTGTTAAAACACTACGCCTTGGCTAAAAAAGCTAAGTATACAATATTCCTTCTTAACCATTTCATCCATTCTAAGGGGCCAGTGTATGTTCACACTAAGGTGTCTCTAATCTTTTCACAGGGTCACGTATTCCCTCGCCTTGTTTATCTTGCCCAAGTGCATTACCTCACACGTATCCAGACTGAATCCCATGTCAAAGAATCATAAAATCCCTGCAGTGTAGAAGCAGCCCATTGAGTTTGCACTGACTCTCTGATGCAGCATACCACCCACACCCTATCCCTGTAACCCCACATATTTACTCTGCTAATCTCCCCTAACCTACACCAATGTTTGTATCATCTGTGAATTTACTGATCAACTCTCCTCTGTCCAAGTCTAAATCATTTATATAAACTACAAACAGCAAGGGCCCCAATTCCTTAGGGTGCATAACTATAATGTTATAGCCTTTAATGTTGCAGTTGTATAAAATGTTGGTTAGACCTCATTCAGATTACTGCGTCCAGTTCTGGTCGCCTTACCAGTGGAAGGACGTGGAGACTCTGGAGAGAGTGCAGAGGAGGTTTACCAGGATGCTGCCTGGTACGGAAGGTCTGAGTTACAAGGAGAGATTAGGCAAATTGGGACTGTTTTCCTTAGAAAGACGTAGACTTAGAGGAGATCTGATAGAGATGTACAAGATTATGAGGAGTATAAATAGAGTAAACAGGGTTAAGCTTTTTCCTAGAACGGACTCGAATAGCACGAGTGGTCACGGGATTAGGGTGAGGGGGGGTAAGGTATAATTTGGATGCTAGAGGGAGTTTTTTCACACAGAGGGTGGTGGGGGTATGGAATGCGCTGCCAAGTAAAGTGGTGGAGGCAGGTACTCTGGAGTTATTTAAGAAATACTTAGATGGGCACATGAACAGAATGGGAATGGAGGGGTATAGAAAACTGATTTAAAATAGGGATCATGAGCCTTGGGAGTCCCTGGGAAGTGTGTAAATAGATGATGATATTGATGTACTTGTTTTTATCCTACAGGTGCTTTGGTCCACCTTGTTGTCTAACGAGGGGCATACACGCGATGGGTCGTGAGAGGGCTGCTCTTGGATTTTTTTTTGAGAGTATCCTAGTGCTTCACGTCGTTAGTGTACGCTTGACCTGGACCATTTGATGGGCAACACGACAGCTCAGTGACTATCGCTGTGCTGTGCAGATACATGGATTTGGGCCTGTGTCTATGCAAGTTTGCGCATTCTCCCTGTACTTGCGTGGGTTTTGTCCGGCAGCTCCGTTTTCCTCCCACATCCCAAAGATGTGCTCTTAGGCTAATTGGCAAAACAAATTCTCCCTAAATTGTCTCAAATTTGATTTTTAATCCATAGATCTATAAACATAGACAGGGATCACGGGTAGAGGTGGAAACATCGGGGGTGGCGGCGCGGGCTTGTTGGGCCAAAGGGCCTGTTTTCCATGCTGTTTTGTTCTTTGTTCTTTGATCTAATTCCAAATTACAGTATATTTTTTAGTGTATTTATCCCTTTCTTTTTTGAAGGTCAGGTGTCTAGAACTAGTTGCTTACTATCCTGATATGAATGTCTCTGCAGTTCAACTTTATGTGTGGTTTTGTGGTCCCTTTCACTGGACTCAGTTATTAATATTAGTATGGACATTATTCCACTCCGCTTGCTATGTTTACAAGGCAGGCTCGAGGGGCTAGATGGCCCATTCCTGCTCCTGTTTCTCATGTTCATATGTTTCGTACTCTGGTTTTTCCCTCCTTGTTCATCATTTGGATCGCTCTCTGCTGTCAAACTTCTGATCTGCCACTCATCATTGTGTGATGATATGAGGTTTCTGATATCTCGAATCCCCTGTGCGTTCTCCCTCTCCATACTTGCTTGCTTTAGAGGTGGCACACCAAAGTTTCACTCGATTGAACATAGAACACTACAGCACAAATAGGCCCTTCAGCCCACAAGTTGTGCTGATCATATCCATACTTACCAGGCCTATCTATAACTCTCAATCCCATTAAATCCCACGTACTCATCCAAAAATCTCTTAAAAGGCCCCAATGAGTTCGCCTCCACCACCGACGGCAACCGATTCCACTTACCCACCACCCTCTGAGTGAAAAACTTACCCCTGACACGTCCTCTGTACCTACTCCCCAGCACCTTAAACCTGTGTCCTCTCGTAGCCACCATTTCAGCTGTGGGAAATAGCCTCTGAGAATCCACCCTACTTATACCTCTCAACATCTTATAAACCTCTATCAGGTCATCCTTTGTCTCTCCAGGGAGAAAAGACCGAGCTCCCTCAACCTATCTTCATAAGGCCTGCCTCCCAATCCAGGCGGCATCCTTGTAAATCTCCTCTGCACCCTCTCAATAGCTTCCACATCCTTCCTATAGTGAGGCGACCAGAACTGAGCACAATACTCCAAGATTGGTTGCTCAGATGAGAAAGTCGACTTACGATGAGAAGCTGAATCAATTAGAATAAGCGGCAATCTCATAGAAAGATGGAAGATTTGGAAGTGGGTTCAATAGTGCAGATCCTGAGAGATTGTCCCCAACTTGGATGGGGGATATAAAAGAAGGGGAAAGGTGAGTGATCAAATTGAGGTGATGAAAGATTTCTTCAGATAAATATTTGTGAATATTCAAAATACTTGACCTGAAAGGTTATGGATGCAATAATATTCATTATATTTAAAGATGAGACAGACAGATTTTTAATCCCTCGGGAGAGCAGATAGAAAAGTGAAGATGAAGCTAAGGTCAGCTATCATCAAAGTGACCACTGCGCGGAGCGCCGGAGGCTCTGCCCGCTGCGCGGAGCGCCGGAGGCTCTGCCCGCTGCGCGGAGCGCCGGAGGCTCTGCCCGCTGCGCGGAGCGCCGGAGGCTCTGACCACCACTTTGAACTGATTGCTCGAAGCCTACATAGAAGCAGGTTTCGATCCCTTTGTCACCATTTTATCTGCTCAGATAATATCCATTCCATACTGAATAGTGGGGTTTGTTTTTAGAACATAGAACAATACAGCACAGAACAGGCCCTTCGGCCCTCGATGTTGTGCCGACAACATCGGCATCGACAACATTCTATCTCTTAAGCAAGCATCCTAACCCTTCGCACCACAAACTGTGAACACAGTTGTCCCATTTCATATACTGTTACTCTCACTCTTTCTTTCCTGGACGTAATGTTTTTCCTTTCTGCTCCAGCCTCTGTATTCAGTAAGTCAAAGAATCCCATTGACCAGAAAGATTGAATAACTTAAATTAGAACATAGAACATAGAACACTACAGCACAGAACAGGCTCTTCGGCCTTCGATGTTGCGCCGACCAATATAAAAAGCAATGCCCCTCCAAACTAAACCATTCCCTTCTCTTCCATATACTTATCAACTAACCTCTTAAACGCCACCAAACTTGGCGCATCTACAACCGCTGCAGGCTTGGCATTCCACTCCCTAATCACTCTTTGGGTAAAGAACCTACCTCTGACATCCGTCCTATATTAGAGGGTGATTTAGCTAATTGGGTTAGGAATTGGCTAGCAGATAGAAGACAGAGGGTGGTGGTTGATGGGAGATATTCATCTTGGAGTTCGGTGACAAGTGGTGTACCTCAGGGGTCTGTTTTGGGGCCCCTGCTGTTGTAATTTTTATAAATGATCTGGATGAGGGTATTGAAGGATGGATTAGTAAATTTGCAGATGACACTAAAGTCGGTGGAGTGGTAGATAGTGAAGAGGGGAGTTATAGTTTGCAGAGGGACTTGGACAAGTTGCAGAGCTGGGCCGAGAGGTGGCAATGGAGTTTAATGTGGAAAAGTGTGAGGTAATGCACTATGGCAGAAATAATAAATGTGTAGAGTATAGGGCTAATGGTAGGATTCTTAGTAGTCTTGATGAACAGAGGGATCTTGGTGTGTATGTGTATAGATCCCTGAAAGTAGGCAGTCAGGTCGAGAAGGTTGTTAAGAAGGCATATGGAGTCTTAGCTTTTATTGGTAGGGGGATTGAATTTCGGAGCCGCAACGTCATGTTGCAACTGTACAAAACTCTAGTGCGGCCGCACTTGGAGTATTGTGTGCGTTCTGGTCCCCACATTATAAGAAAGATGTGGAGGCATTGGAGAGGGTACAGAGGAGGTTTACCAGGATGTTGCCTGGTATGGAGGGCAGGTCTTATGAAGAGAGGCTGAGAGATTTGAGGTTGTTTTCGTTAGAAAGAGGAGGCTAAGAGGGGACCTAATCGAAACATATAAGATGATTAGAGGTTTAGATAGGGTGGACAGTGATAGCCTTTTTCCTAGGATGGAAAAAGCTAGCACAGGGGACACAGCTTTAAATTAAGGGGTGATAGTTATAGGACGGATATCAGAGGCAGTTTCTTTACCCAAAGGGTGGTTCGGGAGTGGAATGCCCTGCCTGCAGCAGTTGTAGATGCGCCAAGTTTGGTGGCGTTTAAGAGGTTAGTTGATAAGTATATGGAAGAGAAGAGAATGGTTTAGTTTGGAGGGGCATTGCTTTTTATATTGGTCAGCGCAACATCGAAGGCCGAAGGGCCTGTTCTGTGCTGTAATGTTCTATGTTCTATAACTATCACCCCTTAATTTAAAGCTGTGTCCCCTCGTGCTATCTTTCTCCATCCTAGGAAAAAGGCTATCACTGTCCACCCTATCTAAACCTCTAATCATCTTATATGTTTCGATTAGGTCCCCTCTTAACCGCCTCCTTTCTAACGAAAACAACCTCAAATCCCTCAGCCTCTCTTCATAAGACCTGCCCTCCATACAGGCAACATCCTGGTAAACCTCCTCTGTACCCTCTCCAATGCCTCCACATCTTTCTTATAATGTGGGGACCAGAACTGCACACAATTCTCCAAGTGCGGCCGCACTAGAGTTTTGTACAGTTGCAACATGATGCTGCGGCTCCTAAATTCAATCCCCCTACCAATAAAAGCTAAGACTCCATATGCCTTCTTAACAACCTTCTCGACTTGACTGCCTACTTTCAGGGATCTATGCACATACACACCAAGATCCCTCTGTTCATCAAGACTACTAAGATGAACAGAGGGATCTTGGTATGTATGTGCATAGATCCCTGAAAGTAGGCAGTCAAGTTGAGAAGGTTGTTAAGAAGACATATGGAGTCTTAGCTTTTATTGGTAGGGGGATTGAATTTCGGATAAATTCATATCTTTTTTTAACAATCACTTGACTCTGGAAGTTCTCGTGTTTACTAATGTCACTTTCTTTGAAAATGGATATTGGAATTCAAAATCATTCAGATTTATTGAAGATGGTTAGCTGCAGAAATTGTTGCATTAAAAATTTGATAAGAGAATTCAGGGTTAGCCTTTAATTGTGATGACTGGCTTATGTTCGAGAGAGACTGCACACACTGACCAATTTTACAACAGCAAGCTAACGCTTGTCAAAACCTTTACTGTAAGAAGTAACACCAGGTTAAAGTCCAACAGGTTTATTTGGAATCACGAGCTTTCAGAGTGCTGCTCCTTCGTCGGGTGAGTGGTGAGAGTTTTCACAAACACAATATATACTGATGAAGACATACACTGAGAAAGGTTGGAATAGCTGCTGAATACAGAGGCTGGTGCAGATAAAAAGCATATTAAGTCCAGGGGAAGAAAAGTGAGAGTAACGATATATGAAATGGGACAAATGTGTTCACAGTTCATAGAACATTACAGTACAGGCCCTTCAGCCCTCGATGTTGCACCAACTAATGGAACCAATCTTATGACCCTCTAACCTAAACTATTCCAATGTTATCCATATGCCTATCCACTGACCATTTGAACGCCCTTAAAGTTGGTGAGTCCACAACTGCTGCAGGCAGGGCATTCCACGCCCTTACTACCCTTCGTAGTCTAAAGGGTTGGAACGCTTTTCCAGTAAATGAATCTGTGCTTGCGAAATCTACCTCTCCATTCACCTTAGAGCGCTCCAAGAGCTTATGATTCCACATAAACCTGTTGGACTCTAAGCTAGTGCTGTGAGACTTCTTAGTGTGTGTGTCCACCCCAGTCCAACACCGGCATCTCCCATTTCCCAGCCGGAATTCAGTTCTGGTCCCCATCTGTTCCTTTCACACTAACTTGCCCCAATTTCCGGTCAACATTTTAATCCTTGCCTAGGCAAATTAACAGCTATTGAGCAATTTCAGTTGGTATGGGAATAGCATGGTCACACTGGAGTTCATCAGCCTGTAATGGATAACTAAAGATTACACTTGTTGTCAGTCCCTGACAGGGATAAGCAGACTCCCTCCCGCCAGAATATTCTGATTGACAACCCAATTATTTCCGTCCTGACATTATCAATATCACCTATTCAATGTGTACCTTGTAACAGGCGAAATCCCACCACTCCATCAATATCCAGGTGATTGTATGTACTTTCAAAGAAGGAAGTGGCTTTTTCTAGCGCAGAGACAACATCGCTGAGTTTCGGCTGGTTTGCGGAAATGCAGGTTAGAGTGGCGAAAGCGATCAGAGCAGGATTCATTGTGGATTGAGTTTGCAGTCTGTGTGTGTGTGAAGGCAGGAAGGATGTTTGTATGTGTGTGTATAGAACCTCCTCCTGCAAGATACTCAGCCAGCTGGATCCACCCAGCCTCCCACTCATTCAAAGCTGCTCCACAGACACAGCCGCAGTTATATTCACCCCTCATCAATCCACACAGCTTTTACAAAAGCATTCGGTGTGGGCGAATGGTTGCGGAAACTGTAATGAAGCTGCAAGTTTAATTCATCACAATGACATGTAATCAATGCAGTTATAACAGGGGAGGAAGGGAACCAGCAGAGGGGACGAGAGCGGGGGGTTAATCTGGGGGGAGAATCATAGAACCCTACAGTGCAGAAAGAGACCCTTCGGCCCATCAAGTCTGCACCCAACACAAACCCACCCAGGCCCATATATTGTACCCACTAGTCCCTCTAACCTACGCATCCCTAGATTCTATTGATTAGCATGGCCAATCAACCTAACCCACACATCTTTGGACTGTGGGGAAAAAAACCAGAGGAAACCCACGCAGACACGAGCAGAATCCACAGAAGGGCTGGGGAATTTGAGGTTAGGGTTGGGGGAGGGGAAACTTGGACAGAGGGCTGTCTGGGAGAGGGAGGGGGGAACCGGGGGAAAGGGACCCCCTCTTGAAATGTGTACAGGAGAACTTTTTTATGGAGGGTCCAACAAGAGAGGGAGTTGTGCTGGACCTGATTCTGGGGTTGAGGTGGTGGTGGGGAACATTTTAGTGACAGTGATCACAACACAATACAATTTAAGCTTGTTACGGACAAGGAAATAGACAAGCCGCAAAAAAAAAATGTTTTGGATTGGGGGAACCGCAGATTTTAGGCAGGAATTGGCGAAGATAGACTGGGAATAGGAATTGATGGGAAGATCTACAGAAGTGCAGTGGAGAATATCCAGAAGGGAAATCAGAAGTTGGAAGCCCAGCATGTCTCCGCTGGGCTATTAGGTAGGAATAACAATCCCAGAGAACCATGGATGACAAGAGATACAATGAGAAGGAAAAGAAAAGCTTTTAAAAAGTACAAAGGAAAAAATCAGTGGAGATGTTCAGGAGGTATAGAAAGGGCAGGATGGAGCTTAAGAAAGCAATTAGGAATGCAAAGAGGGAATATGAGAAAACCAAAAGAGAAAATGCTGGAAAATCTCAGCAGGTCTGGCAGCATCTGTAAGGAGAGAAAAGAGCTGATGTTTCGAGTCCAGAAGACCCTTCGTCAAAGAGAAAACTGTGGCTGGTAAAAGTAGGCAAATCCCGAGACATTCCATAAATGTATCAATGGGAATAACCAGGAAAAGAGTGGGGCCAATAGGGACCAAAAGGGCTATCTGTGGGTGGAGCCAGAGGACATTGGTAGAGTGTTGAATGAACACTCCACATCCATCTTCACCCAAGAGAATGAGGACAATGGTATGGAATTCAGGGAGAAAGATGCGAGGTTCTGGAGCAAATTGACATAGGGAAGGTAAAGGTATTGGAGGTGCTGATAGCCTTAAAAATGGATAAAGCTTCAGGTCCAGATGAATTGTGAACTCAGCTGCTGTGAAAGGCATAGGAGGAGGCCCAAATTTTCAGTTCCCCACAGGAGAGGTGCCAGATGACTGGAGACCAGCTAATGTGGTTCTGCTATTTAAGGAGGGTTGTAGAGACCCAGGGAACTACAGACCAGGGAGTCACATGCAAGTGATAGGGAAACCACTACAGAAATTTCTGAAGGAAAGCATCCATCTCCACTTGGAGAGGCAAAGCTTGATCAGGGATAGTCAGCATGGCTTCATCTGAGAGATGGCATGCCTGACAAATTTGATTGAATTTTTTGCAAAGGTGCGTAGATGAGTGTACCACAGTCAATGTAACTTTATATGGATTTCAGCAAAGCCTTTGACAAGTTCCCACATGGGATAATTGTCAAGAACGTAAATTGCCATGGTTGAATGAATACTTTTCTTCAGTGTTCACTAAGGAGAGGGGCCATGTTTTTGAGGATGAGAGTGTGATACAGGCTGATAGGATGGAGGAGATAGGTGGTCTGAGGGAAGATGTATTAGCAATTTTGAAAAATATGAGGGTCAATAAGTCCCCTGGGCCAGATGGGATACATCCTCGGATACTTTGGGAGGGAAGGGATGAGAATTTGGAGCCTTTAGCTTCGATCTTTGGGTCCTCACTGTCCACAGGGATAGTGCCAGGGGACTGGAGAGTGGTGAATGTTGTTTCTGTCTCCAAGCAAGGAGATAGGAATGACCCTGGTAATTATAGACTAGTTAGTCTTACTTTGGTCGGTAAGTTTATGGAAAGGGTCCTGAGAGATAGGATTTATGAGCATTTGGAAAGATGAAGCTTAATCTAGGATAGCACAGTTTCATGAAGGATAAGTCTTGCCTCACAAATTTGATTGAATTCTTTGAGGAAGTAACTAAGTGTGTGGACAAAGGTAGAGCTGTTGATGTTGTATACATGGATTGATAAGGTTCCCCGTGGTAGGCTCACGAAGAAAGTAAGGAGATGTGGGATAGAAGGAAATTTGGCCGATTGGATAATTAACTGGCAGAGGGTGATGGTAGAGGGAAAATTTTCAAACTGGAGGCCAGTTACCAGCAGTGTACCACAGGGGTCAGTGCTGGGTCCTCTGCTATTTGTGATTTTTATCAATGATTTGAGGGGGATGAAGGGTAGGTTAGTAAATTTGCTGATGACATCAAGATTGGTGGAGTAGTGGGTGAGGTGGAGGGCTCTTGCAGGCTACAAAGGGACATTGATAGGATGCAGAGCTGGGCCGAAAAGTGACAGATGGAGTTTAACCCTGATAAGTGTAAGGTGATTCATTTTGGTAGGACAAACTTGAATGTGGATTACAGGGTCAATGGCAGGGTTCTGAGGAATGTGGAGGAACAGAGAGATCTTGGGGTACATATCCACAAATCTCTGAAGGTTGCCCCTCAAATGGATAGAGCCGTGAAGAAGGCCTATACTGTGTTAGCGTTTATTAACAGGGGGTTTGAATTTAAGAGCTGTGGGCTTATGCTGCAACTGTACCAGATGTTGGTGAGACCACATTTGGAATATTGTGTGCAGTTCTGCTCACCTCACTATAAGAAGGATATTGAAGCATTGGAGAGAGTGCAGAAGAGATTTACCAGGATGCTGCCTGGTTTGGAGGGTAGGTCTTTGAGGAAAGGTTGAGGGAGCTGGGGCTTTTCTCTTTAGAATGGAGGAGGATGAGAGATGACTTAATAGAGGTTTATAAGATGATGAGGGGGATAGATAGAGTGAACATGCAGAGACTGTTTCCTCGGGTGGATGTAGCTGTTATTAGGGGGCATAACTATAAAGATTCATGGTAGGAGATATAGGAGGGATGTCTGGAATAGATTCTTTACTCAGAGAGTGGTCGGGGTGTGGAATGCACTGCCTGCTGTGATAGTGGAGTCGGACACTTTAGGAACTTCTAAGCAGTTATTGGATAGGCACATGGAACACACCAGAATGATAGGGAGTGGGATAGCTTGATCTTGGTTTCGGACATAGCTTGGCACAGCATCAAGGGCCAAAGTGCCTGTACTGTTCTATGATCTTTGTTCTATGGGATACGGGTAATTTGATAAAGTGGATACAAAATTGGCTCAGTTGTAGAATGATGTTGGACTGGGGTAAGCACAGTAAGAAGTCTCACAACACCAGGTTAGAGTCAACAGGTTTATTTGGTAGCAGAAGCCACAAGCTTTCAGAGTACAGTTGTAGAAGACAGAGGGTGATCATAGAAGACTGCTTCGGTGACTGGAAGCCAGTATCCAGTGGCATACCACAGGGATCTGTGTTGGTTAAATTGAAATAACTACCTGACACACTCTGTAAAAACAACAAATAACACTTCATTTATCTAACTAACGGTGAACTAAACTATTAACAAAGTGAATAAACTACAATTCTAATAGAATGCTGTTTGGAAAGCTACAACTCCCATTCATTAATTAAAAGAATAGAATTTTTTTAGTTACTCTCAAAATACAACCAGATTTCACCTTCCAGAATATTCTGTCTTCCTTATTCTGTCTTCACCATCTCTGTTTTATTTTGTTACCTTTTCTATTCAGATGAGGCTTTGAGCTAAAAATTATAAGCTATGGCAGAGAGAGAGAGTAGTTTCTGTGTCAGAGAGCAGTCGTCTCTCTCTCTCATTCTCTCTTAAGCTGTGGCAAAGAGCAGTTTGTGGCTCTCTATCTGGAGCTGAGACCTGTCTCATATATCCCCTGATGATATCCCAACATCCCCACAATAGGATTGGTTCTAGGGTTACCAAAACATCAAATTTACATCTAATAGGCTACTGTTAGCTACGTGCCTAGTTTAAACTGAGTGGGCAAAATTCAAAAATGGCCTGTTATCTTGGCAACACTACTGTCTGGCCTCTCAATATAATTAGGATGCGGAAGCCATTGAGAGGGTACAGAGGAGATTTACAAGGATGTTGGTTAAATTGGGTGACGTGCTTCATGAGGATAGGTTGAGGGAGTTCGGTCTTTTCTCCCTGGAGAGACGAAGGATGAGAGGTGACCTGATAGAGGTTTATAAAATGTTGAGAGGTATAGAAAGGGTGGATTCTCGGAGGCTATTTCCCAGAGCTGACACAGGTTTAAGGTGCTGGGAAGTAGGTACAGAGGTAGTTTTTCACTCGGAGGGTGGTGAGTGAGCGGAATCGGCTGCTGTCGGTGTGGTAGAGTGAACTCATTGGAGTCTTTTAAGAGACTTCTGGATGAGTACATGGGATTTAATGGGATTGAGGGCTATAGATAGGCCTGGTAGGTAGGGATATGATTGGCGCAAGTTGTGGGCCGAAGGTCCTGCTTGTGCTGTAGTGTTCTATAATATTTCAGTCTGTATACTGTATGCATCTGCATCTCTTCTAACTCCCTACCACAGCAAAAAAAAAGCACCATTCTTAAAAGAACGGGTAGAGATGGGAACATCGGGGTGGCGGCGCAGGCTCGTTGGGCCAAAGGGCCTGTTTCCCATGCTGTTTTGTTCTTTGTTCTTCTTTGTTCTTTGAACCATGAAATGCTTTCTCCTCTTAGCATTTTACAATTTTTTTAAATTTTATGAACACCAGCTTTGCAATATTGTCTGGAATATTGGTGAAGCCACAACTGAAGTACTATGTGCATTGCTGGTCACCACATTATTGGAAAGATGTGACTGCACTGGAAGAGGGAGCAGAGGAGGTTCACCAGCATGCTGCCTGGAACTTTTAATTTATAAAGAGAAGTTGGATAGGCTAAAGTTGTTTTCGTTGGAGCAGAGAGGACTGAGGGACGATCTGATCGAGGTGCACAAGGTTATGAGGGACGTGGACAGAGTGGATAAGGAACAGCTGTTTCCCTTAGTTGAAGGTCAGTCATGAGAAGACATAGGGTCAAGATGAGGAGCAGGAGGTTTAGATAGGAATGTGAGGATAAAGCTTTTACCCAGATTGTGGTGACAGTGCGGAATTCGCTGCCTGGGAGGGTGGTGGAGGCGGATTGCCTCACATTCTTTAAAAAGGAGCTGGATAAGCATTTGGCACATCAGAATATTCAGGGCTTTGGACCAAGTGCTGCTAGATAGGATAAAATGTTGCTGTGGACACAATGGGCTGAAGGGCCTCTACTGCACTGATTCTATGATTTTATTGAGTGTGTAAGAGAGAAGGTGAGTGTGTGAGAAAGATAGGTTTAGAGTGTGAGGGGGGGTGGGTGTGAGTGAGTGAGGGTGTGTGAGTGAGGGTGTGTGTGTGAGTGAGGGTGTGTGAGGGTGTGTGAAGGTGTGAGTGAGGGTGTGAGTGTGTGTGTGTGTGTGTGTGCATGAAAGAGGGGCTGTGTGTGAAAGTGGGGGTGATTGTTTGTGAGACAGTAAAGGATGTGTGTGTGGGAGAGAGAGAATGTGTGTGAGAGAGGTGTGTGTGAAAGGCGGGGGTGATTGGGTGTGAGAGGGGCTGAGTGTGTGTGTGAGGCAGAGGGGGCTGAGTGTGTGTGTGAGGCAGAGGGGGCTGAGTGTGTGTGTGAGGCAGAGGGGGCTGAGTGTGTGTGTGAGGCAGAGGGGGCTGAGTTGTGTGTGAGGCAAGGGGGCTGAGTGTTGTGTGGAGGCAGGGGCTGAGTGTGTGGAGGCAGAGGGGGCTGAGTGTGTGTGTGAGGCAGAGGGGGCTGAGTGTGTGTGTGAGGCAGAGGGGGCTGAGTGTGTGTGGTGAGGCAGAGGGGGCTGAGTGTGTGTGTGAGCAGAGGGGGCTGAGTGGTGTGTGGGCAGAGGGGCCTGAGTGTGTGGTGAGGCAGAGGGGCTGAGTGTGTGTGTGAGGCAGAGGGGGCTGAGTGTGTGTGTGAGGCAGAGGGGGCTGAGTGTGTGTGTGAGGCAGAGGGGGCTGAGTGTGTGTGTGAGGCAGAGGGGGCTGAGTGTGTGTGTGAGGCAGAGGGGGCTGAGTGTGTGTGAAAGGAGATGATTGTGTGTTTGTGTAAGAGATTTTTAACTGGATGAGTTCTGCTGAGTGGCTCTGATATCCATCATTATGAAATGCATCCAAAGATTAGTAATAGTCCCTTGGGAGCCAGTTTGGGAAAATCAGAAATAGCGAATCACTCTTGATTATGGGCTGGGACAGTGGTTGGCACTACTGCCTCACAGCTCCGGAGACCCAGGTTCACTTCTGGCCTCAGGTCACTGCCTGTGTAGAGTCTGCACGTTCTCCCCGTGTCTGCATGGGTTTCCTCCAGAGACCGGTTTCCTCCAATTGCCTCTTAGTGTTAGGGGGGACCAATGGGGTAAATACATAGGGTTAGTACCCGAGCAGGTCTATTGTTGGTGCAGTCTTGATGGCCTGAATGGCCTCCCCTTCTCTGGTCCTACCCGCCACCCCAAAAAAGCTGGTCTTTCCTCCGGGCACCACCTAACCACTCCCCTCCCCCAAGAATAGACTCTCTGGCCTCGCCAATATGCGGCCCGTGCGGCCACTCCGGCCCTTTACCTTTGCTGACCAAGCCTTGCCCCAAATCTACCCCGCCCCCCCGCCCCGCCCCCTCCCGGGCCGGCCCCGCCCCCAGGCTGGCTCGCCCCCGCCCCCGGCCGGCTCCGCCCCCCCAGGCCAGCCCCGCGCCGGCCCCGCCCCCCCCAGGCCGGCCCGCCCCAGGGTAGTCCCCGCCCTGCCCCCAGGCTGGCTCCGCCCCCAGGCTGACTCCACTCCGCTCCGCCCCCCAGGCTGGCTCGCCCCGCCCCCAGCCGGCTCCGCCCCCAGGCCGGCTCCGCCCCCCAGGCCGACCCGCGGCCCGCCCCCCAGGCTGGCCCGCCCCCCCAGGCCAGCCCCGCGCCGGCCCCAGGCTGGCTCCGCTCCGCCCCGCCCCCCAGGCTGGCTCCGCCCCCCAGGCTGGCCCCGCCCCCAGGGTGGTCCCTGCCCTGCCCCTCCCCTTCCCAGGATAGTTCCTCCTCTCTCCAGACCGGCACCGTCTCTCCCCAGGCTGACTCCTCCCCCTCAGCCTGGCCCCTCCCCCTCCCGTCCGGCCCCTCCTCCCCCTCCCGTCCGGCTCTCACTATGGCGCTGTGTATGCGGCTGCAATTAGTGTTGTTAGTTGTTGTCTCCGCGCTGCTGCTGCTGCTCCTGGGCCCGGGCTGCGGCTTGTTGCCGGCTGCGTGTGGGCCCGCGGCCTGGGCACTGCTGGCGGCCGCAGCCTGGGCCTGGCTCCGGCTCCGCCCCCCGGGAGCGGCGGGCCGCCGCCGGGTGTGTGTGCTGGTGCTGGGGGATGTGGGCCGCAGCCCGCGGATGTTAAACCACTCGCTGTCCCTGGCCAGGAACGGCTTCTGGGTCAATCTGGTGGGATATCCCGGTAAGTGCAGCTCCCATTGGGGTGTTCACCCCTCACCCTGTAAACCCCCCCAAACCCCCTGTAAACCCCCCAAAAAACATCCAAACCCCCTGTGAATCCTCCAGAAAATACTCAAAGCCCCGGTAACCCCCCCCCCTCAAAAATTCAGCCGCTATAAACAGCCAAAATCTCCCTTCACCCCTTTAAACACCCCCAAAAAACCCTCATCCCGAGAAACCCCTCTCACTACCTGTAAACACCCTAAAACCTCCTTCCTCCATACCTCCTGTATGCACCCCAAAATCCCTCTCACCTCCTGTGTGCCCCCCCCCAAAAAACCCCAAAACCTTCCACATTCCCACTGTACACTTCTGAAACCCTCTTCACCCCACTACAAATATTTGTCCAAATACCTGTACCACTCACTGTGCTGGGACGTCCTGATAAAGTTCAATCTGACAACCCCCAAGGGTCAGGTTGTGTGCTGTCCTCACATCATAAACATCTGTACAACACCTGGACATATCTGTAACACTGTGCTGATACCAGCACGAGATGAGGATCCAAATCATCGTTGTCACACCTTGGAGATGTGCGTGGGTGACGCAGTGGTCGCCAGGGACCTGGTTTCAATTCTGGCCTTGGGTGACTGTGGAGACTGCACATTCTCCCCGTGTCTGCATGGGTTTCCTCTGGATGTTCCGATTTCCTCCCACACTCCAAAGATGCACAGGTTAGCTGGATTGGTCATGCTAAATCGATCCTTAGTATCCCAAGATGTGTAGGGTAGGGGGATTAGCCATGGGAAATGTGTGGCAATAGGGCCTGGGTGGGATGTTTGCTCTGTTGGATAGTTGATGTTGATGTGGACTTAATGGCCCAAGTGACCTCCTCGGGGTTCTATGATATGGACAATGACGGGGAAATGGTGAACTCACCTGGAGGCTGCAGGGTTCCACCATGGTGAGAAGTCTGACAACACCAGGTTTAAGTCCAACCGACTTATTTGATAGTAAACTCTCAAGCTTTTCGAGGTTGAGAGTTTACAAGTTTGTAAACTTGGGAGTTTAAATCGGATGGACTTAAACCTGTGTTGTCAGATGTCTTACTGTGTTTACCCCAGTCCAACATCTCTCTACATCATGACCACCATGATGGTCAGTTGTAATAGCTGCTTGGCGACAGGCTGCAACATGAAAAACAACTTTGTGGCACCAGTGGTAGTGTGGTCCCAGGAAGGCATGAGCAAATATGGCTCAGTGAGCCTATCACAGTAGAATGGGTAAACCTGAGCTTCTCATGGATTCCTGCAGCTGTCTCTTAAACTCTGAACACTTTCTGCGCTTTTTTTCACTTCAATTTCACCCAACAGGACTTTGTTCCACTTTTGATCCTTTTACTTAACTGTCTCCTGAGAGGATGTGTGTGCCCCAATTCCCTCTTTTCTCAACTGTGTCCCTCTGGGCAGGCTCCTTCCTTGCCTGTCGTTTAAATCCCATTTACTTTTACACCACAAACCCTTTCATTACAATGGTTAACGTGATCAAAACCCAAAGATGTGCAGACACCTTTGTGTAATATGAAGCTAACTAATGTCTTGCACAGAAACACGATATTAAACTTAGTAGCTTTGCTTTATTTCTAATACTTACAAATATAAATTGTTTAAAACTACCTTTGATTCCTGACAAAAATGTTTTGTGTGTTGCATGCATCAATAGCAAAACACAGGATCCAAAGTCAAATGATGCAGTCCTTTTGTGTTTTGCCATTACACACCTTAAAAAACTGGGGAACAGCTCAAAGTGTTTATTTTTAAAAACTTGGTCTGAAATATTTTTCAGGGGCAAAACCTCATCAAGATGTTTTAAATAATGAGAAGATTAATATTGTCTACATAACAGAGATCATGACAGGAATGAAATGTAAGTGTTGCTATCTTCATATAACTTCAAAGTTTACTGGGCATTAATCAACATCTATACTTTGGCCTCAGGTAACAAGAGTGGCACGGTGGCACAGTGGGTTAGCACTGCTGCGTCACAGCGCCAGGGACCTGGGTTCAATTCCCGGCTTGGGTCACTGTCTGTGTGGAGTTTGCACGTTCTCCCTGTATCTGCAGATGCCCCGGTTTCCTCCCACAGTCCAAAGTTTTGTGTGTTAGGTAGATTGGTCATGCTAAATTGTCTTAGTGTCAGGGGGACTAGCTAGGATAAATACATGGAGTTATGGGGATAGGGCCTGGGTGGGATTGTGATCGGTGCAAACTTGACGGGCTGAATGGTCTCCTTCTGCCCTGTAGGGATTCTTCAAACTGTCTGTGAATATACAGATGTTTTACACACATTTAACACCTGTTTCCGAATGGTGATAATTTGTTTTTATATTTTGTAGTTGGATCAAAAATTTTTCAATATGGGGTCAAAATCTTTGTGCAGACTTTACAGATATGTTACACCCTATTAAAGATTGATGCACCTTCCTACATGTTCCTGCAGGTAATAAGTTTAGTCTTTAAAAGATTGTGCTCTTATTGCTGAATTGCCTGAATAAATGGTAAACAATTTTTTGCTTTCCTTTACATGCAGAATCCTCCAGGTCTTCCTGCCATTGCAGTGACGTGGGCAGTGTGCTTGCTGAGAGGAAGCAAATTTATTATTGACTGGCACAACTATGGTTACACAATAATGAGCTTGATGCACGGCGATCGTCATCCCATTGTGCAGATTGCCAAATGGTTTGTACAGAAAGGTTTCCAATATGCTGTTCGATATTACGGTGTAATCTCTCCAGCCAAGAGTGTGTGGCCCCGCCTGCCCAATCAGTTCAGCAAATCAGCATTTTCTGAATGATGGAATGTGTGAAACAGAAACCTTCATCATTACAAATATTTACCTGAAACATAAAACAGTGTTAAAATATATAGCACTGATTAAAAATTGATTTCCATGTCCAAAAACTGTATCTTACCATCTGTTGATGGTAAGGAAACAGTGGTCTGATCAAAGAGGTTCTAGATGTTTAGCCTGAACTGGAGAGGTTACAGCAAACTTGGTTTCTAATTCTGATGTGAATGATCTTATTTTAGTTATTCATGTACCATAATAGAAACAATAAACATTTACACCATCAAAGGAGATCATTTGGACCATCATATCTGTGCTAGCCAAAGAAAGAAGGTTCATCCCATTTTCCAGCTGTCGGTCCAGACCCCTGTAGCTTTTACAGCACCTTGTGTGTATTCATGCTGAGCTAGTGGTGAGCAGCTGCCTTTCATCACAGCAGTCTGGTGTAGGTACACCCACACTGCTGTTAAGAAGAGAGTTCCAGGATTTTGGCCCAGTGACAGTGAAGGAACAGCTGGTATACTTTAAACCCCTCATCATTCCAACTCAGGAGGGGTAACTTCCAGTTGGAGGAGTTGTTGCCACTGATTGAAGGGTTGATAAAACACAGCAAAGATTCTAGATCTTTGTGCAATTAATAATAGTCAAGGTCTTTAGTTTGGGAAGGTATATGTGTCAGTACAAGCTTGGTACAGAGGTGCTGCACTGTTATTTATGCTAATTTATGATTTAATGTTTGCAAATTGAATTTTTTAAATCTAGGTATGAACATTTTTTTGGAAAACTCTCTGATTCAAATCTATGTGTTACTGAAGCTATGAAAGAAGATTTGAGAGTGAACTGGAATATCAAGTAAGTGTGCAAACTGAATTGTCATAGCACTTGGATAAGATTATAATATTTTAGATGGCAATCTGAGTGTAAGAACAGAATTTCAGAAAGCATATTGTGCCTTATTCTGAGAGTAAACTCAAACTGGTGAGCTTCAGTAAGAATGTATTACTGAGTGATCTTGAAATATACTTAGGATAGGTTGGTAACATGAATTGTTACTAAATTGGAAATTTGTAGCCATTATTCTGGTGTTTATAGAAAGCTGTCTGACGTTATCCTTCCACGTGAGGCGTACTGAACGTTATATAGAATTGTAACAGTAATGAAAAGAATATTGTCATAGACATTGGATTTATACATAACACTGGTTCAGTTATTAATTCATGAAGCGCATGCATAAAATAAATAAATATGTAGAAATTGTATTGAGAATTTTCCATATCCTCTCTAATTTGGAGAACTCGATTGAAAATTTAACACAATAACGTTCTTTTTACTGATAATTAAGATTTTTTTTTGCTTTCTGGAAAGAAAGTAAATGTGATTTTGTATGTCTTACAAACTCCTCTTATTACTGAACAATGAAACATTAATATTAACAGAATGTGTCTTAATCTAATGCAACATCCTTTTTGTATTATTCATTTATGAATGTAGTTTTGCACTGGATATATGTTATAGAAACAGGCCATTTGTCCCTCAGTTTATTCCACTGAGATTGTTTCTCATCTTTCCCATCAGAATCTACCATTAAACCCAATATTCTGTCTTCACTTATCTGTTTGTCTAGAAATCCATTAAATCCATCTATACTATTTACTTCACCAACTCCCTGTTTCAGTAGAGATAATTCTTCTTGATTCCCTATTGGATTTCTTGGTGATTATTTTATTGATGAGCTCAAGTTATACTCTTCCCCAGAAGAGGAAACATTCTCTCTGTATCTACTCAAAAAACACTTTTCAGAGTTTTAAGTCCCTCTATTAGATCATCCTTTTTTCAAGAGAAAAGATATCCAACCTCCTTTTCAACATGCAGAGTTTTGTATTTACGGGTGTTACCTTTGCAAATCGTCTCGTAATTGTTTCAGTCTGTAGAGCTCTTTGCAGCTTCTATGTCCTTGTGTCACACTCTGTCAGCTTGAAAACACCATTTATCCCTACTCTGCTTCCTGTTAGTTAACCAGTTCTCAGTCTATGCTAACTCAATCTCCCCTTACCTTATGCGTGACAATTTACCAAATGTCTTTTTGGAATTCCAGACATTACCACATCTGCTGGTTGCCCTGTATTTCCCCATCTAGTTACATCCACAAAAAAACTAATACATTTTGTTGCACCACAGCTGGTATTATTATTGAAGAAGTCAGACCCCTGAGCAAAGTCTGTCTCGCTGACCATAAGCGAGTAGAATCCAGTATACATTTTGAATGTAATAAGTTAAGCTTATTAAAAAAAAGAACTTTAGCACACAACATAAAAAGTTACACTTCAAACAATCTTACAGAACAAGCCTCCAAAAAAACATGCTTGTTCAAAAGTACACAGACTATCTTTGTGGCGACAACCACTTGTAGATTCTTAACTATAAAAAAAATCAGTAAATATTACCCGAGGTAAGGAATTGTCACTTTAATAGGCCTCTCAAATTGCCACTCTACGTGGAATTCCCAAAGGAGGTTGAGGAAAAACCTGCTTCCGAAAACAAACAATAGCAATTCTTACAATTCTTGAAAGTATGAAAATAGATAAGAAAGTATAGATAGAAATATAGAAAAAAAATAAGTCCCCTGGGCCGATTGGGATTGATCCTAGGATTCTCTGGGAGGCTCGTGAGGAGATTGCAGAGCCTTTGGCTTTGATCTTTATGTCATCATTGGTTACAGGTATAGTGCTGGAAGACTGGCGGATAGCAAATGTTGTCCCCTTGTTCAAGAAGGGGAGTAGAAACCATCCTGGAAATTATATACGAGTGAACCTTACTTCCGTTTTGGACAAAGTTTTGGAAAGGATTATAAGAGATAGGATTTATAATCATCTAGAAAGAAATAATTTGATTAGAGATAGTCAGCATGGTTTTGTGAAGCATAGGTCGTGCTTCACAAACCTTATTGAGTTCTTTGAGAAGGATACCAAAGAGGTAGATAAGGGTAAAGCAGTTGATGTAGTGTATGTGGATTTCAGCAAAGCGTTTGATAAGATTCCCCATGGTAAGCTACTGCAGAAAATACAGATGCATGGGATTGAGAGTGATTTAGCGGTTTGGATCAGGAATTGGCTAGCTGATAGAAGGTAGAGGATGGTGGTTGATGGGAAGTATGCAATCTGGAGTTCATTATTAGTGGTGTACTGCAGGGATCTGTTTTGGGGCCACTGCTGTTTCTCATTTTTATAAATGACCTAAATGAGGGTGTAGAAGGATGGGTTAGTAAATTTGCAGATGACACTAAAGTTGGAGGAGTTGTAGACAGTGATGATAGAACATAGAACATTACAGCGCAGAACAGGCCCTTCGGCCTTCGATGTTGCGCCGACCAATTATGAAAAAAGCAATGACCCTCCAAACTAAACCATTCCCTTCTCTTCCATAAACTTATCAACTAACCTCTTAAACGCCACCAAACTTGGCGCATCTACAACTGCCGCAGGCAGGGCATTCCACTCCCTAACCACCCTTTGGGTAAAGAACCTACCTCTGATATCCGTCCTATAACTATCACCCCTTAATTTAAAGCTGTGTCCCCTCGTGCTAGCTTTCTCTATCCTAGGAAAAAGGCTATCACTGTCCACCCTATCTAAACCTCTAATCATCTTATATGCTTCAATAAGGTCTCCTCTTAGCCGCCTCCTTTCTAACGAAAGGAGGGATGTTACAGTTTGCAGAGCTGGGCTGAGAGGTGGCAAATGGAGTTTAATATGGAAGGAGTAACAAGATTGCAGAGTATTGGGCTAATGAAAAGACTCTTGATAGTGTGGATGAGCAGAAAGATCTCGGTGTACATAGATCCCTGAAAGTTGGGACGCAGGTTGATGAGGTTGTTCAGAAGGTGTACGGTGTGTTAACTTTTATTGGTAGAGGGATTGAATTTCGGAGCCATGAGATAACATTGCAGCTGTACAAAACTCTGGTGTGGCCATACTTGGAGTATTGCGAACAGTCCTGGTTGCCGCATTATAAGAAAGATGTGGAAGCATTGGAAAGGATGCAGAGGAGGTTTACCAGGATGTTGTTGCAATACAAATTCACTACTCCCCTGACCCCTCTCCACCCCATGGCCATCTGTCTTGTTTTGCTTTCACCGAGTACTATTCTTTGTTCTCCTAAATACACATCGCTATCTTATCCTTATACCACTGTAACGCTACCGTTAACATTCCCTTTTTCTTGTGTTCATGACATTTTTGTCAATCTCTTCTTTAGATCATAGAACATTACAGCACAGGCCCTCGAGGTTGTGCCATCTATGCCCAATCCCAAGACCAAGCTATCCCACTTCCTATAATTTTGGAGTGCTCCGTGTGCCTATCCAATAACCGCTTGAAATTTCCTAAAGTGTCCGACTCCACTATCACAGCAGGCAGTGCATTCCACACCCCGACCACTCTCTGAGTAACGAATCTACCTCGGACATCCCTCCTATATCTCCCACCATGAACCTTATAGTTATGCCCCCTAGTAACAGCTACATCCACCCGAGGAAATAGGGTGGACATGCAGAGACTATCAATTCCTCTCATCATCTTATAAACCCCTTTTAAGCTCCAACCCATCGTTGACCTATTCTGCCATATCCTCTCAATCCCCCCTTCAACTATCGATGCATCATGTTCCTACCCTTGGTCAGTTCTATAGAAGACTCATACAGACTCGAAATAGTAACTATTTCTCTCTCCACAGATGCTGCCAGATATGCTGAGAAAAGCATAGTTTGTCTTATATATGATTTTTAGCTCACTGGTGATTGTCCTTGTTTATTGATGAGTTTAATATGTTGAATATATTATGATTAAAAATCTTTTCTATCACAGGGCAATCACACTATACGACTGTCCTTCTCCCATTTTTAGAGAAACACCTCTAGAATTGCAACATAAACTGTTTAAGAAGCTTGCCAATGATTTTGTCCCATTTAAAGCAAGGTATGCTTTATATTTTTGCTATAAAATATTTAAATAGTATAACTAAACATAGTGGCAAAACAGCTTTTTGTATTAAATTTTATTCAGAAGTGTTGAAATCAAATGCACACACTTGATCTGATATTACTGCCATTTTCTAAATTAATTTGACGTGAAGTAAAGCTATTTGATGCATAGAACTAAATGTATAATATTTTCCTGATGGAGATGACTGTGTGGTTTGATATCGATGGTAAATAATGCATTCTTTGTTTTGGAATTAGAAGTGAGTTTGTGCCGTCTGGTTTTGAACGGACAGCCTTTACAGAACTGAATATTAGTACTGGCAGTGTCACCCCTATCGAAGGAAGGCCCGCGTTGCTACTTAGCAGCACCAGCTGGACAGGTAAATCAGATTGTTTCTTTAAACAGCCAGTGTTTCTTGATTCTGTACTCGTTAGTGTACATAACTATACTGATATTAACATGAAAGTGATGCAGGAAAGGTTAGTGAAAAGCTTCATTTGCCACATATCTGCCCATTCCACTAATTTGTCTGCATCTTTTTGAATTTCTACGCTGTTCTATCTGGTTTACAATGCAAGTTTGCATCATCAGTAAACTTTGACGTTTTCCTCTCTGCAACAAGATCTGTTAATATTTATCAATATTTATGACTTTACAAGGTATCTGACCAGTAAACGTTGAGCTCTGCAGACATTTTTTTGAGATAGAAAGAAAAGGCATAGTGCACATGAGAACGTTTTAGAACATAGAACGCTACAGCACAAAACAGGCCCTTCGGCCCACACGTTGCACCAATTAAACAACTACCTACCAGGCCGTAGAACTATCTGTAACTCCCAATCCCATTAAATCCCATGTACTCATCCAGAAGTCTCTTAAAAGACCCCAGCGAGTTCACCTCCACCACCACTGACAGCAGCCGATTCCATTCACTCACCACCCTCTGAGTGAAAAACTTACCCCTGACATCTCCTCTGTACCCCCTCCCCAGCACCTTAAACCTGTGTCCTTTCGTAGCGAGGACGCTTTTGCTTTTGTAATGATCTCACTGAGGCCAGGTTTTCCCCATCAGTCACCCATTTATTGACAGTGATAGTTAAGAGCTTTTCAACAATTACAGAGTGCTGCAGATCACTCCTGTCCGATTGACTGCTGATCTGAGTGGAACCCACTGGTTTTAAACCACCACCCCTCCATCCCAACCTGCTCCTTCCCTGTTGGTCGAGCCTTCACTCGCATAATTCGGAGCTCATCGTCCATCCTGATGATCTCCCACAGCCATCATAACATCCCTTTCCGTTCAAAGTCCAGTTTGCTAGTTGTTGTGGAGATATTGGTGGTTCAGAGACTAAAATAAGAGCAAACAAAAAGCTGGAAAAGCTCAGCAGATTAATCAGCATCTGTGGAGAGAAATAAAATTGACGTTTCAAGTTAGTGACCTCTCATCAGAGCAGAAGGAAGAAATGGAGAAGTTTTTAAGCCTGTGGAACGGGGGTGTGAGGAGGTGCAGGAAGAACTAGAGGCAATCTCTGTGATAGACTGGGAGGAAAATTAAATAACAAGATTTCATACTTTAAAGTTTATTTATTAGTCACAAGTAAGCAATGAAGTTACTGTGAAATTCCCCTAGACACTCTGGTGCCTGTTTGGATTAATGCACCTTTAACCAGCACGTCTTTCAGACTGTGGGAGGAAACTGGAGCACCCCAAGGAAACCCATATAGACACAGGGAGAATGTGCAGAGTCTGCACAGACAGATACCCAAGCTGGGAATTGAACCCCAGTCCCTGGCGTCGTGAGGCAGCAGCGCTAACCACTGTGTCACCATGATGTGACATGAAATGAATTAAACAATGATCAGGAAGTTTGCACCTTGAATTCAACCATTAATAAAATACTCCTCTTTGATTTTCAGAGGATGAAGATTTCTCCATTTTGTTGAAAGCCTTGGAAGGTAAGTTCCTGTCAACTTGTACGTCTTGTGGTCGAAGTGTGCAGCACCTTTTTATCCTTTTCTTAAAGAACAAAGAACAACACAGCACGGGAAACAGGCCCTTCGGCCCAACGAGCCCGCGCCGCCATCCTAACATCTTAATGACATATAGAGACCAATATAGGGACAATTTGTTACCCAATCAGCCTAAGAGCACATTTTTGGGATGTGGGAGGAAACCGGAGCACCCGGAGAAAACCCACGCAACCACGGGGAGAACGCGCAAACTCCCGCAGACACAGGCCCAAATCCATGTGTCTGCACAGCAACAGCGATAGTCTCTGAGCTGTCATGTTGCCCATCAGATGGTCCAGGATGAAGTAACATCCAGGAGTAGCCCTCGCACGACCTGCCGAATGCATGCACCTTGTTGGTCTGAATAATACATGCACGCAAATATTAATTGGAAAATTGATTCACTGCTACAATAAAATTAGTAGCTAGAACTGTTTCTTTTCTATGTATATATTGACAGACATTTCAAAGCATGGAAAACTTTGTCCAAAATCATTTCTATCTAAAAAAAAATGGTGTTAAAATTAATGTGGTTTTCAATTTTCAATATATTGTTGGTACAATTATGGTAGGATTCGGCAATATATCAATGATTTTGAAGGCTCCTTCAGCTGTGGAATTTGTCAGGTTGTCCATTCTGAAGTGAATTTGGAATGATAAATCTTTGGAGTATGGTATGAATCAAATAGGAATACTGGAAATGTCTTACTGTTTGATTTGGTAAATGTTGCCATAGCTCAGCAGGCAGACACATTTGGTAGAATTTCAGGTCTGTCAGCAAGAATATAGTTAACTTGGACAAGCCATTAACATCAACATTGTTACCAATCAATTCTTCTGGAACTGAAAATTAACTGTTACAACTATGGAATTCTTTCAGCTTTTAATTGGTTTCATTAAATATATAATATTTTAATTTTATAACTTGTCATTTTTCCCCTCTGGTTCTAAACTCATTCTTTCTTTCTTTTTGTTTCTGATTTAATATTTCTGAATCATGGAATCCCTACAGTGCAGAAGGCCATTCTGCCCATCGAGTCTGTGCCGACCATATTCCCACCCAGGCCCTATCCCCGTAACCCCACGTTTACCCTGCTAGTCCCACGGACACTAAGGGTCAATTTAGCATGGCCAGTCAACCAAGCTCGCAAAACTTTAGACTGAGAGGAAACTGGAGCACCTGGAAGAAACCCATGCAGATGTGGGGAGAATGTGCACAGATAATGACCTGAGGCCAAAATTGAACCCAGATCCAATTTGTGCCACTGAGGCAGCAGTGCTTGCCACTGTGCTACCCTGCTCTAAGTTACACATCCTCCTCAGTCCTTGTGCTGTGAAGTTCAGAATCCTTTAACCAATTGGTTAAGGAGCTAAATAGTTGTCTTTTCTAATTATCCAATGACTGCTAAACCTTGCGGGGGGCCGGGGACAGGTGTGCAGGGCAGGGTGACAGAGTCTAGGGAGCAGAGTGTAGAGGAGCCCCCTCCTCTTCCTGATATGTGGCAATGTCTGCAGCTCTCAGACTTCAGTTTTAAGCTGTGGACATTGCCACATATCATAGGTTTTAATAACATTATAAGTTAAGAGCAGGGTTTGACACCCCTCCTCAGATTAAAGAGCAAGAATGCAATGACTGATTGCCCTGGGCAGCAGGATGCTCCCCTGTAGATTCTGCAATAATAGCAACTCGGATCGACTGAGTGAAAAATCTTCAACATGTAAGGAATTTGACAAATCTCTACAGTTATTACCATTGTCATGTAACAGGTATAGAGCAAACTCTAAATTCAACAAACCAGGGAAAAGCGCTGTATTCCAGGGGAGAGGTGACCATGGCAGCATTTGGGGTGGGGGTGGAGGTGTGGAGGGGGCAACAGATCAGGGGGAGGTTCAAGAGGGACAGGGGAGCGCAAGGAGAGGATGGGGGTGTGAAGGGGTGCCGGGGGGGGGTGGTGCGGACAAGAACAGGGTGCAGGGAGAGGTTGGGAGGGGTCAGAGAGGATCAAGGTAAGGACATTGGGAACAGGAGGTCAGGGAGAGGATGGGACATTGGCGGGGGCGGGGGCAGGGGGGGATGGTGCAGGGGTGTTTGGCTAGATTGGAGAATAGATGGGGGGTGATCAGGGATGGGATGACAGATCAGGGAGAGGTAGGGAGGTCAGAGAGGATCAGGGATGAGATGGAAGAGTCAGTGATGGTGGGGGGGAATGAAGGGGTATGTGGATGGGTCGGCAAATAGATGAGGGCATCAAAGTACAGTACAGAAGAAACAGGCCCTTCGGCCCTCCAAGCCTGCACCGCTCACGCACCTAACTAGACCATTTGTTTGTATCCTTCTATTCCCAGTCTGTTCATGTGGCTATCTAGATAAATCTTAAATGATCCCAGCGTGTCCGCCTCAATCAGGAGGGATCACGAGAGGATCAGGGAGGAGTCATGGGTGTCAGGGTGGGACTTGGGTGGTGAGCTGTTGAAACACAACAGCTTTTAGAGTGGAACTGATTTAAAATAAATGCAATTGATGTCATTGTATTCTTTTGACAGAGTATGAAGACTTCATAACCAGCGGTGTCACATTACCCTCCCTTGTTTGTGCCATTACAGGTAAATTTCTGTCCCAAATATATCTGTTTCTTTCCACTGACGCTGCCTTTTCCCACTCATCATCTCGACTGTACGCTGTTCCACTCACCAGCTCACCTTCCTGTTCCTCCTCCTCCCATCCTTTCCTCTCCCCCAAACCTTTACATTTTCTGCTCCCCTCCCCTTTGGTTTCCCTGAATATGAATTTTATGTTTGAGATTATTTTCCTTGTTTTCCAGGGAAAGGCCCACTACAGGATTTCTATAATCCTCATTAACAAAAAGAATTTTAAATATGTTCATATTTGCACTTGTGGCTTGAAGCTGAAGATTATCCAGTGCTGCTGGGTAAAATGACTCTGATAATTTAATAGCTGTGTTGTGGTGTTTGTGTTACATTGCCAGTAATTTTAATCAATGCTTGCTTTGACTTGATTATCCAAATTAACGTTTTTACACATTGTCGATCTCAGTTCCATGTATTATGCATTGGTTTACTGTCTGGGCAACATAATTGTGCTTAATGAGTGTGAATATTTAGTTGTAAGATTGAAATTCTCCAGTTACAGAATCTGTTGTATCCAGACCAAGTTGGAAATTTATTTAACTAAAGGCCCTTGCAACAACATCACTAAAATCAGTAAGGGATTAAAATTCTCAAAGATGATTCAAAGGTCCATTTTACTAAAATGTTCCATTGAAATGCTCACAATGAGTTCAAACATTTAATGTTCTGTTTCACACGTTATATTTAATGATGATTTTCAGGTTCTGGTGATTTAGGAGTTTGTCTTCATAAATCGACCAGTGGACTGGACTTGCCTATGAAAGTGGTGGACATGTTTGGTTGCTGTTTACCTGTTTGTGCAGTCGATTTCCAGTGGTAAGTTTTAGTTATTTGGTCATGGAATATGTGTGTTGCTGGGTCGACCAGCATTTATTGCCTAATTCCCCTGGACTCGGTGCCTTACTGGAAACTTCAAAGGACAGTTAAGAATCATGTGTAGGCCAGACCAGGTAAGGATGGCAGATTTCCTTCCCTAAAGAATATTAGTGAACCAGATGGGTTTTTGCAACAATCAACAATGGTTTTGTGACCATTGTTAGACTTTTAATTCCAGATTTTATTTAATTTCATTATCTGCCAATTTGGGATTTGAACCCAGATTCCTAAAGCAATACCTGGGTCTCTGATTTCTGTACCAATGCCGCCCCAATATTACCTTTTTGCCAATTGTTACCTTCATCTATTGGTTCTGGTTGGAAGCACTTTCATCAGGAGGTTATTGTTTGTTAGCGTTACTTTTATTATACATTCGGCAAACTTGTTAACTGATTTCTTTCCTTTTAATTTGGGGCTTGCCAAAGCTGTAAACATCTTTTGTTTTTTTGTTTGAGAGACACATTTATGAATATAATAAAATTGTCATTCTTTCCCATCTTCTCCACTCTCCCTCCCTCCCTCCCCACCACCACCTTCCCCCAACCTTTTCTGGAAATTTGGGTAAATTGTAACTATTTTTCTTCCATTTTACAGTTTGCACGAACTTGTGAAACATGAAGAAAATGGCTTGATATTTAAAGCTCGCATGACCTGGCAGGGCAGCTGAAGGTAAAGGACTGTGTTGAAAGATATAGTGAATATTCTTTAAAAACTATCCCTCTCGTTCCATCATCTGTTCAGTTTTTAATACTTGTTGGATGTTAGAGTTTGCTGCATCCCATTATTAAATGTGTCTGAGATTCAGTGTCAGAATCACTTATTGAAATCAAACATATTAGGCATACACCTGTGTCCACAAACCCTGGACAGACTCTCTTCCACCACCTTCTGTCAGATACAAAAGTCTGATGTCACGTACCAACCGACTCAAGAACAGCTTCTTCCCTGCTGCCATCAGACTTTTGAATGGACCTACCTCGCATTAGAACAAAGAACAAAACAGCACAGGAAACAGGCCCTTCGGCCCAACGAGCCCGCGCCGCACCCCGATGTTCCCACCTCTACCCCCGGTTCCTGTCCATGTTTATAGATCTATGGGTTAAAAAACCAAATTTGAGACAATTTAGGAAGAATTTGTTTTGCCAATTAGCCTAAGAGCACATCTTTGGGACTTGGGAGGAAACCGGAGCACCCGGAGAAAACCCACGCAAGCACAGGGAGAATGCGCAAACTCCCACAGACACAGGCCCAAATCCATGGATCTGCACAGCACAGCGATAGTCACTGAGCTGTCGTGTTGCCCATCAAATGGTCCAGGTCAAGTGTACACTAACGACGTGAAGCACTAGGATACTCTTGAAAAAGATCCAAGAGTTGATCTTTCTCTACACCCTAGCTATGACTGTACACTACATTCTGCACCCTCTCCTTCCCTTCTCTATGAATGGTAGGCTTTGTATTGCGCACAAGAAACAATACTTTTCACTGTATCCCAATAAATGTGACAATAAATCAGATCAAACCTGTAGGTAAATAATCGGATGAAACCATGCACATCTTGAGCTTTATCTCTGTTATCTTCAGTTCAGAGCGTGCAGTTTATTAGGGTACAGTAACTTTGATATCTCTTCCATAATGTACCCATTTTGGGATATAATTAAAGCATTGTTTTTTTGTCTGAAATATTGTCCAATCTGCTAAAAGTCCGTAATCTGTATGGTTGCAATACCTGAGGTATTCTCATTTTGTATGTAATTCACACGTTAAGGAAGATTATGGCATGCTGGTAATGTAATAGGGCGGTACAGTGGTTAGCACTGCTGCCTCACAGAGCCAGGGACCTGTGTTCAATTCCAGGTTTGGGTCACTGTCTGTGTGGAGTTTGTACATTCTCCTTGTGTCTGCATGGGTTTCCTCCCAACAATACCTCAGGTATTGCAACCATACAGATTATGGACTTTTAGCAGATTGGACAATATTTCAGACAAAAAAACAATGCTTTAATTATATCCCAAAATGGGTACATTATGGAAGAGATATCAAAGTTACTGTACCCTAATAAACTGCACGCTCTGAACTGAAGATAACAGAGATAAAGCTCAAGATGTGCATGGTTTCATCCGATTATTTACCTACAGGTTTGATCTGATTTATTGTCACATTTATTGGGATACAGTGAAAAGTATTGTTTCTTGTGCGCAATACAAAGCCTACCATTCATAGAGAAGGGAAGGAGAGGGTGCAGAATGTAGTGTACAGTCATAGCTAGGGTGTAGAGAAAGATCAACTCTTGGATCTTTTTCAAGAGTATCCTAGTGCTTCACGTCGTTAGTGTACGCTTGACCTGGACCATTTGATGGGCAACACGACAGCTCAGTGACTATCGCTGTGCTGTGCAGATACGTGGATTTGGGCCTGTGTCTGTGGGAGTTTGCGCGTTCTCCCTGTGCTTGCGTGGGTTTTCTCCGGGTGCTCCAGTTTCCTCCCACATCCCAAAGATGTGCTCTTAGGCTAATTGGCATAACAAATTCTCCCTAAATTGTGTTGGTTAGGTGCATTGACCCAAACAGGCACCAGTGTGGTGCGATTAGAGGAAATTTCACAATAACTTATTTCAGTGTATAGCTGAAATACTCCATCCCAGGCAACATCCTGGTGAATCTCCTTTGTACCTGCCTCGAGAGCCATCCCTTCCTTTCTGTAGTGAGATGACCAGAACTGGATGCAGTGTTGAGGAGCAGAAGGATCTTGGGGTCTGGGCCCTGCAAATGGAGGATGTGGTCAAGAGGGCATATGGTGTGCTGGCTTTCATTAATCGAGGGATTGAGTTGAGGAGTCGGGAGGTAATGCTGCAACTTTATAAGACCCTTGTCAGACCCCACTTGGAGTGCTGTGTGCAACTCTGTTTGCCTCACTATAGGAAGGATGTGGAAGCTATTGAGAGGGTGCAGAGGAGATTTACAAGGATGTTGCCTGGATTGGGGGGGCATGCCTTATGAAGATAGGTTGAGAGAGCTAGGTCTCTTCTCCCTGGAGAGACGAAGGTTGAGAGGCGACCTGATAGAGGTTTATAAGATGTTGAGAGGTATAGATCGGGTGGATCCTTGGAGGCTATTTCCCAGGGCTGAAATGGTTGCTATGAGAGGACACAGGTTTAAGGTGCTGGGGGGCAAGTACAGAGGAGATGTTAGAGGTAAGTTTTTCACTCAGGGTGGTGAGTGAATGGAATCGGCTGCTGTCAGTGGTGGTAGAGGAGAACTCGCTGGGGTCTTTTAAAAGACTTCTGGATGAGTACGTGGGATTTAATGGGATTGGGAGTTACAGATAGTTCTATGGCCTGGTAGGTACTGATATGATTGGCACAACTTGTGGGTCGAAGGGCCTGTTTGTGCTGTAGTGTTCTATGTTCTATTCCAGCTGTGGCCTCACCAATGCTCTGTACAGCTCCAACATTACCTCCTGCCTCTTGTACTCTATGCTACAACTGATGAAACAAAGTGTCCCATATTCTGAACTACTATATTCATCACCTCTGCCTCCTTCAGGGATCTGTGAATAATAAATCCCTCTGTTCCTCTGAGCTTCCCAGTGTCCTGCCATTCATTCAATATTCCCATGTTTCTTCTTCCAAAGTGCATATGGTTAAATGCCACCTGCTCTGCCCATCTGACCAACCTATCTGTATCTTCCGCAAACTTGTTTAATATTTCCCCCACATTATATCATTTATGTATACAACAAACAAGAAGTTTCCCAATAGACTTTATCAATAGCTTTGTTAATATCCATATCAAATACATAATCTGAAATTCCCTCATTCACGTACTTGATCACATTTTTGAAAAATTGTTAGGCACAACCTCCCTCTGACAAAGCCACGCTGACTATCCCTAATTAATCCATGTCTTTCGAAATGAATATTAATTCTCCCCTTCAGAATTTTCTCCAGTAGTTTCCCTATCACTGATGTGAGGATTCACCAGTCTAGTCTGACTTCATTCTATATCTTGGGGTTCTGATCTGGGACAATAACAATATATTTAAGAGATATAGATAATCTCTCAGTGACATCAGTGAGTATGGGGAGAAAATGGGAATATAATTTTGAGACAGAAGATCGGCCAATATTGTAATGAAGGGTGATGCAAACTCAAAGGGCTGAACGACCCATCCCCTTCTCCTGGTTTTTATGTTTGCCCAGGTGGTATCCAAGTACTGCCACCCTGGTGTGTCTGGGTGAACTAGTTTGTATGCTCGGGCAGCCCTTTTCACACTACGAGTGATTGGGGTCTGGAATGCACTGCCTGGAAGTGTGGCAGAGACAGGTTCAATCAAAGTGTTCAAGAGGACATGAGATTATTTGAATAGAAATAACATACAGAGGGAGAAGGCAGTGGAATGATACTAAGTTGTGATGCTCGATTGGAGAGCTGGTGCAGACACATTGGGTCAAATGGCTTCCTTCTGCACAGTAACAATTATAAACTTTCTAAAGGTGTTTCATAAAATCTGATATAATGAGACAAATTGAAGGCCATTGGGATTAAATAGAAAGTGGCAGAATGGAAACAAAATTAGTTTGGAAATTGGATAGTGGTGAAAAGTTGCTCATTAAACAAGAGGAAAATCTGCTCCCACTGCAGTTGGTATCTTTTTGATGTTTGACCCTGGATTTGGATAAAGTTTTCAGCTGACTAGTAGTTTGGAATTGCAGCAAGGTCAGTCATGGACAAAACTGAATGCAGTGAAGTATGAAGTGAAATTGAGAACCAAGATAAATTAAATGGAATAATGTTAAAACAAATGCAGTAACTGAGATCTGGAGTTTACATAGACAATTTGGGTTCATAAATTGGAAAGTAAATCACTTGTTAGTCACCAGCAAGAGTAGTGTGTCTAATTCTGGGTGCATCACATGCGGGAAAGACATGGAGGATATTTATTGAAACGGTACCAGGGAAAACTGCCTTCTGTTTTGTAGTGAGACTGGAAAGGCTGAGATTCTTCTGCAGAGAAGGCTTAAGCTAATGGGGAGAAGAAGTTTGTCCTAAAGGCGAGACGATACTTTTAAATTACAGGAAAATTGGAAATAATATCTACAGAATGTGGTGCTTGATCTTAACTTGAGTATCTGATAGGGTTATGGAAGCAGTAATTTTCAAAAACATTTATATCAGAAATGGAAAAATTGAGTATGGAGAAAGAATAGGGAAGTAGGACTAATTAAATAACATTTTCCAAGTTCTGATAGAGACATAATGAACTGAATAGCCTCCAACTGTGAGGCCTCCACCCAGAACACAAATCCATGAATTACAAATGTTGATTTTTCCTGCAACTTAGTAACCACACAAACTTTATATTATGTTTTCCATTTAAAGTGTGAGATCTGGTATTTTCTTGGAAGACAGTTTTATGGATAGCTAATGTGTTAGGAATGTATATATATGTAAGAATTTCAGTAACAAAACAGGAGAATTTACAGCTGCAGTGGTTAGACTTTGAATTCTCAAGATGTCCAGTAGGGTCCAATCACATAAGGTATTTTACTGGGACCTGCAATATTTTGTAAGCATGTATTTTTAATTCGATATTGCAGTTATATATTTATATAGTCTATATTTAGCTAATACAGTGTTCTGTTCAGCTTCTGTTTACAGACTTCAAGAATGAAAAAAGCACTCTGAACACATTTCGAAGGAACCTGAAGGAATCTAAGATGGTTCAATGGGATGAGAATTGGGATGAAACAGTACTTCCACTTCTGACAGCAAGTAACTGAAATTTGGGACTGTTGTTTTTGGATGAGTTAGCATTCCCAAACATCAAATCTGTTTGTTATTGAGAATATGACAGGATCATAAAATAGTTTGGACTAGAATCCAGTGCTCAGAATAAATCCAGAGTTTAAGTGCTGTTCACAATATGAATGCTGGACATTCTCTCTCTGTGTGGATCAATAGAGTCTAAGGTTTACAGCATGGAAATGGACCATTTGGCCCACATTGTCCATGCCGCCCTTTTTTTTTAAACCACTAATCTAATCCCAGTTGTCTGTGTTTGCCCCATATCCCTCTATACCCACCTTACCAATGTAACTGTCTTAGTGCTTTTTTGAAGACAAAATTGTACCCGCCTCTACTACTACCTCTGACAACTTGTTCCAGACACTCATCACCCTGTGTGAAAAAAATTGCCTCTCTGGACCCTTTTGTATCTCTTCCCCCCTCCCTTAAACCTATGCCCTCTAATTTTAGACTCTCCTACCTTTGGGAAAAGATGTTGATTTCTAGCTGATCTATGCCTCTTGTTATTTTAAAGACCTCTATAAGATCACCCCCTAAGCCTCCTATGCTTCAAGGAACAATGTCTACCCAGCCCCTCCTCATAACTCAAACATCAAGTCCCTATAGCATCCTAGTAAATCTGTGCTCTTTCTAGTTTAATAATATCCTTTCTCTAATAGGGTGACCAGAACTGTACACAGTATTCCAAGTGTGGTCTTGTACAACTTGAGATTGAAGTATGCATTTTGAGGAAATGTCTCATTGATTAGACAATTTAGTCAAACTCCTAGTGAGTTTGAACAAATGATCAAATGTCACAGTCACTTACAAGGAAAATCACTGCATTCCTCTGAAGAGATGACATGGAATCAGTCAGTTTGATTCCTGTACCAGGCACATTTATTTCCTTCAAGCGCCCATCCAATTTCCTGTTAAAATCATTCACTGTTTCTGTTTCCACCGCTGTCAAGGCTGGTGAGTTCCAGGTTATTGTCACTTGCTACATAAAAAGATTCTTCCTGTCATTCCCTTTGCATCTCTTGCCCAAATGTGACCTGTTTCCTCATCCTTGTGCTATCCTCTAATCAGAAGTTTTTTCTTAGATCCCAAATTGTCGTTATCTTGTCACCTTAGAATGATTCCAGCTTTTCTTCCAAAAATTCTCCATCTGTGAAGTCTTTCTGATAAATCTCTTCTGCACCATCTCAAGGATTCCTATTCCTTGAAGCACGCACTAATATTTTCTCAACTTTCCTCGTCTTATTGTGAATGCCTGTAGAAGCACAAGCTCCCTTATCTCCTACTGCTTTTCAACATCTAGGTACATATGCTTCCCTAGGCTCCTCTGTTCCCCAGGGCCTAATAAAAGTGGTCCTGGAAATATTGGTTGTCATCTTCCAAAATTGTATTGACTGTGGAGCTGTTCCTACAGATTAAAATGGCAAATGTAATCCACTCTTTAAAAAGAGAGGATTACAGATTGCATGGTGTGACATCAGTGGGGGAGATGCTTGTATCTATTATAAACTGATAATGGACCATAGAACATAGAACATAGAACAATACAGCACAGAACAGGCCCTTCGGCCTTCGATGTTGTGCCGACCAAAATAAAAAGCAATGCCCCTCCTAACTAAACCATTCCCTTCTCATCCATACACTTATCAACTAACCTCTTAAACGCCACCAAACTTGGCGCATCTACAACAGCTGCAGGCAGGGCATTCCACTCCCTAATCACTCTTTGAGTAAAGAACCTACCTCTGATATCCGTCCTATAACTCATACCCCTTAATTTAAAGTTGTGTCCCCTCGTGCTAGCTTTTTCCATCCTAGGAAAAAGGCTATCACTGTCCACCCTATCCAAACCTCTAATCATCTTATATGTTTCAATAAGATCCCCCCTTAGCCGCCTCCTTTCTAACGAAAACAACCTCAAATCCTTCAACCTCTCTTCATAGGACCTGCCCTCCATACCAGGCAACATCCTAGTAAACCTCCTCTGTACCCTCTCCAATGCCTCCACATCTTTCTTATAATGTGGCGACCAGAACTGCACACAATACTCCAAGTGCGGCCGCACTAGAGTTTTGTACAGCTGCAACATGATGCTGCGGCTCCTAAATTCAATCCCCCTATCAATAAAAGCTAAGACTCCATAAGCCTTCTTAACAACTTTATCCACTTGACTGCCTACTTTCAGGGATCTATTGACACATACACCAAGATCCTTCTGTTCCTCAACACAATTAAGAGCCCTACCATTAGCCCTATACTCTACACATTTATTGTTCCTGCCAAAGTGCATTACCTCACACTTTTACATAGAACAACATAGAACATAGAACAATACAGCACAGAACAGGCCCTTCGGCCTCGATGTTGTGCCGACCAAAATAAAAAGCAATGCCCCTCCTAACTAAACCATTCCCTTCTCATCCATATACTTATCAACTAACCTCTTAAACGCCACCAAACTTGGCGCCACAACAGCTGCAGGCAGGGCATTCCACTCCCTAATCACTCTTTGAGTAAGAACCTACCTCTGATATCCGTCCTATAACTCATACCCCTTAATTTAAAGTTGTGTCCCCTCGTGCTAGCTTTTTCCATCCTAGGAAAAAGGCTATCACTGTCCACCCTATCCAAACCTCTAATTATCTTATATGTTTCAATAAGATCCCCCCTTAGCCGCCTCCTTCCTAACGAAAACAGCCTCAAATCCTTCAACCTCTCTTCATAGGACCTGCCCTCCATACCAGGCAACATCCTAGTAAACCTCCTCTGTACCCTCTCCAATGCCTCCACATCTTTCTTATAATGTGGCGACCAGAACTGCACACAATACTCCAAGTGCGGCCGCACTAGAGTTTTGTACAGCTGCAACATGATGCTGCGGCTCCTAAATTCAATCCCCCTACCAATAAAAGCTAAGACTCCATAAGCCTTCTTAACAACTTTATTCACTTGACTGCCTACTTTCAGGGATCTATTGACACATACACCAAGATCCTCTGTTCCTCAACACTATTAAGAGCCCTACCATTAGCCTATACTCTACATTTATTGTTCCTGCCAAAGTGCATTACCTCACACTTTTCCACATTAACTCCATTTGCCACCCCTGAGGCACACCACTCGTCACCGAACTCCACTCTCCCATACCACCCTCTGTCTTCTATCTGCCAGCCAATTTCTAATCCAATTAGCTAAATCACCTCTATTCCACACATCTGCATTTTCTGTAGAAGTCTTCCATGGGCCACCTTATCAAAGCCTTACTAAAGTCCATATATACTACATCAACCGCCTTCCCCATCCACCTCTCTGGACTCAATGATTAGTACCTATACACCTATTCTGGTCCTTTTAGTGCCTTCCAAGCATTTGCCACCTCTCCAGCTCTGCAACTTGTCCAAGTCACTCTGTAAACTAAAACACCCCTCTTCACTATCTACCACACCACCACTTTAGTATCATCTGCAAATTTACTGATCCATCCCTCAATACCCTCATCCAGATCATTTATAAAAATTACAAACAGCAGGGCCCCAAAACAGACCCCTGAGGCACACCACTCGTCACGAACTCCACGATGAAAATCTCCCATCAACCCACCCTCTGTCTTCTATCTGCCAGCCAATTTCTAATCCAATTAGCTAAATCACCCTCTATTCCACACATCTGCATTTTCTGTAGAAGTCTTCCATGGGCCACCTTATCAAAAGCCTTACTAAAGTCCATATATACTACATCAACCGCCTTACCCCATCCACCTCTCTGGTCACTTTCTCAAAAAACTCAATGAGGTTAGTAAGGCATGACCTACCCTTCACGAAACCATGCTGACTATCCCCAATCAATTCATTTCTCTCTAAATAACTATAAATCCTATCCCTAATAATCTCTCCAATACCTTGCCCACCACAGAAGTAAGACTCACTGGCCTATAATTCCCAGGAAGGTCTCTCTTCCCCTTCTTAAACAATGGGACCACATTCGCCATCCTCCAGTCCTCCGGAACCACACCCGTAACCAACGAGGACCTGAAGATCAGAGCCAGAGGCTCTGCAATCTCCTCTCTTGCCTCCCAGAGAATCCTAGGGTAAATCCCGTCCGGCCCAGGGGACTTATCCAACTTCAAACCCTCGAGAATTTCTAACACATCCTCCCTATCTACTACAATACTCCCCAATTTGCAACCCTGTACCTCAGTGCTCTCCACAGCTACATTTCCAGCACTCTGCGTGAATACCGAAGAGAAATATTTATTCAGTGCCTCGCCAATCTCTTCAGGCTCCACGCACAACTTCCCACTGCTATCTATGACTGGCCCAATCTTGCCCTAACCAATCTTCTATTCTTAACATATCGAAAGAAAGCTTTAGGATTCTCCTTAATCCTATCAGCCAACATCTTCTCGTGTCCCCTCTTAGCTCTCCTCAATTCACTTTTTACCTCCTTCCTAGCTAATCTATAGCTATCCATTGCACTACCTGAGCCTTCAAGCCTCATCCTGACATAAGCCTCCTTTTTCTTCTTAACCAGCAAATCAACTCTTTTCGTACACCAAGGCTCTCTTACTCGTCCATTTCCTCCCTGCCTGACAGGGACATACTTATCAAGGACTCTCAGCAGCTGCTCCTTGAATAAGCACCACATTCCAGATGTTCCCAGTCCCTGTAGTTCCCTAGTCCAATCTACGCACCCTAATTCTCTCCTGATGGCCTCATAATTACCCTTCCCCCAGCTATAACTACAGCCCCCAGCTTCATGCCTATCCCTGTCCATCACTAAGGTGAACGTAACCGAATTGTGGTCACTATCACCAAAATGTTCACTAACTTCCAAGCCTAACACCTGGTCTGGCTCATTGCCCAGCACCAAATCCAATGTAGCCTCACCTCTAGTTGGCCTATCTACATACTGAGTCAAAAAACCTTCCTGCACACTCTGTACGAAAACTGACCCCTCTAACGAGCTAGAGCTATAGCTATTCCAATCAATATTAGCAAAGTTAAAGTCCCCCATCACAATTACCCTACTACTTTCACTCCTAATCAGAATTGACTTCGCAATCCTTTCCTCAACCTCTCTAGAACTATTAGGAGGTCTGTAAAAGACTCCCAACAGGGTGACCTCTCCTCTCCTGTTTCTAATCTCAGCCCATACTACCTCAACAGACAAGTCCTCATCAAACTTCTTTTCGATCACCGTGATACAGTCTTTGACCAGTAACGCCACTCCTCCCCCCCTTCTACCCCCTTCTCTACTCCGACTAAAGCATTTGTACCCCGGAACCTGCAACATCCATTCCTGTCCCTGCTCTACCCAAGTCTCTGAAATGGCCACAACATCGAAGTTCCAGGTACTGGTCCAAGCTGCAAGTTCCTCCCCCTTATTGCGAATACTCCTTGCATTAAAGTATACGCATCTCAAACCATGCTCCACCCCACCCGTACGCCGCTGTGTTTTACAACTCTCCTCTATAACCCCCTTACTCTCATCCCTCTCAGCACCCCAACTACTTAGGATCCCACCCCCCCCCCGAATCAGTTTAACGCCCCCATCATAGCCTTAGCAAATTTTCCCCCCAAGATATTAGCCCCCCTCTGGTTCAGGTGTAGACCATCTCTCTTGAAGAGGTCCCACCTATCCCAGAATGAGTCCCAATTGTTAAGGAACCTGAACCCCTCCCTCCTGCACCATCCACGCAGCCATGAGTTCAAACTATCCCTTTCTCTGTTCATCTCTAAACTATCCCTTGGCACAGGCAAGAGTCCAGAGATAACCACTCTGCCTGTTATGGACCTAAGCTTCCACCCTAACTCCATAAATTTCTGTTTAATATCCCCTTCCCTTGTCCTACCTACATCATGTGTCCCCACATGAACAATGACTTGGGGCTGACTCCCCTCACCCTTAAGAATCCTAAAAACCCGATCTGCGACATCCTGGACCCCAGCCCCTGGGAGGCAACACACCAGCCCTGAGTCCTGTTTATTACTATTTACCCTCCTATCTGTCCCTCTAACTATGGAGTCTCCTATAACTAGGCCTAATCTCTTATTCCCCCCACCCACCTGAGCATTCTCAGCAGTCTCACCCCCAGAGACCTGCTCCCTTTGGTCAGCTCCAGTTGATTCTTCCTCAACTGTAGCCTCCAAGACAGAAAATTTATTTTGGAGGGGAACAGCCCCAGGGGATTGTCTCCCCGATTGCTTCTTACCCCTCCTCCTAATAGTTACCCAATTATCACTTATAGGAGTTACAATCTCTTTGTTACTCCTGCCTATATCCTCCTCAACCTCTCGAATTACTCTGAGCTCCTCTAATTCCAGCTCCAGCTCCTTAACACGATCCTCAAGGAGCTGCAAATGTGCACACTTCCTGCAGGTATAATCAGCAGGAACACTACTGGTGTCCCTCACCTCATACATACCGCAGGAGGTGCAATGTACTACCTGCACTGCCATCACTGTTACTTTAATTTGCAGGAGAGAAAAAAAAACTACACACACACTATTATTATTAGGTTAGAGGAGGGGGGAGGGTGGGATACTCTACCTGTGTAGAGTATCGGGTTACCTCTCTGGACCAATTTATAGAGTCAGAGAGAAAAACTACAACTACCGGCAGCCCCTAGTGACGACTTCCGGTTACAAGTTAGTTTAAATAAAAACGGCAAAAACTACTCCCGCTCGCTGTTTTAAACAAAGAGAAAAGTTAAAAAGCTACTTATCAATCGAACTTCTCGCTCTCCCAAATCGCTGCCTCTCCGTGCTGCTCCAATGGAACAATGAGGCCGATACCCAGAGGTTAGTACTTATATAGCTTAAAAACTACAACTACCGGCAGCCTCCTAGTGACGACTTCCGGTTACAAGTTAGTTTAAATAAAAACGGCAAAAACTACTCCCGCTCGCTGTTTTAAACAAAGAGAAAAGTTAAAAAGCTACTTATCAATCGAACTTCTCGCTCTCCCAAATCGAGAGCGATTTTACATTGGAAAGCATTAATGGGATTGGACAAAGCTAGCATAGGTAACGCATGCTTAACCAATTGAATGGAGTTTTTTTTGTGTGTAACTAGTAGGATGAGGAGAACCAAAGGGTGCGATGTATTTGGACTTTCAGAAGGCTTTTGATAAGGTCCCTCATAAGAGGTTGGTGGCTAAAATTAAAGTGTGGCATGGACTGAGAAGTGGTTGACAGGAAAACAGTCTTGAGTGACAGGCAGTAACTAGTGGGTATTGCAAAGAAGGGTATTGCAAAGAACACCCCAATTGTTCACTCTACGTAAATGACCTGGATGAGGGAACAAAATGTGACATCTCCAAGTTTTCTGATACAACATAATTGTGAGGAGACAAAGAGGCTTCAGGGTGATTTAGATAAGTTAACTGAGTGGGTAAACACCTGAAATACTGTGTGCAGTTTTCGTCTTCCTACTTAAAGGGATACTTGCCGTAGAGGTTCACTAGGATGATAATTGTCCTGCACCAATTGCTATCCAGAAAGACATCAGCAAAGTCTGATGGTTAAAAAGGACTAATGCTATCAGCAAAGAACAGGCAGAGGAACTGAACAGAGTTATTGAACATACCCCTGTCTGTTGTGCTCCTGAGACACATTACTGAGCATTCATGACCAAAGATAATGATTTATTACTGCCTGTCCTGTGAGTACATAGAACATAGAACATAACAGCACAGAACAGGCCCTTCGGCCTTCGATGTTGTGCCGACCAAAATAAAAAGCAATGCCCCTCCAAACTAAACCATTCCCTTCTCTTCCATATACTTATCAATTAACCTCTTAAACGCCACCAAACTTGGCGCATCTACAACAGCTGCAGGCAGGGCATTCCACTCCCTAATCACTCTTTGAGTAAAGAACCTACCTCTGATATCCGTCCTATAACTCATACCCCTTAATTTAAAGCTGTGTCCCCTCGTGCTAGCTTTCTCCATCCTAGGAAAAAGGCTATCACTGTCCACCCTATCTAAACCTCTAATCATCTTATATGCTTCAATAAGATCCCCTCTTAGCCGCCTCCTTTCTAACGAAAACAACCTCAAATCCTTCAACCTCTCTTCATAGGACCTGCCCTCCATACCAGGCAACATCCTGGTAAACCTCCTCTGTACCCTCTCCAATGCCTCCACATCTTTCTTATAATGTGGGGACCAGAACTGCACACAATACTCCAAGTGCGGCCGCACTAGAGTTTTGTACAGTTGCAACATGATGCTGCGGCTCCTAAATTCAATCCCCCTACCAATAAAAGCTAAGACTCCATATGCCTTCTTAACAACTTTATCCACTTGACTGCCTACTTTCAGGGATCTATTGACACGTACACCAAGATCCTTCTGTTCCTCAACACTATTAAGAGCCCTACCATTAGCCCTATACTCTACACATTTATTGTTCCTGCCAAAGTGCATTACCTCACACTTTTCCACATTAAACTCCATTTGCCATACATACATCTTATCAGCAGGCTCTCTATGAATAGCTGTAATCCAGGACCAACTGCTGTAGAAGAAGTGACAAGTCCAAGAACCAGACATCAGAACAAACCCCGGCAGGGAGTCTGATCTCACCATGCCATGGGTAGTATGTTTAAATCATGAAATAAGTTAAAAACTTTAACTCCACTACAAAAGTTTTGATATGTTTATTGTAACATTTAAGTTGCAATAAAGGAGATTGTTGTATGATGCAAGTTTGTATCTTATCTATTAATTGCTATAGCTGCAGGGAAAGATTGTTTTGAGTGGACTGACAGTCACTAGATTTTAGAATGAGAGAAAGACTTGAAGGGCTGAATAGCCTATTCCTGTGGCCTGCAGAATCACCTGTATCTTCCTTGTGATGTTTGATTTTCTTTACAATATAGTTGATTGGTTTGTTTTAAACCTCCAGCAACCTCCTTTCTTCACTGAGCTCCTTTGTCTCGTACTGCTCTGTAGAGGAACTTGCACCACATCAGTACCAACTGGAAATGTTTATTTTGAACACAAAGATAAGCACAAATGGTACTTTTAATAAAATGTTTTGTAATTTGGACAGTATGGTGACGGTGATTAACACAGGGACCCAGGTTTGATTTCCAGCTTGGATCACTGTGTGGAGTCTGCATGTTCTCCCCATGCCTACATGGGTTTCCTCCCACACAGTCTGAGACATGTGCTGGTTAGGTACATTGATGTGAACCTCACTTTAAATAAACTTTAGTGGTTTAGGTCACTGCTAAACTACAAGTTGATGTCAAAGGCCTATATATATTTACAAATAAGCACTAAATTTTTGATTATCAGATTTAAAATGAATTATTTCAGACTGGGAGTTGTTCACTATTGCAAAAGTTAATGGCAGGAATTCCCCACTCTAATAACAGCAGCTGGAAACAGAGCAGAAGCTGTTCCAGGTTGTGGCCAAACTGTGTCCTAAGAACAGAATATAACACATTTTCCACACTATGAAACTTGAAAAAGGAAACAATTGAGACACAGTTTATGAACATAACCTCATTTAATTCTCACTTTTCTTGACAAATATCAAAGATGAGCAAACCTTATTTTAAGTAGCTCTATTTCTGTGCATCTGTTGTAAGGAAATACCTTTCTGGTAGGACCTGGAATCACCTGGTGTCCAATTCCAACTTTATCTGTTTAGAAAAAGAACAAATTTATTAATATGCTCTCAGGCAAAAAAAATTCTTTAAATTCATTTCTAACAAACTCAGTTTCCAGTGCATATAATTTATGCTGTCACTAAATATCAGCCACATCTGAACATAGCACAACCCATTTATAAAATCAGTATGGTTTGAGCAGTGAAAAGCCTCAGTTTCCTTCTCTGTTCCCCACTTACACAGACCAGATATAGCTGGAGTGAAGCATCCCACAGCAGTGCACAGTTTCACTAATCTGGCACTAGAAAACATTGTGAATTTGCTCACAGTATGGTGAGGAAAGCTGCGAATCTTAAGGAATGGCACCGTCAACAATCTACTTCCTCAACCGATAAGATTAAAAGTAGAACATTATAGCGCAGAACAGGCCCTTCGATGTTACGCCGACCAATTAGGAAAAAGCAATGACCCTCTAACCTAAACCATTCCCTTTTCATCCATAAACTTATCTACTAACCTCTTAAACGCCACCAAACTTGGCGCATCTACAACTGCCGCAGGCAGGGCATTCCATACCCTTACCACCTTCTGGGTAAAGAACCTACCTCTGATATCCGTCCTATAACTATCACCCCTTAATTTAAAGCTGTGTCCCCTCGTGCTAGCTTTCTCCATCCTAGGAAAAAGGCTATCACTGTCCACCCTATCTAAACCTCTAATCATCTTATATGTTTCAATAAGGTAAAATAGGGAAAATAGTAGGGAACATGGGGAAGAAGTCTCTACAGAGCAAACTAATTACCTGGAATATTACCTCCAAGAATGTGGAGATGCTGGCATTAGAGTTGGGTGGTCTCTGTAAGTCTCAACATCAGGTTCAACATGTTTCACAGAATCCTACAATGGAGGAGGCCATTCGACCCTGAATCTGCACTAACCACAAACCCGCCCATGTCCGATCCCCATAACCCCCGCACTCTGAAGGCTCATGATGCCAAATAAACCTGTTGTTGTGAGACTTCTTACTGCCTGCAAGGGCAGTGGAAGGAGAAGGAAACTGGATGGGACACTTTAAAGGAAATATGCATTGTGGGGCTATAGGAATAGTGCAGACATGTCTGACATACAGCCGTTGTATGACACAATGATAATGGCAGTGTTATTAATCCTTAAAATCAATCTCTATTATATTTCTCTGCAGCAGACCCACACAACGTGAGGAAAATCCCACTGGCAAAGCTTTGGTTCCCAGAACACTAAGTGGATATTTTATTTCCATTTGAAGCACTTTCCATCTCTGATCAAAAAAATCATTTATCCAATTCTCAAATCTTCAACTACACAGATGAGTAAATCACCAATAATCATAGAAACCTTACAGTGCAGAAAGAGGCCTTATCCCCATATCCCTACCTATTATACCCACTAATCCTTCTAATCTACACATCCCAGAACTCTAAAAGGGCAATTTTTAGCATGGCCAGTCAACCTAATCCGCACATCTTTAGGCCACCTTCATGCAAATTGAGGGAAATCAATAAATTTCTCATCTCTATTTTAAATGGGATGACTCCTTATTTTTAAACAGTGATTCCTAGTTCTAGATTCTCCAACAAGAGGAAGTATCCTCATCACATCCATCCTGTCAATATCTTTCTGGATTCTGGTTAAGGCAGAATCTCTACAGTGCAGGAGGCCATTCAGCCCATCGAGCTGTACCAACAATCCTCTTTCAGCCCGATCTATGTCATCCAACATATTTACCCTGCTGGTCCCCCTGACACTAAAGGGAAATTTAGCACAACCAATCAACCTAACCTGCACATCTTTGGAGTGTAGGAGGAAACCGGAGCACCCGGATGAAATCTACACAGCCAGAGGAAAAGGCACTAACTCCACACAGTGATCTGAAGCTGGCGTGTGAGTCAGCAGTGTAACCGCTGTGCCACCTCCTAATCTCGTAAACTCCTGTGGATACAAACCTAACTTGTACAACCTTATAAGACAACCCACCCATTGCTGGTAGTCTAGTAAAACTCCACACTGTTCTAACACTAACATGTTTCCCTATATAAGGAAACCAATGTTCTACACAGCGCTCCAGATGTGGTCTCACCGGTGTCCTGTCCAATGTAAGTGGTCATTGAACTGGGAACAATTTTGCAAACCTCAGCAAACAGCAGAAGGAACTTTGAATTGAGAACAAGAGACATTGCTAACCCTCTTAGCATTACTAAATACTGGTATTTGTACTGTTTCACCCATTACTGAGCTCTGTTATAATAATTAACAAAGACCAAAGCAGAAGCTGAACTAATGAGATCAATGAATTGTGACCACAATGGACAAAGTCACCCAGCAACTGATTAGATCACTACGGTCACTAGAAACCTGCTGAAATGAAGAAAGATACCCTGCAGCATAAAAATCTGTCAGCTTTAAGTCAGGGAGGAGAAAGGAGAGAGAATGGGAGAAGAAGGAAGACTGTTGGTATGCAGACGGATGCAGGAAGAGGGGTTTACATAGAACATAGAACATTACAGCACAGAACAGGCCCTTCGGCCTTCGATGTTGCGCCGACCAATATAAAAAGCAATGCCCCTCCAAACTAAACCATTCCCTTCTCTTCCATATACTTATCAACTAACCTCTTAAACGCCACCAAACTTGGCGCATCTACAACTGCTGCAGGCAGGGCATTCCACTCCCGAACCACCCTTTGGGTAAAGAACCTACCTCTGATATCCGTCCTATAACTATCACCCCTTAATTTAAAGCTGTGTCCCCTCGTGCTAGCTTTCTCCATCCTAGGAAAAAGGCTATCACTGTCCAGTGTTTGGACTGGTCACTGGCTCCGCAGAATTTATTTTGCAGATGGAAGCGGACCAGACAGCTGATAGTAATTGCACCTGAGCAGTATGTTTGTCTGTCTTACTCAATAAAGAATACAATGGGTTTGCAACCAAATGTTTGTTTCTATGTAATTCTAATGTTTAGGAACTGAAATGAGGATTTAAAACAGCCATATTTAGCGACATGGAGGTCTTCTGGCACAGTGGAAATGATCCGACCGCTGGACCAGAATCCAGGTTCAAATCCAACAACAGGATTAGTTGGCCATGTAAGGAGTGTTCATCCAAGGCTCAGTTTGGGAATCCTTCCACCACTTCCCCATTGTTCCCCAAAGCGAAAAGATACGCTCAAAAAGCAGAACATGAAATTCAGGAGACTTCACCACATAAAGGGTCCCCTGGGGAGATAGAGGGATTCTTCCCACACACAACTCCCTACTTCTGTGATCAATTATTCTGTTGGAAACAGTGGGCACACTACTCATCACATCCTGCCAACAGCTACCCTTTATACAACATAGAACATTACAGCACAGTACAGACCCTTTGGTCCTCGATGTTCTGCCGACCAGTGGAACCAATCTAATGACCCTCGAACCTAAACTATTCCATTATCATCCATATGCCTATCCACTGACCATTTGAACACGCTGAAATTGGCGAGTCCACAACTGCTGCAGGCAGGGCATTCCACACCCTTACTACCGTCTGAGTAAAGAACCTACCTCTGACATCCATCCTATAATTACCACCCCTTAATTTAAAGCGATGTCCCCTCGTGTTAGCCATCACCATCCGAGGAAAAAGGCTCTCACTATCCACCCCATCTAACCCTCTGATCATTTTCTATGCCTCAATTAGGTCATCCCTTAACTTTCTTCTCTCTAATGAAAATAACCTCAGGTCCCTCAGCCTTTCCTCATAAGGCCTTCCCGCCATACCAGGCAACATCCTGGTAAACCTCCTCTGCACCCTTTCCAATGCTTCCACACCTTTCTTAGCCAATCCCCACCAATACCATGAGTTTTTACTTTCCAACCTTATAATCCTTGATATGGCACCTCATCAAAATGATCTCTGGAAATCTGAGTACTTCATTATCCACAACACACACAACTCTTTCAAAAGAACTCCAATAAATTAGTTAAACATGATTTCCCTTTCACAAAACCATGTTAACTTTGTCTGATTATGTTACACTTTTCCCATGTATAAAGGAATTGGCACCCTCAGCAACGTGAATCTGATGAGGAGTCTTCATCTATTCAAAGCTCCCTCACCCATGATCCAGGAAGCTGGGTTGGATTTCTGAAGAGTGGAGGCATCCCTCTGAATGGAACATCAATCCATAGTCTCTAATGGTTAACAGGCACTTACCAAGCTCCATCTTGAACTGGTGATATGTTTCTGGGTTACGTATTGTAGATGCCAGATAAACAACTGAACCTTGTTCCTTTTTTTCACTAGAAATAAGAAGTTTCTCCAGTACAGAAACCAGGCAAAGGATTACCTCAGGATCATAAATTACATCTGTTTATAAAGAGAAAATAAAGAAAAACAACAAATTAAATTGCATTCTACTCATTTCTGACAAACAATCCTTTGATTTACACACACTTGCATACAGATTGCTGCATCAATGTAAAATGTCAACCTGGAAACAATCCAGCAGGAAGTTGTTCTGGAGTGTGAGTTAAAGACACTGATACACAAGGGAAGGGGAGGGATATCTGGATCATTCTCTACTGTAACTGTTCACTTCAGAGGAAAGCTCAGGAGGCAGAGACTGAGTCTAAAGAATAATGAAAAATCAGATAGACATGGAATCCTGTAAACAGCGGTTCTATCCAACAATGAGATCCTGAGCTTACAGCCTTGGTAAATTTGATGAACTGCAATCAGAAATTGAGAATTTGAAGTAAGAATGCAGTTTCATACACCCGGCTCACAGTCAAACTGCAGAGATGAGAATTTTAAGGTGATTATCTTGCTTCATTAAACATCTTCATATTTAATATTTAGTTCTGGTTAAGCTCAAGTAAACTTAGTTAGTGCAGTTAACAGCAATTATACAAGTTAGTAGCTTGTATCTGAGAAGTCTTTTAAGTTCCTAGTTAGAATAAAGTGAAACAGAAAGTCTACTTGGCAGGAGTTAAGAAACAATGAAGGTGTTTTATATTATTTGGAATATTTGATAGTCTACCAACTAGAATCCCTACAGTGCAGGAGACCACTTGACCCATTGAGTCTGCACCAACTCTCTGCCAGAATATGTTACCCAGGTCCACTCCCCTGCCCTGTGTAACCCCACACACTTATGCTACTAATCCCGTAAACTATTACTGGGACACGAAGGGCCAATCCACCTAACTCGCACATCTTTGGACCGTGGGAGGAAACCCGAGCACCCAGAGGAAACCCATGCAGACATGAGGAGAATGTGCAAACTTCACACAGACAGTGACCCGAGGTCAGAATTGAACCAGGTCCTGGCACGGTGAGGCAGCAGCGCTAACCAGAGTCCCATCCACAGAAGGAAAGAGCTGGAGGAGCAGAAGGTGCAAGGACTGCAACTGATTTTGGGAATTGTCAAATAGTCTAATGTCGACTTGGGAGAGTGATTGTGATAAAGATTGAGAAGGGGAGGAATTTCTGAATTATGTTCATGGGAATTTTCTTAATTGATGTGTTTGCTGCCAAAATGACAGAATATAAACCTGGGGAAAGAAGAGGGTCAATGAATGTCACTGTGAAGAGTTTCTCTGAAAATTAGTCAGATAATAGGGGTTGAGAAGGACAAGGAAGCATTTGACAATAAGGGCATAAAAGCAAAAGGTTAATTTCAGTGCATTGTGGAGTTATCTGGCGAAATAGCGTCAACTGACAAATTCAGCAGTGGACAGCCTTATATTTTAGAATTCTAAAGTAATAATGCCGGCATATTTAAGGTTACGGCACAAGCACGCAGACAGCAGCAGGAAAAAGAATCACCTTATGCTGCGTTTCCTTTGACAGGACCTGGGGAGATGGCGCAAAAACATTGACCGGGTGCCTGAGCTTTTGACACAAAAAACAGGACGATAGATAGGGCTGTGTATGCAGCATGAGTAGAGACATTCAGAAGCAGGAGAATAGGGTCAGTTCCACGTTGCTCGCTCTGTGTAGCTCAGGAACAGAGAAGTCCTGGAGCAGCTGAAAACTCCACGCAGCCAGGAACTGAAGTTGCAAAAGCTCAGGAGATGCTGGGACTCAGCTTGGTAAGTGTTAGTTCAATGAAGCTGAAGAGGTGTCAGCTCAGTGAAGGTGACAAGGCCATCTGCCCAGCACAGTTAGAGAGTGCTGGGATCGTGCCAGCGATTAGTTGCTGTGGTAGAGCCCCGTAAACCCAGTGAATTGCAGTACCAGGGAAAAAGTTTGAGCAACGGAGAGGTGAAAGGTTGTTGGAGCAGTCTGAAATGGAATCCTGATAACTCACTGCAGACAGAAGAAGCTTACTGAGATTGTGTCTGAGCCGGAGCTGCTGTTGAAATAAATCAAAGGTGATATCTTTGAAGGACAGGAATGGTCATCCTCTGTGAGGAGCTGACAGAGGTCAAAGGATTAACCAGAGTTTAAAGGATTTTCAAAGGAAGCTCAGACTCAGTAATCTTCTGGTATGTTATTGAGAAAGTTCTTGGGACGTATCTCGGTTATGTTTACCACTGAATAAGCTTTGAGGTGTGTTCAGCCTTATTTGCCAGTTAAGACCAGAAGTAGGTCCATCTCATCTGTTCCAACATTCAATGAGATTGTGACTGATCTGAGATGATCATCCTCAACTCCACTTTCCTGCCTTATCCCCATAACCCTCAAATCCTTTACAAAGAACAAAGAACAAAACAGCACAGGAAACAGGCTCTTCGGCCCAACGAGCCCACGCCACCACCTTGATGTTCCCACTTCTACATGCGATCCCTGTCCATGTTTATAGATCTATGGATTAAAAACCAAATTTGAGACAATTTAGGGAGAATTTGTTTTGCCAATTAGCCTAAGAGCACGTCTTTGGGATGTGGGAGGAAACCGGAGCTCCCGGAGAAAACCCACGCAAGTATGGGGAGAATGTGCAAACTCCCACAGACACAGGCCCAAATCCATGTATCTGCACAGCACAGCTATAGTCACTGCGCTGTTGTGTTGCCCATCAGATGGTCCAGGTCAAGCGTACACTAATGATGTGAAGCACTAGGATACTCTCGAATAAGGTCCAAGAGCAGCCCTCTCACGACCCATCGCGTGTATGCCCCTCGTTAGACAACAAGGTGGACCAAAGCACCTGTAGGATAAAAACAAGTACATCAATATCATCATCTATTTACACACTTCCCAGGGACTCCCAAGGCTCATGATCTCTATTTTAAATCAGTTTTCTACACCCCTCCATTCCCATTCTGTTCATGTGCCCATCTAAGTATTTCTTAAATATCTCCAGAGTACCTGCCTCCACCACTTTACTTGGTAGCGCATTTCATACCCCCACCACCCTCTGTGTGAAAAAACTCCCTCTAGCATCCAAATTATACCTTACCCCCTCACCCTAAGCCCGTGACCCCTCATGCTATTTGAGTCCATCTTAGGAAAAAGTTTAGCCCTGTTTACTCTATCTATCCCCTTCAAAATCTTGTACACCTCTATCAGATCTCCTCTAAGTCTATGTCTTTCTAAGGAAAACAGTCCCAGTTTGCCTAATCTCTCCTCGTAACTCAGACCTTCCATACCAGGCAGCATCCTGGTAAACCTCCTCTGCACTCTTTCCAGAGTCTCCACGTCCTTCCGGTAGTAAGGCAACCAGAACTGGACACAGTATTCCAAATGAGGTCTAACCAGCGTTTTATACAACTGCAACATTAAAGGCCAGCTCTTGTACTCTATACCCCTTCCTATAAAGGCTAACATACTATAATGCTTTCTTCACAACCTTCTCCACTTGCTCTGCCACCTTCAGAGACTTGTTCACCTGCACCCCCAGGTCCCTCTGTGTTTCTATACTCTTAATAGGTCTACCCTTTATCATATACCTCCCCCCTACATTTTTTCTCCCTAAATGCATCACCTCACATTTATCAGGATTGAATTCCATCTGCCATCTGTCTGCCCAAGCTACCAGCCTATGTCCTGCTGCATCGCCTGACAATGCTCCTCCCTATCCGCAAGTCCAGCCATCTTTGTATCGTCTGCAAACTTGCTGATCACTCCACTTACTCCCTCTTCCAAGTCATTTATATACATTACAAATAGAAGAGGTCCCAGTACCGAACCCTGCGGCACACCACTAGTGACCGAACTCCAGCTAGAAAAACACCCTTCCACTATTACTCTCTGTCTCCTATTATCAAGCCAGTTGCTTATCCATCTAGCTACCTGTCCTTGTATCCCATTTGCCTTGACGTTCTCGACTAACTTCCCATGAGGGACTTTGTCAAACGCCTTACTAAAATCCATATATACAACATCAACAGCTCGCCCTTTGTCCACCGTTTTCGTCACCTCCTCAAAAAATTCTACCAGATTTGTAAGGCACGACCTCCCCTTAACAAATCCATGCTGCGTATCCCTAATCAGATTGCAACGCTCTAAGTGCCTATTCATCTTATCTCTAAGAATCCCCTCCAACAGCTTCCCTACCACTGACATCAAACTCACCGGCCTATAATTTCCGGGGTTATCCCTACCACCCTTTTTAAACAACGGTGCAACATTAGCTATTCTCCAGTCCTCTGGGACCTCACCTGTGTCCAAGGAAGAGACAAAGATTTACATCAGAGGCCCAGCAATTTCACCTCGCACCTCTCTAAGCAGTCTGGGATAAATGCCATCAGGCCCTGGAGATTTATCTGATTTTTACTGATTAAAAATGTCTTAGTGTTGAACATACTTAATAAACCAAACTTTACAGCTCTTCCACAAATGCACTACATGCAGAGAAAAAAAAATCCTCCACATTTTTATCTTAAATGGCAGGAATGGTTTGATAGATTGAAGAATATGTTGTGTAACCAATGCACACAAAAGGAAACTCAAAGAAGAAACGAGGAAATACATTTTCTATGTTCTGTTCTTGAATGCACTTCCTGGACAGAAAGAGAATCAGATGGAGAATCTCTTTCAAAGGGAATCTTTTAAAGGGACATTTGCAGGGAAAAGAGGAAGGCTACAGGAAACTAAATGGATAAGTCCTCATAGCTTTAGGTTAAACGTGAGCAAGGAAACCTCTTACTGGTTACCATGTACTGTTCCCCCTTCTGCTGATGAATCCTCCATGTTGAACAACTTGGAGGAAGTACTGAGGATGGCAAGGGTGTAAAATGTACTCTGGGTGGGGATTTCACTGAGAATGGCTCAGTAGCAGCATTACAGATCGACTGGTCAGGTCCTAAAGGACATCACTGCTAGACGGGGTCCGCAGGAGGTGGAGAAAAAACTAACAAGAGGGAAAAGCATAACTGACCTCATCCTTACTAACCTGCTGGCTGCAGATGCATCTGTCCATGATAGTATCAGTAGGAGTGACTACCGCACAGTCCTTGTGGAGACAAAGTCCTATCTTCACACTGAGGATAACCTCCATGTTGTGTGGCACTATCACCATGCTAAATGGGACATACATCAAACCAATCTAGGAACTCAAGACTGGACTGTGGGCCAATGGCAGCAGTGGAACTGTACTCCAGCACAATCTGCAACCTCATTCTCCAATATATCCCTCCACTCTACCATTACCATCAAGCCAGGGAATCAACCCGAGTTCAGTGGAGAGTGCAGGAGGATATGCCAGGAGCAGCACCAGGCACACCAAGTGGCTTAAACAGCGAGCGATAGGCAGAGATAAATGATTCCACAACCAACAGATTAGATCTAAGCCCTGCAGTCCTTCTACTCCAGTCGTGAATAATGGTAGACAATTAAACAACTCACTGGTGCAGGAGATTTTCCAAATATCCCTGTTCTCAATGATAGAGGTGCCCAGCACATCAGCGCACAAAATAAGGCTGAAGTATTTACAACAATCTTCAGCCAGAAGTGCTGAGTGGATGATTCGGCTCAGCCCCCTCCGGTGGTCCCCGGCATCTCAGTTGCCAATCTCCAGCCAATTCGATTCACTGCACATGATGCCAAGAAATAGTTGGAGGCCCTGGATATTGCCAAGGCAATGGGCCTGATAACATAGAACATAGAACAATACAGCGCAGAACAGGCCCTTCGGCCTTCGATGTTGCGCCGACCAATTATGAAAAAAGCCATGACTCTCCAAACTAAACCATTCCCTTCTCGTCCATAAACTTATCTACTAACCTCTTAAACGCCACCAAACTTGGCGCATCTACAACTGCCGCAGGCAGGGCCTTCCATACCCTTACCACCCTCTGGGTAAAGAACCTACCTCTGATATCCGTCCTATAACTATCACCCCTTAATTTAAAGCTGTGTCCCTCGTGCTAGCTTTCTCCATCCTAGGAAAAAGGCTATCACTGTCCACCCTATCTAAACCTCTAATCATCTTATATGTTTCAATAAGGTCTCCTCTTAGCCGCCTTCTTTCTAACGAAACAACCTCAAATCTCTCAGCCTCTCTTCATAAGACCTGCCCTCCATACCAGGCAACATCCTGGTAAACCTCCTCTGCACCCTCTCCAATGCCTCCACATCTTTCTTATAACGTGGGGACCAGAACTGCACACAATACTCCAAGTGCGGCCGCACTATAGTTTTGTACAGTTGCAACATGACGTTGCGGCTCCGAAATTCAATCCCCCTACCAATAAAAGCTAAGACTCCATATGCCTTCTTAACAACCTTATCGACTTTATTGCCAACTTTCAGGGATCTATGCACATATACACCAAGATCCCTCTGTTCATCAACACTATTAAGAGTCCTACCATTAACCCTATACTCTACACATTTGTTATTCCTGCCAAAGTGAATTACCTCACACTTTTCCACATTAAACTCCATTTGCCACCTCTCAGCCCAGCTCTGCAACTTGTCCAAGTCTCTCTGCAAACTATAACACCTCTCTTCACTATCTACCACTCCACCGACTTTGGTGTCATCCGCAAATTTACTAATCCATCCTTCAACACCCTCATCCAGATCATTTATAACATTCCGGCACTCGTACTGAAGATCGTGCTCCAGAATTTGCTGCTCTCCTGGTCAAGTTCTTCCAAGTAGTTACAACACTGGCATCTATCCAACAACGTGGAAAATTGTCCAGGCACATCCTGTACACACAAAACAGGACAAATCCAACCCGGCCATTAACCGCCCAGTCTACTCAGAGTGATGGGCAGTGCTATCAAGCAGCACCTGCTTAGTGATGCCCAGTTCAGGTTTCACCAGGGCTACCCATCATTACAGCCTTGGTTCAAACATGGACGAAAGAGCTGAACTCCAGAGGTGAGGAGAGAGTGAAAACCCTTGATACCAACACCACATGCGACTGAGTGTGGCATCAAGGAGCTTTGGTGAAACTAGAATCGGGGGCAATCTCTCCACTGGTTGGAGTAATACTGCGGTATACAGGAAAATGGCTGTGAGGGTCAATCATCTCAGCTCCAGAACATCTCTGCAGGAGGTCCTCAGGGTAGTGTCGTAGGCCCAATCATCTTCAGCTGCTTCATCAGTGACCTTCCCTCCATCACAGGGTCAGAAGTGGGCATGTTTGCACAAATCATTTACAACTCCTCAGATACTGAAACAGTCTTATGTTCAAATGCAACAAAATCTGTGTAATATCCAGGCTTGGGCTGACAAGTGGCAAGGAACATTTGTACCACACAAATGGCAACAATGAGCAGGATCAATAAGAGGCACTTTAATCACTGCCCCATGATGTTACCATCACTGAATCCACCAATATCAACATCCTTTGGGGTTACTATTGACCAGAAATTCAATTGGACTCACCACATAAATACAGTGGCTACAACAGCAGGTCAGAGGCTAGGAATACTGTGGTGAGTAACTCACTTCCTCATTCCCCAAAGTCTATCCACCATTTACAAGGTACAAGTCAGGAGTGTGATGAAATAGTCCCTACACCCTGGATGGGTGCAGCTCTAACAACACTTAAAAAGCTTGATACTATCCAGGTTAAAGCGGCCTGCTCGATTGGCACCACATCTACAAGCATCCACTCCCTCCTCCACCAACGCTCAGTAGCAGCAGTGTGCAAAACCTACAAGATGCACTGCAGCAAAATCCTTAGACAGCACCGTTCCAAACCCACAACCATGTCTGCCCAGAAGGACAAGGGCAGCAGATAAATGGGAAGAACGCCGCCTGCAAGCTCCCATCCAAGCCTCCCACTGTCCTGATCTGGAAACCTTCCTTCCCAATTGCTGCATCAAAATCCTGGAATTCCCTCCCTAATGGGATTGTGCGTCAACCCACACAGAAAATGGACTGCAGTGTTTTCAGAAAGCAGCTCACCACCACCCCCTTCTCAAGGGCAACTAGGGACGGGCAATAAATGCTGGCCCAGCCAGTGACACTCATATCCCATGAACGAATAAAGAAGTCAGCACAGACATAATGGACAAAAGGGAGTTCCTCCTTGCTGCGTGGTATCAGTGCCTGTCTGAGAGGGAGTCCACGTGGAGAAACTAAGGACAGTGGGTCAGGTTCACAGCAGTGACTGGATCACGTGGGAAATTAATTTATTTTGTGAATATTGGTCAACAATATAATTATTTTCCACTACAGAAATTTATTCAAATAATCATCACAAATGATTCTCGTTATGAATGTAGCTATTTATCTGGAATTAATTAGATGACAGTCTTGTACTCTCCCCCATCAAAAAAACAGCTAATTTTATACAAATGAATGAATACCTGTTGCAATAATGACATCCGGTTGAAACTCCTCAACTTGTTCCTGGGTGACTTCTGACCAATCTAGCCCCATAACAGTAATTTTTGGTCTCTGGCTTTCTTCAGATACATTGACTTCAACTTCACAGTCCTTTGGGTCCCAGGTATCTGAATCTATTGGGAGATCATTACTAAGAATGTTGGTCCTCAGTTGCTGAAGTACATTTGGGTGACAGTCACTGAATATGTACTGCTTGGGGGTGCAGGTCTTGCAGATGGTAATTCCAACAAGGCCGATTCCACTACCCAACTCCAAAACGCTTCTGAAACAGGGAAAGCTAACAATTACTTCCTTCAAAAATGTTGATAATTCACCAAACAAAATATTCTCTTTGGTTAGAACAGAGCTATCAGCACTTCCTTTCCATTGTGTAATCATGAATGTTGTGATATCCCATTAAAGTATCCATTGGTAAAAGACTTGATGGTAGAACATATTTATAACATATACTACTATACCATCATGGTGCCAGACTAGGGGATTTTCACAGGAGCTTTACTGCAGTGTTAACGCAAGTCTATCTGTGACACTAATAAATAAACTTAAAATTAGTCGCCATTCTCTACACCGGTTCAGATACAGAAGGAGAATTTAGCATGGCCAATGCACCTAACCAGCACATCTTTTAGATCGTGGGAGACCAGATCAACCAGAAGAAACCCACACAAACACTGGGAGAATGTGCAGATTCTGCATAGTGATGCAAGCCAGGAATTGAACCCTGGTCCCTCTCGCTGTGAGCCAGCAGTGCTAACCACTGTGCCACCCTGCAACATTACATAAAGAATTTACTGCACTTCCTCATTTCACAATCACAACAGCACTCCTACACTCAAAAATCACACAGCAAGTTATGCTCATACAACTCCTGGTAACTTACTGAGAAGCAGCTTTGGCAGAATTGCCTTGGCCAACAGAAGAATGGAAAAGAGTCACAGAGGTTTACCGCATGGAAACAGGCCCTTTGGCCCAACTTGTCAATGCTGCTCCCTGTTATTAAACCACTAAGCTAGTCCCAATAGTTCACAGTTAGTCCATAATCCCTCCATAACAATCATACTCACGTAAGTATAGAACATAGAACATTACAGCACAGAACAGGCCCTTCGGCCTTCGATGTTGTGCCGACCAAAATAAAAAGCAATGCCCCTCCAAACTAAACCATTCCCTTCTCCTCCATATACTTATCAATTAACCTCTTAAACGCCACCAAACTTGGCGCATCTACAGCAGCTGCAGGCAGGGCATTCCACTCCCTAATCACTCTTTGAGTAAAGAACCTACCTCTGATATCCGTCCTATAACTCATACCCCTTAATTTAAAGCTGTGTCCCCTCGTGCTAGCTTTCTCCCTCCTAGGAAAAAGGCTATCACTGTCCACCCTATCTAAACCTCTAATCATCTTATATGCTTCAATAAGATCCCCTCTTAGCCGCCTCCTTTCTAACGAAAACAACCTCAAATCCTTCAACCTCTCTTCATAGGACCTGCCCTCCATACCAGGCAACATCCTGGTAAACCTCCTCTGTACCCTCTCCAATGCCTCCACATCTTTCTTATAATGTGGCGACCAGAACTGCACACAATACTCCAAGTGCGGCCGCACTAGAGTTTTGTACAGTTATCTAAATGCTATCTAAATGCTTTTAAAAGACAAAACTGTACCCACCTCTGCTACCACTTTTAGCAACTTGTTTCAGACACTCACCACCCTCTGTGTGAAAAAAATTACCCCTCTGGATACTTCCGTATCTCTCATCTTAAACCCAGCTCTCTAGTTTTAGACTCCCCTATCTTTTGGGAAAGATGCTGACCATCTAGCTGATCTATACCCCTCATTATTGTATGGACAGTTATAAGATCACACCTCAGCCTCCTACACTCCAGGTTAAAAAAAAGTTCCAGTCTATCCAGCCTCTCCTTATAACTCAAACCATCGAGTCCTGGTAGCATCCGAGTAAATCTTTTCTGCACTCTTTCTAGTTTAAAGATCCTTTTTATAAAAGAGTGACAGAACTGTAAACATACTCCTGGACAATCCTGAATATTAATTTTCATTTTACAGGAGAAAAATTAATATCTATCGAGTGGTGTGTTTTATACACTGAATCAAAGAATTCTGACCTGCAATTAAACACCTCAGAGTTTTCCATTGCCCATTCAGCAAAGAACTGTGCAGCTTCCCACGTGACCAGGCCCGTAGTTCCTTCAGAGATTATTGCCACATTTTCACCAAGTCTAACATTCTCTCCTGATAACTGAAGAACAATTTTTACAAAGTCAAAAACACCAAAATATTTTCCCATTACTCATCTTTGTACAATATAAGTAAGAAGTCTCACAACACCAGGTTAAAGTTTAACCAGTTTATTTGCTTTCGGGATTTGCTCCTGTGTCAGGTGAATAGTGTGTTCTGGCCTCTGTTGAGTCTGTATCTATGTACACCCTGTTTGTGAACACAATTCTTCACTCACCTGAAGGAGTAACACTCTGAAAGCTTGTGCTACCAAATAAACCTGTCGGACTTTAACCTGGTGTTGTGAGACTTTTTACTGTGTTTATCCCAGTCCAACACTGACATCTCCCCATTATAAAATAACTCAGACAATAGAATGATTAAACAATCCTCAATTATAAACAGCTACAAACACATTTTATTATGTATGTTTATCTCTACAGGTGCTAAATTATAAAATAGGACCACTCAGAAAAACAGCATTTTGCTGTTCAGTCTCAATTCTGATAACCATGCTTTTAAGCGGTACTTTGTCAAACACTTTCTCAAAATCCATACAGACAACATCCACCATATTCACTTCATCAACGTTCTCTGCCAGGTCAATCAACATGATTGGCCTTTTACAAATCCATGCTGGTTCTGCCTTATTAACTCAAACTCCACTCCTTGCCCTTCCCCCGATTATTGTCACCACTAATGTCAAACTAACATCAACGGGGAGGCTGTGTATTGTCACTGGACTGGTTACCCAGAGACCTAGGATAATTCTCTGGAATTACAAATCTAACAAAACCATTGTCGATTGCTGTAAAAACCTGACCAGTTCATTGATGTCCTTTTGAGGAAGGAAACCAAATGTCCTCTGAAATGGCCAAGCAAGTCACTCGGTTGTATTCAACTGCTTTATGAAAAAAAATCACAAAGATAAGAAATTGGTCGGACCACCAGGTATCGAACTAAGCACCAGGAATGACAATGGCAAACTCAAACCTGTCGAACCTCCAGAGTCCTCCTTACTAACATCTGGGGCTTGTTCCAGAACAGGGAGAGCTCTCTTACAGACTAGTCAAACAATAGCCTGATGTAATCACATACTCACGGAATCATTCCTTACAGTGACATCCCAGACATCATCCTCACCCTTCCTGGTTATGTCCTGAGGCATTGGCAGGACACAGCCAGCAGAAATGGTGGCGCAGAGATATACAATTGTGAGGGAGATGTCCTGGGAATCCTCAACATCAACTCTGGACCTTATGAAGTCTCATGCACAAGGAAACCTCCTGCTGATTACATGTACAATTCCTCTCAGCTAATAAATCAGTCCTTCTCCACGTTGAGTATGATTTGGAGGAAGCACAGAATCATAGAATCCCTGCCGTAGAGAAGGAGGCCGTTTGGCCCATCAAGTCTGCACTGACAACAAATCCACCCCATTACCCCACATATTCACCCTGCTAATCCCCCCAAAACCAGGGTCAATTTATCACGGTCAATCAATCTAACCCACGCATCTTTAGATTGTGGGAGGAAACCGGAGCAGCTGGAGGAAACCTGTGCAGACACAGGGAGAACATGCAAACTCCATCCAGACAGTGACCCAATCCAGGAATTGAACCCGGGTCCCTGGCATTGTGAGGCAGCAGCGGCACCCCAAATGTACTCTGGTTGGGGGACTGCAACGTCCATTAAGAGTGGCTCAATATCACCATTACAGACTAAGCTGGTTGGGTCCAAAAGAACGTAGCTGTTCGACTGGGACTGTGGCAGTTAGCGAGGGAACCAACACGAGGGAAAATGATACTGACCTTATTCTCAACAATCTGCCTGTTATAAACGCCTCTGTCCACGATAGTATTGATAGGAGTGACCACAGACGAATATTAGAGGGCAGTTTTTCACACAAAGAGTAGTGGGGGTGTGGAATGCACTGCCGAGTAAGGTGGTGGGAGCAGGCATGCTAGGATTGTTTGAGGGTCTCTTGGACAGCCACATGAGCGGTCTGCAGATAGAGGGATATAGGAGGACTGTCTAAATATCTTATTTGTTTCCACAGGCAATTCGGTCCACCTTGTTGACCAACAAGGTGCATGCATTCGGCAGGTCGTGCGAGGGCTGCTCTTGGAGGTTACTTCAGGAGTGGCCTAGTGCTTCAAGTCGTTAGTGTATGCTTAAACTGGACCATCAGATGGGCAACATGACAGCTCAGAGACTATCGCTGTTGCTGTGCAGACACATGGATTTGGGCCTGTGTCTGCGGGAGTTTGCGCGTTCTCCCCGTGGTTGCGTGGGTTTTCTCCGGGTGCTCCGGTTTCCTCCCACATCCCAAAAATGTGCTCTTAGGCTGATTGGGTAACAAATTGTCCCTATATTGGTCTCTATATGGGAATCTTCCACAATGGGCATAGCCTAAAGTCACGGATATGTCATTAAGACGTTAGGACGGCGGCGCGGGCTCGTTGGGCCGAAGGGCCTGTTTCCCGTGCTGTGTTGCTCTTTGTTCTTGTTGTTTGTTCAGTACAATCCTTGTGGAGACAAAGCCTGTTCTTTACATTGAGGATACTCTCTATTCTGTTGTGTCCAAACCAGGTCTAGACTGGGCATCTATGAAGCTCTGTGCCTTCTTCACCACATTATTCACCTGTCTAACTACTCTGAGAGACTGGGGTACATGCACAAAGTCTCTCTGATTCTCAGAGACTTGCCATTCATCATGTATTCCCTTACCACGATTATTCTATCCAAGTGCACTTATCCCAGATTGAATTCTATTTAGCACTGACCATCCTGCTGCAATCTAAGGCTATCCTTCCCACTATTTATCATCCCACTAATTTTTGTATCATCTGTAAAACATAAAAGTTCATTGAAAGATACCAATGGGAATTAAACAGGTGAATGGAATGTTAGCCTTTATCTTGTGGGACAGGCTTGTTAAGCACTCGAAGATTTGCTCCATTTTCAGGAATTTTAGACAAGCCAAAGCTAAGGTTCATCTAGTTTAGGGAACCAGGAGTCAGGATGGATATTCTGAACTTGGAGGTGTTCAGCACAGTTTCATACAGATGATATATACTGCCTACTCTGGCTAATTCATTTGTTCATACGCAAGTTTGCATTTCACTCAGATGTTTTATGACCAAGAGATTTTCAATAAATCTGATGTTAAGTGATAAGGAATAATGGACTGCAGATCAACTATAACTGTATGCTGGATCACATCAGAAGGGCTGAATGGCTGTTCCTACAGTTGTAAATTGTATTAAAGAATGAAAGTTGTGGCATGGCAGCATGACCCCAATAGAATGGAATGGAATCACATACTCACATAATTGTGAATGGAATCGGCTGCCGTCAGCGGTGGTAGAGGCGAACTCGCTGGGGTCTTTTAAGAGACTTCTGGATGAGTACATGGGATTTAATGGGATTGGGAGTTACAGATAGTTCTACGGCTTGGTAGGTACTGATATGATCGACACAATTTGTGGGCCGAAGGGCCTTGTGTTGTAGTGTTCTATGTTCTAAACTAACCAGATGGTTATTGTATCCCATAGCAACAAAACCTATTTAAGACAGGGGTAACAAGCAGCCCTAACACATTTAATCATTGAATTCAAGTCATCTGCGTTCTAACGTACGTGCATTGTTAGTGATCTGAACAGTTACAATCCTACTTCCATTAGGTTTGTGCCAAATGTTTTTGTATAAAAAGTAAATGACAAACATACCAGAAAATAATTTTTGTGACACATCTTTAGCTCTTCTGATCTGAGTACTTCACCCAGTGCGTCATATAAATCATCCAAAGGCTCAGCTCCCGTCATTTCATGCTGCATTTAGAAGGAACATGTTTTTTCAGTGAATACAATTTTACAGAAAAATCAGATTGATGATACCCTACAACATATGAATCCTGCGTGAATACGGGGCAGCACAGTGGGGTTAGCACTGCTGCCTCACAGCTCCAGAGACCCAGGTTCAATTCCCAGCTTGGCTCACTGTCTGTATGGAATCTGCACTTTCTCCCTGTGTCTGCGTGGGTTTCCTCCGGGTGCTCTTCTTTTCTCCCACATTTCAAAGATCTGCAGGTTAGGTGCACTGGCCCTTAGTGTCCCAGGATGAATAGGTTAGAGGGATTAGCGGCGCAAATATGTCAGCTAACAGGTATGGGGCCTGGGTGGGATTGTCATCGGTACAGACTTGATGGGCTGAATGGCCTTCTGCACTGTGGGGATTCCATACCAAATGAAATATATATTCATGATGTATGTCACATGTATTCTCACAGAAACAACTGAATAGATAATGGATGGGTTACAAAGTCATGAGCTGAACTATGGGGTCATCTTATAAAAAGAGAAAAGTTTATTAGTTACAAGGCTTAGATTAACACTGCAATGAAGTTACTGTGAAATTCCCCTGGTCGCCACAGCCTGGCACCTGTTTGGGTCAATGTACTTAACCAGCACGTCTTTCAGAATATGGGAGGAAACCAGAGCACTGGGAGGAAACCCACGCAGATTTGGGGAGAATGTGCAGACTCCACACAGATACTGACCCAAGCCAGGAACTGAACCCAGGTCCTTGGCACTGCGAAATAGCATTAATGACCTTCCCTTCATCATAGGTCAGAAGTGGGGATGTTCACTGACAATGTTCAGCACTATTCCTGCATTCAACAAGACCTGGACAATAACTAGACTCGTTATTTATCTGCCCAAGTCATGTTCATGCCACACAATGACCATCTCCAACAAGCCAGAATTTAAATATCTCTCCTGGAGATTCAATGGCTTTACCATTGCTGAATTCCCCACTGTTCTGGGGTTACCACTGACAGAAATGGACTGGATTAGTCACATCAATACATTGGCTGCCAGAACTGAACAAAGGCTGGGAATTCAGAGGTGAGTAATTCATTGTGACTCCCAAAGCCCATTCACTATCTACAAAGCTTAGGAGGTGGCCTCAAATCCACCACAGCAATTCAACTAATAAATCAGGAATTGAAACTAATCTCAGTAATGGTGATCGTGAAATTGTCAATTGTTGTATAAACTGGTCAGATTGTTGTAAAATCCCATCTGGTTGGCTAAACTTTAGGGAAGGAAACCTATCATCCTTATTGGTCTGACCTACATGTGACTCCAGACCCACAGCAATGCAATTAATTCTTAACCACCCTCTAAAAACGGCTAAGAAAGCCCCTCTTTTGTCAGGGACCAGATCAGAAACTCCCAGGTATATTATGAAATTAGCCCAGATTCTAACTATTTTTGAGTTTGATATTAGGGAGAGCATAAAGTGTTTCGCTCCAATATGATTTAATTGCCCCACTTGGAAGCTTTTATTAACACAAATTTTATTTAACAACACAGTTAAAACCAAAAGAATTAGGATTACTGTTATCAATTCAGATACTTAAACTATAATTCAATAGCAAGCTATCTCTATGGTTCCAACAGAAGCAATATCCCAATAGACATAAACTCCTCTTCAGAATCAGTTAGAACAAAGACAGACATGCTCACTTGGGTACAATTATTTCATTTTACCTCTCTGGACAGATACAGAAAGACACGTGTCTTCAGACTCCCATACAGAAGCCTCTGGAGAAAGATCCATCTCCAAACAGCAGAGCTTCTGAGAGAGACCCATTTTCTGGCAGATCCCAATCCCAAAATCAAGAAAGAGAGCTTCTTCTCTCTTTCCAGACAGAAACTGACTTGAGCTTTGCGTGTAAGCCCAGTCACATGATATTCATGTCAATCAACCTAATCAAACCCTACTGAAAAATCCCAAGGTAAAATATTAAAATAATACAACTGTCCAAATTAGAACAAACACTTTAGTATCAATTAAATTGCTGCAGTAACAATAAGGACTACTGGTTATAGACAAAGAGGCACTGGTTAGCAGAATGGACTGCTAAAACAAATCCTACACAAGAAATATGATAAATACATTTCTTAAAGGCACAGTATTGTCACACCATTGAAGGGCAATTAGGGATGGGCAACAAATGCTGGCTCAGCCAGTGCTGTCCATTGCCCGTGAAAGAATGGATAATAATAAGGAGATTGTGATGTAATACTTCCAGCTTGTCTGGAAGAGTCTAGCTCCAACAACACTCCAGAACCTTGATATCACCTGGGTCAAAGCAGCATACTTGGCTAGCTCTCTCACTGCCACTAGCACACAGTGGCAGCATCCACAAACTCCATTGTATCAACTTGCCAAGCCTTTTCCAAAAACCTCATTCTCTACCACCTAGAAGAACAAGGGCAGCAAACAGAGGAATGCAATCAAATTCCCCTCCAATCATAAATTCCATCAGAATCAGTGTAATAAATACATTAGCAGTATTGTGGTTACACCTGCTGTTCGTATCGAAGAGGTTCTATTGATGAATATTGGGTAGCGATTGATTAATTAAACTTGTGTAGATGAAGAAAAACATCTGAAATGCAATGTGGTTAAGCGGAGAGCTAAATTCTATGACAAGCAATAAATTGTCTCCACCAAAGCATCTAAGTCCCAGCTTAGGAACTCCACTGACAATTGGTAGCAGAAGAAGATGGTCACCTGATAGTGAAGATTAGAGACTAAGATTTGTTTCAGACAGAAGGCTGGTATTTAATAATGAAGTTTTCTTTCTCGAGAAGACTGTGATTGCAGAACTGTCAAACAAAAAGAACTAACTCTATGTTTCTATGTTAACAAGATATTGGTTGCAGGATATTATTTTCCTCCACTGTTTTGAGGCACAGTACCTTATTATCAATGGAAAATCAAAGTCTATGTACGGACACGGGTTATAACCCTATTAAGCAGAAAGGAAGGATTGGCTCTGGACCTTTCACTGCCTGCCAGGAGCGAGATCAGTTACAGAGTGTTCTCGGAATGAGATTTCAGGAAGTGAACCGTGGAGGAGGTTTGGACATCCACCTGAAACTCATGGATAAAATTTACATGAAAAGATGACTGACTGAACGCCTAAATCGGACTTTGATAAATTGAGAAAAATGGTCGAGTCTTTTATAAAAGAATGCGTCCAGAGTTTAACCAACTTTGCAAGATTGCAATGATGTTTCCACTTGGAAATTCCAGAATCAGTACTTGTTTTTAAATGACTGGGTTGTGCGACGATATCAAACATGGTGAAGCTCTTGGTTTTAATTAGGGTCAGATTCAAGAAGAGATTTCCGGATCAAAACCTTACAAAAATCTTTGGGAGAGCGTTCATTTCTCTCCATTTTGGTGGTGTGAATGGGCTGATCAGCTGTGACTCTGAAAATGGGGGATATAAATGTCAGTAACTTATCAGGACTATTTGAATAAAATCAAACCCAAACCTCTGTATAATGTGGAAAACTCAGCAGCCAATTTGCGCAAAGCAAGCTCCCACAATCAGAATGTGACAATGACCAAATCATTTTTTTTTTGGATGGTAGATATTGGGCAGAGAGAACCTCACCTCTCTCTGCAAACTATCCCGTGGCCTACTACCGGGGCAGCATGGTGGCACCATGGTTAGAACAAAGAACAACACAGCACAGGAAACAGGCCCTTCGGCCCCACGAGCCCGCGCTGCCCATTTTAACATTGTGAGTGCCCTCCTCCACCTATGACGTTTGTCTACACCTCTTGGTGAAGATTGAGGGGCGACAATTTGTTACACCAATCAGCCTAAGAGCACGTTTTTGGGGTGTGGGAGGAAACCGGGGCGCCCGGAGGAAACCCACGCAAGCACGGGGAGAACGCGCAAACTCCCACAGACACAGAGCCCAAATCCACGTATCTGCACAGCACGGCGATAGTCACTGAGCTGTCGTGTTGCCAGTCAGTTGGTCCAGTTTAAGCGTACACTAATGGACGTGAAGCACTAGGCAACTCTCGAAGCAACATCATTAGCACTGCTGCCTCACAACACCAAGAAACCAGATTCGATTCCCAGCTTGCACTTTTTCCCCATCTGTGCCGCAGTTTCCTCTCACAGTCCGAAGATGTGTGTTGGGTGGATAAGCCAACAATGTAAATTGCCCCTTAGTGTTGGGGGTCTAGCTAGAGTAAACACGTAGGGTTATGGGGAGATGGCCAAGATGGGATTGTGGTCAGTGCAGACTCAATGGGCCAAACGGCTACTTTCTGCACTGTAGGATTCTGTTACACTTCGAAAAAGCGGCATCGGGAATTTCTATACCACCCTGACAGGCAAGTGGGGCCTTGGTTTATAACGTTTCATCCCAAAGAGGGTGCCCTTCAGAAGTACAGCATGCCCTCAGGACAGAAGCCAAAGGTCCAGCCCTGATCTTTGAACCCACAAGTTTCTGACCCAGAGGTAGGAGAGCCACCCACTGAGCCACGACACAAGTGAAAAACGTTACCCAGTCTTTAGCACCCTCAAAACCTCGCTGAACTGTAGGAAAAACCATGATTGCTCTGCATTCCATGAGATGTAGAATTTTAATGAATGTTTTTATAAACACATGGTTTTGTGTCAGTGTGTGCATGTTTTTTAATTCATTCCTGGGACATGGGCAGCATTTGTTTATAATCCCTGGTCGCCCTTGAACGGAGTAGATTTCCAGACCATTTCAGAGGGCAGTTGAGAATCAACCATACTGCTGTAGCTCTGGACTCACACGTAAGCCAGACTGGGTAAGGATGGCAGATTTCCTCCTCTAAAGGGACAATAGTGAATTAGATGGGATTTTTCAGCAATGGTTTATTTTTGGGAGAATTCCGGCCTTGGTTTGCACACAGATTCAAACAGCACACAGCAGGTTTTATTGAAGAGCTGCTCTCTGCACAGCATCAAGAACAAAACTGCGAGTAAAGCTTGAGCACACGCCCTGATGGCATCACCATCAAATCATGTGACCAGCTCTTGAAGCAACCTGCAACCCTTTTAAATACATAGCAAGTACATTGCCATTATCTCATAGCCAGTTACACATTGAGGTGCAGTCACGGTAATTAATGTACAAAACACAGTAACCGCTCTCGCTGTGAGCTCACATCAATGTGCCGCTGTCAAAGATGGATCATGAGGGGAAAAATATGGGAAGTACAGCCTTACATTGTGAAGTCAGGTTCAACAGACATGCTAAATTCTCCCTCAGTGTAGCTGAGCAGGCATCAGTGTGGTGACTAGGGATCTCTTTTATGTCAAACCAAGTAAACAAACTCAAATTACATTAGGACAAAGTAAAAGGGGCGGCTGCCCAAAAGAAAGGGGGAACAGCCGGAACAAAACCAAAAAGGTAGATAAGTCGCTGGGTCCGGATGGGATGTACCCCAGGTTATTGTGGGAGGTGAGGGAAGTGATTGCAGAGCCCCTGGCAAAGATCTTTGCGTCGTCGATGGAGGTTCCGGAAGATTGGAGGATTGCAGATGTGGTGCCTATTTTCAAGAAGGGGAACAGGGATAGCCCGGGCAATTACCGACCAGTGAGTCTGACCTCAGTGGTTGGTAAGTTGATGGAGAGGATTCTGAGGAATAGGATTTATGAGCATTTAAAGAAATTCAATATGATCAAGAATAGTCAACACGGCTTTGTAAGGGCAGATCGTGCCTTACGAGCTTAGTTGAATTCTTCAAAAATGTGACTGAACACATTGACGAAGGAAGAGCAGTGGACATGGTTTAAATGGATTTCAGCAAGGTGTTTGATAAGGTCCCCCATGCAAGACTTCTTGAGAAGGTGAATGGGCCTTTGATCCAAGGGGCTTTGGCTTCGTGGATCCAGAACTGGCTTGCCTGCAGAAGGCAGAGAGTAGTTGTGGATGGGTCTTCTTCTGTATGGAGGTCCGTCACCAGTAGAATGCCCCAGGGATCTGTTCTACGACCCTTGCTGTTTGTCATTTTCATAAATGACCTGGATGAGGAAGTGGAGGGATGGGTTAGCAAGTTTGCCGACAATACGAAGGTTGGTGGTGTTGTGGATAGTCTGGAGGGATGTCTGAAGTTGCAGCGAGACATAGATAGGATACACCACTGGGCGATGAAGTGATGGACTTCAACGCAGATAAATGCATGGTGATCCATTTTGGCAGGAACAATGGGATGAAGCAGTATAATATCAAGGGTAGGAGTCTTGGCAGCGTTGAGGCAGAAGGATCTTGGGGTCCGGGTCCACAGGATACTTATATCTGCCCCACAAGTGGAGGAAGTGGTCAAGAAGGCGTATGGTGTACTGGCCTTCATTAATAGAGGAATTGAGTTTAGGAGTCGGGAGGTAATGCTGCAACTTTATAAGACCCTTGTCAGAGCCCACTTGGAGTATTGTGTGCAGTTCTGGTCGCCTCACTATAGGAAGGATGTGGAAGCTATTGAGAGGGTGTAGAGGAGATTTACAAGGATGTTGCCTGGATTGGGAGGCAGGCCTTATGAAGATAGGTTGAGGGAGCTAGATCTCTTCTCCCTAGAGAGACGAAGGTTGAAAGGCGACCTGATAGAGGTTTTTAAGATGTTGAGAGGAATAAATAGAGTGGATTCTCGGAGGCTATTTCCCAGGGCCGAAATGGTTGCTACGAGAGGACACAGGTTTAAGGTGTTGGGGAGTAGGTACAGAGGAAATGTTAGGGGTAAGTTTTTCACTCAGAGGGTGGTGAGTGAGTGGAATCGGCTGCCGTCAGTGGTGGTAGAGCCAAACTCGCTGGGGTCTTTTAAGATACTTCTGGACGAGTACATGGGATGTAATGGGATTGGGAGTTAGAGATAGTTCTATGGGCTGGTAGGTACTGATATGATCGGCACAACTTGTGGGCCGAAGGGCCTGCTTGTGCTGTAGTGTTCTATGTAAAAGTACAAAGGAAACTTAAGACGCATCAAATCAAAATGTGATTGTCGGGGTCTATAATGCACCTCAGCCCCGGCAGTGGCCAGTATTAATGTAAGCTACCAATAAATAAACTTAAAAGCTTAACTCAAACTCCAGAATTTTAGTGGCACGCCTGCCCCGATTCTGAGAGGGGGCAAGGCTCAGAATGGCATTCTCCGTTGGCCTTGAGCGGGATCAAATGAACCTTGGAAAGAGGTGCCAGTAAAATTCTGCCCCAAGAATCCATCAAAACTGTTCAAATTGTGCACTGTAACTTCTTGGTTTGATGTAAAGATGCCGGCGTTGGATTGGAGTGGTAAGAACTCAGTAAGAATTTAGCAACACCAATTATTAATCCAACCGATTTATTTGATAGTAAAATAGCAAGCTTTCAACACTCCCGTGTCTTCATCAGGCAAGTGCAGTGTTCTGGTCTCAGAACCAGAACACTGCACTTGCCTGATGAAGACACGGGAGTGTTGAAAGCTCGCTATTTTACTATCAAATAAATCGGTTGGATTAATAATTGGTGTTGCTAAATTCTTACTGAGTTCTTACTTCTTGGTTATGCCACAAGATGGCAGTGCAGTACACACATTCAGATCAAGGCCCCTTGGTGATTGAATCAGAAAATCCATCTGGAGGCCATTCGACCCTCATGCCTGTGCTAGCTCTTTGAAAGAGCCTTCTAATTTAGATCTTTGATGTTGTGTCTGAAAGCAAGATTTCTGACTGCCGCTTGCTTTGTTCTTGCTTTTGTTTTCAAGTTGGCAGATTTTGATTTTTTCCCCCCCAGTGTGGGACGAGTCCACGAAGGAAGTTTGGGTTCCCTCATGGTCAGGTTTGCCACGTCCCCTCAGTCACCTGGAGAGCACGTCACGCAGCCACAGGGGAAGAGAAGTCCGTTCACTCGAGCCACAGCCAGCTCCCGGATTACATCCGAAGTCCCAGATGCGTTCCTCCAACCCGCTGTGAAGGTGGATTTGTTTCATTTTGCTGAACAGTCTCTTATCAAAGAGGAGGAATGGATTGTGTGTGTGTGTGTGTGAGATTCCATTGCACAAATTAAAGTGGTGAAATAAATACACTTCTTCAAAATCTAACAGTGCTTAGCATTGAGAATATACCCACTGTCATCTTCATTGCTTGAGAATGAAGCAATTCTCAAGCTTCATTGAGAATTGATGCAAGTTGGGTTGCAAAGTTGGGTAGAGCGATTGTAGATTGGGAGGTCGGAAGTTAGAATTTGGTGTCTTATATTAAGATTGTCAAAGCTGGGGGGGAGCATTGCGTGGTCCTGTTCAAAGGCGGTGTGCTTTCTCTGTGCTTAGGAGATTGTGGGAAATATTGATATGTCATCACAGGTATAAGAGAAGCACGAGAATCGTTTGCTCTGAAAGTATCATCTACGTCTTAGAGAAAGCACCATCTGACAGCAAACGTACCCAAGAAGAAAATTCCCAGGCAGCAGAATCAACAAAGAAAGGCCAGAATATTCCAGAAGACATAAAACCTGTAGTAACTTAGAGAGTGACTAAATTCTATTTTCTTAATGAGTGTATTTATTTGAACAGCATAACCATTAGAATCTTGTTTCGTTCGGAATAGTTAATAGTTAGAAGGGATTGATTTGGTTTATTAAGAGTTTAGTTCATTTGTTCACTGTTAGATAAATAAATAGTTACTTGCTGATTTTAGAATGAGTGTCAAGGAGTTATTTTGTACTTCACCACTAGAGGTTGTTGAAGAGCAGTTCACACCACATACTTCTTACAGATTGAAAGGTGAGGTACTCCTCTATCAGTGTTAGTTCTCTGGTGGGGGGAGGCATCAATCAGTGCTTTATAACAGAAAGGATGATAAAAAAGATAAGTAGGATGAAACAAAATGAAATAAAATGGGAATGGAGGGGAGAGTTCACATTCTGAAGTTGAACTCAATGTTGAATCCAGGAGACTGTAACGTGCCCTATTGGAAGATGTGGTGCTGTTTCTCCAGTTTGTGCTGGGCTTCACTGGAACATTGCAATAGGGCAAGAACAGACACTGCACAGGAGGGCAGCGTGGTTTGTGGAAGTGGCAAGCAACAGAAAGATCCGAGTCCTGCTTGCAGGGAGTCCCAAGGTGTTCAGCAAAGCGATCACCCAGTCTGCATCTGGCCTCTCCGATATTAAGTAAACTGCATTGGAAGCAGCGAATGCAATAGGCCAGATTGAAGGAGATGCAGGTGAAGATTCACCTTCATTCATTTTATTTGAACATATTCATCCATTTTATCATCCTCCTTTCTCATCTCCATTTTTCCACTTTCCATCCAGTTCTACTTCTTGCCACATTCCTCAGGCAGTTCAATCTGTACCTCTGCTCTGCCATTCACACATTCTGATCACCTAATGGACACTTTTTATGCACCTATTCAGCTTTCTGTATCCTCATTTATATTTCCTTGGTCCCATTCCACCCCAGTGTTATGGTTCAGTCAAAAACTCCAAAGTGTTTTATGAAACTTATCTGGAACATAAGCATCTTGAACTTGACCAGAAGGAGCACAATATGTTTCACTTTGGATATGATTCTAAAGACCCACTAGTGAGCTTTTACCAAACAAAGTTTAGTTAGGAATATAGTTAACATGTATAGAAAAAAATTAGTAATACCTTTTATCAATTACAAAAGAAACAGCCATAATAACTAATCTTTACTTGAATATTAAAACTGTTCCAACAAACCAAAACTTTTTCACAAGCTTAACGCAGCAGAGATTAAATCTCATTTCACTATAACGAGTCTGTTTGAAGGCTGCGCTTTCTGTCCAGCAGGTAAAACATTGCCTTGAGATAACCAGCAGAATTTCCAAATGAGACAGAGACTTCAGCTTCTTTCTTGCCAGATGCCTTTGCTGAAACCCAAGTGCAGCTCAGGAGTGAAAATGAAACCTTAAGCTCACTGGGGGAAAAAAATCCTGTCCAAAACCATATCGCTGTCCTCCTAACAATGTAGGATCATAAAACTAACTCCAGAGTAATTACAAACAACTCCATTTACCACCTAAGTGGCAATAACAAGACTTATAGTAGTCAGCCCAGCAACAACACTGAAGCTGGGAGTGGCAGAAATCAGGTTAAAAACCTCATTTAAAGGGACACTAACATCACAATAGTTTAAATCTCTGCTGATTCTCTTTGCTCTCAGCTCTGACAGAATGTCATTTACACTTGAAATATTGGCTCTATTCTCTCACAGTAAGAAGTCTCTCAACACCAGGTTAAAGTCCACTTTATGGACTTTAACCTGGTGTTGCAAGACTTATTTGTGCCTATCCCAGTCCAACACCAGCATCTCCACATCTGTTCTCTCACCACAGATCTGATGAGGTTTTCCAGCATTTTCTGTTTTTTGTCCAAGAATCTTATTGCAGTCAATTGCCCGAAAATGGGTTACCAGAAGCTTCAGCCTGGTGATGAGCACCCCGGCTGCAGGTTAGTTCCATTGCACAGTCCCAGACGGTGGGTGTACATTCACAGTACATTGAGCAGACTGGTTAAATGTTACATGGATTCATTAAGTAAGGAATACTAGAGCAAGTCAAAGAATGTGATTGTTCTGTGTATTAAATAGGAGCAGAAGGCAGCCAGCCATTCAGTCCTGAGAGCCTATTCCATCGTTCATTGTAACCATGGATAACTGCTTCCAACTTTCCCCCATATCCTCTGGTCCCCTTCGCATTAAGCACAATATCTAACTACTTCTTGAAAATATTTTGGCCTCACCAACTTTGTGGTAGCAAATTTCACAGGCTGACCATTCTCTGGATGAAGAAATTTCTGCTCATTTGTATTCTAAACAATCTACCCTGTATCCTGACGCTGTGACCCCTGGTCTGGACACACTCACCATTAGGAATATCCTTCCCTCATCTACCATCTAAATCCTGTTAAAGTTTTGTCAGTTTCTATGAGATCGGCCCCTCATTGTTCTAACCTCCAGCAAATACAATCCTAACCGACTCAATCATTCCTCATACATCAGTCCTACCATCCCAGGAATTTTATCCTACAGGTGCTTTGGTCCACCTTGTTGTCTAACGAGGGACATACACACGATGGGTCGTGAGAGGGCTGCTCTTGGATTTTTTTCGAGAGTATCCTAGTGCTTCACGTTGTTAGTGTATGTTTGACCTGGACCATCTGATGGGCAACACGACAGTTCAGTGACTATCGCTGTGCTGTGCAGATACATGGATTTGGGCCTGTGTCTGTGGGAGTTTGCACATTCTCCCCGTGCTTGCGTAGGTTTTCTCCGGGTGCTCCGGTTTCTTCCCACATCCCAAAGATGTGCTCTTAGGCTAATTGGCAAAACAAATTCTCCCTAAATTGTCTCAAATTTGGTTTTTAATCCATAGATCTATAAACATGGACAGGGATTGCGGGTAGAGATGGGAACATCGGGGTGGCGGCGCGGGCTCGTTGGGCCAAAGGGCCTGTTTCCCGTGCTGTTTTGTTCTTTGAATTAGTCTGGTAAATCTTCACTGCACTCCCTCTCGAGCAAGAACATCCTTCCTCAGATAAGGAGGCCAAAACTGCACACAATATTCCAGGTGTGGCCTCACCACGGCCCAGTATAACTGCATCATGACATCCCTGCTCTTACACTCAATCCAGTATTAAAGCTATCATTCCATTTGCCTTTTTTTATTGTCTGCCGCACCTGCTTGCTTATCTTCAATGACTGGAGTATGAGGACGCCCAGGTCTCAATGCACATTCACCTTTCATTAATAGCCAGTTAGTAACCTGCCATCCTATTTTTGCTACCAAAGTGCATAGCCTCACATTTATCCAAATTACACTGCATCTTCCATTCAATTTGTCCATTCATTCAGCTTGTCAAAAATCACCTTGAAGGATCTCTGCATCCTCCTCAAGGCTCATCTTACCACCCAGCTTTATGTCGTCCACAAATTGGTGAAAATACATTTAGTTCTGTACTCAGTAAGTTGTAACTGTTTGAGTTGGTACCAGAAATAACAAATAAAGAAACAGTTGAATGACTGTCCGTGTTTGTCTCAAAACTGGAATGCCTGGAAGGTGTTTAAATTAAATGCAGAGTAACAGAACTATGGAGGCATTTTCTTATTGGATGCAGATAATTTCCTGTTGATGGAGGGAAGATCTAGCAGGAGAAATTTGTGATAGATAAAATTATAGAGAAATTCAAACTTAGAAGTTGCGCTTTTAAGTATATTGGCTCAGACATTAGTAGGTTACGTTGGGAATGACCCTGACTCAACAGTTTTACCTAGAGATGTTAATTGGATTCTGATAAATTGGATCACAACTTTACAAAAGAAAGACTCAATCAATTCAACAGTTTAATTGTCAAGTCTATAGTATTCCTCATAAAGCTAGTAGTTGAAAGTCATAAGTTGAACAGGCACACTATTCATTCGTAAATGATACCAAAGTGGGTATATAAAGAGTTGGCCAACACAGTGTTACAGTAGTAGTAAGATTTGTGATCAGTAATGAGCTGTTTCCACTAAAGCATCCAAGTTTTTTGTCTTCTTCATAGCCAAGCTTGGAAGCTCCACTGATATCTGCAGCACACAGACTGAATGGTCCAAAGAGACACTCGCCATCTTTTCTGGGGCAACTGAGTATGAACAACCTAAGAAATGCCCAAACCCCATGGAAAAATATTTTAAAAATATATCTTTCCTTTGAACATTAATTATTTTTCAATTCAATGATTATCCTACACAAGCAATTCTTCAAATATCAAAAATGAAAATGTACCTTTTTAATGAGCTCAGCTAGAAAAAGTCTTCTGTATTTCACCGAAGGAGGATATTTATTGCAAAGAGGATGAAGGACTGTCTAAGAAAATAATTAAGAAACATGGATAAGTTATTGTTTTTACAAACTGATTATACCAGCATTTTTGTCTTCAACGCATTGACAAGATGTTCCAAACACAGTTATCTGAAAACTGGTAATGTCTGAACATTGGATTTTTTTTAAGCTACCATGCATGAATTCCACCATTACATATGTCAAATACCTTTACTGCGTGTTCGATTGGGTACTGCACAACACACCAACTAGTTTTCAATGTTATGGGAATGCCATTATCTAAGATGTTAATGGATATAGTGAAAAGTTGATCCTCCAACATTGCTCCTGCTGAGAAATCAGTAGTCACATCCTGCCAACTAGAATGCCTGCTCATTTATCCCTACTTAGTCTCCTGGCAGGAGAGATGATTTTTAGTTGTCCAGACATGTTGCCCAAAACCATTAAAGCTAAGATCCACTCTCTCTTCTAAATTCCAGTGAATATAATCCGAACGGATTTAGTCTCTCCTCATATGACAGATCTGCCATCACGGGAACCAGTCCAGTAAATTTCCGGTGTGAGGACTAACTATATCTTAAGTGGGTTTTAGTTTCCAAGAAGAATGCTGCTTACTTGGAACCGAAATAGTAATGTTAGAAATTAAAGTTGATTCTTTTCATGATCGCCGGAACACTCCATTACATCTTATAAAGTAGAAAATGATCGAATTATGCCTATTGTTTCCTGTTAGCTAACCAATCTTCCAGCTGTTCTAATATGAAGCACCTCAAATTTCACTTTTACCAAATGCTTACTCCAATGCAGCATCACCGGGATGCCCAATTGGAGTAAGCATGGAGAAGACAAGCACTGAGCATTAGGTGGGGTAAACCCAGAATGGGTTAGGCACCAGTCTATTGCAAGGAACTCACAGCAATAAACTGAGGGGTAATTTAACATGAGCAATCCATCCAACCTGCATATATTTGGCCTGTGGGAAGAAATCAGAGCAAGTGGAGGAAACCCACACAGACACGGGGACAACATGCAAATTGTACACAAATAGTGACCCACACCAGGAATTGAACCCCATAAAATCATAAAATCCCTACAGTGCAGGAGGTCATTCAGCCCATTGAGTTGACCCCGACCCCAATCCCACAAGCCCTATTCCCATAACCCAATGTATTTACCTTGCTAATGTTGAGGATTAGCCAGACAAGGCACGGTGAGTATTCAATCTTTCCACACATTTACTTGCTAGCAAGGAGAACAGACACAATGAATCTCACTATGATATTCTATCAGAGCTCCTCAAAGTGTCAGTTGCAACACTTTTGAGCCAGAGTGAACATGCCAGTTAAAGCATCAATAGCCTTACAGTCGGGTGTGCACTTTCAACTAACATTTGCATCTTTCTCACATAGTTGTGCAGAATCATGGAGCATTGTGTTTTTTCAAGGACCCACTCCTGCTACAAAGCAGACAGACCCTTCACCTGCCAGCAGTGGTTAGCACTGTTGCCTCACAGTGCCAGGGATCCAGGTTTCATTCCCAGTTTGGGGCACTGTTTGTGTGGAGTTTGCACGTTCTCCCCGTATCTGCATAGGTTTCCTCCCACACTCCAAAGATATGCAGGTATGTGAACTGGCCATGCTAAATTCTCCCTAAGTGTATCTGAATAGGCGCTGGAGCGTGGCAGCTACAGGACTTTCACAGTAACTTCACTGCATTGTTAATGTAAGCCTTCTTGCAACTAATAAATAAACATTTAAACTTTAACAGCTGGTTCCAACTTCCACACCAATCCCTTCAATCTTGGGTCAATTCAGCATGGCTAATCCACCCAACTTGTTCATCTTTGGAGCGTGGGAGGAAGCCAGATCACCCAGAGGAAACCCACGCAGAGTCAGGGAGAATGTTCAGACTTCGCAAAGATCGTGACCCAAGGCTGGAATTGAACCCAGATCCTGGGTGCTGTAAGGCAGCAGCGTTAACTGATATGAGGCAGCACTGTGTCACTCCAAACTGTTATATCAATACAACCACATCCTACTGCCCTAACTTCTCACATCCCTTCTGGAAATTCCACCTACAGGTTGGAGTGGAATCACATTTGGTGTACCTGCTGCAGAATTTGCTGTATTAACGTAGAATCATCACTGTTCTTCAGTCTTTCTTCCAGCTCCTAAATCACACAAAAAAAAAATTAGAAATTACAACTGTAAAATTATTTAACCCCGAAAAGAAAATGGACCATTTAACATGCAGGGCTGTCTGAGCAACCCACCCAGCCCCCTCGCTGCCTGACACCCTCCCTGCCACCCTTCCTCCCTCCCTCCCTGCCAGCCACCCTCCCTGCCAGCCACCCTCCCTCACTCCTTCCCTGCCACCCTCCCACCCTCCCTCCCTGCCTTGCCACCCTCCCTCACTGCCACCCTCCCTGCCACCCTCCCTCCCACCCTCCCTCACTCCCTCCCTCCCTGCCACCCTCCCTCACTCCTTCGCTGCCACCCACCCCTCCCTCCCTCCCTCTGCCACCCTCCCTCACTCTTCCCTGCCACCCACCCTCCTCCCTCCCTGCCTGCCACCCTCCTCACTCCTTCCCTGCCACCCTCCCTCACTCCTTCCCTGCCACCCTCCCTCCCTCCCTGCCAGCCCCTCCACTCCTTCCCTGCCACCCTCCCTCACCCTCCCTGCCACCCTCCCTCACTCCCTTCCCTGCCACCCTCCCTCACTCCACCCTCCCTCACTCCCTGCCACCCTCCTCCATCCCTCGCCCCCTGCCACCCTGCCACCCTCCCTCACTCCTTCCCTGCCACCCTCCCTCACTCCTTCCCTGCCACCCTCCCTCACTCCTTCCCTGCCACCCTCCCTCCCTCACTCCCTCACAGCCACCATCCCACGCTCCCTCACCGCCAGCGGCAGGCTGTCTATCCGCCCCATGGTGAAGAAGGAGCGCTGGAAGCTCAGCACCAAGTCCCCGGTGACGGACCCGCCGCTCATCCCCGACCCCGGGCCGGCCTCCGCGGGGTCACCGCACAGTGCACGCACTTCCGGGTCACCGCGCGCACTTCCGGTCCCTCGGGAAGAGTCCACCTGTCACCATGGTAACTGGACCCGGGTTAGAAACCATACAATTATGGATAATAACGGATTAGAAACCAAAGTTCAACTATAGAAATCAACATGGTAACTAAATCTACATTAGAACAGCTATAGAATGAAGTTTGAAGTTTATTTATTTAGTGTCACAAGTACGTTTGCATTAACACTGCAATGAAGTTGCTGTGGAAATCCACTTGTCCCACACTCCGGCGCCTGTTCGGGTTACACTAAGGGAGAATTTAGCCTGGCCAGTGCATCCAAACTGGACATCTTTGGAGTGTGGGAGGAAACCGGAGCACCCGGAGGAAACCCACGCAGACACGGGGAGAATGTGCAAACTCCACACAGACAGTGACCCGAGCCGGGAATCGAACCCGGGTCCCTGGCACTGTGAGGCAGCAGTGCTAACCACTGTGCACACTGGAAATCGCCATGGAAACGGATTCCAAATTAGCAACTATATATTTGGAATCATAGAATCCCTACAGTGCAGGATGAGGCCACTCAGCCCATCGAGTCTGCACTGACCACTATCCCACCCAGACCCTAGCCCCATAACCACATGCATTTCCCCAATCTAGTCCCCCTGAAATTTAGCACGGCCAATCCATCTTACCCACACATTGTTGAAATGTGGGAGGAAACCAGAGCACCCAGAGGAAGCCCACGGAGACACAGGGAGAACGTGCAAACTCCACACAGACAGTGATTCAAGCCGGGAATTGAACCCGAGTGCTGGCCACTGTGCTGCCCGTTTTTAAAAGTAGGTCACTTGCTATTCAAATAGTCAGGGTTAATCTCATTGGATTCCTGATTTTAGCCCTGGCTATTTGAATAGTGAGTGACAGTTAAAGAGGGAAATCACCATGATAATCAAATGTGGATTATAAACTACATAATTATAGTTAAACAGGGAGATCACCTTGGTTACAAAATCTGATCAGAAACTAAGTAATTCCTGTTTGATTTTCTTCTCTGTGGAGGACCTCCAAGATTTCCTAAGGGCTGTTTACATCTCCACATTCCACGACTCTCGAAAGTAGCATGTAGATATTTCCATTAATTTTTAGTCATCTAGGTGAGCTGTTTCCTAATGATAGGGCTGTTTATACCTGATTCTATCTGGATCCTGTTAATCTTCTTATAGTGAAAGATTGCATCTCAGCATCCTTTTGAACACTGGCTACTGTAGTTGCTAGCCACATTTTTACATGTTGATGGGCAGTTCATATTGTACAAATCCTTGTTCCTGCTGTTCCTAGGCAGATCCCCTTTTTAAAAAATGAAATGTCTGAATTTGAAAGACATTTCATTTCTCAACCCTTTTCATTCTAGCTTTAGATAATTATACATTTCAAAATTCAGTTGACACATGAAGATGTACATGTGCATAGCTCCCTGAAAGTTGGCACCCAGGTTGATAAAGTTGTTAAGAAGGCGTATGCTGTGTTAGCTTTTATTGGTAGAAGGATTGAATTTTGGAGCCATGACGTCATGTTGCAACTGTACAAAATTCTGGTGCGGCCGCACTTGGAGTATTGCGTATAGTTCTGGTCACCGCATTATAAGAAAGATGTGGAGGCATTGGAAAGAACAAAGAACAAAACAGCACAGGAAACAGGCCCTTTGGCCCAACGAGCCTGCGCCGCCACCCCGATGTTCCCACCTCTACCCGTGATCCCTGTCCATGTTTATAGATCTATGGATTAAAACCAAATTTGAGACAATTTAGGGAGAATTTGTTTTGCCAATTAGCCTAAGAGCACATCTTTGGGATGTGGGAGGAAACCGGAGCACCCGGAGAAAACCCACGCGAGCACGGGGAGAATGCGCAAACTCCCACAGACACAGGCCCAAATCCATGTATCTGCACAGCACAGCGATAGTCACTGAGCTGTCGTGTTGCCCATCAAATGGTCCAGGTCAAACGTACACTAACGACGTGAAGCAGTAGGATACTCTCGAAAAAAAATGTAAGAGCAGCCCACTCACGACCCATCGCGTGTATGCCCCTCGTTAGACAAGGTGTGCAGAGGAGGTTTACCAAGCAAATTAAACTGTTACCAGTATTCAAACATTGAGAAAGAAAGTTTCAGGCTGGTCTTGGCATTATCATGTTTTGAGATTTATTATGAAAACAACCCAGTAGAGAGAACCATATACACGGTCTACAATCCTTAAATTTTTGGAGAAACATTGAGATCAGAACACTTTGTCATTCTGATGGAGTTTGATGCTGTAACCATTACAAAATTTCCTATGAGTAAGCCACATCCAGTGAAAAATCTAGTTAACTCCTACCACTGTCCTAGCTGTAATGGTTCTTAAGGATATGGTTTCAGGAAATCAGGTGGATATATCCACAATAGTTGACAAATATTGGTTCCCATTTTGTGTTCTTGGCAGTTGATTAGGATTCTGGTGAAACATTCTTCAAATGCTAGGAAAGGGAGCAAAGATGCCGACATTATCCGTTATAGTTTCCCTATTCCTGACAAAAGATGACAGGTTGGACAGAAGGTGACTAATATTACTGCTTCACTGTGGATCAGGAATGTACAATGGATATAGTTTAAATGGATTTTAGCAAAGTATCTGACAAGGTCCTGTATGGGAGAATGATTGAGAATGTTGAAGTACATAGATCTTGGTTAGAGAAATCCAAAACTGACTTAGTAGGAGGACACAAAGGGTGGTGATAGAAGGCTAGTTGAGTGTCCGGAGGCCAGTGGCTTACCACAGCGTTCAGCGCTGGGTCCCCTATTGTTCGTTTTATACAGGAAATGATAAGTAAATTTGCAGATGATACCAAGATTGGTAGGGTCATTAATAGTGAAGAAGTGTTGTCGGTTACAGTCTTAGGAAATATAGACATACTTATACTGCAGGGTAAGGGAATGAAAGATGAGTCATAGCCACAGAAAAGAGAGGAAAAGGCTGCTAATGCAGCCCATAGAGAGGATAAAGAGTGTGAATGGCCAAATGGCAGAGAAGCTGAAATCGGAGGGGGTAGGGAGTGGTGGGAGGAGCGATGATGGGAGAGATCTAAAATTTTAGAGGAGGAGAGGGGGAGAAAAGGTAAGGAAAGAGGGGATTTAGTAGAACATAGAACATTACAGCGCAGAACAGGCCCTTCGGCCTTCGATGTTGCGCCGACCAATTATGAAAAAAAGCAATGACCCGCCAAACTAAACCATTCCCTTCTCTTCCATAAACTTATCAACTAACCTCGAGAAGACTTTGGCTGATAGGATTAAGGAGAATCCTAAAGCTTTCTTTAGATATGTTAAGAATAGAAGATTGGTTAGGACAAGATTAGGGCCAGTCATAGACAGCAGTGGGAAGTTGTGCGTGGAGCCTGAAGAGATTGGAGAGGCACTGAATAAATATTTCTCTTCGGTATTCACGCAGGGTGATGTAAATGTAGTTATGGAGAACACTGAGGTACAGGGTTGCAAACTGGAAAGTATTGAAGTAGATAGGGAGGATGTGCTAGATATTCTCGAGGGTTTGAAGTTGGATAAGTCCCCTGGGCCGGACGGGATTTACCCTAGGATTCTCTGGGAGGCAAGAGAGGCGATTGCAGAGCCTCTGGCTCTGATCTTCAGGTCGTCATTGGTTACGGGTGTGGTTCCGGAGGACTGGAGGATAGCGAATGTGGTCCCATTGTTCAAGAAGGGGAAGAGAGACCTTCCAGGGAATTATAGGCCTGAGTCTTACTTCTGTTGTGGGCAAAGTATTGGAGAGAATTATTAGGGATAGGATTTATAGTTATTTAGAGAGAAATGAATTGATTGGGGATAGTCAGCATGGTTTTGTGAAGGGTAGGTCGTGCCTTACTAACCTTATTGAGTTTTTTGAAAAAGTGACCAAAGAGGTGGATGGGGGTAAGGCAGTTGATGTGGTATATATGGACTTTAGTAAGGCGTTCGATAAGGTGGCCCATGGAAGGCTTCTGCAGAAAATGCAGATGTATGGGATAGAGGGTGATTTAGCTAATTGGATCAGGAATTGGCTAGCAGATAGAAGACAGAGGGTGGTGGTTGATGGGAATATTCATCGTGGAGTTCGGTACAAGTGGTGTACCTCAGGGTCTGTTTTGGGGCCCCTGCTGTTTGTAATTTTTATAAATGATCTGGATGAGGGTATTGAAGGATGGATTAGTAAATTTGCAGATGACACTAAAGTCGGTGAGTGGTAGATAGTGAAGAGGGTGTTATAGTTTGCAGAGAGACTTGGACAAGTTGCAGAGCTGGGCGAGAGGTGGCAAATGGTTTAATGTGTAAAAGTGTGAGTAATCCACTATGGCAGGAATAATAAATGTGTAGAGTATAGGGCTAATGGTAGGATTCTTAATAGTGTTGATGAACAGAGGGATCTTGGTGTATTGTGCATAGATCCCTGAAAGTAGGCAGTCAAGTCGATAAGGTTTGTCAAGAAGGCATACGGAGTCTTAGCTTTTATTGGTAGGGGGATTGAATTTCGGAGCCGCAACGTCATGTTGCAACTGTACAAAACTCTAGTGCGGCCGCACTTGGAGTATTGTGTGCAGTTCTGGTCCCCACATTATAAGAAAGATGTGGAGGCATTGGAGAGGGTACAGAGGAGGTTTACCAGGATGTTGCCTGGTATGGAGGGCAGGTCTTATGAAGAGAGGCTGAGGGATTTGAGGTTGTTTTCGTTAGAAAGGAGGCGGCTAAGAGGGGACCTAATCGAAACATATAAGATGATTAGAGGTTTAGATAGGGTGGACAGTGATAGCCTTTTTCCTAGGATGGAGAAAGCTAGCACGAGGGGACACAGCTTTAAATAAGGGGTGATAGTTATAGGACGGATATCAGAGGTAGGTTCTTTACCCAAGGGTGGTTTGGGAGTGGAATGCCCTGCCTGCAGCAGTTGTAGATGCGCCAAGTTTGGTGGCATTTAAGAGGTTAGTTGATAAGTATATGGAAGAGAAGGGAATGGTTTAGTTTGGAGGGGCATTGCTTTTTATATTGGTCGGCGCAACATCGAAGGCCGAAGGGCCTGTTCTGTGCTGTAATGTTCTATGTTAGTAAGGCACGACCTACCCTTCACAAAACCATGCTGACTATCCCCAATCAATTCATTTCTCTCTAAATAACTATAAATCCTATCCCTAATAATTCTCTCCAATACTTTGCCCACAACAGAAGTAAGACTCACCGGCCTATAATTCCCTGGAAAGTCTCTCTTCCCCTTCTTGAACAATGGGACCACATTCGCTATCCTCCAGTCCTCCGGAACCACACCCGTAACCAACGACGACCTGAAGATCAGAGCCAGAGGCCTGCAATCGCCTCTCTTGCCTCCCAGAGAATCCTAGGGTAAATCCCGTCCGGCCCAGGGGACTTATCTAACTTCAAACCCTCAAGAATATCTAGCACATCCTCCCTATCTACTTCAATACTTTCCAGTTTGCAACCCTGTACCTCAGTGTTCTCCACAACTACATTTACATCTCCCTGCGTGAATACCGAAGAGAAATATTTATTCAGTGCCTCTCCAATCTCTTCAGGCTCCACGCACAACTTCCCACTGCTGTCTTTGACTGGCCCTAATCTTGCCCTAACCAATCTTCTATTCTTAACATACTAAAGAAAGCTTTAGGATTCTCCTTAATCCTATCAGCCAAAGTCTTCTCGTGTCCCCTCTTAGCTCTCCTCAATTCACTCTTTAGCTCCCTCCTGGCTAATCTATAGCTATCCATTGCACTAACTGAGCCTTCAAGCCTCATCCTGACATAAGCCTCTTTTTTCCTTTTAACCAGCGAATTAACTTTTTTCGTACACCATGGCTCCCTTACTCGACCATTTCCTCCTTGCCTGACAGGGACAAAGAGTAGTAGGGTAAAGAGTTGGGGGGGAGAAAAATGAAGAGAGACAATAAAGAAATAAAAAGTAGAGAACAATAAAAAATTAAAATGAAAATAATGGGGTACAGCTAATCATCTGTAGTGTTTGAATGCAGTGAGTGGAAAGCTGGAGAGAGCCGAGCCGGAAAATGAGATGCTGTTCGTGCGGTGTGCGTTGAGCTTCACTGGAACATTGCAGCAGGCCAAGGACAGATATGTGGGTTTGGGAGCAGGACTGTGTGTTAAAATGGCAAGCAACTGGAAGGTCAAAGCCCTGACTGCACACAGACCGAAGGTGTTCAGCAGAGCGATTATTGTCTATGCTTGGCTCTGATTATAGAGGAAGCTACGTTGGGAGCAGCGAGTGCAATACACCAAATTGAAAGAGGTGCAAGTAAACCCGGAATGAGTGTTTTGGACCTTGGATGGACTCCCATTAGCAGCTTTTCCTTTGGGGTGTAGTTTACCTGGTTCAGGTGATTTATCCACCTTCAGACCGTTCAGTTTCCCCAAAAGCTTCTCTTAGTGATGGCCACTACACTCACATGTGCTCCTTGATTCTCCTGGAGTTCTGGATTCCCACTGGCATCTTCCACCGTGAAGATTGATGCAATGTAACTATTCAGTTCCTCTGCCATTTCTTTGTTTCCTATTATTACTTCTCCAGCTTCATTTTCCAATGGTCCAATGTCTATTTTTGTCTCTCTCCCTCATCTTTTTATACAATGAAGAAACCTCTTTCTATTTTCTTTTATATTATTAGCTACCTTGTACTCCTATTTCATCTTCTCTCCCTGCTCATTGCTTTTTTCAGTTGTCCTCTGCTCGCTTTTAAATCCTTCCCATCTTCCCACTAATTCTCGTCACTTTGTATTTTTTTTTTGCTTTTATACTGTCCTTGGCATCCCTATCAGACGTGGATGCATCATTCTCCCCTTAACATGTTTCCTCCTCCTTCGGATGAATTTCTGCGCTTCCTGAATAACCCTGAAAAACTCCTGCCGTTGCTGTTCCTCTATCACATTTTCTCAAAAGCATAGAAAAATGTCTCTGCATCCTGTTCATCAAATTTGGGTAGATCTTATAAATATTGAAACATCTCCCTAATAGTTCCTCACCTACAACCACCTTCCCTCGCCATTTACTTTCATCGTTCTGTTTCTGCTGCCTGTGTGTAACATTGGAAGTATCTCTCTTTTTCTGTCTTCCCGTCTCTTCCCTTACAGCTGGCTCCATTCCCCCTTTAAATTTCCTCTTTCTTTCCTCCTATTCCCATTGATAAGCTCTCTCCCCTTCTATTTCTATGCCTTTTCATAATTGAAGCCTAGCTAATTAAATTTCCTCACTTCTGGAAATATTGGGTGTGGCTAACCTTTCATGTATATTTAAATGTGTTGCTATGCTTTCAGTTATCTCAGCCTTTTTATCCTCTGCAACGCAGGCTACTTCCAATTTATCTGCCAGTTCTATCAATTTGGTTTTAGGCACATCCTTCAAACTTGTTACAGGTATATTGTCTTCTTGCAGATAAGATTGAACCAGATCAAGAGCCATTTTTCAACCTTCTTACTTTAAATAACCCATTCTCACTAGGTTCCACGTGGTCCTGACTCTTATTGTGTGCAAAAACAGAAACTCAATTCCTTGGGTGTAAGAAGTTTTCTTAATATCACGGTCAAAAGCCCCCAATTTTCAGTCAGTAACCACGTTGATATTATAGAACAAAGAACAAAACAGCATGGGAAACAGGCCCTTCGGCCCAACGAGCCCGTGCCGCCACCCCGATGTTCCCACCTCTACCCGTGATCCCTGTCTATATTTATGGATCTATGGATTAAAAACCAAATTTGAGACAATTTAGGGAGAATTTGTTTTGCCAATTAGCCTAAGAGCACATCTTTGGGATGTGGGAGGAAACCGGAGCACCCGGAGAAAACCCACGCAAGCACGGGGAGAATGCGCAAACTCCCACAGACACAGGCCCAAATCCATGTATCTGCACAGCACAGCGATAGTCACTGAGCTGTCGTGTTGCCCATCAAATGGTCCAGGTCAAGCGTACACTAACGACGTGAAGCACTAGGATACTCTCGAAAAAAATCCAAGAGCAGCCCTCTCACGACCCATCGCGTGTATGCCCCTCGTTAGACAACAAGGTGGACCAAAGCACCTGTAGGATAAAAACAAGTACATCAATATCATCATCTATTTACACACTTCCCAGGGACTCCCAAGGCTCATGATCCCTACTTTAAATCAGTTTTCTATACCCCTCCATTCCCATTCTGTTCATGTGCCCGTCTAAGTATTTCTTAAATAACTCCAGAGTACCTGCCTCCACCACTTTACTTGGCAGCGCATTCCATACCCCCACCACCCTCTGTGTGAAAAAACTCCCTCTAGCATCCAAATTATAACTTACCCCCCTCACCCTAAGCCCGTGACCCCTCGTGCTATTTGAGTCCATCCTAGGAAAAAGCTTAAACCTGTTTACTCTATCTATACCCCTCATAATCTTGTACACCTCTATCAGATCTCCTATCAGATTATCTACAAAAGCATTACAACCCGAAATATTGGTTTGTGACGGTTACGCTTTTGTTCTTGGAATGGTGGAAGGAATCAAATGAAACCCCAGGGAGAATAACCAGCCCAGTCCTTGTGTAACAGATAATAAAGACTATTTATTAAAGACAAGGCAAATACACACTAATTGGCCTATCATATTCTATGACAATTAAATATCTGAATAACTGCTTATGAAGAAATTATTCCTTGTTCTAAAATAGACGTCTCTGAATCCCTTAACATTCCTGATCTCAAGCAGCATTCAAATTAAATAAATCCAAAAGTCAACTCAGTTAGCACACAATACAAGGCAGATGGTCAAATCTGCGAATCTTTATTTCCTGGTCCAGCGAAGATACTGAAACTGCCTTCATGAAGGTTTCTGCACTACCTTGTCTTGAAGACTTCTGAGATATAAACTGTCTCATACTGAGATGTTAAAAGGGCCTCCCAACTGTATGATGTTGAACTAGCCTGTTGGCTCTTGGATGTTACAATGCCCACCTGATTTTGCAGATGTTGGCCCTTATACCCCCTGTTAATATTTAAAAGAGTTGCAAGTTGATTTAAGAGCTGGTCACATGATTTGATAGTGATGCCATTAAGGTGTTGTGGATTGCCATTTTATTTTCAGTTTTCTATTCTGCAGTACAGGGGACACTTCTTCAATAAACCTGTTGTTTACTCCCATCTATTGATTCTGTCTACACTTCCTGCTGCCTCGGAAAAGCAGCCAGCATAATTAAGGACCCCACACACTCTGGACATTCTTTCTTCCATTCTTCCACCTTCTTCCTTTGAGAAAAAGATACAAAAGTTTGAGATCATGTACCAACCGAGTCAACAACAGCTTCTTCCCTGCTGCCATCAGACTTTTGAATGGACTTGCCTTGCATTAAGCTGATCTTTCTCTAACCCTCGCTATGACTGTAACACTACGTTCTACGCTCTCTTATTTATTCTTCGTGAACGGTTTGTTTTGTCTGCACAGCGGACAAGAAACAATACTTTTTACTGTATGTTAATAAAATCAAATCAAAAATCAATATGTTACTTTGAATCCACATGCACAAACCACATCTTTTTTGGTTGAAACCCACACCCCTAAAATAGTTAGAACATGTTGAAATCACACAAGTGTTAAAATCCCTGTCATACAGGGAAAGCTGTGTGAGAACCACAGGCCTTGATGAAAACAGACCCAATTGCCATTTAATTGGTCTATGGGCAGCTATAGCCCCTGAGTGTCCATTACAACAAACAACAATGGAATTAGAGGAATGGGGCAGCACAGTTAGCGCTAACCACTGCTTCACAGCCCCAGGAACCTGGGTTTGATTCCCGGCTCGGGTCATTGTGTGGAGTTTGCACATTTTCCTCGTGTCTGCATGGGTTTTCTCCGGATGCTCCGGTTTCCTCCCACAGTCCAAAGATGTGTTGGTTCGTTTGATTGGCCATGCTAAAATTGCCTCTTAGTGTCGTGAGATGCGTAGGTTAGAGGGATTAGTGGGTAAATATGTAGGGATATGTGGGTAGGGCCTGGGTGGGATTGTGGTTGGTGCAGACTCAATGGGCCGAATGGCCTCTTTCTGCACTGTAGGGTTTCTATGGTTCTAATCAAGATAGTGCCAAAACAATTGGTTGCTGTTAGTATAACACCTTCCATGGGGACTGGATGCATTAGAGACCCCTTTAATCACATTTTAATTTGATGTTTTAAGTTTCCTTTCCACTTTGTCTTTTGTTTCGGGCGGTTCCCCTCCTTTTGGGAGTTGCCCATTTTAATTTGTCCCCTAGTTAATTTGATTTAGTTTATTTGGTTGGCCCAAAAAGATTAGTAGCTGTGTTGATGGCTTTGTAATGAATATTGGTGTTCAATCGATGACTGGAAATAGAGACAGAGAGATTACCTTATTAACCCTGCTGCTTGGCCTTCCGATATAAATGTTTCATTTTTGGCACTTGTTACGTACTTGCTTTTTTCTAACTTTTTAAGCACAGGGGTTAAAAAAAACACTTTTTAACAGATGCCCAGTGCGGAGGGAGGAAAAGGAGGAGGAGAATTACCTTGTGAAGCTGCTCTTTGGCCTGGCCACACTTGCCATAAACAGGTTCAGGCAGCAGGCAACCGAGGGGTCGTCTAACCTGACTATCTGCTCCTCTATTGTGGCTACATTCACAGCTGAGTGTCCATGGAGAGAGAGCATGTGGTGTCCGTGGAGATCATTGAGTCCTTTGGTTACTGCAGGCATTGGAGTGTATTTTTAATTATTTTGACAAAAAGAGTGCAGCGATTAGGGTGCATACCACAGTAGCGTTTTTTAACTTTGTACTCTGTGATAAACTATGTTCCTTTCCAGCTGGGCGTCCTGAGACATTACAATGCCCATACTACACTTTTATTAATGACTATCATATATCTGAACAGATTACATGAGTCAGCTTGTTGGATTGAACTTTGCATATCCTGATCTTCAATGTCCTAAGTACAAGTTTTTTCCATTAATCTCCTTCCAATATTTTACTTGATAGTGACCATGCATTAGTCTTCCCTTCAGTTTTTGGCACAAACCAGAAATCAAACTAATGACTGGAGCTGGAATCTATTATTTTGTGGTGTACAATGACACATTTCTTGGTACCAAGCAGCATTCAGTTACTTTGTTCTGCAATTCTCTCATCATCTCAAATAACTTCCTTTCTGTTAAGTATATATCAGTATTTCTTATAGTTTTAAAATCATCCATATCAAAACCACAGATTGCAATCCAATCTTTCCTACTATTCACTCTTGCTTAAATCTATTGCAACAACAACAATTATTTATATAGTTCCTTTAAAGTAATGTCATGTTCCAGTTTCACAAGTGTGTTATAAAACAAGTATAATGCCAAGCCACATGAGATATTGGATGGGATTTTCTGGCCTTGCTCACCCTGAAATCGGAAAATCCCATCCAAGGTCAATAGACCTTTCCGTGGTCTGTCCCTCGCCTGCTCCTCTTCCTGTGGTGGGGGTGGGACAGTAAAATTTTCCCCATTAAGTCAGATTAAGAAAAGCTTGGTAAAAGAGGTAGGCTTAAAAGAGAAAAGGGAGGCAGAGAGGCAAAAGCAAAAGAAGGTGCGGTATAAGGAAATTGATTTTTAACTGTTAGTTTCCCTTGTATTTCAATTGGTTAACCTAAAAGTATGTTACCCTGTTAAAACTGGTAATTAGTCGAGGGCTTCATGGGAGGGGGCATGGGATCCAAGGGGCTTTGACCTTGTGGATCCAGAACTGGCTTGCCTGCAGAAGGCAGAGAGTGGTTGTAGATGGGTCTTTTTCTGAATGGAGGTTGGTCACCAGTAGAATGCCCCAGGGATCTGTTCTAGGACCCTTGCTGTTTGTCATTTTCATAAATGACCTGGATGAGGAAGTGGAGGGATGGGTTAGTAAGTACGCCAACAATGCGAAGGTTGGTGGTGTTGTGGATAGTCTGGGAGGATGTCAGAAGTTGCAGCGAGACATAGATAGGATGCAAGACTGGGCAGAGAAGTGGCAGATAGACTTCAATGTGGATAAATATGGTGGTCCATTTTGGCAGGACCAATGGGATGAAGCAGTGTAATATCAAGGGCAGGAGTCTTAGCAGTGCTGAGGAGCAGAAGGATCTTGGGGTCCGGGTCCATAGGAATCTTAAATCAGCCTCGCAGATGGAGGATGTGGTCAAGAAGGAATACGGTATACTGGCCTTCATTAATCAAGGGATTGAGTTTAGGAGTCGGGAGGTAATGCTGCAACTTTATAAGATCCTTGTCAGACCCCAATTGGAGTACTGTGTGCAATTCTGGTCACCTCACTACAGGAAGGATGTGGAAGCTATTGAGAGGGTGCAGAGGAGATTTACAAAGATGTTGCCTGGACTGGGAGGCATGCCTTATGAAAATAGGTTAAGGGAGCTAGGTCTCTTCTCCCTGGAGAGACGAAGGTTGAGAGGCGACCTGATAGAGGTTTATAAGATGTTGAGAGGAATAGATAGGGTGGATTTTCAGAGGCTATTTCCCAGGGCTGAAATTTTCACTACGAGAGGACACAGGTTTAAAGTGCCGGGGAGCAGGTACAGAGGAGATGTTAGGGGTAAGTTTTTCACTCAGGGTGATGAGTGAATGGAATCAACTACCGTCAGTGGTGGTGGAGGCAAACTCGCTGGAGTCTTTTAAGAGACTTCTGGATGAGTACATGGAATTTAATGGGATTGGGAGTTATAGATAGTTCCGTGGCCTGGTAGGTACTGATATGATCGGTGGCCGAAGGGCCTGTTTGTGTTGTAGTGTTCTCTGTTCAGTATTTAGTATTAATAAGGCAAAGATGGATCCCAACTCTGAGGTGTACATCATTTCATAATAAGTATGAAGTGGTATGATCTTTAGAGCAATCTTCAGTGGTTAAATCACAATAACTCTGATACTCTAGTCTGTGGTGTTGATATGGATGACTTTGAAACATTAAGAAACACTGATATGTACTTAGCAGAAAGGAAGCTATTTGAATAAAGTTCCCAGCTTCAGTTATTAGTTTGATTTCTAACTTGTGCCAAAAACTGGAGGAAAGACTAATATTTCACTATCAAGTAAAATATTGGAAGGAGATTATTGGAAATAACTGTACTTTGGATATTCTGATCTTCAATGTCCTAAGTTCAATCCAACAAGCTGACTCAAGTAATCAGTTCAGATATATGATAGTCATTAATAAGAATGCACTATGGCCATTGTAATGTCTCAGGAAGCCCAGCTAGAAAGGAACACAGTTTATTATAGATTACAAAGGTTAAAAACGCTACTGTGGTATGCACCCTAATCGCTGCACTTTTTTTTATCAATATAATTAAAAATACCCTCCAATGCCTGCAGTAACCAAAGGTCTCAGTGGTTTCCATGGACACCACATGCTCTCTCTCCATGGACACTCAGCTGTGAATGTAGCCATGATAGAGGAGCAAATAGTCAGGTTGAATGACCCCTCACTTGCCTGTTCCCTGGATCTGTTTGTAGCAAGTGTGGCCAGGTCGAAGAACAGCTTCACAAGATAGTCCTCCTCCTTCTTTTCCTCCCTCCGCACTCTCTTAAAAGGTGGTGTTTTCTTTTTCTCTGTGCCTAGAAAGTTAGAAAAAAGGAGGTACTGAGAGAACTACAGAAAAAAGTAACAATGCTTGGTACCTAGCAGCAATGTGTCATTGTAAACCATAAAATAATAGAAATTCCAGCTCCAGTCATTAGTTTGATTTCTAATTTGTACCAAAAACTGAAGGGAAGACTAATGCATGGTCACTATCAAGTAAAATATTGGAAGGAGATTACTGGAAAAAACTTGTACTTAGGACATTGGCAATCAGGATATCCAAGATCCAATCCAACAAGCTGACTCATGTAATCAGTTCAGATATATGATAGTCATTAATAAAAGTGCAGTATGGGCATTGACTCAGGAAGCCCAGCTAGAAAGGAACATAGTTTATTACAGAGTACAAAGTTAAAAACCTACTGTGGTGTGCACCCTAATCGCTGCACTCTTTTTGGCAAAATAATTGAATAAATAAGGGATAAAGCATGAACGACAGCCCCTTAAAGTCGAACCATCTAAACAAAAACAAAACAGAAGTTAAACTTATCCCTTTTTGATGTTTTAAAGGGGTCAAAAATACTCAGCAATGCCCGCAGTAACCAAAGGACTCGATGATCTCCATGGACACCACATGCTGTCTCTCCGTGGACACTCAGCTGTGAATGTAGCCACGATACAGGAGCAGATAGTCAGGTCAGACGACCCCTCGGTTGCCCGCTGCCCGGACCTGTTTGTAGTAAGTGTGGCCAGGTCGGAGGGCAGCTTCACAAGGTAGTCCTCCTCTTTCTTCTGCCTCTGCACTGGGTGCCTCATAGATTAGGAATGTGAAGCTGAAGTGCAAACAAAACATTAATAAAAGATTTTTCAAATAATGGAAAAGGGATTGTGTCCCTGTATGCCTTAAAGATCTCCACTGTCAGCCATTCCAGCTCCGGGGCCTTTCCCTAGAGAGGTTTTTGGGGATGCTGGTCAGATCAGGAACAACAGATCGCATTGTTGACCAGCCGTAGCGCATTAGCACAGTGATTCGCATTGTTGCTTCACAGCTATGGTGTTAAGATAAGTGGTCGTTCTTCAGAGAAAGTTCTTTGCTGTAGCTCAATTGGTGGGGTTCACAAAGTGAATCACAGCACCCCCCCTTGCTAATGGTCAAGTGCAGCCATTGGCCTGGCATAAGCTCCCTGAGTCCCAAGATCTCCAGCTGACCTGCACAGTGTCACCATTGATGATGAAGCTGGCAATGGACACTTTCCCGTTAAAAGCATTGCACTACCGTCATCAACAACTGCATTTTAGTGCTCAGAGGGAGTGCAAGGCACACCCTTCCACTCCCCCAGCAGCCCAGTGAGGAAACCTTGGTGCTGCTCCCAAGCATCCAGGGGCCCACAGGAACCCCGAGGGGAGGGGACAGGGCTCAAGCCCATGTCAGGGACCTTCCAGTCAGGAGATTGCAGCTTTGGCTACACTTTCTGAATTCCCCTTCCTGACATTGGGGCATCTCAGAGGCAACTGGATGAAGAGGTTGTTGTTGCTATATCCTTGATACTTGGAAGCCCACCAGGGCCCTCAAGGTCCAGGCCCTCCAGAGACATCCATTGAGGGCATCACAGCAATGGGCAATGGTAGGCAGCTGGCCTCCGCCATCTTCAATCTGCAGAGATACCAATTCATTGTAATAGGCTACGTAAAGTTAAGAAATTGTTTCAGCGCTAAGATGCCACGGATGAAGGACAGCACTAGTTAGATAGATAATTAAGCACTTTAATGTTTCCTGGTCACATGTTTATGTTGGTCCTTATCAATTAGACACTTTTTATTGCCAGCAGTAAATGTTATTTCACCATCTACCTATGATTAATTTGTCTCAGATTTGCCTATAACAGAAATGCTCTTACCCTGACACTCGGCGGAAAGAATCTTCATGTTGATGTCAATGGGGGAGACCCTTTCAACACTGCGTCACTGAAAAATAAAGACACGGCACCCCCAGAACCCAGGAGAGATTTCCTCCCCTTCTCAACTCAACCTTCTCACGGGGCCCTGCATGGGAGCTTACTGATTCCTTACCCACTACACAAATGTGGGCCCACATGCTAGTATGCACACGGAGCTCAGGTAGGAGTCAGGCTAGTTTGCATCATGGCATCATCACAGTGTTGCTTAGCAAGTCATCATCATCATCATCCTGCCTGCCAAAGAAACTCGCTAACTCCTTTTCCTCCTTGTCCGCTTGCTGGGTGGCCTCTTACCCATTGACACCTGGTCTGCCATCACGTCCTCTTCCACCAAAAGGTGCCCTTGCCGCTGTGCCAGGTTCTGAAGGGTAGAGCACACCACCACAACGTGGGAAGAAATCAGGGAGCTATATTATAGGGCCCTGCCAGAGTGGTCCAGGCATGTAACCTCATTTTGAGAAGTTCTACGCATCTCTCCACTATTGACCAGGTGGCAACATGGGCCTCAGTACACTGGGTCTTCACATCTGTCTCAGCCCTCTCCACAGGTATAATCAGCCAAGCCCAAAGCAGGTACCCCATTCCCCCATGTACCATCCCTGCACTCTGGGCTCCTCCTCAAAGACATCCAGGATATCTGAGCTCCTCCAGATGAGGCTGTCTGGCACAGACATAACATGATATTATAGTCACAGATACTTAGGGAAGAAGCCCTTCCTATTCATGAATCGCCTTGGATTCTGAGCCAGGACCTTGAGGACAACGTGGGGGTAGTTATAGCTCACTTGCGATGGTGAGTCCTGCAACCGGGCTTCCTGATAGTTCTGGTCCACATCAAATTTGAGATACTAGCCAGCCTGGGCACAGAGGGCATCTGTGACCTCCTCCATATAGTTGTGGATGGCATCTAAAATGCCATCTAGATCTCCACTGGGGGTCTAGAAGGTGGCATAAAAATTTAAAGTGACCATCAATCACCCCATGTTACCACTTTCTCATGCACGAAAATGGGTGCAACGTGGTGCTAAAGTTCCGCCCAAGATCCCTTCTTGAACTGTTGCGATGTTAAGGTAGGATTCTGTAATCTCACTCCGTTGCCAGTGAGAATGAAGAATTTGGTGCTCAGCCAAAACCCCATTCGCTGCAGCAGCTCCAGAAAATTCCAGCCACAGACAAGATCGGAGGTTTACGGGTGCACGTGCTTTAGGAATCCCTAATGCTGTTTGGAAAGGATTTCCAGGATTTTGACCCAGCAGTGGCAGTATAGTTCCACACTGGGATTGTGTGGGGCTTGGAGGGAAACTTGCAGGATGTATTGCCCTTGCCCTTCTAGGTGGTAGAGGTCATGGATTTGGAATGTGCTGTTGAAGGAGCTTTGTGGTTGGCACACTGCTGCCACTGTGAATATTTAAGGGATGACTGTCCAGCGCTGGGTTTTTAATAAATCGCTCTTGACGGAGGGGAAGAGGCAAAAGAGTCCAGAGACTTCAGTTCAGGACCCACTAACGATATTTAAAGTACAAATAAATAAGTTTCACACCCAAAAAGTTGCATTTCATTTCTTTTATTTTATTTCTGGATTTCTGTGGTTTCAAGTCAAATATTTGTGCCTCATGTCTTAATGAATAATATCAAAAGAATCAATTCTAACATAGAACATATGTTCTATGAATCAATTCTGTATCCTGTGACTAGCAACGCAAATTCTACAGCTGTTCATGCCCTTAAGCCAGGACAGAGAATTTGGCGTTCATCAAATCTCCATTCACTGCAGCAGGATCAGAGAATCTATCTCAATATCTGTGTTGATTGCGGTGAACAAGAATTAGTGCAATATATAAACATCACTGATTGTTCCAGCTCTAGGATTTTAGCAGAATGAGATTTGTATTTTTAGCATACAGTTCGATCACTTCTCTTTTCATAAAAACATTTAATCAGATTGTCTCTTTTTTTAAAAGCAGAAATTTTAACAACTTTCAAGCTGGGGGTAGATCCCCCTCGATGTGAACAAGAGTAATATTCCCCACACTAACATGATGACATTTCAAAATTGCTTTAACAGGTGGATTTCGAACATTCTTTAAGCATTTTTATGGTTGATAATTGGCTATGGTCATCTTTTTAGATGCATTTCAAAACTGTTGCTGAAGTTTTCTTTCCATGGTGTCTTGCAGAATGTCCTTGTTTAGATCTGGTAATTAAGAAACAAGTTAGATATTACATAAGTTCCTCAAGCAAGAACACGTTTAGATCACATTAGTTTAGATATAATTTAAAAAAAAAACAGCTTTGTAATTCACTTGCAGGACATTTTGCACAGGCAGGTTCTTTGTGACTTGGACAGGGAGAAGTTCTACTAATTTTATTTTTCACGTTGTCGGCTTTTTGCAGTTATTGCGTTTCAAAGGATTTATTTCTTTAATCTGTTTTTGAATAGGTTGCACCTGAACTGAATTGTGACAGGGCATTCTTACGAGGAGGTTTGCTCATGCTGTTAAGAGGTTTTTAACTAACTTGGCAGGGGTGCGGGATCCTGAGAGAGGGTTCAGCAGGGAGTGATACACAGCCAAAAATAGAGGAGACAGCAAGTGAGTCAGGAAGGTGTAGAAGTTACAAGCCAGTTAATGCCCAAGGGACTTTGGCAAGATTGTATGATATTTATTTTAATGGTAGGAGTCTGAAAACAAAACAGATGAGTTGAGGCACACATTAAAACCTGGGGTGTGATGTTGTTGCTGTCACTGAGACATGGTTGAGAGAGGGAAAGGATCGGCAGCTCAGTATTCCACGATATAGGATATTCAGGAAGGACAGGAAGAAGGTAAAAAGGGAAGGGATGTCACAATTTGATCAGGGAATCAATTACAGCAGCAAGAAGAGACATCTTCAAAGGTTCTTCTAATGGAACTATATGGGTAGAATTTAAAAACCAAGAAAGTGCAGTCACATTGCTGGGTATGTCCTATAGGTGCCCTAATAGTCCAAGAGAAATAAGAGATCAAATGTAGATTGGATAGAATTGGATTGTTTTCTTTTAGAGCAGAGGAAGTTGAGGGGGTACATGATTGAGGTTTATAAGACATAGATATGGACAGCTGTTACCCTTAGTTGAGGGATTAATCATTCATGGGCATAGTGTTTGGGTGCAGGGCAGGAGATTCAGATGGGATTTGAGAAGAAAGATTCAATCAGAGGGTGGTGGGAATCTGGAATGCATGTATGGGGCTGTAATGGAGGCTGGAAACCTTACAACCTTTAAAATGTATTTGGATGAGCTCTTGTAACATCAAAAATATGGGACAAGTGCTGGAAAATGGAATTAGCACGACTTTAGTAGTTATTGACAATACGTCAAAAGGCCTTTTCTGTGCTGTGCTGGCTGGAATTTTACTGCCCTGCTTGCCACGGAATCAGAGCAGGCGAGGGGCAGACCGTAGGAATGTCTGTTAACTTTGGGCAGGATTTTACGGTTTCTGGACAAGCGAGAGCATAAAATCCCACCCTATGACTCCGCTTAAGAATGGAGACTTGAGGAGGGCCCAGGGTGCAAGGCAATTGCTGGTCAGAAGTTCAGACTTCCCAGGCAATTCCCACATAGGCCAATATATCTGGACTTCTCCAGGGTTCCACTGCTCATCTTGGGTTATACATGACAATCTGGAGATTGAATGGTCTGGGCTACAATTGTTAGTATTGGGGTAGGGAACCATGCCATTGTCAATTCTTTTAAAGTTTCCTTACCATTTATTTCTTTATACAGCGGTGGTAAGTCACAACTGCTGTCGCTGCTAAGACCAGGACCGAGAGAACAACACTACAAGCTATCACTGCAGGAAGATGATTTGATTGCCTCTCCTCTATAGGGCATAATATAAGAAAACGATGTAAATTTGACTTGCTGTGTCAGATTTCTTTGCTGTATTTACTGGTAATTTCAAACTTCAAGCACTTTAGCTGAAATATGCAACTGAAATTTCCCAACGTCACATTCCCATCCTATCAGGGGTGGTGATAGCTTCTCAGGATTATCACAAACTATTCATCCAGAAACTTAGACCATGATCTGAAGACCCTTGTTCGAATCTCACCAAGGCAGACGGTGGAATTTGAATTCAATAAACATCTTGAATTGAGAACACTCTGATAACCATGTTATCGTCGATTGTTGGAAAAACACAACTGGTCCACTAATGTCCTTTTGGGAACCAGTCTGGTGAACCTTCGCTGGATTCCCTCAACAGCAAGAGTATCTTTCCTGAGACTAAGGAGATGAAAACTGCACACAATACTTGAGATGTGACCCGATCGAGGCCCTGTATAATTGCAGCAACACATCCTCACTCCTATACTCAAATCCTCTTGCTGTGAAGAGTATTATGGATAATGCATTTAGAGAGATGGTCACAGGGAAAGCATGCCATTAGCTTTCCTCTCCGCCTGCTGTACCTGCATGCCAACCTTCAGCGATTGTTCCACATAACATTCAGGCCTTGTTGCATTTCCTCTCGTCCTAAACTGCCGCCATTCATATAATAATCTTCCTTCCTATTTTTGCCACCAAAAGTGGATAACCTCACATTGATCCACATTACATTGCATTGCAGTTTTCAAGCATTTGCCTACTCAGCCAGCCTATCCAAGTCACCCTGCAGCCTCTTGGCATCCTCCTCACAGCACACACTACCCCCCAGCTTAGTGTCGTCTACAAATTTGGGAATATTGCGTTCAATTCTTTTGTCCAAATCATAAACGTATATTGTGAACAGCTAGGGTCCCAGCACTGAACCCTGCGGTATCCCACCAATCACTACTTCCACTATAAAAAGGACCCATTTATTCTCACTCTCTGTTTTCTGTCTGCCACCAGCTTTCGGGGTTTGACTCTTCATCAGGTGAGGGACAAACCCCGAAAGCTTGTGGGTTTATTATTGAACAAACTTGTTGGGCTTTAACCTAGTATTGTGAGCTGTCTTACTGTGTTTACCCTGGTCCAATGCCAGCATCTCCCATCCTATCTGCCAACCACATCAATACATTACCCTCAATACCATGAGCTTTAATTTTTCTTATTAATCTCTTGTGTGCAACTTTGTCAAAAAAAAAAGCATTTTGAAAGTCCAGATACAGATTATATATATGCACAATACTGGGTTTCAGAACTTGAACAATGCCTGGGGTCCTTGATATACCTTGAGTTTTCACAAGGTAAGAATATCATGGATAATGCATATAGAGACGTGGTCACAGCACAGGCAGGTAGGAAGGGAAAGGGTGACCAGGCAGGCAGTGCAAGAATCTCTTGTGGCTATTCCTCTGCAAAACAGATATATCACTTTGGATACTGTTGAGGGGAATAACCTCTCAGAAGAAAGCAGCGACAGCCAAATTCATTCACAATGACTGGTTCTGCTGTAAAGTTTTACAGCACCAATTTTAAATCCAACCAATTTATTTGATAGTAAATCCGCGAGCTTTCGACTTTACAGCCTTTTGCCTGACGAAGGCTGTAAAGTCGAAAGCTCGCAGATTTACTATCAAATAAATTGGTTGGATTTAAAATTGGTGTTGTAAAACTTTACTGAGTTTACCCCAGTCCAACGCCGGCATCTCTACATCATGGTTCTGACGCACAGGGGAGAAGTAGGAAGTGTGGGAGATGCAATAGTCATGAGGAATTCAATTGTAAAGTGAGTAGATAAGTTTGTCTATGGCTGCAAATGAGATTCCAAGATAGTACGTTGCCTCCCTGGTCAAGGATGACTTAGAGCAGGTACACAAGCAGCAAGTGGAGGTCCAAAAGTACTTGTCCAAAAGACATAGGTTTAAAAAAAAAATGACATCCTAAAAGCAGGATAGAAGGATTTAGGGAAGAGGTTAATAAGTAGGATCTCAAAAATCTCAGGATTACTACCAGTGCCATGTGCTGGTCAGAGTAAAAATAGCAGAATATATTGGATGAATATGTGGCTGAAGAGATAGCGTGACAGAGGGTTTATGATCCCTCATACAATCCCTATGGTGCAGAAGGAGGCCATTGGCAAATCAAGTTGGCACTGCCTCCTTTTACAGAGTATCTTACCAGACCTTCTCCTCTACCCCCATAACCCTACACACTTAAATTAGGCGTCCCTCAATCTGGTTATAATCTGGATATAATAGGCTTAGACCAAGATCATAGGTAGAAGGCGGCACTCACTGTACACTAACATGGGCAGTGTGGGCTTGTAGGGCCGAAGGGCCTGTTTCCTGTGCAGAGTTGTTCTTTGTTCTAAGATGGAAAGTGATAGAAACGCAGAGGGACCTGGGGGTGCAGGTGCACAAGTCTCTGAAGGTGGCAGAGCAGGTGGAGAAAGTTGTGAAGAAAGCATATAGTATGCTAGCCTTTATAGGAAGGGGTATAGAGTACAAGAGCTGGCTTTAATGTTGCAGTTGTATAAAACGTTGGTTAGACCTCATTTGGAATACTGTGTCCAGTTCTGGTCGCCTTACTACCGGAAGGATGTGGAGACTCCGGAGAGAGTGCAGAGGAGGTTTACCAGGGTGCTGCCTGGTATGGAAGGTCTGAGTTACGAGGAGAGATTAGGCAAATTGGGACTGTTTTCCTTAGAAAGACGTAGACTTAGAAGAGATCTATAGAGGTGTACAAGATTATGAGGGGTATAGATAGAGTAAACAGGGTTAAGCTTTTTCCTAGGATGGACTCGAATAGCATGAGGGGTCACGGGCTTAGGGTGAGGGGGGTAAGGTATAATTTGGATGCTAGAGGGAGTTTTTTCACACAGAGGGTGGTGGGGGTATGGAATGCGCTGCCAAGTAAAGTGGTGGAGGCAGGCACTCTGGAGTTATTTAAGAAATACTTAGATGGGCACATGAACAGAATGGGAATGGAGGGGTATAGAAAACTGATTTAAAATAGGGATCATGAGCCTTGGGAGTCCCTGGGAAGTGTGTAAATAGATGATGATATTGATGTACTTGTTTTTCACAAGTCTCTAAAGGTGTCAGTACAGGTGGAGAATGTGATAAAGAAAGCGTATGGTATGTTAGCCTTCATAGGAAGAGGTATAGAATACGAGAGTAGGAGTCTAATGTTGCAAGTGTATAGAACGTTGGTTAGGCCTCACTTGGAGATTTCCTCCCACATCCCAAAAACACGCTCTTGGGCTGATTTGGGTAACAAATTGGTCCCTATATGTCATTAAGACGTTAGGACGGTGGCGCGGGCTCGTTGGGCTGAAGGGCCTGTTTCCGGTGCTGTGTTGTTCTTTATTTTATCCTACCGGTGCTTTGGTCCACCTTGTTGTCTAACAAGGGGCATACACGCGATGGGTCGTGAGAGGGCTGCTCTTGGATTTTTTTTTTTGAGAGTATCCTAGTGCTTCACGTTGTTAGTGTATGCTTGACCTGGACCATTTGATGGGCAACACGACAGCTCAGTGACTATCGCTGTGCTGTGCAGATACATGGATTTGGGCCTGCGTCTGTGGGAGTTTGCGCATTCTCCCCATGCTTGCGTGGGTTTTCTCCAGGTGCTCCAGTTTCCTCCCACACCTCAAAGATGTGCTCTTAGGCTAATTGGCAAAACAAATTTAATGCATAGATCTATAAACATAGACAGGGATCACAGGTAGAGGTGGGAACATCTGGGTGGCGGTGCGGGCTCGTTGGGCCGAAGGGCCTGTTTCCTGTGCTGTTTTGTTCTTTGGAAAAGTTTAGAATTTAGTACAAGAGTAAGTTCGTGGGCAATATGAAGACTGACAAAGTTTTTATAAGTTTGTGATGAGAAGAAGACTGGTGAAGACAAATATCAGAATTACAGTCAGAAACACGGGAATTTATAATGGCAAACAAAGAAATGGCTGATCTGCTACTTTTGTCTTCACAAAGAAGGACATAAATATTTAAGTACCAGAAACGTGGGGGAACACAGGGTTTAGTGAGAGGGAGGAATTGGGGAAACTGATGGGATTGAAGGCTGATAAATCCCCAAGGCCTGATGATCTTCATACCAGAGTACTTAAGGAAGTGCCCCTTGGAAGAGTGGATGCATTGGTGGTCATCTTCCAAAATTCTAAAGAGCCTGGAACAGTTTCTACAGATCAGAGAGTAGCTAATGTAACTCCACTATTTAAAAAGGAAGGTGGAGAGAAAACAGAATTATAGACAAGTCAACCCTGCTGTCAGTAGTGGAGAAATATCTAAAGTCCATTATCAAAGATTTTAATCGCAAAACATTTGGAAAACAGCAGTAGAATCAGATAAAGTCAACATGGATTTACAAAAGGGAAATCGTGCCTGATAAATGTACAGGAATTGTATGAGGATTTACCTAATAGAGTTGGTGATAGTGAGCAAGTGATTGTGGTTTATTTGGACTTTCAGAATGTTTTCAACAAAGTCTCTCATGAGATTAGCATGTAAAATTGAAAAGCAAGGAATTGAGGGTAGTGTATTGAGATGGATAGAAAACTGGTTGACAGACAGGAAACAAGTTTAGGACTTAACTCTTTTTCTGAACAGTAAGTAATGGGGCATCAGTGTTCAGATTCCAATTCTTCACAATATATATTAATGATTTAAATGAGGGAACTAAATGTAATATCTCCAAATTTGCAGATGACACAAAGTTGGGATGAGGGTGAGCTGTGAGGAGATGCGGAGATGCTTTAGTATGATTTGGACAGGTCGAGTGAGTGGGAAAATGCATGGCAAATGCAGTATAATTTGAATAAGTGTGAGATTATCCATTTTTGGTAGCAAAATTAATTGATTATTATTTGAATGGCTCTGGATGGTGAGGGGGCAATGTGTGATGAGACCTGTTTGTCCTCATTAACCATACTTATCTCTGCAAATTGACAATAATCCCACCCAGCCTCTATTTCAGTAACCTCACACATTTACCTAGCTAATCCCCCTGACACTAGGGTCAACTTAACAAGACCCCTAAACCTAACCTGCACATCTTTGGACTATGGAAGGAAACTGGAACACCCAGAGGGAACCCCCGCAGAGAGAGGGAGAAAATACAAACTCCGTACAGAAACCGAGGCCAAAATTGAATCTGTGTTCAGCAGTACCATGAGGCCCCATTTTCTGTTTGTATTGTCACGTATAGTCCCGATGTTGTTAATTTTGTAAACAAAGTATTTTTTAAACGGACACAAGTCATGAGTCTGGGAGTTGACCTTATCCCCTACAATGTGCTTGAGGTTCCAGAAAGATCTGAATGGATTACAAATGGATGTTGCAAACCTGAAATGACCTTTGAAATTCAATAAATCCTCAAACAGGCAAGGCTTTATCTAAAGGTGTTAAAACCTTGGCACTTTTTGAACACTGCAACTAAATGGATTACCCACGGGTCTGACTTGCAAAATGACTTGGCATTTTGACCAGGTCTCATGACAGCAGTCATTTCAAGTTTTTGAACTTTGTAAAGCCACTCTGTGTGCCGAGACATAGAACTCTGAGAAATTTCAGAAAAGGTCTTGGCCAAGGGAGGGCAAAAAGGAAGGTTTTTTTTTAAAAAAGTCAATTGCTGTTTCTGCCAAAAATTTACAGGAAACCTGCAAATTCTGTAACCACAGAATTCATAAGGATTAAGAAATCCTCTTTCTCTCCCGAAAATCTGCCCTGAAAGGCAAACACCAAATGGTCCACTGCAAAAGCCATTGCAGCCATTAACTGAACCTCAACCTACAATCCTTTCACTTCATTATACTAAAACTCAGCTATCTCACCCGAGGACTTCAAAGATGCAGCACTGATTTGAACCGGGCTGCTCAGAAAAGCAGCAAGAAGCTTCACAACACCAAGTCTCTCAACTACTATTGAAAAGCAGTGACAAAATTTGACGTGAAACATCAATTGCCTAGGCACTTCAGACTCAAAGTGGATCTTACTTGTCCAACAGTAACGTTAGCTGGGATGATAACAAAAGATATTTTATAAAGCTCTCAGACAGAATGTGCATATTGATGAATCTTTCAAGAATGAAAATTTAGTTGCTATATATATATATATAAAATTGCAAACACCATCAGTAATTACATGACTAATGTTACTAATTTCCATAATTGTTCCTAGAATATATTAACCAGTTCATAACTGAAAATAAGTAACGTATCTTTTAATGTTACAGACGTACATAAGTGTCAAAGAAGCCCACAGATGAACTACTCAGTACCTAGCTTATCACGTCCACTTTTAACTGAATCCACCAACATCCCTTCAGTGAATGTTAACGATCCATTATTAGGTTCAGGCTGGACTCCTAATAACTTGCACATCAGAGGATACGTATGAATGCTGTCAAAAGGTTCTGACAGGTAAGCACTCTTAAAATCAGGGCCAAAAGCTCGGAAAATCATCTTCATGTCCATTTCATTGTTGTCAAATCCATGGTCTCCTTTATTAACGTATAGTATGATTCTCTGAAATGATAAATAGTTTGTTTGAAGAATACGTCACCGGATCTCACAGCACTTCGTAAAATAAGATTTTTGCAATGACTATCTTTTGTTCCAAAGATTACCTGTTGTATGTTTCAAGTTAACAAAATTTATAATCTCTTTTCTGAACTTGAGAGTTCGTTGTACCAGAATTTATTGTAAAAATAGCAATAAGACCAAAGGAAATTCATCTTTATTAATGAGTAATCAGGTAGCAACTTCAAGTGATTGCATACGTGTAGTTAAATGTAAAAATCTGGAAGGTAGAGCTGCATTTCATAGAACCCTACAGTGCAGAAAGAGGCCCTTCAGCCCATCGAGTCCACACTGGCCACAATCCCATCCAGGCCCTACCCCCATATCCCAACATATTATACCCACTAATCCCTCTAACACTAAGAGGCAATTTCTTAGCGTGCCCAATCAACCTAACCCGCATATCTTTGGACTGTGGGAGGAAACCGGAGTACCCGAAGGAAACCCATGCAGACACGAGGAAAATCTGCAGACTCCACACAGACAGTGACCCGAGCCGGGAATCGAACCCAGGACCCTGGGGCTGTGAAGCAGCAGTGCTACCGTGCCATCCATTTGGAAAATTTCAACATAAGGAACAGTAGAAATGAAGATGTAACAACTTGTTTCAATAAGAAGTGAATCACCCTATTAAGGTAATTTTAAAATTCATTCAGAGGATGTGGCCATTGTAGGCAAGGTCATTATTTTTTCCCATCTCTTATTGTCTGTAAACTGAGTGGTTTGCTAGGATATTTTGGAGGGCAGTTAAGAATCTACCACATTGTTGTGAATCTGGAAGGACGTGCAGGCCAGATTGGATAAGAACAGCAGATTTCCTTCCCTAAAGGATATGAACGAACCAGATTTTACCACAATCAACAATAGTTGCCAATAGTCACTATTAATGTGACTAGCTTTATGTTCATGATTTAATGACTGAATTTAAACTTCATTAGCTGCTGTGGTGGGATTTGAACCCATGTCCTCAGAACCTTAGTTTGGCCTTTGGATTAATAGTTCAGTGGTGTTATCTGGTTGCAAAGCATGTCGGAAGAAGAGATGTTCAACAATTCCAAAAGAAATCGGCTGAGTGCTTAAGGGAAACTGGAACGTTGGGACTGCCAAGATTGCTATACAGAGAACTTGAACTCGATGGGACAAAACACCTTTTTCTGTGCTACAATAACTCAATGCCTTTATGACTCTAGTTTCCAATAAATTCTTGATTCCAGACTGGTCTTTCAGAGGTAGATAAACCAAATCTGAAATTTGTAGAATGCTTAAGTGGAGTAAATTCCTGTCTTCTCTCAATCTGCAATGATGTGTAGAAAGCATCTCGATTGGGTGAGCAGGGGAGCCTGCAGGATTAAGGAGGAATCCTTTTGCTACTTCGCTATTACATTACAACCTGAAAATGTGACTACTAATGGACTGAGAAAAATGGCAAAAATTGAAGATGGCATTAAAACATGTGGAAATAATTTCGGTTAGAAATTTTGTAGAACTATGAAAGGATTGAAGGATCAGACTTTCAGATTATTTACTGTTTAGAACATAGAACATAGAACAATACAGCACAGAACAGGCCCTTCGGCCTTCGATGTTGTGCCGACCAAAATAAAAAGCAATGCCCCTCCTAACTAAATCATTCCCTTCTCTTCCATATACTTATCAACTAACCTCTTAAACGCCACCAAACTTGGCGCATCTACAACAGCTGCAGGCAGGGCATTCCACTCCCTAATCACTCTTTGAGTAAAGAACCTACCTCTGATATCCGTCCTATAACTCATACCCCTTAATTTAAAGCTGTGTCCCCTCGTGCTAGCTTTCTCCATCCTAGGAAAAAGGCTATCACTGTCCACCCTATCTAAACCTCTAATCATCTTATATGCTTCAATAAGATCCCCTCTTAGCCGCCTCCTTTCTAACGAAAACAACCTCAAATCCTTCAACCTCTCTTCATAGGACCTGCCCTCCATACCAGGCAACATCCTGGTAAACCTCCTCTGTACCCTCTCCAATGCCTCCACATCTTTCTTATAATGTGGGGACCAGAACTGCACACAATACTCCAAGTGCGGCCGCACTAGAGTTTTGTACAGTTGCAACATGATGCTGCGGCTCCTAAATTCAATCCCCCTACCAATAAAAGCTAAGACTCCATATGCCTTCTTAACAACTTTATCCACTTGACTGCCTACTTTCAGGGATCTATTGACACATACACCAAGATCCTTCTGTTCCTCAACACTATTAAGAGCCCTACCATTAGCCCTATACTCTACACATTTATTGTTCCTGCCAAAGTGCATTACCTCACACTTTTCCACATTAAACTCCATTTGCCACCTCTCGGCCCAGCTCTGCAACTTGTCCAAGTCACTCTGTAAACTAAAACACCCCTCTTCACTATCTACCACTCCACCAACTTTAGTATCATCTGCAAATTTACTGATCCATCCCTCAATACCCTCATCCAGATCATTTATAAAAATTACAAACAGCAGGGGCCCCAAAACAGACCCCTGAGGCACACCACTCGTCACCGAACTCCACGATGAATATCTCCCATCAACCACCACCCTCTGTCTTCTATCTGCCAGCCAATTCCTAATCCAATTAGCTAAATCACCCTCTATTCCACACATCTGCATTTTCTGTAGAAGTCTTCCATGGGCCACCTTATCAAACGCCTTACTAAAGTCCATATATATAATTTCTATAGAAATTAAAAAATTACATGATTTGACTGAATTATACTTTCCATGTCCTTATATAGTTAAAATATAAATAAATGTACTTGTTACTTACCCCATTTATATTATAGCCATTGTCTCCATAAACGAGGATCGGTAAAACACGATCATTTTTACTGTAGTGAAATCTTTCTGGAAACTCCTCCTTTTTATAGACTTTTAAATGGGGATGGGCATTCTTCAGTGCCTGGTAGATTTCTTCTGTCTTTCCTTTTTTTGGTAAAAGCATCCCAAAACCTCCATAGTCTAAAAGCTGAAGTTTAATATTTTTAAAATCAATAAATTTTGACAGCCTGATTTCATTCACTTTAGGAGCTTTCTTCACTGTTGTCATTCCATGGTCTGAGGTTATTATAACATTTAGCTTATCCTTCAGGTTGTGCTTCTCAATGCTGTCTATTAGGTAACCAACGGTTCTATCAATCTGTCGAATTATATCTCGTCTTTCTTGCGTCTCTGGTCCCACTTTATGCCCAATATGATCAGGCTCTCCATAGTAAAGAGTGACAAAATCAAAATCTTCCTTTTCAAACCATTCCATGACAATATCGATGTTTAGCCTCCATTCTGTCTCGTTAGCATCTGGGTGCGTTAGTGATTCGCCGAGAGATCTATACAATGCTTTTCCACCGTAGGTCACATTTCCTCCTGGATAGTGGAACGATGCAACTTTTTTTCCCTGTGAGAAGAATTCCCATTCATGAAAATTTGACACATGAGGATAGTACTATATCATCCATCATCGAGCGGTCTTGCAGAAAGAGCAATCCAGACCTTGAAAGCAGGATTAAAGCACGAGCCTGCAACCTCTTTGGACACCAAACTTTCCAGATTATTTTCAATTACAGGACAACACCCCCCCACACCCATGCAGTTAGCAGAATAGCCCAGTGGCTAATGGGCAGATGACTCCACACCAGGTTGAGCCTGAGTTTCCCGAATCTGAGGGGGAGAGTGGAAAGAGCTAATGCTGAACCCACAACAGTCAGGAGAGGCACTTGGGGTGTTATTAAAGAACGATGGGAATGGTTAACTCGAGAACAGGACTGGTTTCACACACAGTCCACCTAGGGAATAAGAAAACACCTGATCATTTGAAAACTTTAAATTCTCCGACCATTCAGGAATAATGTTGCTGGGAGTAGGAGAGAAACAGGAAAACACTCTCTGCTATTATTCCAATCTTCTTAAGTCCAAGATTGGCAAGGTTGGGATTTTCTTGAAGAAGGTTGAGAAGAGATTTGATACAAGTGTTTCAAAACATGAGGTGTCCAAACAAAGTAAATAGGGAGAGACTGTTCCCACTGGTGGAAGAATCAGGAATAAAAGGATATAGATTTAAAGTAATTGACAAAAAAATGAAAATGGAGACCTGAGAAAAAATTATTTCAGTTGTGAATGGTTAGGATCTGGAATGTACTGTGTGAGTGTGTGGTGGAGACAGATTCACACAGCAAGTGGTTAGGATCTGGAATGTACTGTGTGAGAGTGTGGTGGAGACAGATTCGCACAGCAAGTGGTTAGGATGTGGAATGTACTGTGTGAGAGTGTGGTGGAGACAGATTCACACAGCAAGTGGTTAGGATGTGGAATGTACTGTGTGAGAGTGTGGTGGAGACAGATTCACACAGCGAGTGGTTAGGATCTGGAATGTACTGTGTGAGAGTGTGGTGGAGACAGATTCACACAGCGAGTGGTTAGGATCTGGAATGTACTGTGTGAGTGTGTGGTGGAGACAGATTCACACAGCAAGTGGTTAGGATCTGGAATGTACTGTGTGAGAGTGTGGTGGAGTCAGATTCGCACAGCAAGTGGTTAGGATGTGGAATGTACTGTCTGAGAGTGTGGTGGAGACAGATTCACACCGAGTGGTTAGTTTGTCTTGGTGTGGTGGGACGATTCACACAGGAGTGGTTAGGATCTGGAATGTACTGTCTGAGAGTGTGGTGGAGACAGATTCACACAGTGAGTGGTTAGGATCTGGAATGTACTGTCTGAGAGTGTGGTGGAGACAGATTCACACAGTGAGTGGTTAGGATCTGGAATGTACTGTCTGAGAGTGTGGTGGAGACAGATTCACACAGCGAGTGGTTAGGATCTGGAATGTACTGTCTGAGAGTGTGGTGGAGACAGATTCACACAGCGAGTGGTTAGGATCTGGAATGTACTGTCTGAGAGTGTGGTGGAGACAGATTCACACAGCGAGTGGTTAGGATCTGGAATGTACTGTCTGAGAGTGTGGTGGAGACAGATTCAATGGAGACTTTGAAAAGGAAATTTGATTATTATCTAAAAGGGAGATATACCCAGCCAGATGGAGGTGGGGAATGAGACTAAGCAAATTGTTCCTTCAGAGCTATTGGAGACATAACCTCCTTTTGTGCTGTAACAGTTACGTAACTTGTGAAAAGATAAACACCATGACACGTATATATCATTTCCAATTAAAGTGGACAAATCTGGGTTATTTTGCCTGCAGATTCTAAACAGACCTGATTTTGAGCTGTAATCCAGAGAGGAAGTACTCCATTGTCCCACCACGATGACTTACTGAGTGTGAGTTTATGTGGCAGTTTCAATAGAGTTGTCGCGTTGAAATACATATTGTGGACAACACCATGATCTTCAATCCATCGTCCTATGGAAAAGAATGTAACTTGAACCAAAAGTCATAAAAACCAATTTGATACAAGTAGCTAAATAAGCAGACTATTAACCACTCAGAAACCATTTCCGTTGTTCCTATTTGTAAACTGAATAATCAATGCAAATTTAAATTAGTAGATGTTATCCTCCCCTTCTTGATACATTGTGTTAATGTAATGAAATGTGTTAAGAAAGAGCACAGGCCTGAAACAAAACAGAGTGAGAGACCAACATGCAAAGGGAGTCGGAGAAAGTTGGTCACTATGTTCCCTGCATTTCAGAGGCCAGGAAAGAATTGCAGAAGCTGCAGGTAGGAATGTACAGAAGTGAGAGTTTGGCAACAGAGAAGCAGAATAGCAAAAGCATTAGAAATGTGATGTTATGATTCCAGCTACTGGACAACCCAGATCTCAAAGTGAAAGCTGGCTTAATTGGTCCTTTTTTATTCGGAATCTGTGGAAGAAAGTTAGTAAACAAAATCACTGGTGTTTTCTGACAAACTTTTAACACAAATGATAAGATATCTATTAAGCAAGAAAAACTGATTTATATTATATCAAAGAAAAAAGTTGGAAAGTTTTCAATACAAAGAGAATGATGCAACTATTCATGATTCTTTATATTGTATTACAGATACACACTATTTTGGAAAAATAAAACAAAAATAATTTGAAACTCAAACATTCAGGCTAAGTACGCAATACATGTGAACCAACTGGCAAACTGTGGTCAGACACAATCCACAGCACAGTGATTAGCACTGCTGCCTCACAGCGGTAGGGGCCCAGGTTCAATTCCCAGCTTCGATCACTGTCTGTGTGGAGTTTGCACATTCTCCTCTTTTGTTTCCTCCCACAGTCCAAAAATGTGCAAGTTAGGTGGATTAGCCACGCTAAATTCTTCCTCAGTGTACCCAAACAGGCACTGGAGTGTGGCAACAAAGGCATTTTCACAGTTACTTCATTACAGTGTGAATATAAGCCTACCTATGACTAACAAATAAATAAAACTTCAAATAAATGACAGATGTGACCATAGCAAATCAAATGGATTTCTTATGTCGCATCATGAGGCACTCCGTTTCATTGAAACTCTATCTCTCTCATGATGATTTCCAATCTTCATAGTTGAAGAGCTCACCTTGGAATTTTCTCCAGAATAATCACTTCCATGCCGATGTCTTCAAAAAGGATCCACCTTTCAATCTCCTTTCTTCTGAATCTCCACATACACCAATACTTCACCTTCTCAAACACACTTTGAGACCTTCAGCTACTGCTTCAAAAGGGTCACTTTTGCCCACACAGCCCACAGCATAAAGTCACAAACCTTTGGCTATCCTCTTGGATCTTCAGATCTTCTGCAAAATCTGTTTCTCTTCATGTCTTCTCCCTGTAGCTCCTTCTTTAACTTGGAAGCATTTTCTCCCAGCCTTATTTAACAGCATCTGTTTTTGATCTCTATCCTTGTCCCTTACTTGGGACCTTCTCCTGGGTCTTCTTCCTCTCCATTCATTGGTTTGGGATCTCCTTCTTGGTTTAGGATCTTCTCTCTGTCCCTATTCCTGTGTCCTGAGACACCCTCTCTCAAATAGAGGTTCAGGTCACCTGACCTTCAGTTTCTCACCATTTCATTTCACCACTTCCTTTACTTCACATGTGCACAGGGCCAGTTCCTTCGCTTAAAGACATAAAAATAGAGAAACTTTGCATGCATGGCCCTTTCCCAGTGAGTGCACGTGTAGAAGTGCTAAAGCCCAACAGACACTGCAGTTATTGAACTGGGGCTTTGATTCAAACAAGCAATTCTGAAACAGGTTGTTATAATTGCATATTATAACTAACACTAAACTATGATTTTAATTTCTTAAAAACAAAAGAGCAACTTCAATTTAATTACCTTTTAGTTTATAATTAATCCTAAATTTCAAATTTACTTTAGCTTAGTTCCAATTCAAAAGGACGTTTGCAAAAACATATACGCATTGCAACTTTAATTATTTCAAATTAAACCTTACTCTCTGGACACAAGCGTGTTGAGTCCTATAATTTTTATAGGAGACGTATTTTCAAATCCTAGTTCCTTTCAGCAGGTCAAGAGACTTATACAGGTCAAATCTGAATAAGATCCTGAAAGGTTAAAAGGTGAAATGGAAAAACAAATCAAAAAGCAGAAGGGACACAAATTGTAATATCTCAAATCAAATTTAAAAGATGGATCAGCAGCCTAAAGAAAACATGTATTTTAGTCACTATGAGCAACCACATCAACAGATGATGCATAAGCAAGTATGCATTTTGCATGTTAAAGAGATGGGGATCCAAATCTCACTGTCTGAAAAATGTGATGCAGGTACTATGGACCAAATAGCCATTTATTTACTGTAACAATTCTATGTTGCTGTGATTTTTTGATGATACAATAACCAGCTTGTTTCTGTAGATATTGAATGGGATTAAAGACAAGAAAAATGCTGAACTAATCACAACCAGATACACCCATACAAAGTGAGGATTCATTTGAAATTCGGAGATTAACACCTCCCCTACTCCAAAATCTGATGCAAGCAGCACCTCCAAACATTATTCAAGATCTTACTCCTCTTCCCCTGGCTCTGTAATGGGAAGCAGTGTCTGAGTGTATTTCAGACACCTATCCAGCACATTACAGAACTGACCACGTGTGACATATTCCCTGGGCGGCACGGTAGCACAGTGGGTTAGCACTGCTGCTTCACAGCTCCATGGACCTGGGTTCGATTCCCAGTTTGGGTCACTGTGTGTGTGTGTGTGTGTGTGTGTGTGTGTGTGTGTGTGTGTGTGTGTGTGTGTGTGTGTGTGTGTTGTGTGTGTGTGTGTGGTGTGTATGTATATTTGTGTGTGTATGTGTATGTGTGTGTCTGTGTGTATGTGTGTGTATATATGTATATGTGTGTGTGTGTATATATGTATATGTGTGTGTGTGTGTGTATGTATATGTGTGTGTGTATGTATATGTGTGTGTATGTATATGTCTGTGTGTGTGTGTGTGTGTGTCTGTGTCTGTGTGTGTGTGTATATGTGTGTGTTGTGTCTGTGTGTGTGTGTGTCTGTGTCTGTGTGTGTGTGTATATGTGTGTGTGTGTGTCTGTGTGTATGTGTGTGTGTGTGTGTGTATATATGTATATGTATATGTGTGTATGTGTCTGTGTCTGTGTGTGTGGAGTTTGCACATTCTCCTCATGTCTGCGTGGGTTTCCTCCCACAGTCCAAAGATGTGCGGGTTAGGTTTGATTGGCCGTGCTAAAATTGCCCCTTAGTGTCATGAGATGTGTAGGTTAGTGAGTAAATGTGTAGGGAAATGGGGGGGGTGGTGGGGTAGGTAAATATATAGGGAAATGGGGAGCCTGGGCAGGATTGTGGTCGGTGCAGACTTGATGGGCTGAATGGCCTCTTTCTGCACTGAAGGGTTTCTGTGTTCTGTGTGTGTGGCAGAGGTCAAGGGCAACGCAAACAACTTCCACAGTTCCATCCATTAGCACAGGGCAGGACTAGGCAGGTCCATTGTTTGCAATCAGAGAGCCAACTCTCTTGCCTCTCATTAAATCTGGTGGCACACTGGGCTGGGTAAAGGGCTGTGGTGGGAATTAACACCCCAAAACATGACTAGATTTTCTAAACGAGAATACACTTGAAAAGGATGAGTTCCGTTTTCAGTGACCAGTGGTAAAAGTCTTGGAAAGGACAGTTGAAGTAGGAAAATCGTGTGATGACATCGCAGAATAGATACTCAGCCAAATTAAGACACCCAAGTATTGAAGATAGCAATTACAAATAACAGAGTTTTTTTCCCTACTCCTGATTGCTTTTGCTGCCAACTGAGATTACACAGTTGACTGCAGATTGGGCAAATCATTCTGCTCCAGAGGATATTGTGTTCCAGCAGTTATTTGGAATCTGTAGAGGAGATGCCTTCTAGATTAAATAAATTGTCCTTCCAGTGCTTGGTGACAATGGGCAATAAAAGGCAGAGTTTGAACAATATCCATTATATAGATTATAAATAACTGATGGAACACTGATGAAAATTTTGCTACTGTTCACACCGGCAGGATCTTGCGATCCTACTTGCCGTGGGTTTTCCAGCAGCAAGGGGTCCATTCAATGGGAAACCTTGTTGACAACAGTGGGGTCGATGGGAGTCATAACAGAGATGCCAGCATTGGACTGGGGTAAACATAAGTCTCACAACACCAGATTAAAATCCAACAGGTTTATTTGGTAATAAACCCATAAGCTTTCAGGGTTTGCCCCTTCGTCACCTGACAAAGAGGCAAACTCCGAAAGCTTGTGACGTTTACTATCAAATAAACTTGTCAGACTTTAACCTGGTGTTGTGAGACTTCTTACTGTGACAACAGCGGGACCGTACGATTCCTCAGCCAGCTACACTGTAGAGGGGGAGAAAAATTCCACCCACTCTGGCGACAATTGACATTTTCCCTGTTCAGACCAAGGGTTCTCAAATGTCCCCTTAATGAGAGACCATAGAAAAGATGAACAGCCAATCTTTTCCCCAGGACAGGAGAGTTCAAACAAAAGGGCATAGGTTTAAGGTGCGAGGGGAAAGATTTAAAAGGGACCTGAGAGACAACTTTGTCACACAGAGAGTGGTGCATATATGGTGTGAGCTGCCAGAGGAGGTTGTAGAAATAGGTACAATTACAACATTTAAAATACATTTGGCCAGATACATGAATAGGAAAGATTTAGACGGATATGGGCCAAATGCAGGAAAATGGACTAATTCAGTTTAGGGAACCTGTCAGCATGAATGAATTGGACCAAAGGATCTGTTTCCATGCTCTACATGTCTAAGACTCTGTGGTAGAAGCGTTCGAGATCAAACACAACTGCTAACATTTCTCTATTTGAGTATGTCAGTGCTGTGTTTCATTCATTGCCTTTGAACCATACAGCACTGCTGCTTCATTCTGCAAGAAGACAACTCAGTTTTTAAAACCTTTACTGATAGCTTGACAGGCTCACTGTCATTATAATATTTAAGATTGGTATCTGAGTCAGTTTTCTCTTTAGACTTTCTTGGAACCTTTGTTCCCAGGGCCATTCCACAACATTTTGTAGAAGTTTCCCTGAGTTGCTGTCAGCTCCGATGTGCAAAATTAATTTCCCAAGATAAGTCACCGTGCCCAAAAAACATCTCCAAGTCTTTCTTCCCTTCTGGGAATGGCATCTTCATGACAGCTTCAATTTTACTCTTGTCCAGCTTGAGTGCCTTGCTTGTTAGCACATGAGTCCATGATGGGCAGCACGGTAGCACAGTGGTTAGCACCGCTGCTTCACAACTCCAAGGACCTGGGTTCGATTCCTGGCTCGGGTCTGTGTGGAGTTTGCACATTCTCCTTGTGTCTGCATGGGTTTCCTTCGGGTACTCCGGTTTCCTCCCACAGTCCAAAGATGTGCGGGTTAGGTTGATTGGCCGTGATAAAATTGCCACTTAGTGTACTAGGATGCTTAAGTTAGAGGGATTAGCGGGTAAAATATGCAGGGATATGGGGTAGGGTCTGGCTGGGGTTGTGTTCAGTACAGACTCGATGGGCCGAAGGGCCTCTTCCTGCACTGTAGAGTTCTATGATTCTGTGCTGTATATAGTAGAAAGAACAAAGAACAACATAGCATGGGAAACAGGCCCTTCAGCCCAACGAGCCCACGCCGCCATTTTAACATTCCCACTTCCACTGATGACCCCTGTCTATGTTTATAGAAATCTGCATTGGAACCAAATTGGGGAGACAATTTAGGGACAATTTGTTTTGCCAATCAGTCTAAGAGCACATCTTTAGGGTGTGGGAGGAAACCGGAGCACACAGGGTATGTGGGAGTTTGCACATTCTCCCCATGCTTGCGTGGGTTTTCTCTGGTTTCATCTCACACCCCAAAAACATGGCCCATCCCATTCAGACACTACTGCTTCGAGCTCTGCACCTCCCTTTGAGCCTGTCTCCTTGGCACTGTCCCCCCCCCATCCCCACCCTTACCTCCAGAGGGCTTCACGGGCCTATGGTCCCATTGGTGAGACTATCATATCAGGTCCCTGTTGATGAAGGGCAAAAGTGATCCTCGCCAGTGAAGGTCTGCACCGCTGAGATCATTAAGGCAAGCAAGCCCGGACAATTGCAGGAAGGTGGGGGAGTTTCAGAGTTCCTGTGCACAGTGCACTAGGAAATAGGAGTCCTTGCGCAATAGTGGCCCTCAAGCCTGCAGCCAGCTTCTCCACCATGATCAGACCACCCCCCCCCTCAGTTCCCCTACTGGTGAGAATCACATTTTGAACAAAGAACAATACAGCACGGGAAACAGGCCCTTCGGCCCCACGAGCCCGCACTGCCATTTTAACATCATGAGTTATGTTCTTCTTATGACGTTTGTCTACACCTATCGGGGAAGATTGAGGGAAGTTTAATTTAGGGACAATTTGTTGCACCAATCAGCCTAAGAGCATGTTTTTGGGATGTGGGAGGAAACCGGAGCACCCAGAGAAAACCCACGCAAGCACGGGGACAATGTGCAAACTCCCACAGACACAGGCCCAAATCCATGTATCTGTACATCAAACAGTGATAGTCACTGAGCTGTTGTGTTGCCCGTCAGATGGTCCAGTTTAAGCATACACTAACGACGTGAAGCACTAGGCAACTCTCGAAGCAACATCCAAAAGCAGCCCTCGCACAACCCGCCGTGTGTATGCCCTTTGTTGGTCAACAAGGTGGACCAATTTTGCCAACAAATTGATTAATTCTCTCGTGTTTTCATGCCAGTTTGGCACTTAGATTTTTTTTCATAAGTCACCCCCAAGGGTTTAAAGTTGGTAGGAAAGAGGTATTGGATTTGCCGTCTGTAAGGTTAGAATGAGATATATCCAAGGGTACAGAGGAAAGTGAGTGTGGAATTTGCAAAGACAAGCTCCATAATTTTCTAATCTCCCTTAGACTGAAGAAACTTGAGAATTGCAAATGTTCAAAAAAATGTGAAACCAAGCTATGCAACTACAGACCAATCAGTTTAGACGCAGAGGTTGGGAAGATTCTAGAAGCAATAAATCAAGTCATTAGTGCAAATTAAGGAAACCCACTACAACCAACTCATTGGAGTTTTATAATGATGAGGGATGATGAGGATAATACTATTGGACATGAATTTCCTAAAGATATTAGAACATAGAACATAACAGCGCAGAACAGGCCCTTCGGCCTTCGATGTTGCGCCGACCAATTAGGAAAAAGCAATGACCCTCTAATCTAAACCATTCCCTTTTCGTCCATAAACTTATCTACTAACCTCTTAAACGCCACCAAACTTGGCGCATCTACAACTGCAGCAGGCAGGACATTCCATACCCTTACCACCCTCTGGGTAAAGAACCTACCTCTGACATCCGTCCTATAACTACCACCCCTTAATTTAAAGCTATGTCCCCTCGTGCTAGCTTTCTCCATCCTAGGAAAAAGGCTATCACTGTCCACCCTATCTAAACCTCTAATCATCTTATATGTTTCAATAAGGTCTCCTCTTAGCCGCCTTCTTTCTAACGAAAACAACCTCAAATCCCTCAGCCTCTTATCTATTGGATAAAGTGTTGCTCAACTGTGAGAGTGAAAACTTATGGAATGAAAAGGACATGAATGTGAAATTGGATGACAAGAAACAGGGAATATTGAATACAAATAAATTCAGAAATTTACTACTGATTTTTCAAGAGAAGGAATGATTACAGAGAGAAGCTTTTGTAGAATGCTACAATGCAGAAAGAGGCCATTCAGCCCATCAAGTCTACACCAAACCACAATCCCATCCAGGCCCTTAACTCCACGCATTTACCCTAGCTAGTCCCCCTAGCATGGCCAATCCACGAAACCAGTACATCTTTAGAGTGTGGGGGGAAACCGGAGCCCCTGAAGAAAACCCACGCAGACACTGGGAGAATGTGCAGACATTGCTATGAGGCAGCAAAGCTAACCACTGTGCCACCTGAAAATATCTGCTTCAAGCGAGGCTCAAACTCACAGCCTCGGCATAGCCTGCTGTCTGCACTGCTGTATGAATATCACACACTAACCCATCGCATCACTGGGACACATTAACACAGCTTTCATCAGAGCCATTCTGAATTTGATGGCTTCAGTATTTTCTTTATCTCGGTCTGAGAGAACAAAGGTTAAGGTTGGCATCACATGTTAGCACTTAGTTATCATTTCTCTGACAGTTAAACAGATAAATTACACCCTGTTAAACAGCTTGTTTGTTTAATATTTCAAGACGTGTTGGAGGGAACAGAATTGATCAAATCTGGGAGCCTCAGGATTTAAACTACAAGATTGTGCTGGACAGATTGGGGAGAAAGTGGGCACTGTGTACTCTCTTTAGTTATAATGCAGCCTTTGAATGGTGCAACATGTTCCAGGCTGGAGGAAGGTTTGTTAGTTCCCCACTGGTCAGTGTTGGAAATTTTGCTCTTTCTAATATACATTAATGGCTTAATACATTAAAGCAAATTTCAAAATATGCAAATAACATGAAATTTAGAAGCATTATGAGTGTGGGGAGGACAGTGTCGAACTTCAGAAAGACATGGACAAGTTGATGAAATTGACAGACATGTGCCAGATATATTGAATGTAGAGGCATGATTCATTTTCATAGAAAGAACAAGGAGAGACGATTTAAAATAAAGGTACAATAGTGAAAGTATTACAGGAGCAGGAGATATATATATGGACTTGTTAAGAGTGGGTAATAAGGCATGCAGCATCCTAAACTTCATTAATAAAGACGCAGAGTATAAAATCAAGGAAGTTATTAACTTGTATAAAACATTGGTTCAGCCTCAACAAAAAGACTGTGTCCCATTCTGGATCCCACACTTCTGGAAACCAGAAGGCAGTAGAGAGAGTGCAGAGAAGGTTCATGACAATTGTCCAATATATAAGAAAATTCACTTACAAAGCAAGCTTGGAGAAGAGAAGGTTGAGAAGAATTTGATAGTGGTGTTCAAAATTATGAAGAATCTGGGCAATTTCGGTAAAGTAGAAACTATTCCCAACTGGTCTATGAAGACTGGTCTATGACTTTAACTTTACTAATATTGATTGGAATAGCTATAGCTCTAGCTCGTTAGAGGGGTCAGTTTTCGTACAAAGTGTGCAGGAAGGTTTTTTGACTCAATATGTAGATAGGCCAACTAGAGGTGAGGCTACATTGGATTTGGTGCTGGGCAATGAGCCAGACCAGGTGTTAGGCTTGGAAGTTAGTGAACATTTTGGTGATAGTGACCACAATTCGGTTACGTTCACCTTAGTGATGGACAGGGATAGGCATGAAGCTGGGGGCAGTAGTTATAGCTGGGGGAAGGGTAATTATGAGGCCATCAGGAGAGAATTAGGGTGCATAGATTGGACTAGGAAACTACAGGGACTGGGAACATCTGGAATGTGGAGCTTATTCAAGGAGCAGCTGCTGCGAGTCCTTGATAAGTATGTCCCTGTCAGGCAAGGAGGAAATGGTCGAGTAAGAGAACCTTGGTGTACGAAAAAAGTTGATTTGCTGGTTAAAAGGAAAAAGGAGGCTTATGTCAGGATGAGGCTTGAAGGCTCGGTTAGTGCAATGGATAGCTATAGATTAGCCAGGAGGGAGCTAAAGAGTGAATTGAGGAGAGCTAAGAGAGGACACGAGAAGACTTTGGCTGACAGGATTAAGGAGAATCCTAAAGCTTTCTTTAGATATGTTAAGAATAGAAGATTGGTTAGGACAAGATTAGGGCCAGTCATAGACAGCAGTGGGAAGTTGTGCGTGGAGCCTGAAGAGATTGGAGAGGCACTGAATAAATATTTCTCTTCGGTATTCACGCAGGGTGATGTAAATGTAGTTATGGAGAACACTGAGGTACAGGGTAGCAAACTGGAAGGTATCGAAGTAGATAGGGAGGATGTGCTAGATATTCTCGAGGGTTTGAAGTTGGATAAGTCCCCTGGGCCGGACGGGATTTACCCTAGGATTCTCTGGGAGGCAAGAGAGGAGATTGCAAAGCCTCTGGCTCTGATCTTCAGGTCGTCGTTGGTTACGGGTATAGTGCCGGAAGACTGGAGGATAGCGAATGTGGTCCCATTGTTCAAGAAGGGGAAGAGAGACTTTCCGGGGAATTATAGGCCAGTGAGTCTTACTTCTGTTGTGGGCAAAGTATTGGAGAGAATTATTAGGGATAGGATTTATAGTTATTTAGAGAGAAATGAATTGATTGGGGATAGTCAGCATGGTTTTGTGAAGGGTAGGTCGTGCCTTACTAACCTCATTGAGTTTTTTGAAAAAGTGACCAAAGAGGTGGATGGGGGTAAGGCGGTTGATGTGGTATATATGGACTTTAGTAAGGCGTTTGATAAGGTGGCCCATGGAAGACTTCTGCAGAAAATGCAGATGTATGGGATAGAGGGTGATTTAGCTAATTGGGTTAGGAATTGGCTAGCAGATAGAAGACAGAGGGTGGTGGTTGATGGGAGATATTCATCGTGGAGTTCGGTGACAAGTGGTGTACCTCAGGGGTCTGTTTTGGGGCCCCTGCTGTTTGTAATTTTTATAAATGATCTGGATGAGGGTATTGAAGGATGGATTAGTAAATTTGCAGATGACACTAAAGTCGGTGGAGTGGTAGATAGTGAAGAGGGGTGTTATAGTTTGCAGAGAGACTTGGACAAGTTGCAGAGCTGGGCCGAGAGGTGGCAAATGGAGTTTAATGTGGAAAAGTGTGAGGTAATTCACTTTGGCAGGAATAACAAATGTGTAGAGTATAGGGCTAATGGTAGGAGTCTTAATAGTGTTGATGAACAGAGGGATCTTGGTGTATATGTGCATAGATCCCTGAAAGTTGGCAATCAAGTCGATAAGGTTGTTAAGAAGGCATATGGAGTCTTAGCTTTTATTGGTAGGGGGATTGAATTTCGGAGCCGCAACGTCATGTTGCAACTGTACAAAACTCTAGTGCGGCCGCACTTGGAGTATTGTGTGCAGTTCTGGTCCCCGCATTATAAGAAAGATGTGGAGGCATTGGAGAGGGTACAGAGGAGGTTTACCAGGATGTTGCCTGGTATGGAGGGCAGGTCTTATGAAGAGAGGCTGAGGGATTTGAGGTTGTTTTCGTTAGAAAGGAGGCGGCTAAGAGGGACCTAATCGAAACATATAAGATGATTAGAGGTTTAGATAGGGTGGACAGTGATAGCCTTTTTCCTAGGATGGAGAAAGCTAGCACGAGGGGACACAGCTTTAAATTAAGGGGTGATAGTTATAGGACGGATATCAGAGGTAGGTTCTTTACCCAAAGGGTGGTTCGGGAGTGGAATGCCCTGCCTGCAGCAGTTGTAGATGCGCCAAGTTTGGTGGCGTTTAAGAGGTTAGTTGATAAGTATATGGAAGAGAAGGGAATGGTTTAGTTTGGAGGGGCATTGCTTTTTATATTGGTCGGCGCAACATCGAAGGCCGAAGGGCCTGTTCTGTGCTGTAATGTTCTATGTTCCAACTGCAAAAAGATCTAGAGGTTATAGATTTAAGGTGAGTGGCAAAAGAAGCAATGGGGACAGAAGGAAAAACTCTATCATACAACTAGTAGTACAATCTGAAATGCTTTGCCCAACAGTATGGAGTGAATAATCTTCCTAATCGCTTTCAGGGATCATTATATTTAATTGTAAGAAGTTTATAATGTGTTTTAGCATTTAATTACTCTTGGCTTCTCATCTTTGCTTTTCCTAACCTTTCCAATTGCTTCTATTGCTGTCTGTAATCTCTCAGGAGAAAGGTTTTTCAACACATCTCACATCCATATTGATTCTTACACATAACATCAATGAAATATGAAGCAAGTAACACAATTCAATAATTTTTCATGTGGAAGGTTTACTTGGTTTCGAAGTCTCACCTGTAATAGTCGTGAAATGGGAAGGTGATGTCATCGTTACAAAAGGTGGGTTAATGTATTTTGCTTTCACGCCTTTCGTTGTTAAATAGTCCAAATGTGGTGTCTCCACATCCTGATCATAATTCCAACGAAATCCATCGAAAGAAATCAACAGTAGTTTGTTGGTCTTCCGACTTTTCTCCTTTGGTTGGATTGGCAGACATATCACTGCAGTTGCCAGTGAAATAAAAGTTAAATAATTCATAGTAATGGTAGAATTGAATAGAGGCAGTACAGAAATGTTCTATTGGTTTTTCAAAGACTTGAAGACAAGGAATTATCACAGAGAGAACTTTTTATCAGGACTGTTCAGAATTTGATTGCTTAAGTACATCCCTTATCTTGTTATGAGAGAACAAAGGTTAATCAGGTATGGCATCACGTGCTCAGTTAATATTTCTCTGATATTTAAACAGATAAATTATACTCTGTTAAAACAATTGGTTTGTTTAATATTTCAACCCTTGAACATGTAGTGAACTGGTGCAACGACAATAATCTTTTCCCCAAGCACCAAATTCCTACTCCAAATTTCCAATACCCTCAACTCTGTCTGAATCTCATCCTGGCTGCAGTCTCTTTCCACTGGCGCGCATCCACTTAAGTTTCTCTCACTAACCCAATCTCGCCCCCCATCCCACTCACCCTATCACTCTCTCCCTTACCCCATCTCTGCCACCCTTGTCCCATTGCCCTCATCCGTCTCTTCCTAGCTCCAATTCTTCCTTGCTCATCTTGTCTCTCATGCATGTTTCTCCCTACATAACTCTGTCACTCCCTCACTTGTGGCATTCCTCCCTCATGACATTTTTCCCTCCTCAACCCCAACTCTGCATCCCTCCCCCTCCCTCACCCAGTCTCTCCCTCCTCATCCCGTCTCTCTCACCCCCCCATGCCCCGCCTTTCCCCCATCTTTTCTATGTCTGCCTCACCCTTTGCCTACCTTCCCTGCCCCGTCTCCTCCCTCACCCTATCTCTCCCTCTCTCACCCAGTCTTTCTCTTCCTTGCCCCATCACTCACTCCCTTGCCCTGTCGGTTACTCCATCATCCCGACTCTCATCCTGTTGGCCTGTCTCTCCTTCCCTTGCCCCACGAGTCCATAATTCCAACTTCTTCCCCCACCCATCACTTAACCTCTCCCTCGACCCGTCTCACATTCCAGCATCCCAGCTCCCCCTCCATCATGCTATATCTCCCTCCCTCGATCATATGTCCATCCATCCCCACATATCTCTCTTCCTTGCCATGTCCCTCACTACCTCATCCCGTCTCTCACTCGCTTGTCATGTCATTCCCTCTCTTGTCTCATCTCACCCTCACAGGCACTCTCTCTCTATCCCTTTCCCCTTACTCAGTCCTCTGCTCTCATGTTCACTCACCCATCTCTCCTGCCATCACCCTGTATCTCCCTCCCTTACCACGTCTTTCGATCTATCATCGTGTCTCTCCTTTTCTCTTCTCGCCTTTCCATCCTTTGCCTCATCTATCACCTTCCTGACTCCACATCCCTCACAAACTCTGTACTCCCCTCATTCATCTTTCTATACCTCACACTGTCTCTCTCTCTCTTACATTCTCTAGGACTCTCGCTTTCACCTTGGCTCCTATCCCTCTTGTCTGCTCTCTCTCCCATTTGCTCAATCTCTGCCTCCCTTGCCCCTCCTCTATCTCTCTCACCCTACCTCTCATGCTCTCATCCTGTCTCTTGCTCTCCCTTGCCCTTCTCTCCCTCATTCACTCCGTCTCTTTCTCCCTCCTACCGTCTCTCCCACTTCCTTACCATTTCTCTCCCTCCCTTGCCCTGTCTCTTCCTTACATCCCCTTCCCTCCAGCCGTCACCCCCGTATCCTGCTCCCCCCTCAATCCATCGCCATATGTCTCCCTCTTTCACAGCCTCACTTCCTCCCTTGCCCCGCCCCACCTTCCATCATCTCATCTGTCTCATTCCTTCACTCCCTCCCTCACTCCATCTCACCCTCCTTTGCCCTCTCGTCCTGTTCTTGGCATTATATATCTGTAGTTCTGCATAAAATTGACCCCCAGCAAACATCAAACAGTTGTTGTTAATGTTTTTGGACTTTTATAAACATTGTGAGGGAGGGAGAGAAAAGCATAGAAAGAGAAACAAATAGGGAGGGACAGACCAAGAAGATGACAGAGAGAGACAGAAGGATATTTATCGTAAGGTACAGGAAAGAACATAGAATACTTCAGCACAAACAGGCCCTTCGGCCCACAAGTTGTGCTGATCCTACCCTACCTACCAGGCCTATTTATAACTCTCAATCCCAAGAACTCATCCAGAAGTCTCTTAAAAGACCCCAGTGAGTTTGCCTCTACCACCACCGACAGCAGCCAATTCCACTCACTCACCATCCTCTGAGTGAAAAACTTACCCCTGACATCTCCTCTGTACCTGCCTCCCCAGCTCCTTAAACCTGTGTCCTCTCGTAGTGACCATTTCAGCCCTGGGAAATAGCCACCATATCTCTCTACCTGACCCCACTTGTGTCTCCCTCAGCACAACAAAATCTCTCCCTCAACGCATCTGTCTCTCATTCTGTCAACCTATACACTTCTCATACACCTATACAATGCTCTCATTCAAACTGCATCTCTCATTTACTCACCTCATCTGTATTCCTAGACTTCTTAACTCCTCTGTATCTATCACATAAATAAAACACCCAAAAGGTCCTCAGACTTTGTCTTAAACATGGCCCAGGGGTTGCAATGATTTCACCTGAATTAAAAGGGATAGTTGAACAGGTATGGAATCTATTAGAACAGGCAAACTATCCCATGAGGAGAAGTATAAACTCCTAAAAACAAAAATATAAATATATAACTCTGCATGGATTATTCTGTGACCACATTGGGATTGGGTTGAATCCACAGGCAGGTCTGGAGAAAAATGCAAATTTTGAAGTATTTGACCATCAGGAACAAAAGGAAAAACACAGACACAGATTAATTCACTGCAACTAACAAAAGGCACTGCCTAGAAAATGCTAATTTCCAGACTCCCTGAATCTCCTTGAGTAATGGAAAGAACCTTGGACACAAGGTGACTCATCATCATTAAAAAAAGGAACATCCCCAAGAAAGGTGATCAAAAGGGTCTCATAACAAGCCAACAGAATCTGGTCGAACAAAATACAAATATCTAACCATCCTTTCTTTTCTCCTCCCTCAAAAATGAACTTCAAAACACACAACATTGGATTTAAACACGCCGTTATAAGCAACTCTAATTCTCCCCACTCCCCACCATCACCCCTCCCACCCCGCCACACACACACACAAAACATGAAACATCAATGTGTATGTGACACAACAAATACAGTATTGTCCCATCACATCGAACCAGTGGCAAAATCAGAGCTGCGCACCAGGGAGGGGCCACAGGAGGAGGATAACGATACAAATGGATAGAATGGGAGCTATTCCCCGAAATGGATGTGGGAGACTAATGGGTGGAACCAGGACAGGGAATACAGGGATGACAGGATAGAACACTGGGGGACCAACGGAGGACCAGAAAGGGGGAAATACAAGGAAAATAAGGCAGGACAACCCATAGACCGAGGATAGAATCACCAGGAAGAATCCGGGGGATTCCAGGAAGAATTTAGGGGATTCCAGGGGAAGCATGGAAGGACGCGGCCAGCAACCACACAGAGACAAGGGAACATCGAAACATGGGAGGAAAGTGATGGCGTTTACTCTCAAGATATTGGGATGCAGGGACACAAACAGAGAAAGCCAGGAAATGGATAGGGAAAAATCAGGGACAAATAAAAGACTTGAGATACTCTATTAGACAGCCCAGAGTTTTGGGAAAACATGAACAGAAGCTCCATGGCAACAAGGGACAAGATAAAGATCTTCAGGAAAACATAATAGATCATGGAACCTGTAAAGCTCAACGCAGGGTGAGATCCCCACATGGACACACATAAATCCCAGGAGAAACCAAATTAGCACAGGCTTTGGGAAAGAAACAAGAACAAAACAGGGCAAAAATGAGTTTGGAACAACAGTTAAGATAGCAAACAAAATGACCCAGGTAGCACACCACCTAGTACGTCTTGAATCAGAGCCACAGGACCCCAGGGGAAATCAGAAAAATAACAAAATACCTAAAAACAGTAATTAAGCCAGCAGACATAGCGAAGGACACAGAGAAACAATTAAAAATAAATGCAGAAAATTGGACAAGACGTACTGTGGAGATCTTAAAATCTCACGATGAAAATAATCTAGAAGATGGAGCCAAGAATGGGAAGGGAAAGTAAAGGATACACTGCAGCTGAGAAGGTTTTAGACACAACATTTAGGTGGAAGAAATGTGGGGAACAGGGTCTCATACACACACACAGAATCAGGGAACACATTTCTAGTCGCTGCACTACCAGAAGGATGTGGAGGCTTTGGAGACAGTACAGAGAAGGTTTACCAGAATGTTGGAGGGTCTTAGCTATGAGAAGAGATTGGGTAAACTGGGGTTGTTCTCATTGGAAAGACAGAGAATGAGGGGAGACCTGATAGAGGTGTATAAAATTATGAAGGGTATAGATAGGGTGAACCGTGGGAAACTTTTTTCCCCAGGTTGGAGGTGACGATCACGAGGGGTCAAGGTGAGAGGGGCGAGGTATAACTTGGATATCAGAGGGACGTTTTTTACATAGAGGGTGGTGGGGGGCCTGGAATGCACTGCCAAGTAGGATGGTGGAAGTAGACACACTGGGATCATTTAAGACTTATCTGGATAGTCACATGAACTGACTCGGAATAGAGAGATACAAACGAATGGTCTAGTTGGATCAATGAGCAACACAGACTTGGAGGGCTGAAGGGCCTGTTTCCTGTGCTGTACTGTTCTTTGTTCTTTGATATATAAATCACAGTTAACACGGGGAGCGACGCAACTGGGTAACACCGACAAAACAGAACACACTAACCAGGAAAACATGAATAACATGGCATAACAGGTATGTGCACTAAACAGGCAGTGGGATGAAAATATAGTATCACTGACCATCTCACCAAACCAAGAACATCCCAACAATCCACTGCATAAAACCAAAGAGACAACAGCAACATGGGACTGGGAAAATACAGAACCCACCCTACATAGCGCCCAGAGAGACAACCACAACCCCCAACTCCCTGAGAAAAGACCTGGATAGAACAGAAAAACAGACAGGAACACCCCTAATCCAATGTTATCCATATGCCTATCCAATGACCATTTGAATGCCCTTAAAGTTGGCAAGTCCACAACTGCTGCAGGCAGGGCAATCCACGCCCTTACTATCCTCTGAGTGAAGACTGATCGTGTTTGAATGGACAACATCATCTTATTATTAGTTAATAAATGTGATTGACAGAATTCAGTGTTTAGAAAGTTGTAAACCAATCTAAAAATGAATATTTTCCATCACTGAACTCAATGTGGTATTATGTTCGTCCATATATTTTTTAATAAACTTTCAAACCATGTTGCTGTCTCTGTCCCTGAGGTGATTCTACAGTGTATAAATTAATGGCTTTGGGAATATATAACCTCAGAGTTTAAGACAGACACACTGCCAACAGCACAAAGGGACTCACCACCTCACAGTGAAAATGCCATATCCAATAGAGACAGTCGAGAAAATAATCTACCCAATCATTGCTATTATTGGCATTCCTGGTAAGTGACTACAAATATTGAAGTTGTGTGTGTGTGTGAGGCTCGCTGATTTTAAATTCTGGCTGAAAATATAGAACATAGAACATTACAGCACAGAACAGGCCCTTCGGCCTTCGATGTTGCGCCGACCAATATAAAAAGCAATGCCCCTCCAAACTAAACCATTCCCTTCTCTTCCATATACTTATCAACTAACCTCTTAAACGCCACCAAACTTGGCGCATCTACAACTGCTGCAGGCAGGGCATTCCACTCCCGAACCACCCTTTGGGTAAAGAACCTACCTCTGATATCCGTCCTATAACTATCACCCCTTAATTTAAAGCTGTGTCCCCTCGTGCTAGCTTTCTCCATCCTAGGAAAAAGGCTATCACTGTCCACCCTATCTAAACCTCTAATCATCTTATATGTTTCGATTAGGTCCCCTCTTAGCCGCCTCCTTTCTAACGAAAACAACCTCAAATCCCTCAGCCTCTCCTCATAAGACCTGCCCTCCATACCAGGCAACATCCTGGTAAACCTCCTCTGTACCCTCTCCAATGCCTCCACATCTTTCTTATAATGTGGGGACCAGAACTGCACACAATACTCCAAGTGCGGCCGCACTAGAGTTTTGTACAGTTGCAACATGACGTTGCGGCTCCGAAATTCAATCCCTCTACCAATAAAAGCCAAGACTCCATATGCCTTCCTAACAACCTTCTCGACCTGACTGCCTACTTTCAGGGATCTATGCACATACACACCAAGATCCTTCTGTTCATCTAGACTACTAAGAATCCTACCATTTGCCCTATACTCTACACATTTATTATTTCTGCCATAGTGCATTACCTCACACTTTTCCACATTAAACTCCATTTGCCACCTCTCGGCCCAGCTCTGCAACTTGTCCAAGTCCCTCTGCAAACTATAACACCCCTCTTCACTATCTACCACTCCACCGACTTAGTGTCATCTGCAAATTTACTAATCCATCCTTCAATACCCTCATCCAGATCATTTATAAAAATTACAAACAGCAGGGGCCCCAAAACAGACCCCTGAGGTACACCACTTGTCACCGAACTCCACGATGAATATCTCCCATCAACCACCACCCTCTGTCTTCTATCTGCTAGCCAATTCCTAACCCAATTAGCTAAATCACCCTCTATCCCATACATCTGCATTTTCTGCAGAAGTCTTCCATGGGCCACCTTATCAAACGCCTTACTAAAGTCCATATATACCACATCAACCGCCTTACCCCCATCCACCTCTTTGGTCACTTTTTCAAAAAACTCAATGAGGTTAGTAAGGCACGACCTACCCTTCACAAAACCATGCTGACTATCCCCAATCAATTCATTTCTCTCTAAATAACTATAAATCCTATCCCTAATAATTCTCTCCAATACTTTGCCCACAACAGAAGTAAGACTCACTGGCCAATAATTCCCTGGAAGGTCTCTCTTCCCCTTCTTAAACAATGGGACCACATTCGCTATCCTCCAGTCCTCCGGAACCACACACGTAACCAACGACGACCTGAAGATCAGAGCCAGAGGCTCTGCAATCTCCTCTCTTGCCTCCCAGATCTCATGTTTACTGTTATACAGGGAAAAGATGAACTTCATTCAAATCAAATGCTTTGAAAAATCTGTTATTTTAATCATTTTCATCAATTGACAATGAAACCTGTGTACATAACTCAAGTGCTCACTGATCAATGAAGTTATTGGATTTAATGGAATCTCGTGTAGTGTTAAATTGGGAAAAGAATGTCTCTGAAATAACATTTACTGAGAATAAGAATAAAATCAAACTTTTGAGTGAGGACCACTAACCAGAGCGGAATATCTGGTAACAAACATTACAGGATCTATTTTTCAGTGTAGAATTGCACTGTTTGTTGTTCTTTCACCTGAGTGAAATGTCTGATCCATCTGTTTCTGCCACTATCTGTCCACATAGGATTGAATTGCATTTGGGAAAAGAACTGGAATGAAATAAGTTGGTTCAATTTGAAATATATATACTTCTTCAAATTGATGAGCAAGATCTGCATTCCATAGAGCTGTCTCTGTCTTTTACCTTTGGAATAAATTGAAAACAGGAAAAGTTTAGCTTTGTTTTAACAATGTTTGGTATGATGTGAAATTTCTCAATAGCTCAGTTTTGTATTGAAGAGAAACAGACATCAGCTAATTCCTGATATTGAAACGACCCAACAACAAACGTGCAGTATTCTGCGATTTTCAACAATGTTGTTATCTGTTCACATTTCTATTAATGTAGAAATTAACTCCGATATTTTTATTCTGATTGTTATGGTTCTGTTTAAACTGTATTGCCGCAAATGATTTGTGAATCTGATTACCCGAACCCCTAAACTCTCGAAAACAGTCACTTGATTTCTATAGAATGATTGGAAAATATATTGTTCTGATCAAAATGAGACACTGAGCTGTCTTCAGATCAATTTCTGAAACATCCAAATACCCAATTTGCAAATTTATAACTTATTATTGTGTTCAGTTGTATTCTTCCACTATGATCGTTCTCAGTCTCATTTGGATTTGTTTGTAAATTTTGAAATTAACACTTTGCCTCCTGATTTCATATTGTTGATATAAATGGTGAAGGACAGTGATCCCAGTGCTGATCCTTGTGGAAAATCACTTCCCACCATCCACCAGTAAATCCCTTTAACTCCTATACCTTGTGTTCTTTGTAACGTGGAGACGCCAGCATTGGATTGGGGTAAACACAGTAAGAAGTCTCACAACACCAGATTAAAGTTCAACAGGTTTATTTGGTGGGCGTCCGCTACCAAATAAAGCTGTTGGAATTTAACCTGGTGTTGCAAGACTTCTTATTCTGTCTTTGTAGCCAGCTAGTCCATTCTGCTGCTTGTCCTCCAACTGCATTTGCTTTGAGATTATTCATGAGTCAAGTTGCAGAGCTGGGCCGAGAGGTGGCAAATGGAGTTTAATGTGGAAAAGTGTGAGGTAATGCACTATGGCAGGAATAATAAATGTGTAGAGTATAGGGCTAATGGTAGGATTCTTAGTAGTCTTGATGAACAGAGGGATCTTGGTGCGTATGTGCATAGATCCCTGAAAGTAGGCAGTCAAGTCGAGAAGGTTGTTAAGAAGGCATATGGAGTCTTAGCTTTTATTGGTAGGGGGATTGAATTTCGGAGCCGCAACGTCATGTTGCAACTGTACAAAACTCTAGTGCGGCCGCACTTGGAGTATTGTGTGCAGTTCTGGTCCCCACATTATAAGAAAGATGTGGAGGCATTGGAGAGGGTACAGAGGAGGTTTACCAGGATGTTGCCTGGTATGGAGGGCAGGTCTTATGAAGAGAGGCTGAGGGATTTGAGGTTGTTTTCGTTAGAAAGGAGGCGGCTAAGAGGGGACCTAATCGAAACATATAAGATGATTAGAGGTTTAGATAGGGTGGACAGTGATAGCCTTTTTCCTAGGATGGAGAAAGCTAGCACGAGGGGACACAGCTTTAAATTAAGGGGTGATAGTTATAGGACGGATATCAGAGGTAGGTTCTTTACCCAAAGGGTGGTTCGGGAGTGGAATGCCCTGCCTGCAGCAGTTGTAGATGCGCCAAGTTTGGTGGCGTTTAAGAGGTTAGTTGATAAGTATATGGAAGAGAAGGGAATGGTTTAGTTTGGAGGGGCATTGCTTTTTATATTGGTCGGCGCAACATCAAAGGCCGAAGGGCCTGTTCTGTGCTGTAATGTTCTATGTTCTATGAAGTCTTAATTTACAGAAGGAATTTAGAAATTCAGTGTCTGACTTCAATCATATTAATCTCATCTACTATTCCTGATAATTGCTAAATAATTAAATAAAATCTACCAAGAATTTTGTTAATTTTGGAATATGTCGTGAGTACTCTTTAGCTTAGACTGTGTTACTTGATTTTTTTTTACTCTTAGAGTTGGTTCATTTATTTTCATACTGTTGAGGTTGTGATTGGATGATGAATGTTAAGAGATTGATCAGGATGTTGCCTGGGCTGGAGTGTTTTTGCAGTGAATAGAGGCTGATAAGGCTGGAGATCCTTTCCTTAGAACAGCGAATGCTGATGTGGATGTAATTGACGTGTACAACATTATGATGGCCACAGACAAGTTATTAAGAAAATACTTTTTCTCCTTAGCAGATGGGTCAGGATGCACAGATTTAAGGTGAGGAGCAGGGAATTGAGAGGGGATTTGAGGAACAAAATGTTCCGGGAACATGTCAGAATTGGACAATATACACAGCAGGATCCCACAAACTGCAGAGTGCTAGCAGCTAGATAGAACTGTGAATAGGTGAAAAGGCGAAACACAAGTTCACCCTCAGTAACACAGTCCCAATTTACAAATCCAGCTTTTTGGGAGGATGTGAGTGAGGGTCTTTCTCCAAATTCAGCAAAGCAGGACCAAGGGATTGATTAAGAAGGGAAAAAATAGAGTATGAAAGTAAAATGGCAGGGAACATAACAACTGAGGAAGATGCAAAGATGCTTTCGCGTGATTTGGAGAGGCTAAGAGTGTGGGCATGGGCATGACTGATGCAATATAACCTTTGTAGGAATAATAGGAAGACAGATTGTTACTTGAAAGGGTTTAAATCCTCCGGAGGACTGGAGGATGGCGAATGTGGTCCCATTGTTTAAGAAGGGGAAGAGAGACCTTCCTGGGAATTATAGGCCAGTGAGTCTTACTTCTGTGGTGGGCAAGGTATTGGAGAGAATTATTAGGGATAGGATTTATAGTTATTTAGAGAGAAATGAATTGATTGGGGATAGTCAGCATGGTTTCGTGAAGGGTAGGTCATGCCTTACTAACCTCATTGAGTTTTTTGAGAAAGTGACCAGAGAGGTGGATGGGGGTAAGGCGGTTGATGTAGTATATATGGACTTTAGTAAGGCGTTTGATAAGGTGGCCCATGGAAGACTTCTACAGAAAATGCAGATGTGTGGAATAGAGGGTGATTTAGCTAATTGGATTAGAAATTGGCTGGCAGATAGAAGACAGAGGGTGGTGGTTGATGGGAGATATTCATCGTGGAGTTCGGTGACGAGTGGTGTGCCTCAGGGGTCTGTTTTGGGGCCCCTGCTGTTTGTAATTTTTATAAATGATCTGGATGAGGGTATTGAGGGATGGATCAGTAAATTTGCAGATGATACTAAAGTTGGTGGTGTGGTAGATAGTGAAGAGGGGTGTTTTAGTTTACAGAGTGACTTGGACAAGTTGCAGAGCTGGGCCGAGAGGTGGCAAATGGAGTTTAATGTGGAAAAGTGTGAGGTAATGCACTTTGGCAGGAACAATAAATGTGTAGAGTATAGGGCTAATGGTAGGGCTCTTAATAGTGTTGAGGAACAGAAGGATCTTGGTGTATGTGTCAATAGATCCCTGAAAGTAGGCAGTCAAGTGGATAAAGTTGTTAAGAAGGCTTATGGAGTCTTAGCTTTTATTGGTAGGGGGATTGAATTTAGGAGCCGCAGCATCATGTTGCAGCTGTACAAAACTCTAGTGCGGCCGCACTTGGAGTATTGTGTGCAGTTCTGGTCCCCACATTATAAGAAGATGTGGAGGCATTGGAGAGGGTACAGAGGAGGTTTACCAGGATGTTGCCTGGTATGGAGGGCAGGTCCTATGAAGAGAGTTGAAGGATTTGAGGTTGTTTTCGTTAGAAAGGAGGCGGCTAAGAGGGGATCTTATTGAAGCATATAAGATGATTAGAGGTTTAGATAGGGTGGACAGTGATAGCCTTTTTCCTAGGATGGAGAAAGCTAGCACGAGGGGACACAGCTTTAAATTAAGGGGTATGAGTTATAGGACGGATATCAGAGGTAGGTTCTTTACTCAAAGAGTGATTAGGGAGTGGAATGCCCTGCCTGCAGCTGTTGTAGATGCGCCAAGTTTGGTGGCGTTTAAGAGGTTAGTTGATAAGTATATGGATGAGAAGGGAATGGTTTAGTTAGGAGGGGCATTGCTTTTTATTTTGGTCGGCACAACATCGAAGGCCGAAGGGCCTGTTCTGTGCTGTATTGTTCTATGTTCTATGTTCTATGTTCTAAATTGAGAGAGGTGGATAGGTCAGCGAGATCTTGAAGTTCTCTTGCATTAGTCGCTGAAAGTAAGTGCGCAGTTACAGCAGGTAGTAAGGAAGGCAAATGGTATGTTGACCTTCATAGCCAAAGGATACGAATATAGGAACGTTTTACTGCAATTCTGTAGGGCGTTAGTGCGGACACATCTGGAGTATTCTGTGCAGATCTGGTGTCCTTACCCGAGAAAGGATATCCTTGCTATAGAGGGATTTCAGCGAAGATTCACCAGGCTGATTTTTGCAAACAAATGAGTAAAGCAAGAGAGACAGACAGACAGAAAGCTGGAGTGACAGAGCCAGAGACATTGAGCTATCATTCCCTCAGGAGGTAGTTTGAAATCGACTGTCTCAGGATCAGAGTTTTTGAACATCACATTTTCTGGAAAGGGAATATGATCAGTGATTGCACACAGGTATCCCCTATCCCCTGTGTCGTTTTCCTCCACCCCAGCTCCACAATGTTTCGCTATCTCTCCCCCTGTTTAACCTGATCCTCTCTTTCTTTCCTCACAGCCACATTCTGTAACACACTCTTCCTCACCCCACTCTCTCCATTCCCCTGTTTCACAAGCCAAAAAAAATGGAGATATAGAAAGATAGAGGGACAGGAATATTGAGCAAATTGACAATCACCAGCAAACTGAATTCAAATGTCGCCCCGTGTATTTTATTTTACTCTCACTCCTATCTCTCTGCCTCAGACACAAACTTTATTCCACAATTATATTTAGTTATATAGTTATAAAACATTTGGAGAGGGGAAGATGAATAGAATATCCCTGAAGTGATAGCCAACTCTACCAGCTGGCTAGTCCAGGGGATGTTCAATCTGGTGTGGGCTTACATAATTGGGTGTAGGAAGGGATGGCAGAGTCTATTGTCAATCTCTCTGGCATATTTCTGTCCATTTTCCAATTGGGAAACCCATCCAATCTAAGGTAATCTTGTAAAACAGATCAGATAGACTGTGTTACTTGATTTTTTTTTACTCTTAGAGTTGGTTCATTTATTTTCATACTGTTGAGGTTGTGATTGGATGATGAATGTTAAGAGATTGATCAGGATGTTGCCTGGGCTGGAGTGTTTTTGCAGTGAATAGAGGCTGATAAGGCTGGAGATCCTTTGGTCCTTGGTCTTATGAAGAGAGGCTGAGGGATTTGAGGTTATTTTCGTTAGAAAGGAGGCGGCTAAGAGGGGACCTAATCGAAACATATAAGATGATTAGAGGTTTAGATAGGGTGGACAGTGGTAGCCTTTTTCCTAGGATGGAGAAAGCTAGCACGAGGGGGACACAGCTTTAAATTAAGGGGTGATAGTTATAGGACGGATATCAGAGGTAGGTTCTTTACCCAAAAGGTGGTTCGGGAGTGGAATGCCCTGCCTGCAGCGGTTGTAGATGTGCCAAGTTTGGTGGCGTTTAAGAGGTTAGTTGATAAGTATATGGAAGAGAAGGGAAATGGTTTAGTTTGGAGGGGCATTGCTTTTTATATTGGTCGGCGCAACATCGAAGGCCGAAGGGCCTGTTCTGTGCTGTAGTGTTCTATGTTCTATGTTCTAGATAGGAAATCCAACCACTCAAATATTTAAACATTCAATATTTGCAGCTTTTCTCCATTATGAGAGATGCGTTATTCACAGCTTTCAGTCCCCGAGCTCTTGCTTCACTAGTGGTATTACATTTGTTACTTTTCAGTCTGCAATGTTAATCTCTAACAGAACACCTCCAACAACACCCCAATTCTGAGAACCTCTGCCCACTGGATTGAGATCTTCTCCTTACTGTTGGTTCAGACGTGGAGATTGTTTATCCACTAATTTCCCAGCTCTTATCCCCTTTTCTCTGACAGTGAATTTACTGGGAATTGTGATCCTGAGTTGAGCAAAGTGTGGCCTCTCCACCTACACCACTCGCTACCTGGTAGCCATGGCAGTTGCGGATCTACAATTCATCATCAATAACCCCATCCTCAACAAAATAAATTATTATTTCCCCTTGAATTTCCTGCGCATCAGTCATGTGTGTTATATTAGGACTGTCCTGGTGGTTGCAATAAGAGACTGTTCTGTCTGGTTCACCGACACTTTCTCCTTTGATCGATTTGTGGCCATTTGCTATTGTATCGGGAAAACTGCGGCTGTGGTTCTGGTAACCGCCGGCATCCTGTTTTCTGTGAAAAACATCCCCTTCTACTTTATAAATGAATCCATGGAGATAATTGACAACGTCCAATGGTTCTGTAAGACAAAGGTAAGCTACTGGACTGATCTCGGGTGGATTGGATTTTCTTGGTTTGATCAGATTTTAACTCCATTGCTCCCATTCGGTTTAATCCTGTTGCTCAATGCTCTGACAGTCTGTCACGTTTTAGTGACGAGTCAAGTCCGGAAGGGACTGAGGGCTCAGAATAAGGGAGAGAATCGCAGAGATGGAGAGCAGAAGGAAGTCAATGATTTTGCTCTTCAGCATATCCAGAGCTTTCATTCTCCTCTGGTTGGTGAATGTTACGCTTTTTATCTATTTGAAAGTGAAGAGATTGTTTTACATCACTATGTCTGAATATACATTTCGACAAGTTGGATTTATGCTGAGGGATTTAAATTGCTGTACAAACACATTTATTTATGTAGTGACTCAATCCAAATTCAGGGAGCAGATCAAAATTGCAGTGAAATATCCAGTGACATCAATTATTAAATTAATGAAGAAACAAAAGTGGAGTGAGACGGGAATTAGAGTGAGAGCAACAAGGGCTTAAGCTCACTGGACTTGGGCGAGCGCAGGCTTGGACACGTTGAGTACCTTGATTCCTACCTAATCAACACTTTTCCCAACACCTTTAAAGGGCATATACAAAATGCCACGATACTTGGCCAAACGCGTCCACTGCGTACGCTGCCATTTGTGGACCTTCTTGGAGGCATCACGTCTCCCGAAGGCCCACATATGCGCAAAATGTTTAGAACTGCAACGTTTAAGAGCAAAGTTGAGACAGCTGGAGCTGCACTTGGAGGACATGTGTCTAGTGAGGGAAAACGAGGTTACAATGAATAGGGAAGGCAGACCTGCGGGGACCCCAGGATCTAGTAGTAGGGACGGGCTGGTTACAGTTACGAGGAACAAGAATAAAAATCAAGGCACAAAGGCCATCTCTAAGGAGGATTCCAAGAAAACCAAGGGAGGGGTAAAAGCTGTGATGGAGAGGGCAAGTGCAGGGGAACAGAATGCCACAGAGACCAGCAGGAAAGCAGGAAGTGAGATATTGGTGGGGGATGGGATGGTTAAAGGGATCGATAGGCGATTCTGTGGGCAAAAGAGAGACTCCAGGATGGTAGTCTGCCTCCCTGGAGCAGGGGTCCAGGATGTATCAGAGAGGGTAGAGGGAATTTTGAAGGGAGAAGGGTCTAAGGCAAATGTAATAGTTCACGTAGGACAGAAAGATGTAGGAACAAAGCACAGGGGGGACTTACGTAGGCAGTTTAGGGAGTTGGGGGCTCAACTGAAAGGTAGGGCCTCCAGGGTGGCGTTCTCTGGCCTGTTGCCTGTGCCCAGGACTGATTGGGTAAAAACAAATGAGACACTCCAACTAAATGCATGGATGAGGGATTGGTGTAGGGCAGAAGGCTTCATATTCATTGATCATTGGGAAGTCTTCAGGAGGGAGGGTCACCTATTCACAAAGGATAGGGAGCAGTTGACTGGGAGGGGAACACATATTTTAGCTGGGAGGTTAGCTGGAGTGTTTCAGAAGTGTTTAAACTAATAGGGAGGGAGGGTGGGGAGAGAGAGGGAACTGGGCGTGGGAGAGAGAGGGATGATAGGGTAACACCAGAAGGTAGAAAGGAATATCCGAGAGCTGAGGGTCTTCAGTGCATGTGTTTTAATGCGAGGAATGTGACTGGCAAAACAGATGAACTGAAGGCAATAATGTTCACGAGGAATTTAGAAGTGGTGGCGGTGACCGAGACGTGGTTGAAGGAGGGGCAAGACTGGCAATTGAATATTCCAGGGTATAAGTGTTTGAGGCGTGACAGAGTTGGTGTGAGGAGAGGCGGGGGAGTGGCTTTATTAGTTAAGGACAACATCATAGCAGTGCAGAGGGAGGGAGGTATGGATGATTTAGGAATTGAGTCTCTATGGGTGGAGTTGAGGAATAGGAAAGGAGTGGTTACTCTGTTGGGTGTTTACTACAGACCGCCCAACAGCCTGCGAGCCGTGGAAGAAGGGATATGCAGGGACATTTTAGATAAGTGTAGGAAAAATAGGGTAGTAGGGAGATTTCAATTTTCCTGGAGTAGATTGGAGAGGGCCCAGAGCTGTAGGAGTGGACTGGGAGGAATTTGTACAGTGTGTTTTGGAAGGGTCCTTGGAGCAGTATGTGGATGGCCCGACTAGAGATGGGGCTATACTGGATTTGGTTCTGGGGAATGAGCCAGGGCAGGTGGTTGACGTCGAGGTAGGAGAGCACGTGTCAAATAGTGATCACAACTCTGTCTGCTTTAGGATATTAATGGAAAAGGACGAGACCGGCCCAAAAGGGAAGGGATTTAACTGGGGGAGGGCTAGATACAGCCAGATTAGGCAAGATCTTAAAGATACCGACTGGGATAAGCTTTTCGAGGGCAGGTCGACGAGGTACACGTGGGAGTCTTTCAAGGGAAAACTAAACTCTCTGCAGGAAAGATACGTGCCGGTAAGGAGGAAGGATGGGAAAGGTAGGATTAGAGAACCGTGGCTTACCAGGGAGATTGAGGACTTGATCAGGAAGAAGCGAGAGGCTTACATTAGATCTAGGCAACTGGGGACTGAGACAGCGCTGAAAGCTTATAGAGAGTGTAGACGGGATCTTAAAAGGGGTATTAGAAAGGCAAAAAGGGGCCACGAGGTGGCTCTGGCAGGTAGGATTAAGGAAAATCCAAAGGCATTTTACCCCTATGTAAGGAGCAAAAGGATGGTTAGAGGCAAGATTGGACCTCTTAGGGACAGAGGAGGAGATCTATGCTTAGAGCCTGAGGGAATGGGGGAGATCCTGAATGAATACTTTGCGTCGGTATTCACGCAGGAGACTGGACAGATGTCTGTGCCTGATGTTGACAAAGTTGAGGATCGGTTGAGGGGAAATAAGGATTACGAGGAAAGAGGTGTTGGGGCTGTTAGGCAGCTTAAAGACATATAAAGCTCCGGGGCCTGATGGCATTTACCCCAGGCTGCTAAGGGGAGTTGAGGAAAGAATTGGCTGGGACCTCTGACGCAAATCTTTGTCTCTTCCTTGGACCACAGGTTGAGGTCCCAGAGGACTGGAGGATAGCAAACGTAGTACGTTGTTAAAAAAAGGGTCAGCAGGGATCACCAGGGAAACTATAGGCCGGTGAGCTTGACTTCAGTTATAGTAAGGTAATGGACTGAGGATCCTTAGGGACAGGATGTATGAGCATCTGGAGGCTGCGATCTGATCAGGGATACGCAGCATGGCTTCGTCAAGGGGAGGTCTTGTCTTACAAAGCTAGAGTGGAATTTTTTGAAGAAGTGACAAAAACAGTTGATGAAGGACAGGCTGTTGATGTCGTCTACATGGATTTCAGTAAGGCGTTTGACAAGGTTCCTCATGGTAGACTGATAGAGAAGGTGAAGGCGCATGGGATACAGGGTCGGGTATGTAGATGGGTCGAGAACTGGCTCGGGAGGAGGAGACAGAGGGTAGTAGTGGAAGGCTCTTTTTCCGGCTGGAAGCCTGTCACTAGTGGAGTGCCACAAGGCTCAGTACTAGGTCCTCTTCTATTTGTGGTCTACATAAACGACTTGGAAGTTGGGGTAGGTGGTGAGATCAGCAAATTTGCTGATGACACCAAGATGCTTGGATTGGCGGGTACAGAGGAGCAGTGTCAGGCAATACAACAGGACATAGATAGGTTGGTAGACTGGGCAGATAGATGGCAAATGGAATTTAATCCGGATAAATGCGAGGTGATGCATTTTGGCCGGAAAAATGTAGAAGAGAGTTATAGGATAAAAGGTAAAACTATACGGAGCATAGAGACGCAGAGAGACTTGGGGGTGCAGGTTCACAAGTCTCTGAAGGTGTCCTCACAGGTGGAGAAGGTGATAAAGAAGGCGTATAGTATGCTAGCTTTCATAGAAAAGGGTATAGAATACAAGAGTAGGAGTTTGATGTTGCAGTTGTATAGAACGTTGGTTAGGCCTCACTTGGAATACTGCGTCCAGTTCTGGTCGCCGTACTATCGGAAGGATGTGGAGTCCTTGGAGAGAGTGCAGAGGAGGTTTACCAGGATGCTGCCTGGTATGGAAGGACTGTCTTATGAGGAACGATTAAATAGACTGGGGTTGTTTTCCCTTGAAAGACGTCGGCTTAGAGGGGATCTCATAGAGGTGTATAAGATTATAAGGGGTATAGATAGAGTAAATGGAGGTAAACTTTTTCCACCTTCAGAAATGGATAGGACGAGGGGTCATGGCCATAGGGTGAGGGGGGCTATGTATAAGACGAATATTAGAGGGCAGTTTTTCACACAAAGGGTAGTGGGGGTGTGGAATGCACTGCCGAGTAAGGTGGTGGGAGCAGGCACGCTGGGGCTGTTTAAGGGTCTCTTGGACAGCCACATGAGCGGTATGCAGATAGAGGGATATATTAGGACTGTTTAACTACGGCTTTTTTCCCACAGGTAATTCGGTCCATACTTTGAGCATGCATTCGGCAGGTGGTGCGAGTACAGCTCTTGGATGTTGATTCATGGGTTGCCTGGTACCTCATGTCGTAAATGAGTGCTTTATGTGGACCATCTGAAGGGCACCATGACAGCTCAGAGACTATCGATGTGGCTGTGCAGACACTTGGAATTGGGCCGGTGTCTGCGGGAGTTTGCGCGTTCTCCCCGTGGTTGCGTGGGTTTTCTCCGGGCACTCCGGTTTCCTCCCACAACCCAAAAATTCGCTCTTAGGCTGATTGGGAAACAAATTGTCCCTATAGTGAGAGTCTTCCATATTAGGAATAACCTAAATCTATAATAGGATAATGGAATTGCTACTATATAGTTATGATGGCGGCGCGGGCTCGTTGGGCCAAAGGGCCTGTTTCCCGTGCTGTGTTGCTCTTAAAAAAAAACTGATTGACAACCAAAAAGTTCGATCGCTAATTTATTGGTTCAGCCGATCAAAGACTAGGATTGCTAACATGACCACTTCAGCCAGAGAGCTGGATCGCTAACCGAATTGCTAATTAACCAGCTCAGCCAATCAGAAAGAGGTTTTCTAAGTGACCACCTCAGCCTTTCAGAGACTAGATCACCATCTTCCCACCTCAGCCAATCTGCAACGCCGCACTCTGGCTGACAGCCATGTCTACCAATCAATAGTCTTCACACTTTGGCTGATGGTGAGCCAGCCAATCAGAAACTGGAATTTCTGACTGGTAGCCACCACAGCCAATCACAGACTCAGCTTTCAGCCCAACCTCTGCCAGAACCAGCCAATCAGGGAGCAGCACTGGCTGAGAAACCAATCAGAAAGCTCCAGTCACTGAAGGACAGTGACCTGGTCAATCAGGGAGCACCAATTGTTGGCTGAGTTTCTGAACTGGAGGAAACCGGAGCTTCCCCGAGGAAACCCACGCAGACACTGGAAGAACGTGCAGTCTCCATACAGACAATGACCTAAGGCTGGAATTGAACCTGGGACCCTGGTGCTGTGAGGCAGCAGTGCAAACCCACTGTGTTATCGTGCCTCTGTCTGCAAATGATGCATGATAAGGGAACATTGCATTGATCTGAGATGTAAATTAATTTTCTTTCTCTCACTGCGCAGATGTTCGAGAAATGTACATTTGCATTCATCTGGACCATACTCACACTGTCTCTCTGCGTGTTGTGTCTTGAAATATTGCATTTATCGGAACTGCACATTCATTCTCTGCTCTCCTTCCCACAGCCTTATATCTCAATGTTTAAACATTGTGCAGCTTTGATTTCTGGTGATCCATTAAGCAACACACACAGGACACAGCTTTCTCTAATTCCTGCTCTCTCTAAACAAAGACTGCCTGTTGATTCTTCCCTCAGAAGCAGACTGTCTTCTCTAATTGGATTCATAAACTCTGCCCATTTTAAACATTAAGTTTTCATCAACACATTCCTGTATTATAATTTCCCCTCCCCTGCTCAAAAACCTTTGTGTCTTCCACCTGTTTCTTGTCAAAGAATCAGAATCTCTACAGTGCAGAAGGAGGCCATTCAGCCCATTATGGTTGGTGCAGACTCAATCCCATGCATGCCCTATCCCTGTACGTTTACACTACCTGGTCCCCCAACAATAAGGAGAATTTAGCATGGCCAGTCCATCTAACATGCATATCTTTGGAACAAAGAACAATATTCCAAGGCTGTCCAAAATAAACTGAAAAAAAACCTTCTGCCCTTACTCAGTCCATATCCCTCTATTCCCTCCCTATTCGTATACCCAAACAGGTACCTCATAAATGTACCTGCTTCCACCTCCTTGGCAGCGTATTTCAGGCACCCATCACTCTCTGCATGAAAATCTATCCTCACACATCTCCCTTAAACTTTTATTCACTCACTTTGAACCTTTGTTCCTTTGTAATTGGCATATCCACCCTTAGAACATAGAACATTACAGCACAGAATAGGCCCTTCGGCCTTCGATGTTGCGCCGACCAATATAAAAAGCAATGCCCCTCCAAACTAAACCATTCCCTTCTCTTCCATATACTTATCAACTAACCTCTTAAACGCCACCAAACTTGGCGCATCTACAACTGCTGCAGACAGGGCATTCCACTCCCGAACCACCCTTTGGGTAAAGAACCTGCCTCTGATATCCGTCCTATAACTATCACCCCTTAATTTAAAGCTGTGTCCCCTCGTGCTAGCTTTTTCCATCCTAGGAAAAAGGCTATCACTGTCCACCCTATCTAAACCTCTAATCATCTTATATGTTTTGATCAGGTCCCCTCTTAGCCTCCTCCTTTCTAACGAAAACAACCTCAAATCCCTCAGCCTCTCTTCATAAGACCTGCCCTCCATACCAGGCAACATCCTGGTAAACCTCCTCTGTACCCTCTCCAATGCCTCCACATCTTTCTTATAATGTGGGGACCAGAACTGCACACAATACTCCAAGTGCGGCCGCACTAGAGTTTTGTACAGTTGCAACATGACGTTGCGGCTCCGAAATTCAATCCCTCTACCAATAAAAGCCAAGACTCCATATGCCTTCCTAACAACCTTCTCGACCTGACTGCCTACTTTCAGGGATCTATGCACATACACACCAAGATCCCTCTGTTCATCTAGACTACTAAGAATCCTACCATTTGCCCTATACTCTACACATTTATTATTTCTGCCATAGTGCATTACCTCACACTTTTCCACATTAAACTCCATTTGCCACCTCTCGGCCCAGCTCTGCAACTTGTCCAAGTCCCTCTGCAAACTATAACACCCCTCTTCACTATCTACCACTCCACCGACTTTAGTGTCATCTGCAAATTTACTAATCCATCCTTCAATACCCTCATCCAGATCATTTATAAAAATTACAAACAGCAGGGGCCCCAAAACAGACCCCTGAGGTACACCACTTGTCACCGAACTCCACGATGAATATCTCCCATCAACCACCACCCTCTGTCTTCTATCTGCTAGCCAATTCCTAACCCAATTAGCTAAATCACCCTCTATCCCATACATCTGCATTTTCTGCAGAAGTCTTCCATGGGCCACCTTATCAAACGCCTTACTAAAGTCCATATATACCACATCAACCGCCTTACCCCCATCCACCTCCTTAGTCACTTTTTCAAAAAAATCAATGAGGTTAGTAAGGCACGACCTACCCTTCACAAAACCATGCTGACTATCTCCAATCAATTCATTACTCTCTAAATAACTATAAATCCTATCCCTAATTATTCTCTCCAACACTTTGCCCACCACAGAAGTAAGACTCACTGGCCTATAATTCCCTGGAAGGTCTCTCTTCCCCTTCTTGAACAACAGGACCACATTCGCTATCCTCCAGTCCTCCGGAACCACACCCGTAACCAACCACGACCTGAAGATCAGAGCCAGAAGCTCTGCAATCTCCTCTCTTGCCTCCCAGAGAATCCTAGGATAAATCCCATCCGGCCCAGGGGACTTATCCAACTTCAAACCCTTGGAAAGAATCCTCCATCAACCCTCTCCATATCTGTCATAATTATGTTGACTTCTATCCCCTCATCCTCCATCTTCCCAGTGAAAGCAATAGCCATCACCGTTGACATCACAGTGAACATTCTTTTCACTCTCTCCAAATCGTCATGTTCTTCTGATATATAACATAGAATACTACAGCACAAACAGGCCCTTCAGCCCACAAGTTGCGCCAATCATATCCCTACCTACCAAGCCAATCTATAACCCTCAATCCCATTTAATCCCATCTACTCATCCAGAAGTCTCTTAAAAGGCTCCAACGAGTTCGCCTCCACCACCACCGAGGGCAGCCAATTCCACTCACTCATCACCCTGACATCTCCTCTATACCTGCTCCCCAGCAACTTAAACCTGTGCCCTCTCGTAGCGACCATTTCAGCCCTGGGAAAGAGCCTCTGAGAATCCACCCTATCTATACCTCTCAACGTCTTATAAACCTCTATCAGGTCACCTCTCATCCTTCATCTCTCCAGGGAGAAAAGACCAAGCTCCCTCAACCTATCCCCATAAGGCATGCTACCCAATCCAGGCAACATCCTTGTAAATCTCCTCTGCACCCTTTCAATAGCTTCCACATCTCTCCTGTAGTGAGGCGACCAGAAGTGAGCACAGTACTCTAAGTGGGTCTGACAAGAGTCTTACAAAGTTGCAGCATTACTTCCCGACTCCTAAGCTCAATCCCTCGATTAATGAAGGCCAGTACACCATACGCCTTCTTAACCACATCCTCCTACTGCGAGGCCGATTTAAGAGTCCTACGGACCCGGACCTCAAGGTCCTTCTGATTCTCTACGCTGCTAAGAGTCTTACCCTTGATATTATACTGTTTCACCCCATTGGATCTGCCAAAATGGACCACTACATATTTATCCGGGTTGAAATCCATCTGCCCAATCTTGCATCCTGTCTACGTCTTGCTGCAAATTCTGACATCTAGAACTATATGCAGTTCTCCAAATGCAGACCAAGCAAGCCTTTATACAGCTGCAACATGATTTCCCAACTCCTGTACTCAACGAATTGGACAGTGAAGGCAAGCATGCCATATTCCTTTTTAGTCATCTTGGCCACCTGTCTTACTTCCATTAGGGAAATCTGCATGGCCCAATCCCTCTGGATGTTAATATTCCTAAGGGTTCTCATTTACAGTATAATTCATATCTATATATGATCCTCCAAAATGCATCACTTCACATTTTTCTGGATTAAATTCCATCAGCCATTTCTGTGCCCAAGTCTCCAATCTATCCATATCCTGTTGAATCCTCTGACAATCCTCAGCACTATCAGCAACTCCACCAATCTTTGTGTCATCCACAAACATCTCACATTTTCCTTCAAATTATTTATATACACTACAAACATCAGAGGTCCCAGCACTGATCCTGCAGAACACCACAGGCTACAGATCTGGTCCATTGCTTTCCACATCGCTCCTGTAGTGAGGTGACCTCAGCACAGTACTCCAAGAATGGTCTGACTAGGGTCCTATAAAGTTGCAGCATTATCTCCCGACTCCTAAACTCAATCCCTCAATTGATGAAGGCCAGTACACAATATGCCTTCTTAACCACATCCTCTACCTGCGAGGCCAATTTAAGAATCCTATGGACCTGGACCCCAAGGTCTAGTATCTTGCATACTGCTAAGAATCTTCCCTTGATATTATACTCCTTCGTCCCAATTGACCTGCCAAAATGGACACTACACATTTCTCCAGGTTGAAGTCCTTCTGCCACTTCTCCACCCAGCCTTACATCCTATCTATGTCACGCTGCAACTTCTGACATCCCTCCAAATGATCCACAACACCACCAACCTGTGTGTCGTCAGCAAACTTACCAATCCATCCCTCCACCTCCTCATCTAGGTCATTTATGAAAATTATAAACACTTAGGGTCCCAGAACACTCTGGGCCTGGGCCACTCCAGTGGTGAACGAATGCAGAAAAAGACCCATCTACAACCAATTTCTGCTTTCTGCAGGCAAGCCAGTTCTGGATCCACAAGGCAACAGCCCCTTGGACCCTATGTCCTCTCACCTTCTCAAGAAGTCTTGCATGGGAGACCTTATTGAACGCCTTGCTAAAGTCCATATAAATTACATCTACCGATCTTCCTTTGTCAATGTATTTAGTCACATTTCCAAAGAACTCAAGCAGGCTTGTAAAGCATGATCTGCCTTTGACAAAGCCATGCTGAGTACTATTGAGCATACTAAACTTATTCATAAATCCTGTTCCTCAGAATCTTCTCCATCAACTTACCAACTACTGAGGTTAGACTCACTGGTTGGTAATTTCCTGGGCTATCCCTATTACCTTTCTTGAATACAGGAACCACGTTTTCAATCCTCCAATCGTCTGGAACCTCTCCTGTCTCCATCGATGATGCAGGTCATTGCCAGAAGTTCTGCAATCTCTTCCCTGACCTCCTACAGTAACCTGGTGTACATTCCATCCGGTCCCAGGATTTATCTATCTTGATGCTCTTCAAAACTTCCAACACATCCTCTTTCTTAATGTCCTATATATTGAATCTTTTAGTCCACCACAAGCTTGCAGTATAACCACCCAGATCTTTTCCCACCATGAATACTGAGGTAAACTATTCATTAAGCACCTCTGCTATTTCTACCAGTTCTGTACAAACTCTCCCACCTTCACATTTTATAGTTCCTGTTCCTTCACCTCATCTTTTACTCTTCACATATTGGTAGAACACTTTAGGGTTCTCCTTAATCTTACCCACCAAGGTCTTCTGATGATCTCTTCTGGCTCTCCTAATTTCCTTCTTAAATTCCTTCCTACAAGTCGTATACTCCTCCAGATCCCTAACATCTCCTAGCTCTCTGAACCTTTTGTATACTTTTCTTTTTGACTAAGTTCATTACAACTTCCGTGCACCACGGTTCCCATAACCTGTCTCATCAGAATGTTGTCGTGCAGAACTCCAGACAAACATTCCTTGAAAATCTGCCACCTTACTTCAGTACTTTTTCCCCCGAGAATACCTTCTTCCAATTTACTAATTTCCTTCCTGATGACTTCATATTTCCCCTCACCCCAGGTGAACACTCCCCTAACTCGCCTGATCATCTCTCCGATGCTAGTGTAAAGGAGATAGAGTTATGAAACTATCCCCAAGATGCTCTCCGAGTCACAGAGACTCCCACGTTCCATCCACAGAGACTCTCACGTTCCATCCACAGAGACTCTGTAGACAACTTAGGAGTCTCCCTGTCCTACAATTTACTCTGTACATTCTACTTTGGTTTGTCGTTGCAAAGTGCAATATCTTACACTTGTCTGCGTTAATTGTCATTGTGAATTAATTAGTTTCTGAAGTTCTTCTGCAGTTAAAATGAAACGTTTTTGGCTCTCTTGTCTATTCTCCTGCTGAATTTTTAATTTTTAATGCATGTACCGTGTCCAGTATCTATTTCTCACTGACTCCCCCTTTCACCCAGCAATGGACCGTGTTATGACCTATTCCCATAATTATCAGTTTTCTGCGACTCCTTGTCCTGTTTGACAGACCTGGCAATATGTCCTTTCTTCCCACACAGCGGGCGACACAGTGTTTAGCACTGCTGCTTCACAGCTCCAGGGACCTGGGTTTGATTCCCAGCTTGGGTCACTGTGTGGAGTTTGCACTTTCTCCCTACGTCTACTTGGGTTTCCTCCAGTTTCCCCCCTCTGTCCAAAGATGTGCAAGTTAGTTGAATTGATCACTAAGTTGCCCTTAGCATCGGGGGACTAGCTAGGGTAAATACATGGAGTTATACATGGAGTTATACATGGAGACTTGGGTAGAGCAGGGACAGGAATGGATGTTGCAGGTTCCGGGGTACAAATGCTTTAGTTGGAGTAGAGAAGGTGGTAGAAGGGGGGGAGGAGTGGCGTTATTGGTCAAAGACTGTATCACAGTGATAGAAAAGAAGTTTGATGAGCACTTGTCTGTTGAGGTAGTATGGGCTGAGATTAGAAACAGGAGAGGAGAGGTCACCCTGTTGGGAGTCTTTTACAGACCTCCTAATAGTTCTAGAGAGGTTGAGGAAAGGATTGCGAAGTCAATTCTGATTAGGAGTGAAAGTAGTAGGGTAATTGTGATGGGGGACTTTAACTTTGCTAATATTGATTGGAATAGCTATAGCTCTAGCTCGTTAGAGGGGTCAGTTTTCGTACAGAGTGTGAAGGAAGGTTTTTTGACTCAGTATGTAGAGAGGCCAACTAGAGGTGAGGCTACATTGGATTTGGTGCTGGGCAATGAGCCAGACCAGGTGTTAGGCTTGGAAGTTAGTGAACATTTTGGTGATAGTGACCACAATTCGGTTACGTTCACCTTAGTGATGGATAGGGATAGGCATGAAGCTGGGGGCAGTAGTTATAGCTGGGGGAAGGGTAATTATGAGGCCATCAGGAGAGAATTAGGGTGCATAGATTGGACTAGGAAACTACAGGGACTGGGAACATCTGGAATGTGGTGCTTATTCAAGGAGCAGCTGCTGCGAGTCCTTGATAAGTATGTCCCTGTCAGGCAGGGAGGAAATGGTCGAGTAAGAGAGCCTTGGTGTACGAAAAAAGTTGATTTGCTGGTTAAGAAGAAAAAGGAGGCTTATGTCAGGATGAGGCTTGAAGGCTCAGATAGTGCAATGGATAGCTATAGATTAGCCAGGAAGGAGGTAAAAAGTGAATTGAGGAGAGCTAAGAGGGACACGAGAAGATGTTGGCTGATAGGATTAAGGAGAATCCTAAAGCTTTCTTTCGATATGTTAAGAATAGAAGATTGGTTAGGGCAAGATTAGGGCCAGTCATAGACAGCAGTGGGAAGTTGTGCGTGGAGCCTGAAGAGATTGGTGAGGCACTGAATAAATATTTCTCTTCGGTATTCACGCAGAGTGCTGGAAATGTAGCTATGGAGAGCACTGAGGTACAGGGTTGCAAATTGGGAAGTATTGTAGTAGATAGGGAGGATGTGTTAGAAATTCTCGAGGGTTTGAAGTTGGATAAGTCCCCTGGGCCGGACGGGATTTACCCTAGGATTCTCTGGGAGGCAAGAGAGGAGATTGCAGAGCCTCTGGCTCTGATCTTCAAGTGTGAGGTAATGCACTTTGGCAGGAACAATAAATGTGTAGAGTATAGGGCTAATGATAGGGCTCTTAATAGTGTTGAGGAACAGAAGGATCTTGGTGTATGTGTCAATAGATCCCTGAAAGTAGGCAGTCAAGCGGATAAAGTTGTTAAGAAGGCATATGGAGTCTTAGCTTTTATTGGTAGGGGGATTGAATTTAGGAACCGCAGCATCATGTTGCAACTGTACAAAACTCTAGTGCGGCCGCACTTGGAGTATTGTGTGCAGTTCTGGTCCCCACATAATAAGAAAGATGTGGAGGCATTGGAGAGGGTACAGAGGAGGTTTACCAGGATGTTGCCTGGTATGGAGGGCAGGTCCTATGAAGAGAGGTTGACGGATTTGAAGTTGTTTTCGTTAGAAAGGAGGCGGCTAAGAGGGGATCTTATTGAAGCATATAAGATGATTAGAGGTTTAGATAGGGTGGACAGTGTTAGCCTTTTTCCTAGGATGGAGAAAGCTAGCACGAGGGGACACAGCTTTAAATTACGGGGTATGAGTTATAGGACGGATATCAGAGGTAGGTTCTTTACTCAAAGAGTGATTAGGGAGTGGAATGCCCTGCCTGCAGCTGTGTAGATGCGCCAAGTTTGGTGGCGTTTAAGAGGTTAGTTGATAAGTATATGGAAGAGAAGGGAATGGTTTAGTTTGGAGGGGCATTGCTTTTTATTTTGGTCGGCACAACATTGAAGGCCAAAGGGCCTGTTCTGTGCTGTATTGTTCTATGTTCTATGTTATGGAGATAGAGTCCGGGTGGGATTGTGGTCGATGCAGATTCGATGGGCCAAGTGGCCTCCTCTTGATCTGTATGATTCTATGACCACTCCATTAGACCTTCTGGTCATTTTTGAAAATGTCTGGATTATATCCTCTGTCAATCATTTAATTAATTTGCTATTTTCCTCAAAAGCCTGGCTACTGATCATTCAATTCCTCATTCTAGATTAAATCCTTCCACTATTTCCACCTTAAAATGACGTTTCCTTAATCTCGTAACCCCCTTTTTAACTTTTTTTAACAAGTTGTCTGTACAGTTAATATTTTCCTTCTATCCCTGATCTTCTTAAGTTTTTTCTTGAAAATCCTAAATTAAACCTACAACTTTTATCAAAAATGTATCTTCCTTTCTAACTTAACTACGCCTCACTATGGGACATTAAACTTAAATCAGCTGTAAGACTCCTCTTTCCTATGGTTATTTAAAGTCCAGCTATTATCTTCAAATGACCTCACTCCCCCAATTAGTTTATGTTACAGACCCAGGCTTGTAATTCAACATTGCTAATTGCAAACATTAGGCTACTCCTAATTTCCTGCGTCTCTTTCCCCCCCCCACTCCCAAACACATTATTTGCACACCCCCTTGGGTCCGCTCCATGTGTTGGCCCCCACTTCAAGTGCGAATCTACTGACAGTCAACATTACCTTTGCAACCCCATAAGGTATTTGGATTCGTCTCATGGATCTGGCAGACTAGCGTGTAGCTCCCTCTAGCTAGCTAAAGTGTAACACTCATTCATCAAGAAGACGTTTGACCATCAGTATCCAATAACATTGGCCACCCTCGTCATCAAATCGAAGAGGGGATTTTTCGGTGATGTCCTGACTTCTTAGAACCGCTAAGTATTCTTAAAAATTAAATCTCAAAATCCTTCACTTTTAAAGCAAACCTAGATTAAAAACATGTAGAATTTACTTACGGCTAGGTACTCCATCCGGGCTAATCGCTTTCTGTGGGTTGACCTAACTTTGCTGACAACACGACCGTTCTGGGTTGGATCTCAAAAAAGTGACAAGGGAGTACAGGAATGAGATAGAGAACCTGGTGAACTGGTGCAGCGACAATAATCTCTCCCTCAATGTCAACAAAACAAAGGAGATTGCAAACAATTTCATGAAGTATAGAGAATACGCCTGTCTATGTCAATGGGGATGAAGTAGGAAGAGTTGACAGCTTCAGGTTTTTGGGTGTCCAGATCCTGGTTCCGCCGTGCTGACACTATAGTTAAGAAAGCCCCACCAACGCCTCAACTTTCTCAGAAAACTAAGGAAATTTGACATGTCAGAGACGACTCTCACCAATTTTTACATATGCCCCATAGAAAGCATTCTTTGTGATTAGAACAAAGAACAAAACAGCACGGGAAACAGGCCCTTCAGCCCAATGAGCCCGCGCCGCCACCCCGATGTTCTCACTTCCACCCATAATACCTGTCCATGTTTATAGATCTATGCATTGGAACCAAATCTGAGACAATTTTAGGGAGAATTTGTTCTGCCAATTAGCCTAAGAGCACACCTTTGGGATGTGGGAGGAAACCGGAGCACCCGGAGAAAACCCACGCAAGCACATGGAGAATGAGCAAACTCCCACACACACAGGCCCAAATCCATGTATCTGCACAGCACAGCGATAGTCACTGAGCTGTCATGTTGCCCATCAAATGGTCCAGGTCAAGCGTACACTAACGACGTGAAGCACTAGGATACCCTCGAAAAATCCAAGAGCAGCCCTCTCACGACCCATCACGTGTATGCCCCTTGTTAGACAACAAGGCAGACCAAAGCACCTGTAGGATAAAAACAAGTACATCAATATCATCATCTATTTACACACTTCCCAGAGGACTCCCAAAGCTCATGATCCCTGTTTTAAATCAGTTTTCTATAACCCTCCATTCCCATTCTGTTCATGTGCCCATCTAAGTATTTTTTAAATAACTCCAGAGTACCTGCCTCCACCACTTTACTTGGCAGCGCATTCCATACCCCCACCACTCTGTGTGAAAAAACTCCCTCTAGCATCCAAATTATATCTTACCCCACTCACCCTAAGCCCGTGCCCCCTCGTGCTATTCGAGTCCATCCTAGGAAAAAGCTTAACCCTGTTTACTCTATCTATACTCAATCTTGTACATCTCTATTAGATCTCCTCTAAGTCTATGTCTTTCTAAGGAAAACAGTCCCAGTTTGCCTAATCTCTCCTCGTAACTCAGACCTTCCATACCAGGCAGCATCCTGGTAAACCTCCTCTGCACTCTCTCCAGAGTCTCCACGTCCTTCCAATTGTAAGGCGACCAGAACTGGACGCAATATTCCAAATGAGGTCTAACCAACGTTTTATACAACTGCAACATGAAAGCCAGCTCTTGTACTCTTTACCCCTTCCTATAAAGGCTAGCATACCATATGCTTTCTTCACAACCTTCTCCACCTGCTCTGCCACCTTCAAAAGCTTGTGCACCTGCACCCCCAGGTCCCTCTGCGTTTCTACACTCTTAATAGGTCTACCCTTTATCATACACCTCCCCCCTACATTCTTTCTCCCGAAATGCATCACCTCACATTTATCAGGATTGAATTCCATCTACCATCTCTCTGCCCAAGCTACCAGCCTATGTCCTGCTGCATCGCCTGACAATGCTCCTCACTATCCGCAAGTCCAGCCATCTTTGTATCATCTGCAAACTTGCCGATCACTCCACTTACTCCCTATTCCAAGTCATTTATACATATTACAAATAGAAGAGGTCCCAGTACTGAGCCCTGTGGCACACCACTAGTGACCGATCTCCAGCTAGAAAAACACCCTTCCACTGTTACTTTCTGTTTCCTATTACCAAGCCAATTAATTATCCATCTAGCTCCCTATCCTTGTATCCCATGAGCCTTGACCTTTTCAGCTAACCTCCCATGAGGGACTTTGTCAAACACCTGACTAAAATCCATATATACAACATCAACGGCTCACCCTTCGTCCACTGTTTTCGTCACCTCCTCAAAAAGTTCTACCAGATTTGTAAGGCACGACCTCCCCTTAACAAATCCATGCTGCGTATCCCTAATCAGATTGCAACGCTCTAAGTGCCGATACATCCTATCTCTAAGAATCCCCTCCAACAGCTTCCCTACCACTGACGTCAAACTCACAGGCCTATAATTTCCAGGGTTATCCCAACTACCTTTTTTAAACAATGGTACAACATTAGCTATTCTGTCGTCCTCTGGGACCTCGCCTGTGTCCAAAGAAGAGACAAAGATTTGCGTCAGAGGCCCAGCAATTTCACCTCGCACCTCCCTAAGCAGCTGGGATAAATGCCATCAGGCCCCAGAGATTTATCAGTTTTAATGCTACCTAGAAGCTCTAACACTTCCTCCCTCGGTATGGATACTTCCCTCAACTGATCCACAGCTCCCTCAGAGACAGGACCAGTCAACAAGCCCCTCTTTGTGAATATCGACACATAATATTCATTCAGGATCTCTGCCATTCCCTCAGGCTCTAAGCACAGTTCCCCTCCTCTGTCCCGAAGAGGTCCGATTTTTCTCTAACCTATTTCTGACATAGGATTAAGGAAAATCCAAAGGCTTTTTACTCCTATCTGCCAAAACCATTTTATGCCCCCTTTTTGCCCTTCTAACTCCCCGTTTGAGCTCCCTCCTACTCTATATTCCTCTAACGCTCTCTCCGTTCCCAGCTGCTTTGACCTAACACACCTCTCTTTTCTTCCTAATCAAGTCCTCAATATCCCTAGTAATCCACAGCTCTCTAATCCTACCTTTCCCATCTTTCCTCTTAACCAGCACATATCTTTCTTGCAACATTTTCAGTATTCCTTTGAATGAATCCCACATGCCTAGCATGGACTTACCCTCGAACAACCATTCCCAATCAGTTTCCATAAGTTCCTGCCTAATCCGACTGTAGTTAGTCTTCCTCCAATTCAGCACCCTCCCCCTAGGGCAACAGGCATCCTTTTCCATCTGTATCCTAAAGTAGATGGAATTGTGGTCACTGTTAGCCACATGTTCCCCTACTACAACCTCAACCACCTGCCCTGGCTCATTACTCAGAACTAAATCCCTCTCTAGTCAGGCTAGCCACATACTGCTCCAACAATCTTTCCAGTACACATTTTACAAATTCTTCCCCATCTGAACCCCCGCTCTAGGTACCTTCCAATCCACCCCAGGGAGATTGGAATCTCCCACTATAACAACTCTGTTCTTTCTGCACCTATCCAAAATGTCTTTACATGCTTTCTCCCACTGCCTGCAGGTTGTTGGGTGGCGTATAATACACCTCTAGCATAATAATTGCCCCCTTCCTATTTCTCAATTCCACCCACAGCGACTCCACTCCTAACTCCTCTGTATTGTCCTCCCTCTGCATTGCTGTGATGCTCTCCTTAACTAACAACACCACTCCCCCACCTCTTCTGTACCCTCCTTTGTCACGCCTGAAACATTTATACCCAGGAATATTCAGCTGGTTATATCACAGCTTGGTATAGCTCCTGCTCTGCCCAAGACCGCAAGAAACTACAAAAGGTCATGACTGTAACACAATCCATCATGCAAACCAGCCTCCCATCCACTAACACTGTCCACATTATCCACTGCCTCAGAAAGCAGCCAGCATAATTCAGGACCCCACGCACCCTGGGCATTCTCTCTTCCACCTTCTTCCTTTGGGAGAAAGATACAGAAGTCTGAGGTCACCTACCAACCGATTCAAAAACAGCTGCCAGACTTTTGAACGGACCTACCTTGCATTAAGTTGAACTTTTTCTGTACCCTAGCTATGACTGTAACACTACATTCTGCACTCTCTCCTTTCCTTCTCTCTGAACAGTATGCTTTGTCTATATAGTGCGCAGAAACAGTATTTTTCACCTTATTGACAATAATAAATCATATCAAATCATAGACAAGACCATAAAATAAGAGCCAAAGAGAGATCCTTAGATTGCCAAGCAAGAGTATTACAAAGCCTTCCAAAGATCCCAACTTTGTGCCAAAATTCAATATAATTTTTTTTACCAAGTTTTTCCTACTCGTTAATAATAAAATGAAATCGAATTAAGCTAACGTGTCAATATTATGACAGATACTTCAACCAATATGCTGCCCGATGTAATGACATTCTATTGCCTTATTTCAACTCCAGATTACCACCTATTTTGACATACTAATTTTTAAAATGCTATGTCTGCTTTATCATGTGCAGATTGAAAAAGCATAGATAAGATCAGGTTTTGGGCCCTCTATGCCTAGTCAGCATAAGCCTCATCATATTGTGTGCAGTTCTGGTCCCCACATTATAAGAAAGATGTGGAGGCATTGGAGAGGGTACAGAGGAGGTTTACCAGGATGTTGCCTGGTATGGAGGGCAGGTCTTATGAAGAGAGGCTGAGGGATTTGAGGTTGTTTTCGTTAGAAAGGAGGCGCCTAAGAGGGGACCTAATTGAAACATATAAGATGATTAGAGGTTTAGATAGGGTGGACAGTGATAGCCTTTTTCCTAGGATGGAAAAAGCTAGCACGAGGGGACACAGCTTTAAATTAAGGGGTGATAGTTATAGGACGGATATCAGAGGTAGGTTCTTTACCCAAAGGGTGGTTCGGGAGTGGAATGCCCTGCCTGCAGCAGTTGTAGATGCGCCAAGTTTGGTGGCGTTTAAGAGGTTAGTTGATAAGTATATGGAAGAGAAGGGAATGGTTTAGTTTGGAGGGGCATTGCTTTTTATATTGGTCGGCGCAACATCGAAGGCCGAAGGGCCTGTTCTGTGCTGTAATGTTCTATGTTCTATTTGTTTCACCAAATATTCCTAATTTGAAACATTGTATTTTCTTCGTAAACTAAACTTTGAGCTTTTAAATCCTTTATCACTCTTATCTGTATTACTCACATTTTTGGTCAAAGTACAGATTCATTTAAGAGTGTTTTAAAATAGATTATTAGATTCCTTTTACTTTAAACATAAAAATCTTCCACATTTAAAATCATGATTCATTTAAAAATATTAAGATACATTATTATATTCCATAAAATTTTATTTTAGTCAATAGCATTCATACATGATCAAACCGTTTAACATTTTCATGTTGGGTAAAAATCATTTGCTTACTATTTTAACTAATTTCAAATTCCCATCCACAATTCATAATACAGGTTAAGCATAACTCGAGCAAAACGCAACACAGTTTGACTCTGAACAGTTGAACAATCTTTATACATGAAGTGAAAGAAATTTTGCAATTAATCAATATTTCAATTCCAAATAAGCAACATTCTTCTTATTGACCTGAATGCCACTTTAAAAATCGTTAACAAGCCCAGGCATACTTGTTATAAGCGAAAGCAGAAAATCTTGACACTGGCTGAGAGACTTTGCAGAGAAAAAAAGAGACGGTCAGCAACTGAATGCTAAACTGAACACTGTTTGTGCTACAAATCTAGCTTCTCCCATTTCTTTAAAAAGAACCCCAGCTTCCATTTCAGTAACCAAAAAAAGAGGGGAAATCTCCATTTATAAATAACAGCCTTCTCCTAAATAAATACTGCATGACGAAAATGTGTAATTCTCCAACTGTTCAGCAACTGAGCTGCATGTTTTCCAGACACACCAACACCTTGTAGAAAAAGCTGAATCTTTAAACAGGCCCCTTAAACATAAAATATATCAATGGCACATGTCATCACAAAAATCTAATGATAACTATGAAACCATTAATGTAAAACCCATCTGGTTCACTAATCTTCCTCAGGGAAGTAAATCTGTTAACCTGGTTTGACCTACCAGTGACTCCAGATTGACAGCAAAGTGTTTCATTTTGCATAGGGATGGCCAAGAAAAGTTAAGCACAGTAAGAATTCTCACTGCACCAGGTTAAAGTCCAACAGGATTACTTGTAGTACAAGCCATAATCTTTCACAGCACTACTCCCCTAATCAGCTGAGTGGAACTTCTGTTCACAACAGAGCATATAAAAACACAAACTCAATTTACAAACTAATGGTTTGAGTCTTTACAAGCAATCAAGTCTTAAAGGTATGGACAATGTGAGTGGAGAGAGAGTTAAGCACAGGTTAAAGAGATGCCAGGACAGTTAGTGAGATTTTGTAAGCCCAGGCAAGTTGTGAGGGTTATAGATGGTGTGACATGAACCAAGATCTCGATTGAGGCTGAACTCGTGTGTGGAACTTGGTTATCAGTTTCTGCTCAGTGATTTTGTGTTGTTGTGTGTCATGAAGGCCATCTTAACGAATGCTCACCCGAAGATCAGAGGCTGAATGCCTGTGACTGCGTAAGTGTTCCCTAACAGGGAGAACACTCCTGCCTGGTGACTGTCAAGCGGTGTTCATTCATCCGTTCTGTGTAACTGGTGGATAGCGTTCTCACATGAGAATCCGGACACCATCATCACCTACCAGGTACACGGTACTTACTCTTACAGCTTGACCGACATTGTCTACCTGATACGCTGCAGGAAAGGATGTCCGGAGGCATGGTGCACTGGGAAGACCATGCAGATGCTACAATGGATGAATGAACACCGCTCGACGATCACCAGGCAGGAGTGTCCTCTTCCTCTTGCAGAACTCTTCAGCAGTCATGGGCATTCAGCCTCTGATCTTCAGTTCTCCATCTCAGTAACTTTTGTCTAACTTCATTCCCCTCTCAGTTCATCTGCTGCTGAAACTCAACCATTCCCTTTTTCCCTTGAAACTGGACTATTCCCAGCTGCCCACAAACAAGGGGCTATGCAAAACTCAAAACAAATTGGATTTATTTGGTCTTCACCAGGAATGTTAACACCTAAAATTGCTCTGGAGATTATTAGCATCAGTAGAGAAAGGCCTGAATAAACATGGTTGAATTTTGGATGCGATTTGCATCATAATCAAATCATTGCAGTTATTTGTGAACTTGCTGGTGTGACCGTAGGTTGGATGAAGTAGCACATCTCTTCCCACACTGGGTGCAGGCGAACGGTTTCTCCCCCGTGTGAACTCGCTGGTGTGTCCGTAGGTTAGAAGACCGAGTGAATCCCTTCCCACACTTTGAGCAGATGAACGGTTTCTCCCCAGTGTGACCTCGCTGGTGTCTCAGCAAGTCGGACGGATGATTGAATCTCTTCCCACATTGGGAGCAGCTGAACGGTCTCTCCCCGGTATGAACTCGCTGGTGTATCAGTAGATCAAACGACTGACTGAACCCCTTCCCACACTCGGGACAGCTGAAAGGCTTCTCCCCAGTGTGAACTCGCTGGTGTCTCAGCAGGTCCGATGACTGATTGAATCCCTTCCCACACTCGGAGCAGATGAACAGTTTGTCTTCTGTGTGAACCCGTTGGTGTCTCAGTAGGTCACATGACTGAAAGAATCCCTTTCCACACTTGGAGCAGATAAATGGTCTGTCTCCTGTGTGAACCCGTTGGTGTCTCAGCAGGTAACATGACTCAGTGAACCCCTTCCCACACTCGGAGCAGACGAATGGTCTCTCTCCAGTGTGACAGCGTAGATGAATTTCCAGCACCGATGGGTATTTGAATAACATCCCACAATCATCACATTTCCAGGGTTTCTCCTCATTATGGCTGCATTTATGTTCTGACAGGTCAGATGATTGGTTGAAGCCTTGTGCACACACAGTACACGTGTACGGTTTCTCCCCATTTTGAACGGTGCTTTTTCCCTCCATGTTCAAAATATTTTGATATTCAGGTTGCAATAAATTGAGAAACCATCAGATCCTGATGTAATGCAGTTTCCTGACTGCAAATCCTCCCCTTCTAATACCCTGTAAGTTGATTTAAAAAAAAAGAAAAAAAAAGGAGTGAAAGAGAAGTCACAAAAATACAAAGGGCAGGTTGTGAAACTGAGCTGATGAATCTGGTAATTTGTGGGACTGGTACTTAGAAGTGACCACGAAAGCTGATGAACTGTTACAGAAACCAAACTGGTTCACAGATGTTATTCAGGGAAAGGCACGAAGGAATAAAGGTCAAATAATATGAAATACAGAAATTAATATAAAAGTAGTGCATACTAAAACATATTTCAGCAGGGTCACAACAAACGTGCAAATATAGCAAGATTAACTTCTTTAAAAAGCACCCATCATTTCTGCCCTCCATCACTCCCCTCCACCGTACTCACCTTCCCGTCCCTCACTCATAACCCTCTCCTCCCTCAATTCCCACCCCTTTGCTGGTGCTCCCAATACTTAATTCTCCTCCCTCCGCTGGCACCCTACCCCCACACTCACCACTCTCTCCCCTCAATACACACAAATCCCCCCACTGCCTCCCCACACACAAACACACACCCTTCCGCACCCCACACATGCCTCATCCTACCCCACCTCTCCCACGTGCACCCCCACCCCTCCCCATCCTTTGTAACCCACTCCCCACCCATCTCGCACGCACGCCATGTCCCCAAGCCCCCACTCCTTGCCTCTCTTGCGTGCGCTCCCTGTCCCCAAGCCCCCACTCCCCATCCCTCTCACGCATGCCCCCCACTCTCGCACGAGCACCACCTCCCCGAGCCCCCACTTCCCACCACTCTCGCACTGCACACCCCCGCTCCCCTAGCCCCCACCCCACACACGCCCTTTCCCCTGGCCCTCACCCCTCGCACACGTGCTCCTCCTCTCCCCCTTCAGTATACCCCACCCCACCGTGCGCTCATGCACGCCCCTTCCCCTAGCTCCCACCCATCCCTCACACACATGTATTCCCCCTCCCCTCGTCCTCACACCACCCCGTGCTTGCGCACGTACCTCACACCACCCATCACGCGCACACCCTCCCCCAACACATGCACACCCCCCCCCCCTCCCCTAGCCCCCACCCATCAGGCGTGCATGCCTCCCCACCACCCCACCCATCGTGCGTCCCCTCACGCATAGCCCCACACTCACCCATCACATGCCTCCTCATCCATAGCCCCCACTCCACCCATCATGCGCCCCCTCCCCTCACACCCATCCCATCCCTCGCACACAAGCCTCCCACCCCCCCCGTCCTCCGTCCCCATCCCCTTTGCACCATTCTTCCTCACATCCTCCTTTCCCCCCCCCCAAATCGACTCCTATGCACCGAGTCATGTCTACCTTCCATCGGATCTCTTCTCAGCCTCCTCTGCTCCATGGAGGAACCCTGAGGAGCCAACGTTGAAGGACACTGCCCCTAACAAACATGGCGATTGCACAGTTTCACATCATCATTTTACCCCAACAAGCATGGAGACCAGGCATGCGCACTCTCCAGACTGGCCCCAGAAAGATGGCGAACGGCACAGGCGGTCCTGAATTCGGATCAGAAACGGAGAAAACGATTGGGTTCCGCTCGGTACAAACCGAAACGCTTTTCCGGGCTTTGCAGTTTACACTTCCTCTCCGCCCCAGTCGCCGGATCCATCACCCACTTACCGATTGGACATTAGATCGATCACCGGCCATCGCCATTAACAACGCTGCGCATGCTCTACTTCCAGCCCCCACCCCTCACTCTCCGATTGGTTGGAGGACCAACCGCTCCAGCTCGGTCCTCCAGACCCGCCCCTCTTTCCCGATTGGTTTGGAGCTGCCGTCAATCAGGGCGGCATTGTGACGGTTTCAAATGGTGGGCGGGGTCACAGATTCAGGCTGACTTGCTGATTGTTGTCTCGCAGTGAGAGGTCTGACACCAGGTTTAAATCCAACCCATTTATTTGATAGTAAACTCACAAGCTTTCGGCTTTACAGCCTTCTTCAGGTGAATGAGGGGTTCTGGTCTGCAATAGCACACATACCAGCACAGACAGTTTACAGATTACTGATTAGAATGCAAATCCGTACACCTAACCTGCTATTCAAGTCTTAAAGTGGCTAACAACGTGAGTGGAAGGAGCAGTGAGCCCAGGTTAGAGAGATGTGTATTGTCTCCAGACAGCACGGTAAGTGAGGTTTTTTGCTAACCCAGGCAGGTCATGGGGGTTACAGATAGTGTGACATGAACCCAAGATCCCTGGGGTTACAGATAGTGTGACATGAAGCCAAGATCCCTGTTAAGACCGTCCTCATGTGTGCGGAACTTGGTCTTAACAGGGATCTTGGGTTCATGTCACACTATCTGTAACCCCCATGACTTGCCTGGGTTAGCAAAAAACCTCACTTACAGTGCTGTCTGGAGACAATACACATCTCTCTAACCTGGGCTCACTGCTCCTTCCACTCACGTTGTTAGCCACTTTAAGACTTGAATAGGAGGTTAGATGTAAGGATTCGCATTCTAATCAGTAATCTGTAAACTGTCTGTGCTGATATGTGTGCTGTTGCAGGTCAAAACACCTCATTCACCTGAGGAAGGCTACAAAGGCCGAAAGCTTGCGAGTTTACTATCAAATAAATTGGATTTAAACCTGATGTTGTCAGACCTCTTACTGTCTTTACCCCAATCCAACGCCGGCATCTCTACATCATGTTGTCTCACGACACCAGGTTAAAGTCCAACAAGTCTATTTGATAGCACAGGCCACTAGCTTTTGGAACTGACTGTTCCTCTTCCAGGCCACCATGTGATGAAGGAACAGCCAGTTCCAAAAGCCAGTGGCATTTGCTATACAAACAAACCTGTTGGACATAGACAGGATGCAAGACTGGGCGCGACACAGACAGGATGCAAGACTGGGTGGAGAAGTGGCAGATGAACTTCAATGCAGATAAATGTGTAGTGGTCCATTTTGACAGGAATAATGGGATGAAGGAGTACAATATAAGGGGTAGGAGTCTTAGCTGTGTTGTAGAGCAGAAGGATCTCGGGGTCCGGCTCCATAGGACTCTTAAATTGGCCTTGCAGGTGGAGGAAGTGGTCAAGAAGGCGTACGGTGTACTGGCCTTCATTAATCGAGGAATAGAGTTTAGGAATCAGGAGGTAATGATGCAGCTCTATAAGACTCTTGTCAGACCCCACTTGGAGTATTGTGCGCAGTTCTGGTCGCCTCATTATAGGAAGGATGTAGAGGCTATTGAGATGGTTCAGAGGAGATTTACAAGGATGCTGCCTGGATTGGGAGGCAGGCCTTATGAAGATAGGTTGAGGGAGCTGGGACTCTTCTCACTGGAGAGACGTAGGTTGAGAGGTGACCTGATAGAGGTTTATGAAATGTTGAGAGGAATAGATAGGGTGGACTCTCAGAGACTATTTCCCTGAGCGGAAATGGTCAATACGAGAGGACACAGATTTAAGATGCAGGGAAGCAAATACAAAGGAGATGTCAGGGGTAGGTTTTTCACTCAGAGGGTGGTGAGTGAATGGAACCGACTGCCGTCGGAGGTTGTTGATGCAAACTCACTGGGGTCTTTTAAAAGACTTCTGGATGAGTATATGGAAAAGAATAGGATAGGGGGTTATAGATAGGTCTGTGGATTGGTAGATGTGATCGGCGCAACTCGTGGGCCGAAGGGCCTGTTTGTGCTGCATTGTTCTATGTTCTATGTTAACCTGGTGTTGTCAAACTTCTTACTATGTTTACCCCAGTCCAACACTGGCATCTCCACATCATTGCTGATTATTGGCAGCATTTTCTGTTTGGGGATTGGAACTAGAGATGGATGGTCAGTTCCCCTCTGTGCGGGACTGGGGGATTCAAACTCATTTCCCCAGGGCATTCATCATCACCGCAACTTCACAGGAGAAAGTTCCCATTTCAATTCCCAAAGCAAACTTGTTTCAAATTGTTACTGAGGACGAATCAATAGTGAGTTTAGTTTCACATTGAACAGGGGGATAGTTATTGTCTTGTTCTTTAAAAGCCCCTTCTTCACCTTTAAACAGACAACGATAAATCCGAGAAACTGGTCCACTGTGACCCAAAAAGATGTTGCAAATCCCACCTCAAAACAGAAAATGTTGGAAACACTCAGCTTCTATGAAGAGAAACGGATATTTAATTTTTTTCAGTTTGGTGTATATATATATCCCTCTAATATTGAACAGCTCCGTGACATCTCTACTTAACCTACCTTACTTTAAAGAGAGCAGTCCCTTTCTCTGTAGTCACTCCACAAAACTGAATTTTCTCATTCCTGGACATAATGCAAGGTGGAGGATTGAGAGGAGATTATGGAAAATATTGTCAGTGACAGATATCGGAAAATGGAGAAGGAACAAAACCAGAAAATGCAATTGTGAATCTTTTGAAACTCTTTGGAAACTGGAAGCAGAGTAGAATAAAGAATGAACTGTCTGATTGAGCAGAGTAAAAAGTCTCACAACACCAGGTTAAAGTCCAACAAGTTTATTTGGTAGCAAAAGCCACTAGCTTTCGGAGTGCTGCCCCTTCGTCAGGTGAGTGGGAGTTCTATTCACAAACAGGGACACAAAAACACAAACTCAATTTACAGAATAATGTTTGGAATGCAATTTTTACAGATAATCAAGTCTCAAAAGTACAGACAGTGTGAGTGGACAGAGCATTAGGCACCGGTTAAAGAGATTTATATTGTCTCCAGACAGGACAGTTTGTGAGACTTTGCAAGTTCAGGCAAGTCATGGGGGTTCCAGATAGTGTGACATGAACCTAAGGTCTCCATTGAGCCCTCCCTATGTGTGCAGAACTTGGCTATCAGTCTCTGCTCAGCAACTCTGCGCTGTCATGTGTTGTGAAGGCTGACTTGGAGGACATTTACCCGAAGATCAGAGGCTGAATGCCCGTGACTGCTGAAGTGTTCGCCAACAGGAAGAGAACAGTCTTGCCTGGTGATTGTCAAGTGATGTTCATTCATGCGTTGTCGTAGTACCTGCATGGTCTCCCCAATGTACCACACCTCAGGACATCCTTTCCTGCAGCATAACAGGTAGATGACATTGGCCGAGTTACAAGAGTATGTACTGTGTACCTGGTGGATGATGTTCTCACATGAGATGATGGTATCCGTGTCGATGATCCGGCATGTCTTGCAGAGACATCACCCTGCTGTGGCAGGGTTGTGTGGTGTTGTGGTCACTGTTCTCCTGAAGGCTGGGTAGGTTCTTGCAAACAATGGTCTGTTTGAGATTGTGCAGTTGTTGAAAGCAAGAAATGGGTGTGTGGGGATGGCCTCAACAAGATGTCTGTATTCATCGATGACATGTTGAAGGCTCTGGAGATGTCATAGCTTCTCCACTCCAGGGAAGTATGGATGATGAAGGATACTCTGTCTGCTGTGTCCCGTGTTTGTCTTCTGAGGAGGTCAGTGCAGTTTTTCACTGTGGCATGTCGGAATTATCAATTGATGGGTCGAGTGCCATATTCTATTCTTACGAGGGCACCTTTCAGCATCTGGAGGTGTCTGTGGTGATCCCCCTCATCTGAGTAGATCCTGTGTATACAGAGGGCTTGGCCATAGGGAATGGCTTCTTTAACCTGTTTAGGGTAGAAGCTGGAGAAGTGGATCATCGTGAGGTTATCCGTGAGCTTGCGGTACAGTGAGGTGCTGAGGTGACCATCCTTGATGGAGATGCGTGTGTCCAAGAATGCAAATGATTCTGGAAAGTAGTCTATAGCTGAGCAGAGTCGATTGGTCGATTGAGCAGAAACAGTTGAAGTAGAAAAATGGTGAATGCATTTTGTACCTGAAGGGAAAGGGATAATGGATTTTGTACTTATAATATGTGACAAACATAACCCTTTCTCATGGCTGATCTCCTTTAGCTTATACTGCTCCTAGCATTAATATAAGTTATTTGTTCATACCTTACATGCTTTAATTCATTTTTATAAAGACAGATAGTTATTTTGTAGGCTTTGTAAATCTTACCTATTTGTGTTAGTTGGACATGGTTACACAGATGGTAGTTTACGATACCAGCTTTTGATAGCTGCTGATGGCAGATCGCAATATCGGCTTTTAACAGGAAGACTCCTGCTGGGACAGCCGCAATCGCACAAATAACTTCAAAGACAGCGATGTTAGTACTGCTGCAGAAAGGTTTTGAATCGTGACTGCATGTCATGACTACAGCTGGACTGTGAATTGTGATTAAATCTGGGGTTGAATCACAACCAAGGAAGGAAGAACTGGAGGTGTGGCAGGAATTGGAACTTTGAATCGTGATTGACACTAAGACTCATGATCTATAAATGCGCACTTGTGATGGTGTTCTATGAGAAGTTTGGTAGTCCATTGTAAGGAACCAGTTTCTCCCAAAGCTCTTGAATGAACACCAGAGCTTTGAAATAAAACCACTATATTTTGACTCATTAATAGTCTTTGAGGTATTATTTTACCTACAACACAGTCAAGGCATATTTCCTTCTTTTTAAGATGCTGGAATATTGATTGTTTCCCGCAATTTGAATCTTTCACTCATTGACACCCTGTTTTGAGACGTCTCTTGCACTGCTTTTGCATGAGACTCCATGGTGCAATTTCTTTTAGCACATTCACTTATTAACTGAAATATTGATGGTTCGAGACCACTCAGGGTGTTTATCTTCTCTGTTTTCTCTTCATCAGCATTCATAGTCACATACTTATGGGTTATCATTGGTGACCTCAGAAACGATAAGAATATTCCTTACTGGCTCTAATGTTATCCAGTCTTTCCCACATTATTAAATAATTGAATGTTTATTTTGAACACATTTATTTCAAATATGGGTGGCACGGTGGCACAGTGGTTAGCACTGCTGCCTCACAGTGCCAGGGACCCGGGTTCAATTCCCATCTTGGTCACTGTCTGTGTGGAGTCTGCACATTCTCCCCATGTCTGCGTGTGTTTCCTCTGGGTGCCCCCGTTTTCTCCCACAGTCCGAAGATGTGTGGGCTAGGTGCGTTGGCCATGCTAAATTGCCCTTTAATGTCAGGGGATGTGTAGATTAGAGGGATTAGCAGGGTAAATGGTACATCTAACTCATCAGAAATTGAGGAAATTATTCTAAACAAACCCATTAATAATTCTCTCTCCCTCAGCTCCACAGGGAGCGAGACAAGGAAAATCAGGGAAGCAGCAATATTCCACTCTCCAAACACTCGTTGCCAGCAGAAAGGATGTACTTCGGAGAAATGGTGCTGAGCAAATATTCAATATTTGGATTGACACCATGTTCGGTTCATATTCAACAGGAAATGTTAGTTGTGGAACTTTAGAACAACAAGTATTGATAATGTTTTTGCAATTATAGAGGACTTTGGTGAGGCCACACCTTGGATATTGTGTGCAGTTTTGGTCTCCTTTTCTGAGGAAGGATGTTCTTGCTCTCGAGGGAGTGCAGCAAAGGTTTACAAGGCTGATTCTGGGGATGGTGGGACTGATGCGTGAGGGGAGATTGACTAGGGTAGAATTGTTTTTGCTGGAATTCAGACAAATGAGGGGGGACATTATTTTAGCCTGTGATAAAAGCTGAGGAAAAGAGAAATCCTCAGATTGTAAAGGTAAAAGAGGTCTTGTATGAGTTAATAAACAAGAGTGTATCTCAGGTTGGAAAGGAAGTACAGGACGATGGAAGAGAAATGAAAAGCCTCAGATGTTTTCATGTAACAAATTAAGCCATGTAAAGTTGCAATGTTGGTGGTTTACGAAAAGCACTGGGAAGACTGGAGGGGCATTGCTTTTTATTGGAGGGGCATTGCTTTTTATTGGAGGGGCATTGCTTTTATTGGAGGGGCATTGCTTTTTATTTTGGTCGGCACAACATCGAAGGCCAAAGGGCCTGTTCTGTGCTGTAATGTTCTATGTTCTATGTTCTATGTTCTATGACTGATATGGTTAAACAGGATACGGCAGTGGGGTTTGTAAAGGAAAGCCCAGTCGAAGTAAAAGAAGTGAAAAAGAAGCCAAGTCAGGAATTGATTGATAAGAAGATGCCAGTCGCTTATTGTCAAGATTAGCCAGAGGACTGGGATAAAGGAATTTCATTTCTACTCTTTGCAATTAGGGATGCACCTAATGAATCAATCAAATTCAGTCTATTTGAATTGATTTTTGGTCATGAGGTAAAGGGGGCACTTAAATTGATTGAAGAGAAATTGGTGATTGATCATTCGAAGACTAATCATTGGACTATGTGTGAAATTTTAGGGAAAGGTTGAAAAAAGCAGGTGAATTGGCCAGACAACTTTTAAAAGTTGCACTGCATGTGATGTATTAGGAAGTGGGTAAGAAATCAAAATTTTGTAGTTTTGCTTGTGGGGATGAAGCCTTAGTATTGCTACTGATGGTCGGTGAATCTTCAAAAGCAAGGTTTAGTCAGTCCCATCAAATTAAAAGGAAATTGAGTGTGGTGACTTAATAGACAAAAACAAAAATGAGCTGATAATTTCAATAATTTTTGTATTTGAGTGTTGATGTGGTCTCATTCCTTGTTGAATGAAAGTGGTTGCTGTTACAATAGATTGAGAACAGGAGTTGTAAAAGCCATTATTTGCTCTTGTGGATTATTTATTGTGGGCAATAATTGCAATGCTTTACACTTTGGTTTAGCTTGAAAGGGGCTAAGAAGGTGTTAAATCTGTAAAATTTAAATTTAAGATTTCTTGAATTTAGTTTTGTTTTTGAGTTCACTGCAGTTGGCTTTTTTAAATGCTTTATTTTCACTCCAGTTTACAATATTGAGCATAAATGAAAGAAAATGCTGTGGAGTGGATGTTGGAAGCTGCCCTTTGTGTCTGTGTCATTGTGTAGATGTTTTTATTATGTTGTTTGCTTTAATGTTTTAATATTCTTCCCCCAGTTGCGATTTTAACATAGTGGGTTTGATACGGAGTTTAAAATCAAATGGGATTGGATTGGATTAAATTGAAATAAGATACATTTTTGAAATTCTTTGATGTTTAAATATAATCAATGGCCATGGCTGTGCTCAAGAGAGATTGGATATAAATGAGTACATACATGTGGGAAGTTACTTTGAATGCAATTTTTTTGGAAAATAAATTGAAATTTTAAAATGTAAGTTCGTAAACTGGAGTTTGAAATAACCAATTTGAATTTTGAATAATCCTGGGTTTAAATTGTGGTAAGAAAGGATTGAAAGCTTGGAGGGAACCATGTACTCTTCCTTTTGTCTTGGTTTGAAGAAATTGTGATATCAGCACATTGGAATGTGTTTCATTTCTTGTGTTCTTTTTTCTCATTATCTTCTGTTCCAAATTCATTGACAAAAAATTGATAGACATTGGACATTATGATTTTTTTTTAGTTTGACAGAGATTTTGAGACCAAATTAACTTATTTGGCTCCAAGCGGAGTGTATTTTTTGTTTTGTTTTCAATAGATGGCTCATGAATAACAAGTCTCGAGCTTGAAGACATCAAGATTGTTTATCACACAGTCTAATGATAATTGAGACCTGAAGAGTTTGGTTCATGCAGATTTTCTCACTGTTATCTTTTGAATTAAACTGGTTATACTTAAGCATTAGTTTCTGATATTTAACTGAATGAATAAATTGAGTGCATAAAATAGCCAACGCAGATAAATGGAAAGTTACCTAAATTCTACAGGGATAAATACATTTTGGTTTTTTTTTAACAAATAAAGGATCACGGATAGAGAGTCTGTATGATTTGAGGAAATAAACGTTTTTTTGTGGAAGAGGGATAAATTGAAACATATTCTCAGCTCATGATGTGATCACTTGAATGGGGGATAATTTTACAAAGTAGTGTCTGTTTGTTTTATATGTTTCCTATAATGAGGGAATGTTACCTGCAGGTAGTGCACATATAAACATGTAAAGTCTATTTGATTCAATGTACCTAAATATGAATAAGTTGGGAGTTAATTTTCTGTGAAAAGTTGAGGGCTCTGCAGAGTGTGAATGACATTACAACAAATGAAAGGATTTTTCCTTGTAACTAGAGATCTGGGATTGCAGGAGTTAAGTGCTTAGAAGAGAAACAAAAACTGTGCAAATCATGTTATTCACAAATAATATTTTGCTAAAAGTAGATGAAATGATGAAGGAGTTCCCTCTACAATTTGTTAAACTGGGAGAAGATCATTTGAATTACTTCTTCCCTGTACTTTGGGTGAATTGGGTCATAAAAGAAATAGCGCGTACCTGGGAATAGGAGTAAGAAGTCTGACAACATCAGGTTTAAGTCCAACCAATTTATTTGATAGTAAACTCACAAGCTTTCGGGGTTTGCCCCTTTGTCAGGTGAATGGAGAGTTCTGGCCTCAGTCCAATGCTGGCATCTCCACATTGTGGCAGTAGGAGACAGAGATTTTGAGCTATAACCGTAAGGTTAAATTTATAATGGGAATTGTGACAAAAAAGTGTTTATTATGCAAATTTCAATCATTTTTAAATATCAAGTACATTGGAGAGTTAAGGTTCCCCTTCAGTATCTTTAGGTACATGACTTTCCGAAATCCCAATGTAAATTTTGATTCCCTCTTTCATTTCTGCCAATCATTTATAATTGTCCTGTGCATAATTCTGAATGGTGTCATTATAAAAAATTTGAACACAGTTTCATATGGCAATGTTTCCTTTGAATTGGTATCAGTTTTATTGGATTTCACCAAAATGTGTTTAGCTTGTAGATGTCCCTTTCAATTTTGGGAGGTATATTTCTCATTTAACACAGATTGTTAAATCAAGAAGTGACAGTTGAGGAGCAAGAATGATTTAGCCATTCAAAAGGTTGCCAGAGGAGGGAGTTGATATAGCAACTACTATAGTGCAGGAATGTTCACTGTTAATACTCCCCATTTGACAAATCTGGATATCAAATTTCAAACATTAATCAGTCGGGTTAAGATAATTTGATTTGTACAATGGAAGTTAGGCAGTCAGACACATATTATTAAAGTAGATACCTGCTTATTGTCCAATTTGTAAGATAGAATGGAAAGTAATGCAACAGTTGCATATGGAAATATTGTTGAGGAACAAAAATTCCATTAATTTTAAATACAATATTTGTAATATGTTAATAGTTAGTTTGGCTGGATCTTGATACTACTTAGTTGGGAAAGAGTTTTGTCACGTGTTTCATTTCGCTATATGGTCCAGGATCAAGAGGAGGGATTGTGGACAGAGAGAATGGCTACGGCAAGAATTTAATAACAATAATGGCAATAGTGGCTTTAAAAAGGCTTTTCTGACTGAGAGTTAAGAATGCTGGGATTTTTTGATCAACATATTCATTAAAAGCAGATGCAGTTCGTAAAATTGCTCTGATCACAGCGTCATTTACAAGTAATTTCATCGGATGTTCAAAAAATGTGATTGGTTAACACCACTGGCTCATTTGCTCAGGGATCCAGTTGGCTGGATGATAGGGAATCTTCCAGAAGCAAGTGGAGAATTGTAGGTAAAGAAACATGTGGGTGTTCATTTGCCAGCGATAACTCAAAAGAGACCAGCTATCTCAAGAAGACCTGTACCCTGAAGGATGCTTCAGAGAAGAAGAAGATACATTGAGGCTATTTCTTGGTCAAGATTTTCCCAAGTGCGATAGTATCTATTTTCAGTTAAATACTTGAAGTTTATGTTCAGTTAAAATGCAGTTAAGAATTAAAGTTCGGTTGAAAGTTATGTTCAGTTAAAGATCAATAAAGAGTTGGTGAATTGCAACTGTTTGAGTTGCTACTAGAAGTGTTAAAGAAATAAATTGTTGAATTACTGTCTTTGTTTGTCTCATTAAACTGGCGTTCTTGGAAGGTGTTTAACTTAAAAACTGAATAACCCAATTCATTCCTCTTAATCCTCAATAATATCATTCACATCTTCCACTTCTTAACTACCTCTCATTCCAAACATTACAAGTTCCTTGCATTTTTTAAATGATATTTTTTGTTAAAATATTTGAACAGGAGCTGATGAATTTATATGAAAAAAGTGTGTGATGGTAAAAATTAATTTGTTCCCATCTGTGAGCTGAGTCACATTGATACTCTCAAAAACACACACATACAACCAGAGTGACAGAGTCCTCAGGAGAAACAGACATGCCTCAAAACTCAAAGCAGCAAGAAGCTTGACAGAGGTGGGAACTGAAGCCAAATAATCATAGACATCAGAATCTGAAATAATACCTCAGCCAGGCCAGTTACACTACCACATGCACATCACTATACTTGTAACTGCACAAATTGGAATATGAGGAATTTGTCAAATGTCTCACTCACCCTTTATAACCCTTCCTTCATAGAGTCAGATAATCCTATAATGCAGACAAATGTAACTTAACAAAGAACAACACAGCACGGGAAACAGGCCCTTCGGCCCAACGAGCCCGTGCTCCCATTTTAACAGCGTGAGTTCCCATTTCCACCCATGACCCTCGTCTATGTTTATGGAAATCCACATTGGAAACCAGATTGGGGAGACAACTTAGGGACAATTTCTTTCACCAAAGAGTACATCTTTGGGGTGTGGGAGGAAACTGGAGAAAACCCACGCAAGCACAGGGAGAATGTGCAAACTCCCACAGATACTGGACCAAATCCATGTATCTGCACAGCACAGCGATAGTCACTGAGCTGTCATGTTGCCCATCAAATGGTCCAGTTTAGGTGTACACTAACGACGTGAAGTGCTAGGACACCCTCAAAATCCAAGGGCAGCCCTCTCACGACCCATCGCGTGTATGTCCCTTGTTGGACAACAAGGTGGACCAAAGCACCTCTGGAATAAAAGAGAAAAACATCAAATACATGCACATCTTATGCAATTCCCAGGAAAATCCCAAGGCTCTTGATCCCTATTTAAAACAATCTTCTATATCCCTCCATCTCTATTCTGCTCATGTGTCTTAACAAGGACATCTTTTCTTCCAATCACTGTGACCCCATACACTTATCCTGGCTAATTCAACTAAATCATACATCTTGAGGGGCAAATTAACATGGCAAAACCACAGAGATACTGGGGGAATGTGTAAACTTCATGCCAAAGGCTGGGATTGATTGCAAGTCTCTGAGCAAATGAGCCACTGGTGTTAGCCACAGTGCCAATTCCAACACATGCATAGCAAAGAAACGAACAAAATTATCCAAAGGAAATAGCTCGTCCTGGATTTGAATCTGGGATCTCTTGAACACATTGGAAGCCCTTAGACCAACTAGCTAACACTAGCTTGTCAAGTCAACAAAAATGCACTTCCATTAACATCCAAAGCCAGTCCAACATTTGTGGTGAATGGTGAAAATGTTGGAAAAACTCAGGAGCATGTGTGCACAAGGAAACAAAACTCATCTTTCAGCTCCATCGCCTTTCACTAAATCTGTGAATGCTTAGAAATATGGAATGTTTTAACCAAGTGAAATCCAGGAGGGAGTAACAACAGGAAAGGACTCAGGCAGTGGAAGTTTCAATGGGAAAAGATTTCACTGTATGGCCTCAGCTTGAGGGAAAAAGTGAATCACAGAATGAGCCCATTCGAAATGTTTTCCCTCTCTTTGTTCCTGCTATTCTCTCAACTGTCTGTGTGTAAGCAAGGTCCACTGGATTGAGTCCAGAGATTTGGCATTTCTTGGAGGTGAGATTCAGTGTGTTGCCTCTGGAGTTTACAACAATGAGAGGGGATCCATTGAAAAGTCTGAAATTGGGAGACGGTTTGAAGGTGTACTAAGAGGCTCTTCCTACCCCCTTCCCCTCCCCTCCTCCTCCATCCCTGGGAGCATCTAGAATTAGACTCACATCTTCCAGATAATACATTCTCCAGCCAGTTAGGACTGAGTGAGGGGACAGACTTTCTTTATCCAAAGGAATGTGACCATTTGTGACTCTGTATCCCAGACTTCTGTGGATCATCAGTTGATGCGAATATTGAAGGCTCAGATGGAGAGGATTTTTTGGACTCTTAAGGGAATATTGGGATAGGATGAGGAATTGGTGTTGAAGCTGTGGATCTTATTCAGTGGTTCAATAGGACATGCAATGCCATTGATTCTCTGCGGTGCCAATACCCAGATATGATGCCAGCTGCTTCTTGCTGGTCCATTCATGAGTATTATCAGGCACTAGTAACATTTGTAGCAGAGTGGGATCGAATTCCATCACTGCCAGACTGATTTGCTGTCTTTTAATCTTTATGAATGCCTTTGGTTGAAGCCGTGATGGCTAAAATTTAATACAGTAGGGTATCATTTTGACAGGAGGAAGGAGCAGAGGTAATGAAAATATAAATTATTGTGCATAACCAACAGGCTTGTGGAATCAGTTTAATTGCTTCTCCAGAAAATTGCTTCCCCTTTATGTGTTAAAGTAGTGATTATCACGTTTGTTTCAGATACTGGAAAATCTGATTCAAAACAGGGCAAGAAACATTTCCAAATTATTTGTGTTCATATGAGCTTAGCTGCTGAATATTTTCTGCTCCAAGTCAGTAAAGGGAACAAACGAGGTTAATATTTTAGCTGGATGAGAGCTGGAAAAATAACATCAACAGTAAGCTCTTAGAAAAATCATGCAGCACATTGATCTATATGTGTGAATATATCATTTGATGTATATTGAATAACACATATGATATATATCATGTATAATATATGTAGGATCTGATCCAATTCTTCAGGTCACATCTTGTTTTCCATCTCAGACATCGTCACACCCATCAAAAATATCCTCAACAGCAACTCCCCATCCTATCCCGATATTATCTTACAGTTCAAAATTCTCTCCATCTCAGCCTTCAATATTCGTATCCACAGAAGTCTGGGACACAGAATCCCAAATAGTTACAAGCCTTTGTGTAAAGAAAGTCTTCAGTCTATTCCTCACTCCACAAGATTATGGGTACACTTACTGTGAAGCTTAACTAAACTAACAGAGCTCAGTAGTTAGAGCATGAGTTTTTTTTTATAAACCCAGAGGTTGCGCGTTCAATTTGCTTTGGAGCCTGGAACAAAATTTAGCTGATGGCTAGTAAACTGTGGAGAAAAGATTGAATAGGTTAGTGGGCAAGAAGATTTCACTGCGCAACGAGGGAATTCTCGTAAAAGTAGAGAGAATTTATTGAGAGGACTTATTTGAAAAAGCTCTGTGTTGATTTCGGTTTTTATTGCCAGGAGATTGGGATGTTAAATTGAGAGATCAGCCACAATTGGTTTCAAATCTATCACCATTCAGCAAAGACTACAGCATTGACAAAGAGATTGATGCTGTTTATACAAAATCGTAGCAGAGAAGGGGCAACGATTCCCCCTCACCTTGTCATTTGCATTATCTCTCGTACTAAAATCTCGCTGTATACTACAAACAGTAGCAGAAATGTTGGTAGCGGTGGGATTTGAACCCACGCCTCCATAGAGACTGGAGCCTAAATCCAGCGCCTTAGACCGCTCGGCCACACTACCACACATTTACATCACTACATAATTTATTTCATCATCTCTGGTACTCCTTCCTCATTCGTTGCCTTACTGTCGAGAGCAGTCTGCAAAATGATCCCAGCCCTCAGTGAAAATGTGCCGTTATCTCTCTCCATGCATTGAAATCAGAGATTTGTCAGTCAGATCATAGTGCAGGTTTAAGAGAACAATTACTCAGCAGTGTAACAGCGAAACCTCCTGAATCCATGTCATTAATAGTCACTGAGATTCAAAATCTAATCGAATTCTATTCTCTCCCAGTGATAGTTACAAAACATTTTTTCAACATTAAGAATCAATCCTGATTATAAAATAAAACAACAAACTCACACAAACACAGTACCAACAGCTAAGCATATAATAACAACAAATCCCGTGCAATTTTTATTTTTATCATTGTAGAGAATTTGGGTGTAGTGATACACAGGTCACTGAAGGTGGCAACGCAGGTACAAAGATAGTCAAAAAGGCATAGAGCATGCTAGCGTTCATTAGCTGGGGCACTGAGTTTAAGAATTGGCAAGTGATGTTGCAACTTTATAGAATGTTAGTTAGGATGCACTTGGAAATATAGTGTTCAATTTCTGGTCTCCACACTACAGAAGGATTTGGAGCCTCTGGAGAGGGTATAGATAAGAGTTACCAGGATGTTTCTTGAAAACTGCAGAGAAATCCATTGTCAATTTGTCAGACTACACACTTCAACCAAATGAAATTGAAGTTCTCAACTGAGGGCTCAATTTCTGCCCCACCACCAAAATAGATCCCATCAGTTTTGTAGCAGACGTAGAAGAATTCATCAGGCGAATGGGGATGCGGGAGTTCTTCCGCAAACTCCAAGAGGCCAACAACAAATACAATGAGACAATGAAACAGAACAGCAGACAGAGAGATCCGCAGTGCAGCGACCGAAGAGGAAAGAGTCGAATTGGACTCCTCCGGAAAGCCGCTGTCCTCAACGTGACATGTATGCCCAATCCGTCAGGAAGTGCCTCAATGTTCATCAAGGTAGCCTCGAACATCACCCAAGCACAATGCAATGCCATCCGCACTTTCAAGACCAATTGCAATGTTGTCATCAAACTAGCAGACAAAGGAGGGGCCACCGTCATACTGAACCGATTACTGCAAAGAAATGTAACCACAACTGAACAACAAGGAACACTACAGACCCGCAGATCCAAACAAAGAACATACTCATCAACTCAACAGACTGATCAAGACAGTCAAGCCGGACCTTCAGTGCACTCTCTGTGCTCTCGTCCCACATACTCCCCGTGTTGGAGATCTCTACTGCCTCCCAAAGATACACAAGGCAACACATCTGGCCGTCCCATTGTATTGGGCAATGGAACCCTATGCAAGAATCTGTCCGGCTATATCAAGATTATCCTGAAACCCATTGCACAAAGAATCCCCAGCTTTTGTCGTGACACTACAGACTTCCTGCAGAAACTCAACACACATAGAGCAGTTGAACCAGGGACACCTCTTGTCACAATGGATGTCTGGGCGCTCTACACCAACATCCCCCACGACGATGGCATTGCTGCAACTGCCTCAGTACTCAATGCCAACAACTGCCAGTTTCCAGACGTAATTTTACGACTCATCCGCTTCATCCTGGACCACAGTGTCTTCACCTTCAACAACCAGTTCTTTATCCAGACACACGGAACAGCCATGGAGACCAAATTTGCACTTCAATATGCCGATATCTTCATGCACGGGTTCGAACAAGACCTCTCCACTGCTTTAACCGATGCGTAACACTAGAATATCGATGTTCACTGTCAGTCCAAAGGAAAAAAATGTCAATCATTGAAACAACTATATGATGACATCAATAAGTTCCATCCCACCATCAGACTCACCATGGTCTATTCTCTGGAATTGGTTACATTCTTAGACACACGCATCTCCATCACCTCAGCACTTCACTGTAATGCAAGCTCATGGATAATCTCATGATGTTCCACTTCTCCCGCTTCCACTTTAAACAAGTTAAAAAAGCCATTCCCTATGGACAAGCCCTTTGTAGAAACAGGATCTGCTCAGATGAGGAGGATCACAACAGACATCTCCAGACGCTGAAAGATGCCCTCGTAAGAAAAGGATATGGTGCTCAACTCATTGACTGACAGTTTCAACATGCCACAGCAAAAAACTGGACCGACCTCCTCAGAAGACACTGTATCCTTCATCATCCAGTACTTCCCCAGAGCAAAGAAGCTACGATACCTTCTCCGGAGCCTTTGACATGTCATTGATGAAGACGAACACCTCACCAAGGCCATCCCCACATCCCCACCTCTTGCCTTCAAACAACCGCACAACCTCAAACAGACCTTTGTCCGCAGCAAACTACCCAGCCTTCAGGAGAACAGTGACCACGACACCTCATAACTCTGCCACAGCAACCTCTGCAAGAAATGCTAGATCATCAACGTGGATGCCATCATCTCACATGGGAACACCATCCACCAGGAATATGGTACATACACTTGCAGCTCAGCCAACATTAAACAAAGTCAATTGAGTTTGCACAGATGCAATGCAGTTCTGAAGAAAAGTCATTGACTAAAGAAATATTGAAAAAAAGCTTCACTTTTCACAGATGCAGACAGATTAGCTGACAATTCCGAGATGTCCTTTTTTTTAATTGCAGATATCAATCATCTACACCAAGCATCGACGGCATTTTTTGTTTTGCTTAATTGGTGAGTTTTCAGAATGTGGAACTTGTTGCGAAAAATTACTTTGGGATCTTCTCTGAACTGAAAAATTATATCTAAAGTGTGAATAAGATCATCTCCAGCTGAAAATGGAAAGAGATTCACTCAGTCATCCCATTTACTGATAGGATAGCGGAGTCACATTGGAGAGAGACCATTCAGTCACATCATGGTAGTGAAGAGATGGGTGTGACCCGGGATTTCCTCAGTTTTCTCCAGCTATAAAACTTCCAAGGATTTCATCCACAATCTGCGCATTCTTACTGACAAGACGCAGTTTAAATGTGTCTGGGGAAGAAGTCATTTGTTCCCTCCGCCTATTGAGAATCTAGTGAGTACATGTCTAACTATGAATTTGCTAAGACCAAGTCAATATGCTGTACTTGGTTGAAGTCATTAGGTTACATTTTAGCCTCATTTGAAGCAATTTTTTAAAGCAGCATCTCGGCCTTTTGGCTAAGATGCAAATAAGATTGAAACTTGGAGGAGGAGCTATGCCTACTCCAATCAGCTTGGATCATATAGATCAAGCCCAGGACAGGAGTTAAGAGCCTGTTCTTGTTAGCTTGGATTGGGAATGTCTCAACTTGTTGAGACTCTAAATTGGATTTGATTGGGTCAAATTGGAAATAAAAACAAATTACACCCAGGATAGAGTTTGGGGGGGGTCCCGTGTTCTCTGGTTGTGATATTAATCGATTTAACAATGTTATATTTTGTTTGGTGATGTTTTAATCACAATGGAATGAAGACAGTTCAGCATTGGTTACAGTGCAGAATGTCTTGAAAGAGAACAAAAAAGAAATTTCACCCAGGATAAAGCTTTGGATGGAGGGTCTTGTGTTCTCTGATTGTGATATTAATTGATTTAACAATGTTATATTTTGTTTGGTGATGTTAATCACAATGTAATGAGGAGACAGCCCAGAATTGGGTAGAAGGTCCTCTATCCTCAGCAGGGAAGGTGCTGGCGCAGGCGCAGTGGCCCTCTCCCAATGCAGCGACTGGATATGGTGCTGCTGCTCTTCCCGGGGACAAGTTACCGATTTGATTTTTTCCGGAGGCGAATGGACGCGGCGGAATAGGTGGGGAGACTTCCTAAACGCCCAGTGGAGGTGGCGGACATGGTTAAAAGCAGCCGGGACGGTGTCTAAAGCCCGGGCAGTAATGGTGGGGGCCGGTTGCCTAGTTACGGGCCGCCATCTTTGTTGGGGGCAATGGGCCTCTTGGGCTTCTCCTCCCCCAGGGAATGGTGTGAACATCTACCCTGGATTCAGATAGCTTTTAAACACTCCTTTTAACAGGGGACTAGAAGGAGAACAGTTTATACACACGCACAAATTTCAAACCAAGAGAACTGCATGCCTCTGAATTTCCATTTCGGATTTATGGTGATGGGTTTTTTTCCCCTACAAAAAATGAGGTGGGAATCTCAAGCCAAACGTGAGATCAAAACCGTGTCCTATTCGTAAGTCTGTCTGTGGAAAATGATTTGTGATGTGGAGATGCCGGCGTTGGATGGTGGCACACTGGTTAGCGCTGCCGCTTCACAGCTCCAGGGTGCTGGGTTTGATTCCCGGCTCGGGTCGCTGTCTGTGTGGAGTTTGCACGTTCTCCTCGTGTCTGCGTGGGTTTCCTCCGGGTACTCTGGTTTCCTCCCACAGACCAAAGCTGTGCAGGTTAGGTTGATTGGCCCATGCTAAGAAATTGCCCCTTAGTGTCTAGGGATGTGTAGGTTAGAGGGTATAGTATGTAAGGATATGGGGATAAGTCCTCTGTGAAATTGTGTTAGGTGCAGACTCGATGGGCTGAAGGGCCTCTTTCTGCACTGTAGGGTTCTATGATTGTAAACACAGTAAGAAGTCTGACAACATCAGGTTTAAGTCCAACTGATCTATTTGATCAAATAAATAAGTTGGACTTCAAGCTGGTGTTGTCAGACTTCTTACTGAAAATGGTTTAAACTTCTGTAAGACTAAAAATGGTGGAGGGGAGCTGTTTCATGGAGGGAATTTGAAAAGAAGGATGTGAATTTTAAATTGAGTTTGCTGTTTAACTGGGAGCCTGTATTGATCCCAGCAATGACAGAGACAGAAGCCGCAACTGGTGCCCACACAAGCCTCTTTACCACCGTAAATACTGATCCCAGTAATATGATGGTTGCTGTGTGGGTCAGTGAGTACAGGGTGATGGGTGAATGAATAGGGAATGATTGGAGAAATTCGGAAACATGAGACAGGGCCAAGTTGACTAGTGTGACTGATTTGGAAACCCATTCTTGGAGATGACGTACAAATTTGGTCAGAAGGTGAACTTATGGTAAAATATTTCACTGTAGCTGTGAAGGGTCTGGTTCAGCCTCAGTCAGTTGTCAGGGAAAGGGATGGGTTGGAGTTTGTAGCAGGGTCCAAAAGCAATGACTTCAGTCTTCCCATATTTTAATGGAGGGAGTTGCTCTTCATCCAGCACTGGAAGTCAGACAAGTTAGAATAGAACATAGAACATTACAGCGCAGTACAGGCCCTTCGGCCCTCGATGTTGCGCCGGCCAGTGGACCCTCTAACCTAAACTATTCCAATAGTTTATATGATGGTGATGATGGTGTTTATGTACACCTTCTACCCTGACGTGCCTGGTGGTGGAGTTTTAAGGTTTGCGAAATTCTGTCAAAATTATCATCAAGTTGAAAATCTGAAAGTTAATCTCTCACTTTCATCGCCTACCACACACATATCCCTGTTTCCCTTTCTTTCTCTGTCACCCTTTTTTGATATCTGTTCTGATAGAGGACAGAGTCTTCTGCAAATCCAGATCAGGTTACAGGTTCTGTTCCCTGAAGGACATCATTGAACCAGTTGGGTTTTTGCAACAATCCAGCACCTTTCATGGTCATTTTTTCCTACTGGCAGCCCCACAAATTACCAGATTCATTCAGCTCAATTACATAATCTATTTTTGTGGGTTCTCTTTCACTCCCTTTTTTTCTTTTTGAAACCAATTTCACAGAGTATTCGAAGTGGAACATTTGCAATCACAAGCAGGAACCGAACTTCAATTCTGGAATCAGACTGTCGCCCAATCTATCATAACCTGAATTTTATTGCATTTTGAACATGGAAGGGGAATGGACTATTCACAGAGGGAAGAAACCGTGGAAGTGTGAGGACTGTGAGGAGGGATTCAGATCCCCTTCTGAATTAGAAACTCATCGACGCATTCACTCTGGGGAGAGGCCATTCACTTGCTACTTGTGCACGAAAGGGTTTGCTCGATCATCCAACTTGCAGGCCCACCAGCAAATTCACACAGTGGAGAGATCATTCACCTGCTCCGAGTGTGGGAAAGGATTCATTCATTCCTCTGACCTGCTGCAGCACCAGCGGATTCACAGCAGAGAGAGGTCATTCACCTGCTCCGAGTGTGGGAATGGATTCACTTGTTCCTCTGACCTGCTGATACACCAGCGGGGTCACACGGGCGAGAGACCGTTCGTCTGCTCGGAATGTGGGAAGGGATTCACTCGGTCATCCCATCTTCTGAAACATCAGCGAATCCACACCGGGGAGAGGCCGTTCACTTGCTCCGAGTGTGGGAAGGGATTCACTCAGTCGTCCAACCTGCTGCAACATCAGCGAGTTCACACTGGGAAGAAGCCATTCCCCTGCCCTGAATGTGGGAAAGAATTCACTCGATCAACAGGGCTGCAACAACACCAGCGAGTTCACACTGGGGAGAGACCATTTACCTGCTCCGAGTGTGGGAAAGGATTCACTCTCTCGTCCAACTTGCTAAAACACCAGCGAGTTCACACCGACAAGAGACCTTTTAAATGTTCAGACTGCGAGAAGTTCTTTAAAAGTACCCGGGACCTGATGTCCCATCAACGTGTTCACACCGATGAGAGACCGTTCAGGTGCTCTCACTGTGGTACTGGGTTCAAGAGGTCATCTCTGCTAACTCTGCACCAGCGAGTTCACACTGGAGAGAAACCGTTCATCTGCTCTGAGTGTGGGAAGAGATTCACTCAGTTGTCCAACCTGTTGACACACCAGCGCATTCACACTGGGAAGAGACCGTTCATCTGCTCCCAGTGTGGGAAGGGATTCACTCACTCCTCCAACCTGCTGAAACACCAGAAAATTCACACCGATGAGAGGCCTTTTAAATGCTCAGACTGTGGGAAGGGCTTTAAAGGTTCCAGGAACCTGGTGTCCCATCAACGTATTCACACCGATGAGAAAGCATTCAGGTGCTCTTACTGTGGGACAGCATTCAGACGATCATCTCAACTCAATGTACACCAGCGACTTCACTCACGGGAGAAACTGTTTATCTCCTGTGAGTGACTGCTGAGACACCAGTGAGTTCACAAATAACTGTCACGTTGGACTCTGTTTGTCAATCAAATCCAGGACTGAACCATGTTCACTGGGATTTGTCTTTGCTGATATTCATAAACTCCAGCCCAGTTATGGATGTTAGTGTTCTGGACAAAAGTCAGATCAGCTTTGTGTTACACACACACACACACACACACACACACACACACACACACACTGTTGTTTTTCTAAGCTTATTTGTAAATGCAACTGTGGGGAATTTACTGGTAATTATGTCCATGGCTGAAAAATTTTCATTTGGGGATTATTCCTGCTGATGTTAATAAACTCATGCCCATGATGTGTGTAAATATTCTCAATTTTTTTCTAAGATGACACTGGAGCGAGGTGTGTAAGCTGTACCCAGCATACCTTCTAATTCTATCTTTTACAGTCATTCTATGCTTCTAAAACTTCACTCTCTTTTAAACTCTCTAACAATGCTTTAATACAATTTATTCTTTCTCTGTGTTCTAGCTTTGACTAACACTACATTTTGCACCCTCTCATTTCCTTTTTTATGAACAGTATGCTTTGTATAGCGCAAGAAGCAATACTTTTCACCATATGTTAATACATGTAATAACAATAAATCAAGTTTAATCAAATCAGTACAGTTGAGCAAGTCACCTTTGTGTTAAATGCACAGTGCACTGGAAACTTTTAATATCTCTAGTTAGCTCCTTTTGAGGGGCTCTCCTCCCCTGTCTCCTCCACCATCACCTCCAACACATTGAGGAGTTCATGGAGTTTCCTTGGCACTAAGATTGGGACAATCCTATCAGTTATCTCTGCTGCTTCCCTCCCTTCCACTAATCCACCTGGATAAAATGTCTGTAACGTCCTTCAGTCTGAACTCATGTCTTGCTACAGTTTCTCTCCTATATCCTGTCACGTCCCCTGCCATGCTCATCTTGTCCATGATGGCACCAGACTGAGTGAGAATGTGAGTAGTGAGGAGGAAGCAAGGAGAATTCAAGAGGACTCAGACAGTCTGAGGGAAGGATTTAAGCATAGGAATATGCAAATAAGATTGATGTTATCCACTTTGCTATAAGTGAATATTAAATGAATGTGGTGTATTTTTGAACTAACAAGAGGTTGGGAAGTTCTGATGTCCAGAGAGACCCATGTGTCCGTGTTCATGGGTCAGTAAAAGCTAGCATGCAGGGACAGCTATTTATATGGAAGACCAATACTGCATTGGCCTTCATCACTTGAGGATTTGAGTACAGGAGGAAAGATGTCTTGTTGCAAATGTATTGAGCTCTGATCAGACTTCACCTGATCTTCTGGGCACAGTTCTGTTGCCCTTATCAAAAAAGGGTTTACTTACCATGGAGGGAGTGTGACAGAGGTTCGCTAGTCCCTGTGGTGGTAGAATTGACTTAGGAGAGATTGAGGAGACTGTATTCCCTAGAGCTCTGAACATGAGGGGCGACCTCACTGACATTTAGAAAACTCTTGTAAGGTGTGATGGGTGGACGTAGACACAATGTTTTTCCTGGCTGGTGAATCTAAAACCAGGGAACACAGTCTCAGGATAAGGTCATTTAAAGTGAGCCCATACATGGTTTTAACTGATATACCAGCAACAATGTTACTTTGAGAAGTCTTCAGAAGGACAGAATTTGAGTGTGGGGCATTGCTGGAGAAATTGAGAGATAGGATTTATCCAAGAAAGCAGCAAGATTTAAAAAGAATGGGACAACACTGGACTCAAAGACACAATCCTGAAAGTTTTCAGGTATTACCAGCTGAGCCAGCGTGGTGTGGCATGTCTCTTATCACAGTGAGGTAACTCTGTGAATGCAACAAGGAATTGACCACCAGAAGTCCAAGGCTCCAATACTTTCCACTCAATCACCATTCACAGCTACATCTCCTTCCAGACATCATGATCCTTTTCCCTCAGGATTTGTTCCCAGATTTAATATTTTCCTGCTTTTTATCGTCGTTGTGAAATGAATTCACTTCAATATCCAAAACAAACTGAGTTGCAAACCTGATGGGCAAACAATGGGAAACGAGTCACTGGGGTTACACGAATCCTATGGTGTTCATTTTCAGATTCGCAACACTTCGCTTTTAAATTAAATGAAGGAAGTTGGTGTTAATTTTATTTGTGACTCTCACTCTGGTATTGTGTAAATGCTGCTCGGACAGTAGTGAATGGATGCAATCTAACTACATTTTCCTGAGCCTCTGCTGTTGTATTGGGAGGTTTGATCTGTGTTGGAGTATTGTGTGTCCTAGTGCACAGTAACCCACTGAACCTGCAGTCATTTTGATTGAGCTTTCGGCTCAATCATCACATGCTGAAACACCAGCACGTTCAAACTACAGAAACCATTCACCTCCACTGTGTGAAGAGAGTTGGTCCATCCATCTCACTGAAACATTAGTGTACTCGCATTGGCAGAGACTAGTCATCTGCTTAGAGTATGGGAAGGGAGTCACTCAGTTATCTCATCTTTTGATATGCTCTCAAGGTCAGACTGGATTCAGTCTGAGCTTGCTCTACCTCAGCGAGTTAATACAGTGGTGAGACTGTGCACCAGCTCTGACTGAAGGAAGGTGATAAGAACTATGAGTTGGCAATTTAGCACCCGGAACCTGCTTCACCATTTAATATAATCATGGCTGATCTTCACTCAGTCTCAACTTCTTGCTATTCCCCATAGTCCTTCAAACCCATTACTAATTAAAAATCTGTCCACCTCTTTCTTAAATTAACTTAGTGTCCCAGCATCCATCAGCTTTGGGGTAGCAAATTCCACAGATTCCACAGCAAATTCCAAAATATCAACCCTTTGGGAAGTAATTTATCCTCATCACTGTTATATTTCTGCTACCCCCTTATCTTAAAATTATAACCTCTTGTTCTCAATTTTTGAACTAACAAGAGGTTGGGAAGTTCTGATGTCCAGAGAGACGTGTGTGTCCTTGTACGAGTTACGTCCTTTCCATTTTTACTGTGTCACCACCCTTTATAATCTTGTACTTTATAATCCTCTCATTCTTCTAAACTCCAGGGAGTATAGACCTAATCTCTCTAAAGAAAGTGCTCTCATCTCCGGAATCAATCTGGTGAACCTCCTCTGAACTGCCTCCAGTGTAACTACATTGCTCCTCAAGTAAAGGAACCAAAACTGTGCACAATATTCCAAGTCTCGGCTCACTAATGCTTTGTTCAGTGTCAGCAATGCTTATTTAGTTCAACAGGTTTATTTGCTAGCACAAGCTTTCGGAGTGCTGCTCCTTCAACAGGTGAGTCACTCACCCGATGAAAGAGTCTCAAGTTTCCTACATTTTACCATCTTCCCTTTTTGGACAAGGGTGTAATAGTTGCATCTTTCAAACCATTGGAACCTTTCCCACATACAGGGAATTTTGGAATATTGTAATGAATGGGTCCACTAATTCCAACACCACTTCCTTTAAAACCTTAGAATGTTGGCCACTGGGACTTGGCTACCTTTAATTCCAATAGTTTGCTCAGTACATTTTTCCTAGCGATGATGATAGTTCTAAGTTTCTCCCTCTCTGTAACTTCTACATTTTCTGTTACTATTTGGATAGTGCGTGTTTCGAAAATTGAAGCAAAACATTAATTTAGTGTCTCAGCCATTTCTGTATTCACCATTATCAACTCCCAACCTCATCTTCCAAGGAAATCATTATTCATTTTAGCTGTTTACTTATAGAAGCCTATATACCTATAGAAGGTTTTGCTTTCTGTTTTTATATTTTGCACTAATTTTTTTTCAGCGAGTTTGTCTCCACCACCAACAGCAGTCGATTCCACTCACTCACCACGCTCTGAGTGAAAAACTTACTAAGAATTTAGCAACACCAATTTTTAATCCAACCAATTTATTTGATAGTAAATCCGCAAGCTTTCAACACTCTTGTGTCTTCCTCAGGCAAATGCAGTGTTCTGGTCTGCAATAGCACACATCAGCACAGACAGTCAGAGATTGCTGATTAGAATGCGAATCCTTACATCTAACCTGCTATTCAAGTGTTAAAGTGGCTAACAATGTGTGGGAAGGGAATCCTGAGCATTGGTTAGAGAATTGTGTATTTTCTCCAGACAGCACAGTAAGTGAGGTTTTTTGCTAAACCAGGCAAGTTATGGGGGTTACAGATAGTGTGTCATGAAGCCAAGATCCCTGTTAAGACCGTCCTCCATGTGTGCGGAGCTTGGCTATCAGTCTCTGTTCAGCGACTCTGCGCTGTCGTGTATCACGAAAGCCCCCTTGAAGAACATTTACCCACAGGTCAGAGGCCAAATGCCCATGACTGCTGAAGTGTTCGCCCACAGGAAGGGAACTGTTTTGCCTAGTGATTGTTGAGCAATGCTCATTCATCCGCTGTCGTAGTGTCTGCATGGTCTCCCCAATATACCATGCTTCTGGACATCCTTTCTTGCAACTTATTAGGTAGACAACGTTGGCCGAGTTGCAAGAGTATGTACCGTGCACCTGGTGAATGGTATCCTGAAAAACTTACCCCCAACATCTCCTCTCTGGAGTACTTTATACAGTACTGGTCTCCTTATTTAAGGAAATGAGTGTAAGTACATTGGAAGCAGGTCAGAGAAGGTTTGCCAGAACAATGACTGGAATAGGTGAGTTGTTTAGTGAGGAAAGGATGAACAGACCAGGCTTGTAGCCGCTAGAGTTTAGAAGAGTAAGAAGTCACTGGATTGAAACTTAAGAATTCCTGAGGAGTCTTTGCAGGGTGTATCTGCAAAGGGTGCTTCCTCTTGTGGGAAATTCTAGAACAAGTGGTCCCTGTTTAAAAATAAGTTGTTCATTTAGGACCGAGATACGGTGAATTTTGTTCGCTAGGGTTCAGAGTCTTAGGAACTCTCTTACTTAAAAGGCAGGTGAAGAAGAGCCTTTGAATATTTTTACGGTAGATTCCTGAAAAGGTTATCATGGTAGACTGGGGTTGAAATAACATCAACCATAAACTTATTAAAAAGCAGAGCAGGATCAAGGTGCCAACTGGTCTATTGCTCCTAATTCAAATGGTCACATGTGTAATCTGCAGTTAGAAAGGAGGAAATACCCAAAAATGAACAAGCCAGAGTCAGGGCATCAATTTATATTTTATTACGGGAAAAGTAAGATATGGATTGTGTGTCTGCAACAATCTTTCATTCAACAGGTATCAACGTGTTAATCTACAGCCCAGATACAGGGACATTATCAGCGTCAGAAAGAACAATAATACATTAAATATCAACATAATCTACAGTCCAGTTACAGCGTTATCAGTAACAGAAAGAAAGGCAACTTGCAAACAAATCAAACCCATCAGATTAAATGGAGTTTGTTTGTGGATGTGACTTAGATCAGAATTCTCTCGAGTCACTTGTGGGTTTTCTGGTGTCTCACTAAGGTGGATGAACGACAAAATCCCTTCCCGCACTTGGAGCAAGTGAATAGTCTCTCCCGAGTTTTAACTGCTGAGCGTTTCGGAGGGTTGGATGGCTGAGTAAATCCCTTCCCACGCTCGGAGCTGGACAAACGTGTCTGCCTGGAGTGAACTCGCTGGTGTCTCAGCAAACGGGATGATCGTGTGAATCCCTTCCCACACTCAGAACAAGTGAATTGCTTCTCCTTACTATGAACTTGCTGGTGTCTCAGCAGTTTAGAAGACTTAACGAAACGCTTCCCACACTCGGAGCAGATATAGAGTCCCTCCCCCGTATGAACTCGTAGATGTTTCTCCAGACCAGACGAACGTGAGAATCCCTTATCACACAAGTAGCAGATGAATGGACTCTCTCCAGTGTGAATAGGCTGATGAGTTTCTATCTCAGATGGAAAATTCAATTCCTTCCCGCTACCCTCACAGTTCCAGCCCATCTCCCCGCTCTGATCGGTGTTTTCTCCTTCCACGTTCAAAATCTGAAAAGATTCAGCTGTTGATAAATTGGGTGACTCTGCCTGATCCTGATGTGATGTTTGGGTTGAGTTTTTCGACTGCAAATCCTCCCCTTCTAATACCCTGTGAAATTGATTTAAAACAGAAAAAAGGAAGTAAGAGAGAATGCACAAAAACACAAAGGCAGGTTGTGAAATTAAGCTGAATGAATCTGGTAATTTGTGGGGGAAAAAGCAATCGTGAAAGCTGCTGGATTATTCATAGGATCATACAGTGCGGAAGTAGGTCATTTGGCCCATCGATTCTATACCGACCACAATCCCACCCAGGCCCTATTCTCATAAGCCCGCATATATATCCTGCTAGTCCCCCTGACACTATGAAGATTTTAGCATGGCCAATCAATCTAACTGACACATCTTTGTAATGTGGGAGGAAACTGGAGCACCTGAGGAAACCCATGCAGACATGGGGAGAATGTGCAAAGTCCGCACAGACAGTGACCCAAGCTGGGAATCGAACCTGGGTCCCTGGCATTGTGAGGCAGCAGTGTTAGGCATTGTGCCACCATGCTGCCCAATAACTGTAAAAACCCAACTGGTTTGCTAACATCCTTTGGGAACGGAACCCAACGTGGGCTTCGTAACAGGTGAGAGAAGCAGAGGGTGAAGGAGAGAGATTTTATATCCATTTAGCTTGACTGGAAATCTAACAGATTCTCCTGAGCCCTAAACCACCTCCACAACCTAGAACCCAGGATGACAGGTGAATGTGAACACCATCACATACATGTTCCCCTCCACGAGGTAGGATGTTGGCATAATGGATAGGACCGCTGCCTCATCACACTGGAACCATGGATTTGGGTGCAGAGTTTGCACATTCTCCCCAAGTGTGTTTCCTCTTGGTGCTCCAGTTTCCTCTCACAGCCCAGACATGTGTGGATTAGGTTAATTGGACATGTTAAATTACTCTTTACTATCAGGGATATTAGCAGGGTAAATATGTAAGGTTGGGGGACAGGGTCTAATTGGGATTGTTGTCAGTATAGGTTCCCTGAGCTGAATGGCCTCCTTCTGCACTGTAGGGATTCTGTAATTCTAAGTCGTACACTGTTCTGACTTATCTGACAGCCAGGACTGGATGTGTCAAAATATCTTCTGTATATGTACTGGGAAGACTTTGACCTCAATCCCTGCTACAAACTTCAGTCCATAGGCACTGACTCCTTCCTCTCCCTGTCTTGACTCTGAACCAGACTGTTCACAATCATGGTGAAATATTTCACCCTAAGAAGAGCTTTCAATTGCATATCCACATCATCACCAAGCTTACCCTATTCCCATCTCAGTAACATCGCCTGACTCCATCACAGTTTCAGCTCATCTACTGCTAAAACTCTCACCTATTCCTTTCTTACCTCCAAATTTAACTATGCTAACACACCGGCCAACCTCCCACATTCTCATCCACAATTCTGCTGCCTGCATGGTTACTCACACCCAGTGTTGTTTACCTCTGATCTCACTGATTTACAAATGTTCCATCTTAAAAAATAGCAAAAATTCTCATCTTTGTTTTTCTCCATGTGACCATCTCTGCCTCTGTAACCTCAGTAAGAAGTCTAACAATACCAGGTTTAAGTCTTAAAGTCTTAAGTTTAAAGAGGCAAACCTGGTGTTGTCAGATTTCTTATAGAGGTTACAGAGACAGTTTACTATCTGATAGTTTACTATCAAACAGATTGGTTGGACTTAAACCTGGTGTTGTCAGACTTCTAACTGTGTTTACCCCAGTCCCAGTTCTACGCAAAGCTAGGTGTTATATTTACCTGTGCCAGTTCCTGCATTGCCCTGTGGTCTTTCTGGACTCTGCTGATTAGGTCAATTTAGCAGTAGTAGACCCCTGACTTTTGGGACCATGTAGGCAGGCTACTGTAACTGAGCCAACAGTTGTCCGGCAAGAGAGACATTCTTGTGAAACGCTCCACATCTGTAACCTCCTACAGTCACACATCCTTCAAGATCTCTACACTCATTTAATTCTGGCCCCTTCCACATTCCTGATATTAGTCACTCCATCATTAGTGATGTTTGTATGATTTGTGGCTGTGTCAAACGTTACTTTGTAATATTTCTGTGAAGTGACTTGGGAAATTTTATAACGTTAGAAGTGGAATGTAAAATACCGTTTACTCGGACTTAGATTGTTGTTAATGTCTCAAAGAGACATTGTAACTCAGACTTTGAAACAGTTTGATGGGCAAGTTGTTCCCATTCTGTCACTGAAAATTGAAAAACACTGCCTCCAATAAACATGGGGGAACAATATGTGATACCCCATTTTACCCCTGACAAAAGATACTGACGGTGCAGGTACCCTGCTGCACAATACCCTGGCGGCCCTGAACTCGGGTCTCTAACTGGGGAAAACGGATGAGCGGGAATTTCATTTTCGGGGCTCACTATTTAAACAACATGTTTAGAAACCTCTCCGCCCTCCCGCCGGTTATATGGACCGCTCCAGCCCGCGCTTTAACCCACTGACCCATCAGCGGTAATTGCTCCAAACTCCTCCATCGTAATAACCGCCTCCGCCGCCATTACTCACACTGCGCATGCTCCACTCCCCTTTCTCTCCGATTGGTTGGAGGACCAGCCTTTTTCCCGCTCGGTCCTCCAGCCCCGCCCCTCTCTTTCTATTGGTCCAGAGCTGCCGTCAATCAGCCGGGCATTCTGACGTCTTAAGAACATAAGAATTAGTAGCAGGAGCAGACCGTTCAAACCCTTGAGTCTGCTCTGCCATTCAATAAGACCATGGCTGATCTTTTTATGGATTCAACTCCACTTACCCGCACACTGACCATAACCATTAATTCCTTTATGTTCAAAAATCTATCTATCCTAGCTTTAAAACATTCAATGAGGGAGCCTCAACTGCTTCACTGGGCAGGGAATTCCACAGATTCACTAAACCCTTTGGGTGAAGAAGTTCCTCCTCAACTCAGTCCTAAATCTGCTTCCCGTTATTTTGAGGCCCCTTGTTCAAGTTTCACCCCCAGTGGAACAACTTCCCTGCTTCTGTCTTAACCATAATCTTATATGTTTCTATCAGATGTCTTCTCATCCTTCTGAATTCCAATGAGTATAGCCCCAGTCTACTCGGTCTCTCTTCATAACCCAACCCTCTCAACTCCGGAATCAACCTAGTGAATCTCCTCTGCACTCTCTCCAGTGCCAGTATATCCTTTCTCAAGTAAGGAGACCAAAACTGTACACAGTAACTCCAGGTGTGGCCTCACTGGCACCTTATACAGTTGCAACATAATTTTGCTGTTTTTAAACTCCATCCCTCTAGCAATGAAGGGCAAAATTCCATTTGCCTTGTTAACTACCTGCTGCACCTGCAAACCAACTCTTTGTGATTCCTTCACAAGGACACCCAAGTCCCTCTACACAGCAGCATGCTGCAATTTTTTTAACCATTTAAATAATAGTCCATTTTACTGTTATTCCTACTAAAACCTCACATTTACCAACATTGTACTCTACCTGCCAGATCCTCGCCCACCTAGACTATCTAAATAATTTTACAGACTTTCAGCATCCTCTGCACACTTTGCTCTGCCACTCATCTTAGTGTCATTTGCAAATCGTGACACACTGTAGTTGGTCCCCAACTCCAAATCATCTGTGTTAATCATAAACAATTGCAGTCCCAACACTGATACCTGAGGCACACCACTGGTCACTGATCGCTAACCAGAAAAACACTCATTTACTCCCATTCTTTGCTTTCAGTTAGTTAAACCAATTAAGCTAACCAGCCTATAGTTACCCGCCTTTTGTCTCCCTCCTCTCTTAAACAGTGGCTCACATTTGCTGGTTTCCAATCTGTGGGAACCATCCTAGGGTCCAATGAATTTTGGTAAATTACCACTAGAGCATTTGCTATTTCTTCCGCCATCTCTTTTAGTACCCTGGGATGCATTCCATCAGGACCTGTCTTGTCTACCTTTAGCCCCATTAACTTGTCCAACACCAACTTTTTTGTGACAATTCTCACCTGCCAAAGCCTTCTTGTTCTCAATTTTTGGCATGTTCTTTGTGTCTTCCACTGTGAAGACTGTTAGAAAATACCTGTTCAACACCTCAGCCATTTTCTCATTTCCAGTTATGAATCCCCTTTCTCATCCTGTAAAGGACCAATGTTTACTTTAGCCACTCTTTTTCATTTTACATATTTGTAGAAACTTTTGCTATCTGTTTTTACATTCTCCATTAGTTACTCTCATAATCCATCTTATTTTTCTTAGCTTTTTTGTGGCTTTCTGCTGACCTTTACAGATTTCCCAATCCTTAGGTTCCCACTAATCTTTGCCACTTTATATGCATCTTCTTTCAATTTGATAAACTCCTATACCCTCCTGATAATTTCAAATGCTGGGCGGGTCCACAGACTCAGGCTGACTTGCTGATTATCGGCAGCATTTTCTATTTGGGAATTAGAGATAGGTGGTCAGTTCTCCTCTGTCTGGGACTGGGGGATTCACACTCATTTTCCCAGGGCACTCATCATCACTGCAACTTTACTGGAGAAAGTCTCTGCAAAAATCCTGCCTGCTGTGTTTAACATTATCCAAACTGGAAAAATTTAGAGATTTGATGGGACAGAAAAATACCAGATAACATTTAACACAGAAAAGTATGAAATAATGCATTTCATCAGTTCAAACAGATAGACTAAATGGTGAAGGTTTATAAATTGCAGAAGAAGAAGAAAGAAGTGGATGATTCTAGTTAACATCTTGTCTTATTAATCAGCAGGGTCAAGGTTCCAGTATCAGCAACTTGAAAACTTTATTAAGAAATATAAACTGAGCAGGGAGGATGGTTATCAGGGACTGCAGTGCTGTCAGAAAGCAGTGTCATTCAACCCAGCTAATCCTCTCCCCGTCCCTTTAAAGGTGGAGAACTGGTTCATCCTGTCTCTAAACACATCCCATCCTGTTCACACGGAGAATGATGTGGAGATACTGGTTGACTGGGGTAAACACAGTAAGAAGTCTCACAACACCAGGTTAAAGTCCAACAGGTTTATTTGGTAGCAAAGCTAGTGGCATTTATTGCCAAAATAAACCAGTTGGACTTTAACCTGGTATTGTGACGCTTCTTACTGTGTTCACATGGAGAATCCCAGGGTAACTGTATCTACAAACACTCCTCATCCCACAATGAGAATCCCATTGTGGAGAACTGGAACATCTTGTCTCCAAACACATTCTAACCTGGCTGGCAAATGGGGAAAAAAGTGTTAACCGAGAATCATGTGCCCTTTTAGAGTGAAGGGCAAGGCTGGTAGGAGTAGCGAACACTGGTTGACTCGGGATATTGAGGCCCTGGTCAAGAAGAAGAAGGAAGCATATGACATGCATAGATAGCTGGGATCAAGTAAATCCCTTGAAGAATACAAAGGATGTCAGAGTAGAGACAAGAAAGAAATCAGGAGGGCAAAATGGGGTCATAAGATTGTTTTGGCAGAGAATTCCAGAGCGCTTCCACAAATACATAAAAGGCAAAAGAGGGACAGAATACAGCCTTTTAAGGATCAACAAGGTTTTCTATGTGCAGATTCACAAGAGATGGATGAGACATTAAAAGAATATTTCTCATCAGTATTTACTATTGAGAAAGGCATGGATGTTAGAGAACACGGGGAAATAGATAGTGATGTCAGAGAAGGAGGTGCTGGAAGTCTTAAAATGCAGCATGGAGGCACAGTGTTAGCACAGCTGTCTCACAGCGCCAGGGACCCGGGTTCGAATTCTGTCTTGAGTTGCTGTTTGTGGGGAGTTTACACATTCTCCCTGTGTCTGCATGGGTTTCCTATCAGTGTTCCAGTTTCTTTCCACAGTCTGAAAGATGTGATGGTTAGCTGCATTGACCTGAGCAGGCGGTGGAGTGTGATGAATATCACAGTAACTTCATTGCAGTGTTAATGTAAGCCTTACTGGTGATAAATAAATAAACTTTAACTTTAAATCCCCGAGACTTGATTAAGTTTATCTCAGGATGTTGTGGGAAACTAGCGGGTCCTCTAGCAGAGGTATTTGAATCATCAACAGCCACAGGTGAGATGCCTGAAGATTGGAGGGTGGCAAATGTTGTACTTTTGTTTAAAATGGGCTGTAGGGAAAAGCCTACAAGCCAGTGAGCCTAACACCTGTAGTGAATAAGTTGTTGGAAGGTATTCAAAGAGCAGGATCTATAGTCATTTAGAGATGCAAGTACTGATTAGGAACAGTTAGCATGGCTTTGTGATTGGAAAATCATGTCTCATGAATTTGATTGAGTGTTTTGAAGGGATAACCAAGAAGGTAGATGAGGACAGTGCAGTTGATCTTATCTGCATGGACTTTAGCAAGGCCTTTGACATGATACCGCACGGTAGGTTTGATTTATTATTCTCACATGTATTACTACACAGTGAACAGTATTGTTTCTTGCGCAATATACAACAAAGCATACCATTCATAGAGACGAAAAGGAAAGTGCAGAATGTAGTGTTACAGTCACAGCTAGGGTGCAGATAAAGATCAACTTAGTGTGAGGTAAGTCCACTGAAAATCTGATGGCAGCAGCAAATAATCTGTTCTTTTGGTATGTGACCTCAGACCTTTGTATTATTTTCCTGACAAAGGGGTGGAAGAGAGTATGTCCTTAATAATGCGGGGTGCTTTTCCAAGGCCGTGGGAAATGTAGATTGTGTCAATGGATGGGAGGTTGCTTTGTATAATAGACTGGGCTACATTCATGACATTTTGTACTTTTTCGCAGAGCAGGAGCCATACCAAGCTGGGATACACCAGAAAGAATGCTTTCTGTGGTGTATATGTAAAAGCTGGTGAGATATGCCAAATTTCCTTATTCTTCTGAGAAAGTAGAGGCATTGATGGGCTTTCTTAACTATAGTGTCAGCATGGAAGGACCAGGAGAGGTTGTTGGTGATCTAGACACTAAAAACTTGAAGCTCTTGACCATTTCTATTTCATCCCCGTTGATGTAGATGGGGCATGTTCTCCATTACACTTCCTGAAATTATTGATAATCTCTTTCATTTTGTTGACATTCAGGGTGAGATTATTGTTGCCACAGTTCACCAGATTCTCTATCTCATTCCTGTTCTCTGTCTCATCACTGTTTGAGATCCAATCCACTACGGTGGTGTCATCAACAAACTTGAAAATAAAGTTGGGAGGGGAATTTGGCCAATCATAGATACATAAGGAATACAGTAGTGGGGGGCTAAGGACACAGCCTTGCGGGGCACTGACATTGAGGATAATTGTGGAGGAGGTGTTGTTGCCTATCCTTACTGATTGTGATCTATGGGTTAGGAAGTTCAGGAGCATGTTGCAGAGGAAGGAGCTGAGGCCCAGGCTATGGAGTTTGAGCTGAGTATTGTACAATTAATGTGTTGAAGGCTGAGCTGTAGTCAATAAATAGGAGTCTGACATAGGTGTCTTTGTTGTCTAAGTGTTCCAGGGTTGAGTGCAGAGCTATGCAGATGGCGAATGCTGGACCTGTTGCAGCAGTAGGCAAACTGTGGTGGATGCAGGCAATAGAACATAGAACATAGAACATTACAGCACAGAACAGGCCCTTCGGCCTTCGATGTTGCGCCGACCAATATAAAAAGCAATGCCCCTCCAAACTAAACCATTCCCTTCTCTTCTATATACTTATCAACTAACCTCTTAAACGCCACCAAACTTGGCGCATCTACAACTGCTGCAGGCAGGGCATTCCACTCCCGAACCACCCTTTGGGTAAAGAACCTACCTCTGATATCCGTCCTATAACTATCACCCCTTAATTTAAAGCTGTGTCCCCTCGTGCTAGCTTTCTCCATCCTAGGAAAAAGGCTATCACTGTCCACCCTATCTAAACCTCTAATCATCTTATGTGTTTCGATTAGGTCCCCTCTTAGCCGCCTCCTTTCTAACGAAAACAACCTCAAATCCTTCAACCTCTCTTCATAGGACCTGCCCTCCATACCAGGCAACATCCTGGTAAACCTCCTCTGTACCCTCTCCAATGCCTCCACATCTTTCTTATAATGTGGGGACCAGAACTGCACACAATACTCCAAGTGCGGCCGCACTAGAGTTTTGTACAGTTGCGACATGACGTTGCGGCTCCGAAATTCAATCCCCCTACCAATAAAAGCCAAGACTCCATATGCCTTCTCAACAACCTTCTCGACTTGACTGCCTACTTTCAGGGATCTATGCACATATACACCAAGATCCCTCTGTTCATCTAAACTACTAAGAATCCTACCATTTGCCCTATACTCTACACATTTATTATTTCTGCCACAGTGCATTACCTCACACTTTTCATGGTAGCTTTTCAAACTGGACGCTGTGACTAGTGGAGTGCCTCAGAGATCGGTGCTGGGTCCACTGTTATTTGTCATTTATGTGAGTGATTTGGATGAGAATTTAGGAAACATGGTCAATAAGTTTGCAGATGACATCAAGCTTAATAGCATAGTGGACAGTGAAGAAGGTTATCTATGGTTGCAATGGGGTCTTGATCAATTAGGCCAGCAGGCTGATGAATAGCAGATGCAGTTTAATTGAGATAAATGCAGGATGATGCAATTTTGCTAGATCAAACCAGGGCAGGTTTTACTCAGTTTATGGTATGGCATTGGGAAGAGTTTTATAAAAAAGTGATCTAGTACAAGTTCACGGCTTCTTGAAATTGGAGTCACAGATGGATAAGGTGGTGAAGAAGGCATTCGGCATGTTCGGTTTCACTGGTCAGAACACTGAATACAGGAGTTGGGATGTCCTATCGAAGTTGTACAAGACATTGGTAAGGCCACACTCAGAAAACTGTGTACAGTTCTGGTCGCCCTATTATAGAAAGGATATTATTAAACTAGAAACAGTGCAGAAAACATTTATTAGGATTCTACCAGGACTTGACAGTTTGAGTTATGAAGAGAGACCAAATAGACTGGGACGCTTTCTCTGATGCATAAGAAGCTTAGGGGTGATTCTACAGAGATCTATAAAATAATGAGCGGCACAGATAAGCTAGATAGTCAATAGCTTTCCAAAAGATAGGTAGTCTAAAATTAGAACACAAAGGTTTGAGGTGAAAGGAGACAGAAACTAAAGGGTCAAGAGGAGCAATTTTTTTCACACAGAGGATGGTGAGTGTCTGGAATGAGCTGCCAGAGGCAGTAGTAGAGGGGTACAATTTTGTCTTTTAAAAAGCATTTAACAGTTACACGGATAAGATTGATGTAGAGAGATATGGGCCAGACATAGGTAATTGGGACTAGTTTGATGATTAACAAAAGGGTCAGTTTCCATGCTATAAACCTTTATGACTCTACATAGAGAATCTTAGTGTGGGGAAATGGGGCATCCTTTCTGGAAACATATCTCACCTGTTCATGCTAAAAATCCTAGGGTGTGGAACTGGGACTCCTGTCTCCAAACACATCCTACCTTGTTCATACTGAGAATGTCAGTATTTGGGAGAGACTGCATCTTGAATAGTGTGGATGTGAGACTGAGGGTGGAGATAGGGCAATAATTTGCAAGGATGATGGCATAACAGTTTTGTTTTTGGGGATGGGATGAAGAATGCAGATTTGAGTGGGAGAGGGACAGTAATTCTGTGGTGCCAGGAATGCCGAAGAGAGTAGAAGATGCCACCGGCAGCCCTGCTGCATGTGTGAGAATGGCCAGGTAAACCATGGACTCAGTGACAATTCAGTGGTTAGCCCTGCTGCTTCACAGCTCCAGGGTCCTGGGTTCGATTCCCGGCTTGGGTCACTGGCTGCGTGGAGTTTGCACGTTCTCCTCGTGTTTGTGTGGGTTTCCTCCAGGTACTTCAGTTTCTTCCCTCAGTCCAAAGATACATGGGTTAGGTTGATTGTCCATGCTAAAAAATTGCCGCTTAGTGTCTAGGGATACTTAGGTTAGAGGGATTACTGGGTATAATATTTAGGGATATGGGAGATAGGGCCAGGGTGGGATTGTGTTCGGTGCAGACTCAATGGGCCGAAGGGCCTCTTTCTGCACTGTAGGGTTCTACGAGAATGATTAATAATATCAGTGAACACGGGGAGGTTGGGTGATCAGCAGTTTAATGGAAATAGTCAGTGGATCAGACAGTGCATCTCATGGACAATGTGAACTGAGAGAAGAAAAACTGGATAAAGATGTGGCTTCAAGCTTCAGACAAGGGGGATCTTTAGAGACAGTTTATCCCAATGGACTTGTGGAAAAGAGGGAAGCAGCAGAGACAGCTGATCAGATTGTCTTAATCTTAGTGATGGTAATAAGTCTGCAGAGGCAGAAGTCACTTCACCAAAATCCTTTTATTTATAACAGTACACACAGTGCTAGCAGTTAGCAGTTTATCTTCGGACATATCAAAGGAACTGACAGTCCCTGTTAAGTATAAGGCAAAGAATCTTTGGCCCATCAATTGGGTCCTTAATCAGGGAGTTTGTACTGGAGGCCAACCCCAATGACCTGATTGAAGTCATTACACTCCTTCCCTGCCAAGGTGCAAGGAACCCCTGTGGTCTGAGCATGTCACAGGTCTCTTCCTGTTTCAGCACTGGGCCCAGATCCTCTGGTAGGAGGGCTGTATTTACTAGGCACCTGTCTCCTCCATCGTGACTGCCGGAGGTCCAATTTGACTTCTCCTTCCGGCTGTAGAACAGCCACGGCTTCGTCTACAGTGTACATCTCAGAATCTGAGTTCCTCACCAAGGATGCCGAAAAGATGGGGCTGGCCCGTAGGGGAAGACTCTCCTCGGTCCTTGGGCCGCTGGGCTGAATCAGCTTTGGGACGGGTGATGAATTTGAGGCTGGAACCTAGATGATCTAGGTGCTTTCCTACGACAGCCTCTCCCACACGTACCCAGTAAGACATAGGTCCAGTCCTGGACTCAGTGTTCCCGTTCTCCATGAGGGGACCATTTGTGAATTTCCCCACTCAGACCTTTTCGCCAGAGTCTAAATACCTTTTCTGGTGATTGGACCTGTTGGTACTTTTCCAGCTTGCACCCAGATTTGGGAATGGCAGGCTCAGCCTGATGCAGGGCCATCTGCCCATGAGTAGTTCCATCAGTGCTATTCCCATAGTGGTGTGTAGGACGGTCCTGTAATCAAGCCACCAGCAGGAGAGTTTGCTGTCTATAGGCGCCAATGTTTCTTTAACCTGGTCTTTAAAATCTCGGCTACTCTCTCTCTGCAAGTCCATTCGCCGCTGGATACAGTGCTGTCCTGATGTGTCGAATCCCATTCGACTTCACAAATCTGGTTAATTCTCAGCTGGTGAAAGCCGATCTGTTGTCCAAGGCTCGCACCTCTGGAATTCTGTGTATTGCAAATGAGGAATGCAGCTTCTTGCCATTGTGTTTGCCAAGTTCACCTTGTGGATGTCCAACCATTCTGAGTGGGCGTCTACTATTATCAGGATGGGCCTGCAAAATGGAGGTGCAGTCGAGTCCATGATCTACCTGGCCATTCTCATGGGCGTAGTGGGGCAGTGAGTGGCATCTTCTGCCCTCTTCGGCATTCCTGGCACCAACACATCAATTTCGCTTTATCCGCATCCAGACTGGCCAGCAGATATTGCTCCTGACCAGCATCTTCATCTTAGACACTCCTGGGTGCCCATGATGTAACTCAGCTCTAACTTAGGACTATGACCCATGACACCCCTCCCTCCTCTCCCCCTCCTTTACCAGTATTCCGTCTTCTACGGTGATCTGCTCTTTTCCGCTCCAACAGGGGTGGAATTGTGCTTGTACTGGTCGTTCCATTTCCCCTGTTAGTACTAGATTTTTTTTTAGTACCAGGTCCTCTTGTGTTCACAGAGGTACGTTGTATGCAGAGGGTATCCAGAAAGTTCAGCATCAGTTCCTTCTACTCTGGGTGCCAATGGTGGGGTGTCTGGTAATGGTAGCCTGCTTAGGGTATCGGTGGTTAAGTTCCCGGCCGGTGCTCCAGCTGATAGTGGTATACTGCCAGTAATAATGCCCAGCGCTGGATCTGGGCTAATGCTATTGCTGGCACATTGTTGTCCTTTTTGAGCAAACCAGCAAGTTTTGATTAGTGATGATCGTGAACTTCCGTCCCATACTGGTGGAATTTCTTTACTGCAAAAATTACAGCCAGTCTTTTTTCAATCTGGGCGTTCTTCCATTCCGCTCTTGCTGGGGTCCTGGAGCTCGTGCAATAGGCTGTTCCTCTCCGTTTTGCCACCTACGTACCAGAACTATACAATGGAGACACATCGCAAGTGAGCACCAACTCTTTCCTGGGGTCATAATGCGCTAAAACATTTGCTGAGGAGAGCTGTTGTTTGATTTTCTTAAAGGCCCAGACTTGGTGGGCAGATAGCTGATATAGTAGCTGATATAGGGGATGAAAGATGGAGGCCCTGTTTTGTATGAATTTCCCATAACACATCACTAAAAACAACCATAACTCCTGGATTGTGGTGGGGGCAGGGGCATCTTCGATTGCTGACACCCCGTCCTCCAGAGGCTGTAGGCCTGACTTATTGACTTTGTAATGAAGTATTAAGGGGATAACATTGCATGCAACGAAGAACTTTTGAGTTGATTTCAAAATGCCAAGCTTCAGACATATGCGATTAACGAATTTATTCTATAACAATTCTGTCTTTCAATATAACATTATGTCCGTAGATACAGTTAACCCGACTAGAACAGAGGGTGTCTTGTGATTAGCTATATTGTATCAGACCGCATGTGATCTGAAGGATTGTAAAAGCTACATAAAGGGGGACTGTCCCATTATTCAGCGCACTTTTGCTACCTGATTCCCACCACTGCGTGGAAATTACATAGCAAAGATTTGCCAGCTTGCCTATGTAAGAAAAATAAAGAACTTCTGAATCGGACAGCTGTTGCTGTTTGCCTTTGTATCAAGGATGGAAAAATGACTTAACAATTGGTGCTGCAGAGAATGGGTTCAGCATTTACAGGTGTCCTCTAGGATGGATTGAATAAGTGATCATCTGGGTGTTGGTGATGTGACATTGAGCTTGACCAGGTTTATTCAGTAAGAAAGTGGAGAGTTCGAGTCCCCCACATGTTCCTGGAGGTTGGAGTCCACAGGGTTTTGGTATATTAAATCTGGGAGGTTTTAGTCCCTCAGTGGCCAGGGTTTGAATCCCTAGGTCGATAGATTTTGAGGTTCGAGTCCTCTGAGATGGAGTAACAGATGGAAATTACTAAGGAAATATTATAAATTAATTGGCAAGATGGACAATTGATTAAAGAAAATCTAAGGTTGAGTAGTTTTTGTATTTGTGTGTTTCTATGGTCTCGTTGCTTGTCAAATGTAAGTGGTTGTTGTTGCATTAGATTGAGAGTAGGAATAGTTAAAGCCTGTTTGTCCTTGTGGAGTATTTATTAAATTGTTTTTAGCAAAAACAGTAAAGGATGGGAATTAGGTGATGCTGGAGACGTGACTACTTGTACCGATTGAAAGGATGTATCCGAGAAATGAAAGCTGGCCAGCTGGGAGATAATGCATGTAGAAAAGGGATCAGTGAATGTGATGATGGAGGGAATCATCCAAAACTTGGGAAATGTTGAAATGGGAATGTGAGAAATATGAGAAGGTCAAAAGAGATAGAGCAGAACAAGAGAGGTTGGAAAGGGAGAGACGAAACCCAGAAAAAGGGCTACAGCAACAGGCCAAACAAAAATAAAAAACTGGAGGTACCTCCTGACATATCTGGCGTGCTTTTGTTGTTCCAAAGTACTGACACCAGGGGTAATGCCAGGGCTGGCTATGCTGCCAAAAAGGCTGCAACAGCCCAAACTAACATAATGTCCTCCATGAATAAGCAGGCAATAAATCACTTGCCTCTTTTGGACACACCGGGTATGCCAGATATAGTCACTATTCAGCGCTTACAGGGGGACGCCCTTCCTGCTGAACACAATCTTTGGAAGATGCATGGATGTTTGTATTCTGCGTCAAAAGATCACTCCAGCTGGCCAGGTTTGTATACCAGACGCATTACTGCATTTACTGATTGATTGTCTACACTCTGACACTTACCTTGGGAAGGAGGGAACAAGTGGAATATTGCTTTGTATTTGGTAGCACTCCTGACTAGCCGAGGCGGCTCAATCTCGCACAGTATCACGTTTAACATGCCAACAATGTAGAATCGACATGCTGCACTTGGTTGAAATCATTAGGTTACGTTTTAGCTTCATTTGAAGCAATTTTTAACAGCGGCATCTTGGCCTTTTGGCTAAGATGCAAATGAGATCAAGCCTTGGAGGAGGAGCTATGCCTATTCCTATCAGCTTGGATCATGTGGATCAAGCCCAGGACAGGAGGTGAGAGCCCTGTCTTGTCAGCTTGGATTGGGAATGTCTCAACTTGTTGAGACTCTGAATTGTACTTGATTGAATTGGAATAAAAACAAAGACTTTTAAGAAATATTATTAGCCCAACTATAATAGGTCAGACTCTCTACCCCACTTTGTTGTAAACAATCAACAAAGGAGATCCATCTGCCTGATAAGAAACCCATTGGCCATAGTTACTGCATTCAGCAGTTTAAAGTCATCAGTCCCAGTAATAGTATATTGAAGCTAAGGCCTAAAGTCTATTGCCCAACAGCCAAATCATTTTGGACTACTGTGGGAGCTTCATTTGGTCTTGACCCAGTTTTATTAAACGACATTAAACATTATGAGGAGAGATTAGGCAAATTGGGACTGTTTTCCTTAGAAAGACGTAGACTTAGAGGAGATCTAATAGAGGTGTACAAGATTTTGAAGGGGATAGATAGAGTAAGCAGGGCTAAGCTTTTTCCTAGGATGGACTCAAATAGCACGAGGGGCCACGGGCTTAGGGTGAGGGGCGTAAGGTATAATTTGGATGCTAGAGGGAGTTTTTTCACACAGAGGGTGGTGGGGGTATGGAATGCGCTACCAAGTAAAGTGGTGGAGACAGGTACTCTGGAGTTATTTAAGAAATACTTAGATGAGCACATGAACAGAATGGGAATGGAAGGGTATAGAAAACAGATTTAAAATAGGGATCATGAGCCTTGGGAGTCCCTGGGAAGTGTGTAAATAGATGATGATATTGATGTACTTGTTTTTATCCTACAGGTGCTTTGGTCCACCTTGTTGTCTAACGAGGGGCATACAGGCGATGGGTCGTGAGAGGGCTGCTCTTGGACCTTTTTCGAGAGTATCCTAGTGCTTCACGTTGTTAGTGTATGCTTGACCTGGACCATCTGATGGGCAACACGACAGCTCAGTGAGTATTGCAGTGCTCTGCAGATACACGGATTTGAGCCTGTGTCTGTGGGAGTTTGCGCATTCTCCCCGTGCTTGCATGGGTTTTCTCCAGAGCTCCGGTTTCCTCCCACGTCCCAAAGATGTGCTCTTAGGCTAATTGGCAAAACAAATTCTCCCTAAATTGTCTCAAATTTGGTTTTTAATCCATAGATCTATAAACATGGACAGGGATCGCGGGTAGAGATGGGAACATCGGGGTGGCGGCGCGGGCTCGTTGGGCCGAAGGGCCTGTTTCCCGTGCTGTTTTGTTCTTTGTTCTTTGACATGGCAGCGTACAGTGGCACCTATTTTGTTTGTGGAGATAATGCTTATCCTTGGCTTCCCTGGGACTGGTCCAGATCTTGCTATCTAGCGTATGTGGTCCCCTATGTCTAGCATTATGACTCCCTGTATCTCCACCCCAAGGTACACCTATTAAGAACTTAATGGGCCATCACTGAAGCTTAACGATTTTGGATGGCAGCCTTTCTTGCCTATGGAACAGCAAGGCAGCTCGAGAGCGATCAATATGGCATCAGCTCTTGAGAAAATAGCTAATGGTACTGTGGATGGATTAAAGAACGTGAGCACCACTATCTCTGAAGTTTCAGCTGAAGTCGTAGCTATATGGACAGTGGCATTCTAAAATCGAATGGCTTTAGATTATTTGTTGGCAGCGACCGGAGGCATCCGCACCCCAATAGACTCTGACTGCTGTACAAACATTCCAGACTCCTCTGACAATATTACTGATTTAGCTGAGCATATTAAAAAGGCTGACAAAAGGCTGGCAGAACTTTAAGGACTACAATCCCTCTGGTTGGTGACCCTTTGGTAGCCTCTCTGGGGACTGGTGAGGAATGATAATGCATTTGGGAATCATTATTCTGGTGGTTTGCTTATTACTGTTCTTGCTACAATGTGTTTGTCAATGCCTGGCCTATAACAGAGCCCAAGCTCCTCTGTAAAGATTAAAGTTATCATGAAATGATAAAAGGAGGGAATGAGATATTAAGGGATAACATCGCATGCAACTAAAAACTTGTGAATTGATTTCAAAATGACAAGCTTAAGACATCTGTATTTAACGAATTTATCTTTTAACAGTTCTCTTTTGTTCAATATAATGATATTACGACTTTAGATATGGTTAACCTGACGAGAACAAAGGGTATCTTGTGATTAGCTATATTATATCAGACCACACGTGATCATAAGGATTGTAAAAGCTACATAAAGGGGGACCGTCCCATTATTCAGCGCACTTTTGCCACCTGATTCCCAGCACTGGGTGGAAGTTACGTAGCAAAGGTTTGCCAGCTTGCATATGTAAGAAGAATAAAGAATTTTTGAATCGGACAGCTGTTGCTGTTTGCCTTTGTATCAAGGACGGAAGAGTCTCGCAAAGAACAAACTTAATAACCCAGATAGATGTCTTGTGGTACTAAGAAAATACATCATTCCCTCCTCCTCCCCCACCGCCTTAAGCGCACACCTGCTGCTGAAAATCTTTGAAGAACTTCTCTAAGTTCTGCAGGTGTTCTGCCCTCGTTTTCTCAATGTTGAGGACATCATCCATGTAAATGGAAACCTGTGATAACCCTTGTAGTATGTTCTCCGCCATTGTCTGAAATATCGCTCAGGCTGACAATACCCCCAAAGGGGGTCCACTGTACACTGAAAAAGGCCCCTCAGTGTACTGATTATGCAAACTTTTTGTGAAACTGTCCAGCTTCAGCGTGACTCATGTCTATTTTAGAGAATAAGAGCCATCCTGCCAGCTTTGCACGTAGATCCTCAATCCGGGAATTGGGTATTGGTCAAGTTATGAGTGGCGATTTATTGCCCATTCAAAATTTTCACAAAGATGACCTGAGCCATCTGGCTTTAGAATAGGTGCCATGGGTGCTGCCCATTCCGCAAACTGGGCTGGTTTTATTGTGCCTTTGTACTCCAATCTTTTGATTTCCATGTCCACTTCTGCTTCATGTAAATGGTATGGGCCTTGCAAAATTTTGGGAATGCCTCCGGATTGACATGCAGTTTCACTTTTGCTCTTTAATTATTCCTGGTCCTTCTTGAAAAATCTCTTGAAATTTGGGCAGGACTTCGCTCAGGCAACCATTTTCTAACTGAAAAATGTTTACGCAGTCTAATTGGATTTCCTTCAACCAATTTCAGCCCAAAAGATTCAGTCCTGAACTTTCCATTACCAGTAGCTTTCCATAAGCAACAGGCACATGGGTTGTGCCCAACACTCTGTAGTTTCTCTAAGTCCTCAGTCTTGCCAATGTCTCGGTCAGGGATAAGGGTTGGGGTTCAGTGCAAATTTTGTTGAACACTGTTTTCCCTACCACAGATAGAGCTGCACCTACGTCGCCCTCCATTAATACTGGACATCCGTTCAGTCTTAAGGATAATTTAATAGGTTCCGATTTGGCCATTGCTCTGCATAGTAGTTGGTTCCTTGTCGGAGGTGGGTGGAGATTCCAGGGTACGCATTCTCCTATACTCCAGCATGAATCATTTTCCGAAATGTCGGTTTTGAAACATTGTTCTTCTCCAACAATTGCAATATCTTTCTGGGCGGGACTCTGCAGGAGCTGCTGTCTGTCTGTCCTAATTTGCTCTTATTTAGAAGCAGCTCTGTGCGCAGACCTAGATTCCCTTGTATCTGAGTCCTTTCTGAGAGTGGCTGTGTAGTTACCTGCTCCACTCGCCACTTTCTCCAAGGACAAAGCCAGCTGATTGTTTGCAGTCCAGTTGGGCCTCCGCCAACATACATTTTTGTATAATCATATTATCGATTCCACATACCAATCGGTCTCGGAGCATCTCATTTAACTTCAATCCGAATTCGCAAGCCTCCGCTAATTACCTTAATTTCATCAGGAAACTAGTGATTGACTCCCCTGGATTGCTGAGTAAAACCGATACCTTCGCAGGATCAGAGGGAGCTTAGGATCCTACTACACTTTTATAAAGTCCCTCAATTCCTGGAATTTGCGTCCAGTGCCTTCACAAAGGTTAATCTGCGCATGACAACGAAAGCTGACAGTCCATAAGCAGTCAGCAAAATAACCCGTTGCTTTTCATCTGAGACTACGTTGTTAGCTCTGAAGAAATAACTCATCTGTTGTACATATTGGTACCAGTCTTTCTCTGCAGGATCAAAAGAATCCAATTTCCCAAATAGAGGCATGTTTTCCAGGCACTGACTTATCACCAACGCATTACGGTTGATAGCAAACAAGTTCCTTTGGGTCGTCTCTTTTTCCTTGTTGCCACTGTAATAAGTCTGCAGAGGCAGTCCCTTCATCAAAATCCTTTTATTTACAACTCTAAAAACAGTTCGCAGAGTGCTATTAGTTAGCAGTCTACCTCCGGGGATATCAGAGAAACTAACACTTCTGGTTAAGTACAAGGTAAAAACGCTCTGATCCTTAATCAGGGACCTCATACTCCAATAGGTCAAGCTCAATGTCCTGATTGAAATCATTGCAGTGGACAAATACCCCCTTGCATTTGTTGGAGGTGAAGATGGAGCAGACAGCAAAGAGAGAGAGCTCTTCAAAAGGAGCTAACTTATGTTAGAGATAGTAAAACAACTTAATAGTGTTCATCAACATAAAGTTGATTTATTTGATTTTGAGGCAGCAGGTTAAAATATACAACTAGTCTACATCAGCAGAAACAGAATACGGTTCAATCCTGGATGTGATTAACAGTGAAATCCTCATGAACTTTCTGGTGTGTCAGCAGGGAAGATGAATCATTGAAATTTATCCCACACTCGGAGCAGGTGAATGGTCTCTCTCCAGAGTGAACTCGCTGGTGTGCAGTGAGTTGAGACGACCACCGGAAATCAGTCCCACAGTCAGAGCACCGGTACGGCTTCTCATCGGTGTGAACACGTTGATGGGACGTCAAATCCCAGGAGCTTTTGTAGCACTGCCCACAGACCGGGCATTTAAAAGATCTCTCGCCGGTGTGAACTCGCTGGTGTCTCAGGAGCTTGGACGAGTCAATGAATCCTTTCCCACACTCGGAGCAGGTGAATGGTGTCTCCCCAGTGTGACTGCGTTGATGTGTTTTCAGCTCAGACGGGTATCTGAATCCCTTCCCACAATCCCCACATTTCCATGGATTCGCCCCACTGTGAGTGCGCTTGTGTCTTGACAGGCCAGATGCTTGGCTGAAGCCTCGCCCACACACAGAACACGTGTACGGTTTCTTCCCACTGTGAACGGTACTTTCTCCTTCCATGTTCAAAATCCAATGATATTATGGCTACGAGCAACTGGCAGCTCCGTGAGATCCTGATGAATTGTCTGGCTTCAGTTTCGCAACTGCAAATCCTCTCCTTCTAATACCTTGTGAAATTGTTTTAAAACAGAAAAAAAGTGTGAGAGCAAAGCCACAAAATCAAAAAGGCAGGTTGTGAAATTAAGCCGAGTCAATCTAATAATTTGTGGGACCGGTACGAGGAAAAAGTGGCCAGAGAAGTAAGAGTGTTGTAAAAATGTGAATGGTTCAGGGGAGGGAAACTACCACCCAGTATGAAATTGCACAAGACTTTAATCTTTATAAGTGAAAAAGAGAGAGACAAAATTGGATAGCAGAGTGGGAATGAAAGGGATTTATATATCATCAGACTGACAGGAATGCTAACAGATTCTCCCAAACCCTCAACTTCCACCATCTACAAAGACCAGGATAGTATATGTATGTGAAAACCATCACCTACAAGTTCAGCAAGTTACACACCACTCTGACTGGTCAGATATCTATTATTGGATGAACAGAATTTTCCTCCATTTAAATATTAAGAAGACTTAAGCCATTGCCTTCACTCTCCGCTACAAATTGCATTTGCTAACCACTGACTGCATCTCCCTCTCAGGCAACAGTCTGAGACTGAACCAGACTATTCATAATCATGTTGAAATATTTCACTCCAAAGGGAGTTTCCAACCACATATCCACAGCATTACCAAGGCCACCTCTCTCTATTTCAGTAACTTTGCCTGACTCCACCGCAGTCTCACTCGTCTGCTGCTAAATCTTTCATCCATTCCCTTGCCATGACCAGATGCATTCCCACGTTCAATCTCCCTGTAATCTTCTGAATCTCATCTGCCTGTGTGCTTATCATACCAATTCTTTTTCAGCCACCACTGCTGTGCTCACTGACCAACAAAGACTCTGGGATAGGAAGTTTCAACACTTACAAATTTTCTTCCATGTTTTCCTCCCTGATTGTGACCATCTCTATCTGTGCAATCTCCTCCAGTCGCAAACCCTTCTGAAATCTTTACACTCATTAAATTCCAGCCTATTAAACATTCCTGATTTTAATTAATCCATCAGTGGTGACTTATTTTTATTTACCTGAACCATGAGCTCTGGAATTTCCTCTTTAATCCTCTCTACCTCACTTCCCTCCTTTAAGATTCAACTCAAAACCATCCTCTTTGACCAAGCATTTGGTCACCTACCCCGCCAATACTCTTTATGTGGCTCAGTGCCAGATGTTACTTTCTCACATTTCTGTCAAGTGACTTGGAAAGATTTATGATGTTACAGTCACAGCATCAAATAAATTATCATTGACTTGAACATACAGCGTTGTTATGCCTCACTAATAAGACACTATAACTAAAAGTATGAAGCAGTTTGATGGACAAGTTGTTGCAATACCCAGGTCCAATGGTTAGCAATGCTGCTTCACAATGCCAAGAACACAGGTTAGATTCTAGTCTCAGGTGACTGTGTGGAGGTTGCATGTTCTTCTCATGTCTGTGTGGATTTCTTCCCACAGTCAAAGATATGCAGGTTAGGTGGACTGGCTATGCTAAATTGCCCCTTGGTGTCTAAAGATGCGTAGGTTAGGGAGATTAGCCATGTTAAATGCCTGGGATAATGGGGATGGGATGAAGGGGTTTTTTTGGTCAGAAGCTCTTTCGGAGAGCCTATGCAGACTCGATGAGCTGAATGGCCTCCTTCTGCACGGTGGAGGTTCTATGGCAATGAATAAAATAGCCCCAAACAAAGATGGAGAAGGTGCAAGCGCCCCGCAGCACAATGCCCCTCACAAAAATGGCTGCCACGCAGCCGCCCTGCAGTGCATTGTCCGCTGAAAATATGGTGCCCGTAAACGCGGGTCCGTAACTGCTAACAAACTGCGGTTCTGTTTCACTACAAATAATAACCGGAAACTTCTTCATCGGTTCTTGCACAACATATTTACGAAGCCATTCCGCCCGCACACTGGATCTATCTCCCTCTCCGTCTCATCTTTATTTACTCTCACCGAACACTCACCCAAGACAATACCATCGCCGTTACCCTTATGGCGCATGCTCCACTTCCAGCCCCGCCCCTCATTCACTCCGATTGCTTGGAGGACCAGCCGCGCGGCTCGGTCCTCCAGCCCCGCCCTTCATTCACTCCGATTGCTTGGAGGACAACTGCGCGTCTCGGTCCTCCAGTCCCGCCCCTCGCTTTCCATTGGTCTGCAGCTGCCGTCAATCACCCGGAAGGGAAGTAAGCAGCTGAAGTATGTTCCTTGTTTTCTAAAGTTGTGAATTGCTGTCCCATATTCTCTGTGCTGAAATCCAAACCCATTAAACCATCGACCTGTTCTCCTCTCTAACCGATACCTTTCTCCAATCAAGGTGAATTCAATTCTTCAGCTCCTGTGTACAAATGCACCATAGAAAGCTCTCTTTCTGGTTGTATTGCAGCTTGATCTGACTCCTGCCCTGCCCAAGACCGTAAGGAACTACAAACAATGAAGCCCACTCCATCACATAAATCAGCCTCCCATCCACTGACGTTGCCTACTCTTCCTGCTGCCTCAGAAAAGCAGCCAGCATAATTAATGACCCCATACACCCCAGATATTTGATTTATTGTCACACGTATGTATACAGTGAGAAGTATTGTTTCTTGCAGACAAAGCATACTGTTCATAGAGAAGGAAACAGTGCAGAATGTGGTGTTACAGTCATTGTTAGGGTGTAAAGAAGGGTCAATTTAATGCAAGGTCAGTCCATTCAAAGGTCTAATGGCAACGGGGAAGCTGTTCTTGAGTCAGTTGGTACATGACCTCAGACTTTTGTATCTTTTTCCCAGCGGAAGAAGGTGGGAAGGAGAATGTCTGGGATGGGTAGGGTCTTGAATTATGCCGAGGCAGCAGCAAGTGTAGACAGAGTCAATGGTTGGGAAGATGGTTTGTGTGATGGATCGGGCTACATTCCCAACCCTTTGTGGTTACTTGTGATCTCCGGCAGAGAAGGAGCCATACCAAGCTGTGATACAACCAGAAAGAATGCTTTCTGTGGTATTTCTGTAAAATTTGGTGAAAGTCACAACTGACATGCCAAATTTCCTTAGTCTTCTGAGAAAGTAGAGGTGTTGGTGGGCTTTCTTAACTATAGTGTCTGCATAGGGAGAGGGGAAAGGGAAGTGTGGGGAACCGGACAGGTTGTTAGTGATCAGGACACCTAAAAACTTTAAGCTTTTGACCATTTTTACTTCATCCCCGTTGATGTAGACAGGGGCAAGTTCTCCATTATGCTTCCTGAAGTCAATGACAATCTCTTCATTTTGTTGACAAATTAGGATTAATATATATATTATTATATAGGAATATTAAAATAGGATAATGATTTGGTATTACGGTGGCGCGGGCTCGTTGGGCCGAAGGGCCTGTTTCCCGTGCTGTGTTGCTTAATAAAAAAAAAAATTGAAGGAGAGATTATTGTCATTGCACTCATTCACCAGATTCTCCATCTTATTCCCGTACTCTGTCTTGTCATTGTTGGAGATCTGACTCACTACCTTGGTGTCATCAATAAACGTGATAATCGACTTGGACAATTGGACATACTCTCTTCCACCTTTTTCCATCAGGTGAACAATACAAAAAGTCCAACTGATGTACTCATATATCAACCAACTCAAGAATAGCTTCTTTCCTGCTGCCAATAGACTTTTGAATGGTCCTACCTTGCGCTAAGTTGATATTTCTCTGCACATTAGCTATGACTCTTACAGTACATTCTACACTCTCCTTTTCCATGTACAGTATGATTTGTCTGTATAGCATGTAAGAAACAATACATTTCAATTATTATTGTCATTGTGTGACAACAATAAATAAAAATCAAAGAGTTAATTATTTTTTTTTCCCTGGTCACCCCAGTTCTGCAAACGTGAGTCCTCAAGGTTCTGATGCAAAGCTTGCAGCATATGATTTATTTTGATGCTCAAAGTCCCTGTGTTCCTGTCAGCACCATTTCTCCCCTTTGCCGCAACGCTGAACCGGCAATGCAGAATTAATCTCTTGCAGCACAGTTTCTTCGATATGTCTCCCTACCCCTCTGTTCTTCTGGAGGTGATACTCTGGATTCATTACTACACACCTTTTTCCTTTTTCTCTGTCTTGCCAGCTTCACCTTACTGTAAATCTGATGTAAAGGTCAAACAACTAATGTTAAGAGCATTAAGAATTAATCGTAGAATCTTACAATGCAGAAGAAAGCCTTTGGCCTATCAAGTCTGTACAGACAACAGTCCCACCCAGGCTCTATTTCTGTGACCTCGCATATTTGCCCTCCTGACAGCGAGGGTTAATTTATCAAGGCCAATCAATCAATCTAACCTGCACATCTTTGGAGTGTTAGGAAATCAGAGCACTGGGAAGAAACCCATGCAGACACATGGAGAATGTACAAACTCCACACACACAGAGAACCAAGGCCAGAATTGAACCCAGGTCCCTGATGCTATGAAGCAGCAGTGCTAACCACTGTGCCACCATGCTGGCCCCACTGGCTAGATAAGCACAAAGTGCCTGGTGGAGTTAATTCCATAGAACATAGAACATTACAGCGCAGAACAGGCCCTTCAGCCCTCAATGTTGCGCCGACCAATTGAAAAAAAGCAATGACCCTCTAATCTAAACCATTCCCTTTTCATCCATAAACCTATCCACTGACCACTTAATCGCCCCCAAATTTGGCGCAGCTACAACTGCTGCAGGCAGGGCATTCCATACCCTTACCACCCTCTGGGTAGAGATGCCCAGCAGCATTATTGATCAAGGGTCAAGTTAAGGGACTTTCCCCAGTGAGATGTAACAGTTATGGCGATACAAAACAAAGTCATTACTGTCCTACAATCTCACAACTGTCAATGTTGCAGTATGATGGAAGAACCAATGAAACTATTAAAACATCATTCTTAGACACTCAGGCTCAATGTGTTTAAGACAAAGTTGATTTATTTGATTCATGGATAGAAAACTACATTTCCAGCTCTGATCAACAGTCATCCAAACAAATTATTTACCCTAATCTCTCCCCACAGATGCTGCCCAGATCTGCTGAGATTTTTTGGCATTTTCAGTTTTTGTTGTTGAAACAAACCACAACTGTCAGAATAAACAATGGCTTATTCCTGGATGTGATTAACTTCAAAACCCCAGAACAGTAGTCACTTGTGAACTCGCTGGTGTCTCACCAGATGTGATGACTGGGCGAATTGCTTCCTGCACAAAAGGCAGGTAAATAGCCTCTCCCCAGTGTGAACTCTCTGGTGTCTCAGAAGGTTGTTCGAGTGGACAAATCTTTTCCCACACTCCGAGCAGGTGAATGGCCTTTCCCCTGTGTGAATGTGCTGGTGCGTCAGCACTTCCCGTCTGCTTTTAAAGCTCTTTCCACAGTCACAGCACTGAAAAGGTCTCTCGTCAGTGTGCACTAGCTGGTGTGCAGTGAGGCGAGATAACCTCGAAAATCCTTTCCCGCAGTCGGAGCAGGTGAACGGCCTCTCCCCAGTGTGGATTCGCCGATGTGTCAGCAGGTGGGATGACTGCGTGAATCTCTTCCCACACTCAGAGCAGGTGAACGGTCTCTCTCCAGTGTGGATTCGCCGGTGTGTCAGCAGGTGAGGCGACTGAGTGAATCCCTTCCCGCACCGACAGCAGATGAAGGGCCTCTCCCCAGTGTGAACCCGTTGGTGCGACAGCAGGTTGGACGAGTCACTGAATCCCTTCCCGCACGCCAGGCAGGTGAACGGCCTCTCCCCAGTGTGGGTTCGCTGATGCGTCAGGAGGTCAGGTGAGCGAGCGAATCCCTTCCCGCACACGGGGCAAACGAATGGCCTCACTCCGGTGTGAGTGCGCTGATGCTTTTCCAGCAAGGATGGGAATTTAAAACCCTTCCCACAATACCCACATTTCCATGGTTTCTCCATGGTGTGGGTATCCTTGTGCATCTCCAAGTTGATCCTTTGAGTACGGTTTCTCTCTGGTTAAATCTGTTTCCACACACACTGCACTGGGACACTCTCACTCGAATATGCATGTATGCCTCAGTGCTTTTCTGGTCACACTGATATTTGAAGTCTTCTTCCACAAACAGCACACATAAATACTCTCCTTTCGTTTTCAAAGGCCGATGATATTGAGGTCCTGTTACACTGTTAAGGCATGAAAACTGGTTTTAGTTTCCCCATCATCTTTTCATGACCTGTAAAAAAAAGTTTAAATAGAATTATAAAGAATATACAAAATAGAAACAGGTCCTTTTGTCAGTTTCTACTGGTATTTATACACCACACTCTTCTCCCTCATTCTATGCACCTCAGCACAATCTTTTAGTATTTCTTTCTATTTTCTCTTGTTTAGTTTCCTTCTGGATGTATCTCAGTTCTTTTTCTTAGCACCACAGGTAGTAGTTACGCTGAGTTTCACACTCTCTGAATAAATACATCTCCTTATTTCACAGTTGAATTGATCAGTGAACAACTTGTATTTTTGGCCCCTAGTTTTGGATTCACCCACAAGCAAAAAAAAAACCATTCTCTCCACACCTGGCAGACTGGCCAGCAAAAGAAAAGTTTGCAACATCCAAGGCGCAGTTACGTGTTGGATGTAAAGTTGGCTCTAAGGCAGGGAGTGATGAATGATGGTCTACGGGTGTTCTTGTGTGACTGGAAGGCTGTTTCCAGGGGCAACAGAGGGAGGGTTGAGGGGATGTTCATGGACTTCAGTACCGCGTTCTACATTCCTCGTTAACAACAAGGATATGGACTTGCTGTAGGGACATTAACAAAATATTTGCAGATTATGCAAAAAATGTTGGTGTGCTTGATAGTGAAAAAAAAGTTATATGGAAAACAAGGCAAAGGATTACATGACAAATGGTGGGATATTAGGAATTGTTAAGGGATACTGGGATCTTGGAAGATGTGTCCACAGAAGTTAGCAGGGCAGCTCAATAAGATAATTACCTGAAGGGTAGAATTCTATTGGAACTGCATAAAATGTGTGTCAGATCTCAAAGGACAGTAAGGATGAGATTGCTTTAGAGAGGTTACACAGGAGAGTAAGATGTGTCAGTAATGGAGAATTTTAGTTATAGGCTGGTGTTGTTTTCTTTTAAAGAGAGAAATGAATCAAATTGAGGTATTTAGATAAAGTGGACAGGAAGAGTGGGTCCACAATGGGAGATAATGGATTTAGGGGAAGATGTAGGAGGTGAAATATGTACACTGTTTGTATGTACACTCTTCAGGACATCACTATTTACTTCCCCAAGTTCCCCAACATCTACGCTTTTCTCAACAGTAAATACTGATACTCATTGATGTATTTGGATCTGCACTTTAAGCAACCTAAAGTACAAGTTTACAGACTAGCATCTGGAAACTGGGAATTAGTGGGCTGGCTACTAGTCGTTATTGTAAATGCAACAAACTAAATGAAATATTTCAGAAGCAACAAAAGTTAATGAAAATGGAGATAATAACTCTCAATGTTTTACCTATTTTAGCCACCAAGTATGTTGATGTCATTTTATGAGCAAGTTAATTTGCCTGCATGTAAATGCAATGAGACTACTTGAACTGTAGTCGTTCAAGAAGGCAGATCAACATCACATTCTGAAGAGCAATTAGATGTGGGCAATAAATGCTGGTCTCGGCAATGACGCCCGCATCCTATAAATTAATTTTTAAAAATAAAAAACAGCAAATTCTTTAATATTCCTAATGAGATCAGTGCAACTGAACAGAATTTTAATGTAAACACATATCACAGTCATTAATATCTGACTCACACAGAACAAACACTTCCCCTTCCACATTCAAAATTTTCAATGATATTCAAGTCCTGATGAATGGAGTGAATCTCTCAGTCCTGGAGGTGATGTTAAGAGTTTTCAGTCTGAAAAGGTTCCTCTCCTAACAGGACTATGCACCAGGACCTTCCCCCTCACTCCAGGAGTCACATTTAGAGAACATTCTGCTCACTTCCTGTTCCTGTGGGGGACTGCGCCTGCGCGCTGCGGCAGGTGGCCCTGAAAGATGGCGGCGCGCATGCGCCTGGCTGATTTTATTTGGCTCGCAATACAGCAACAGTTCACCCGCTCCCGTCAATGGAAAACACAAGACAGCGCCGGTTCGTTACAAATACCAGGTTGTTATCAGAATTCAGTCAGCAGGATTCTTATTAGTCTTTAATTTGTCCGCAATAATGGCGCCTCGCACCCGTTCCCCAGTAGAGAAGGCAGCACTGCGCAGGCGCAGGGAAAACACGCCACCAATTGGAGAGGAGGGGTAATAGGCACAGAGGGAGCAGGATCTGTAACTCACAGAGATGGAGGGTAATAGGCACAGAGGGAGCAGGATCTGTAACTCATAGAGATGGAGGGTAATAGGCACAGAGGGAGCAGGATCTGTAACTCATAGAGATGGAGGGTAATAGGCACAGAGGGAGCAGGATCTGTAACTCACAGAGATGGAGGGTAATAGGCACAGAGGGAGCAGGATCTGTAACTCATAGAGATGGAGGGTAATAGGCACAGAGGGAGCAGGATCTGTAACTCACAGAGATGGAGGAGGGGTAATAGGCACAGAGGGAGCAGGATCTGTAACTCATAGAGATGGAGGGTAATAGGCACAGAGGGAGCAGGATCTGTAACTCACAGAGATGGAGGGGTAATAGGCACAGAGGGAGCAGGATCTGTAACTCAAGAGATGGAGGGTAATAGGCACAGAGGGAGCAGGATCTGTAACTCACAGAGATGGGGGTAATAGGCACAGGGAGCAGGATCTGTACTCATAGAGATGGAGGGGTAATAGGCACAGAGGGAGCAGATCTGTAACTCATAGAGATGGAGGGTAATAGGCACAGAGGGAGCAGGATCTGTAACTCATAGAGATGGAGGGTAATAGGCACAGAGGGAGCAGGATCTGTAACTCATAGAGATGGAGGGTAATAGGCACAGAGGGAGCAGGATCTGTAACTCATAGAGATGGAGGGTAATAGGCACAGAGGGAGCAGGATCTGTAACTCACAGAGATGGAGGGTAATAGGCACAGAGGGAGCAGGATCTGTAACTCACAGAGATGGAGGGTAATAGGCACAGAGGGAGCAGGATCTGTAACTCATAGAGATGGAGGGTAATAGGCACAGAGGGAGCAGGATCTGTAACTCATAGAGATGGAGGGTAATAGGCACAGAGGGAGCAGGATCTGTAACTCATAGAGATGGAGGGTAATAGGCACAGAGGGAGCAGGATCTGTAACTCATAGAGATGGAGGGGTAATAGGCACAGAGGGAGCAGGATCTGTAACTCATAGAGATGGAGGGGTAATAGGCACAGAGGGAGCAGGATCTGTAACTCACAGAGATGGAGGGGTAATAGGCACAGAGGGAGCAGGATCTGTAACTCACAGAGATGGAGGGGTAATAGGCACAGAGGGAGCAGGATCTGTAACTCATAGAGATGGAGGAGGGGTAATAGGCACAGAGGGAGCAGGATCTGTAACTCATAGAGATGGAGGGGTAATAGGCACAGAGGGAGCAGGATCTGTAACTCATAGAGATGGAGGGTAATAGGCACAGAGGAGCAGGATCTGTAACTCATAGAGATGAGGGGTAATAGGCACAGAGGGAGCAGGATCTGTAACTCATAGAGATGGAGGGGTAATAGGCACAGAGGGAGCAGGATCTGTAACTCATAGAGATGGAGGGGTAATAGGCACAGAGGGAGCAGGATCTGTAACTCATAGAGATGGAGGGGGGTAATAGGCACAGAGGGAGCAGGGTCTGTAACTCATAGAGATGGAGGAGGGGTAATAGGCACAGAGGGAGCAGGATCTGTAACTCACAGAGATGGAGGAGGGGTAATAGGCACAGAGGGAGCAGGATCTGTAACTCATAGAGATGGAGGAGGGGTAATAGGCACAGAGGGAGCAGGATCTGTAACTCACAGAGATGGAGGGGTAATAGGCACAGAGGGAGCAGGATCTGTAACTCATAGAGATGGAGGAGTAATAGGCACAGAGGGAGCAGGATCTGTAACTCATAGAGATGGAGGGGTAATAGGCACAGAGGGAGCAGGATCTGTAACTCACAGAGATGGAGGGTAATAGGCACAGAGGGAGCAGGATCTGTAACTCATAGAGATGGAGGGTAATAGGCACAGAGGGAGCAGGATCTGTAACTCATAGAGATGGAGGGTAATAGGCACAGAGGGAGCAGGGTCTGTAACTCATAGAGATGGAGGGGCAATAGGCACAGAGGGAGCAGGATCTGTAACTCATAGAGATGGAGGGGGTAATAGGCACAGAGGGAGCAGGATCTGTAACTCATAGAGATGGAGGGGTAATAGGCACAGAGGGAGCAGGATCTGTAACTCACAGAGATGGAGGGTAATAGGCACAGAGGGAGCAGGATCTGTAACTCATAGAGATGGAGGGTAATAGGCACAGAGGGAGCAGGATCTGTAACTCATAGAGATGGAGGGGTAATAGGCACAGAGGGAGCAGGATCTGTAACTCATAGAGATGGAGGGGAATAGGCACAGAGGGAGCAGGATCTGTAACTCATAGAGATGGAGGGGTAATAGGCACAGAGGGAGCAGGATCTGTAACTCATAGAGATGGAGGGGTAATAGGCACAGAGGGAGCAGATCTGTAACTCTAGAGATGGAGGGGTAATAGGCACAGAGGGAGCAGGATCTGTAACTCATAGAGATGGAGGGGGTAATAGCACGGGAGCAGATCTTACTCACAGAGATGGAGGTAATAGGCACAGAGGGAGCAGGATCTGTAACTCACAGAGATGGAGGGTAATAGGCACAGAGGGAGAGGTCTGTACTCAAGAGATGGGGGGACAGAGGGAGCAGGATCTGTAACTCATAGAGATGGAGGGGTAATAGGCACAGAGGGAGCAGGTCTGTAACTCATAGAGATGGAGGGTAATAGGCACAGAGGGGCAGGATCTGTAACTCATAGAGATGGAGGTAATAGGACAGAGGGAGCAGGATCTGTAACTCATAGAGATGGAGGGGTAATAGGCACAGAGGGAGCAGGATTGTAACTCAGAGATGGGGGGTAATAGGCACAGAGGGAGCAGGATCTGTAACTCATAGAGATGGAGGGGTAATAGGCACAGAGGGAGCAGGATCTGTAACTCATAGAGATGGAGGAGGGGCAATAGGCACAGAGGGAGCAGGGTCTGTAACTCATAGAGATGGAGGGGTAATAGGCACAGAGGGAGCAGGATCTGTAACTCACAGAGATGGAGGAGGGGTAATAGGCACAGAGGGAGCAGGATCTGTAACTCACAGAGATGGAGGGTAATAGGCACAGAGGGAGCAGGATCTGTAACTCATAGAGATGGAGGGGTAATAGGCACAGAGGGAGCAGGATCTGTAACTCACAGAGATGGAGGGGTAATAGGCACAGAGGAAGTAGGGTCTGTAACTCACAGACATGGAGGAGGGGTAATAGGCACAGAGGCAGCAGGATCTGTAAATCACAGAGATGGAGGAGGGGTAATAGGCACAGAGGGAGCAGGATCTGTAACTCATAGAGATGGAGGGTAATAGACACAGAGGGAGCAGGATCTGTAACTCACAGAGATGGAGGAGGGGTAATAGGCACAGAGGCAGCAGGATCTGTAAATCACAGAGATGGAGGGTAATAGGCACAGAGGGAGCAGGGTCTGTAACTCACAGAGATGGAGGGGCTATAGGCACAGAGGGAGCAGGATCTGTAACTCACAGAGATGGAGGAGGGGTAATAGGCACAGAGGGAGCAGGATCTGTAACTCATAGAGATGGAGGAGGGGTAATAGGCACAGAGGGAGCAGGATCTGTAACTCATAGAGATGGAGGGTAATAGGCACAGAGGGAGCAGGATCTGTAACTCATAGAGATGGAGGGTAATAGGCACAGAGGGAGCAGGATCTGTAACTCATAGAGATGGAGGGGTAATAGGCACAGAGGGAGCAGGATCTGTAACTCATAGAGATGGAGGGGTAATAGGCACAGAGGGAGCAGGATCTGTAACTCACAGAGATGGAGGGGTAATAGGCACAGAGGGAGCAGGATCAGGATCTGTAAATCATAGAGATGGAGGAGGGGGTTAATAGGGCGCAGAGGGAGCAGTACATCTGTAACTCACAGAAATGGAGGGTTAATAGGCACAGAGGGAAGCAGGGTCTGTTAATATAGCGTGGGGGGTAATCGCACAGAGGGAGCAGGCTCTGTAAATCAATTAGGAGATGGAGGAGGGGTAAATAGGCGCAGAGGGAATCAGGATCTGTAACTCACAGAGAGGAGGTGTAATAGGCACAGAGGAGCAGGGTCTGTAACTGGATAGAGATGGACGGGAGTAATAGGCCAGATGGGCGCAGGTCGTAATCATAGAGATGGAGGGGTTAATAGGCACAGAGGGGACGCAGGATCGTAACTCATAGAGATGGAGGGTAATAGGCACAGAGGGAGCAGGCTCTGTTAAATCATAGAGGATGGAGGGTAATAGGCACATGAGGGAGCAGGATCTGTAAACTCATAGAGATGGAGGGGAGTAATAGGCACAGAGGGAGCAGGGTCTGTTACACTCATGAGGAGGAGGGGCAATAGGCACAGCGGGGCAGGATCTGTAACTCACAGAGATGGAGGGGTAATAGGCACAGAGGGAGCAGGATCTGGATCTGTAACTCATAGAGATGGAGGGGGTAATAGGCACAGAGGGAGCAGGATCTGTAACTCACAGAGATGGAGGGTAATAGGCACAGAGGGAGCAGGGTCTGTAACTCATAGAGATGGAGGGGTAATAGGCACAGAGGGAGCAGGGTCTGTAACTCATAGAGATGGAGGAGGGGTAATAGGCACAGAGGGAGCAGGATCTGTAACTCACAGAGATGGAGGAGGGGTAATAGGCACAGAGGGAGCAGGATCTGTAACTCATAGAGATGGAGGAGGGGTAATAGGCACAGAGGGAGCAGGGTCTGTAACTCATAGAGATGGAGGGTAATAGGCACAGAGGGAGCAGGATCTGTAATTCATAGAGATGGAGGGTAATAGGCACAGAGGGAGCAGGATCTGTAACTCACAGAGATGGAGGGTAATAGGCACAGAGGGAGCAGGATCTGTAACTCACAGAGATGGAGGGTAATAGGCACAGAGGGAGCAGGATCTGTAACTCACAGAGATGGAGTGTAATAGGCACAGAGGGAGCAGGATCTGTAACTCATAGAGATGGAGGGTAATAGGCACAGAGGGAGCAGGATCTGTAACTCATAGAGATGGAGGGTAATAGGCACAGAGGGAGCAGGATCTGTAACTCATAGAGATGGAGGGCAATAGGCACAGAGGGAGCAGGATCTGTAACTCATAGAGATGGAGGGGTAATAGGCACAGAGGGAGCAGGATCTGTAACTCATAGAGATGGAGGGGTAATAGGCACAGAGGGAGCAGGATCTGTAACTCACAGAGATGGAGGGTAATAGGCACAGAGGGAGCAGGATCTGTAACTCACAGAGATGGAGGGTAATAGGCACAGAGGGAGCAGGATCTGTAACTCATAGAGATGGAGGGTAATAGGCACAGAGGGAGCAGGATCTGTAACTCATAGAGATGGAGGGGTAATAGGCACAGAGGGAGCAGAATCTGTAACTCATAGAGATGGAGGGGTAATAGGCACAGAGGGAGCAGGTCTGTAACTCACAGAGATGGAGGGGTAATAGGCACAGAGGGAGCAGGATCTGTAACTCACAGAGATGGAGGAGGGGTAATAGGCACAGAGGGAGCAGGGTCTGTAACGCATAGAGATGGAGGAGGGGTAATAGGCACAGAGGGAGCAGGGATCTGTAACTCATAGAGATGGAGGAGGGGTAATAGGCACAGAGGAGAGCAGGATCTGTAACTCATAGGATGGAGGGTAAAGGCAGAGAGGGAGCAGGATCTGTAATCATAGAGATGGAGGGTTAATAGGCACAGAGGGAGCAGATCTGTAACTCACAGAGATGAGGCGTAATAGGCACAGAGGGAGCAGGATATGTAACTCACAGAGATGGAGGAGGGGCAATAGGCACAGAGGAGCAGGGTCTGTAATATAGAGATGGAGGAGTATAGGCACAGAGGGAGCAGGATCTGTAACTCACAGAGATGGAGGAGGGGTAATAGGCACAGAGGGAGCAGGATCTGTAACTCATAGAGATGGAGGGGTAATAGGCACAGAGGGAGCAGGATCTGTAACTCACAGAGATGGAGGGGTAATAGGCACAGAGGAAGTACGGTCTGTAACTCACAGACATGGAGGAGGGATAATAGGCACAGAGGCAGCAGGATCTGTAAATCACAGAGATGGAGGAGGGGTAATAGGCACAGAGGGAGCAGGATCTGTAACTCATAGAGATGGAGGGTAATAGACACAGAGGGAGCAGAATCTGTAACTCACAGAGATGGAGGAGGGGTAATAGGCACAGAGGCAGCAGGATCTGTAAATCACAGAGATGGAGGGTAATAGGCACAGAGGGAGCAGGGTCTGTAACTCACAGAGATGGAGGGGCAATAGGCACAGAGGGAGCAGGATCTGTAACTCACAGAGATGGAGGATGGGTAATAGGCACAGAGGCAGCAGGATTTGTAACTCATAGAGATGGAGGAGGGGTAATAGGCACAGAGGGAGCAGGATCTGTAACTCATAGAGATGGAGGGTAATAGGCACAGAGGGAGCAGGGTCTGTAACTCTAGAGATGGAGGGTAATAGGCACAGAGGGAGCAGGATCTGTAACTCACAGAGATGGAGGGGTAATAGGCACAGAGGGAGCAGGATCTGTAACTCATAGAGATGGAGGGAATAGGCACAGAGGGAGCAGGATCTGTAACTCACAGAGATGGAGGGGTAATAGGCACAGAGGGAGCAGGATTGTATCATAGGGATGGGGGTAAGGCACGGGGGAGGATCTGTAACTCACAGGATGGGGGGTTAGGCCAGGGGAGCAGGATCTGTACTCATAGAGATGGAGGGGTAATACGCACAGAGGGAGAGGTTCTGTAACTCATAGAGATGGAGGGGTAATAGGCACAGAGGGAGCAGGATCTGTAACTCACTAGAGATGGAGGGTAATAGGCACAGAGGGAGCAGGATCTGTAACTCATAGAGATGGAGGGTAATAGGCACAGAGGGAGCAGGATCTGTAACTCATAGAGATGGAGGGGTAATAGGCACAGAGGGAGCAGGGTCTGTAACTCATAGAGATGGAGGAGGGGTAATAGGCACAGAGGGAGCAGGGTCTGTAATCATAGAGATGGAGGAGGGGTAATAGGCGCAGAGGGAGCAGGATCTGTAACTGATAGAGATGGAGGGGTAATAGGCACAGAGGGCCAGGATCTGTAACTCACAGAGATGGAGGGTAATAGGCACAGAGGGAGCAGGGTCAGTAACTCATAGAGATGGAGGGGTAATAGGCACAGAGGGAGCAGGGTCTGTAACTCATAGAGATGGAGGAGGGGTAATAGGCACAGGAGCAGGATCTGTAACTCACAGAGATGGAGGAGGGGTAATAGGCACAGAGGGAGCAGGATCTGTAACTCATAGAGATGGAGGAGGGGTAATAGGCACAGAGGGAGCAGGTCTGTAACTCATAGAGATGGAGGGTAATAGGCACAGAGGGAGCAGGATCTGTAACTCATAGAGATGGAGGGTAATAGGCACAGAGGGAGCAGGATCTGTAACTCACAGAGATGGAGGGTAATAGGCACAGAGGGAGCAGGATCTGTAACTCATAGAGATGGAGGGTAATAGGCACAGAGGGAGCAGGATCTGTAACTCATAGAGATGGAGGGGTAATAGGCACAGAGGGAGCAGGATCTGTAACTCATAGAGATGGAGGGTAATAGGCACAGAGGGAGCAGGTCTGTAACTCATAGAGATGGAGGAGGGTAATAGGCACAGAGGGAGCAGGATCTGTAACTCATAGAGATGGAGGGTAATAGGCACAGAGGGAGCAGGATCTGTAACTCATAGAGATGGAGGGTGGGGGTTGTTAGATGGAGGGTAATAGGCACAGAGGGAGCAGGTCTGTAACTCATAGAGATGGAGGGGAAGGGGTTGTTGGGGATGGAGGGTAATAGGCACAGAGGGAGCAGGGTCTGTAACTCATAGAGATGGAGGGGTAATAGGCACAGAGGGAGCAGGATCTGTAGAGATGGAGGGTAATAGGCACAGAGGGAGCAGGATCTGTAACTCATAGAGATGGAGGAGGGGTAATAGGCACAGAGGGAGCAGGATCTGTAACTCATAGAGATGGAGGGGTAATAGGCACAGAGGGAGCAGGATCTGTAACTCACAGAGATGGAGGGTAATAGGCACAGAGGGAGCAGGGTCTGTAACTCATAGAGATGGAGGGGTAATAGGCACAGAGGGAGCAGGGTCTGTAACTCATAGAGATGGAGGAGGGGTAATAGGCACAGAGGGAGCAGGATCTGTAACTCACAGAGATGGAGGAGGGGTAATAGGCACAGAGGGAGCAGGATCTGTAACTCATAGAGATGGAGGAGGGGTAATAGGCACAGAGGGAGCAGGGTCTGTAACTCATAGAGATGGAGGGTAATAGGCACAGAGGGAGCAGGATCTGTAACTCATAGAGATGGAGGGTAATAGGCACAGAGGGAGCAGGATCTGTAACTCATAGAGATGGAGGGTAATAGGCACAGAGGGAGCAGGATCTGTAACTCATAGAGATGGAGGGTAATAGGCACAGAGGGAGCAGGATCTGTAACTCACAGAGATGGAGGGTAATAGGCACAGAGGGAGCAGGATCTGTAACTCATAGAGAGGAGGGAATAGGCACAGAGGGAGCAGGATCTGTAATCATAGAGATGGAGGGTAATAGGCACAGAGGGAGCAGGATCTGTAACTCATAGAGATGGAGGGAATAGGCACAGAGGGAGCAGGATCTGTAACTCATAGAGATGGAGGGGTAATAGGCACAGAGGGAGATCTGTAATCAAGAGATGGAGGGTACCAAGGGCAGGTTGTAGGATCTGAACTACAGAGATGGAGGGGGTAATAGGCACAGAGGGAGCAGGATCTGTAACTCATAGAGATGGAGGAGGGTAATAGGCACAGAGGGAGCAGGATCTGTAACTCATAGAGATGGAGGAGGGGTAATAGGCACAGAGGGAGCAGGATCTGTAACTCATAGAGATGGAGGGTAATAGGCACAGAGGGAGCAGGATCTGTAACTCATAGAGATGGAGGGGTAATAGGCACAGAGGGAGCAGGATCTGTAACTCACAGAGATGGAGGAGGGGTAATAGGCACAGAGGGAGCAGGATCTGTAACTCACAGAGATGGAGGAGGGGTAATAGGCACAGAGGGAGCAGGATCTGTAACTCATAGAGATGGGGAGGGGTAATAGGTCAGAGGAGCAGGATCTGTAACTCACAGAGATGGAGGGTAATAGGCACAGAGGGAGCAGGTCTGTAACTCATAGAGATGGAGGAGTAATAGGCACAGAGGGAGCAGGGTCTGTAACTCATAGAGATGGAGGGGTAATAGGCACAGAGGGAGCAGGATCTGTAACTCATAGAGATGGAGGAGGGGTAATAGGCGCAGAGGGAGCAGGATCTGTAACTCATAGAGATGGAGGGTAATAGGCACAGAGGGAGCAGGATCTGTAACTCATAGAGATGGAGGGTAATAGGCACAGAGGGAGCAGGGTCTGTAACTCATAGAGATGGAGGGGCAATAGGCACAGAGGGAGCAGGATCTGTAACTCATAGAGATGGAGGAGGGCTAATAGGCACAGAGGGAGCAGGGTCTGTAACTCATAGAGATGGAGGAGGGGTAATAGGCACAGAGGGAGCAGGATCTGTAACTCACAGAGATGGAGGGTAATAGGCACAGAGGGAGCAGGATCTGTAACTCACAGAGATGGAGGAGGGGTAATAGGCACAGAGGGAGCAGCATCTGTAACTCACAGAGATGGAGGAGGGGTAATAGGCACAGAGGCAGCAAGATCTGTAACTCACAGAGATGGAGGAGGGGCAATAGGCACAGAGGGAGCAGGATCTGTAACTCATAGAGATGGAGGGTAATAGGCACAGAGGGAGCAGGGTCTGTAACTCATAGAGATGGAGGGGCAATAGGCACAGAGGGAGCAGGATCTGTAACTCATAGAGATGGAGGAGGGCTAATAGGCACAGAGGGAGCAGGGTCTGTAACTCATAGAGATGGAGGAGGGGTAATAGGCACAGAGGGAGCAGGATCTGTAACTCACAGAGATGGAGGGTAATAGGCACAGAGGGAGCAGGATCTGTAACTCACAGAGATGGAGGAGGGGTAATAGGCACAGAGGGAGCAGCATCTGTAACTCACAGAGATGGAGGAGGGGTAATAGGCACAGAGGCAGTAAGATCTGTAACTCTCAGAGATGGAGGAGGGGCAATAGGCACAGAGGGAGCAGGATCTGTAACTCATAGAGATGGAGGGGCAATAAGCACAATGTGACTGGCTGGGCCAGTATCTGCTGATTTGAGATAGCAGTAAAAAGTCTCACAACACCTTGTTTAAGTTCAACTAGTTTATTTGATAGAAATCCCACAAGATTTTGAAATTGCTTCAGAGGACATTTAAGAATCAGTCACTTACAGACCTGACTAGCTCAGGCATTAAGCATATTAGTGAACCTGCTGGGAATTTTATGACAACTTTTATTAAAATTTCAAATTTTAGACTTTTCCAGCTTCAAATCTCACCTTCCGTCATGTTGGGATTAGTCTCTGGATTACGAATCCAGTGACAATACACCCACCTTCCTTACACCACATTCCGCACAACTCAAGCGTTCTTGTTAGTTTCAGAAAAAGCAAAATGTTTGAACTCAGCAACATGAACTTCCAATAACACCTTGTCTCTGAACCGGAACTGTCAGGACTTTGAACCGGATGGGCATTTGCTAATACCCCAATCTATGACCAATATCTAGCACAGAATAACAAAGATGTTCCATTCCTGACATTATGGTGGCAATCATTGCTCCAAATTGTCTCGCTATCCGTGAGAATCGGTCTGCATGTTGATATCAATTATAACAGGAAGTAACATTGTACAACTTTATAAAAGGTTTATAAAATGTTGAGAGGTATAGATAGGGTGGATTCTCGGAGGCTATTTCCCAGGGCTGAAATGGTCGCTACGAGAGGACACAGGTTTAAGGTGCTGGGCAGCAAGTACAGAGGAGATGTTAGAGGTAAGTTTTTCACTCAGAGGGTGGTGAGTGAATGGAATCGGCTGCCATCATGGGTGGTGGAGGCGAACTCGCTGGGGTCTTTTAAAAGACTTCTGGATGAGTACATGGGATTTAATGGGATTGGGAGTTCCAGATAGTTCTATGGCCTGGTAGGTATGGATATGATCAGCACAACTTGTGGGCCTGTTTGTGCTGTAGTGTTCTATGTTCGATGTAACTGCTCTGTATCTAGGAGGATGTGTCACAATAAACAGCAATTCGGTGAGGTAGGAAATAAGAGGTGGACATTTGTCTTTATCTACCTGGATCCAGTTACAGAGGTGGGGTGACCTTCACCCTAAAGGTTATCGATAATTTCTGAAGGGAGAAGAGGGCCAGACAGGATTAGGGATAAAATTTGGAAAATCAAGAGTGTTTGTAAGCACAGTTTTTAAATATCAGTTCAGTGATATGACTCCTTTGAGGCATAGTGGAACATTATTTCACAGAGAGAGGAAGGAAAACATCATCCTGTGCTGGCAACATGGAAGGAATCCTAGAACATTGAGGGATAATAAGCTTCCATATTGTCATTCAGTACTTTTGTTAAGAATGTACAACATCTTGCTTAGTAAATTCCACTAGATTTATGAATGCGAGGTTTCTGAACCTTGTTAGGTCAGGCGCAACTGAGGAGTTCATTGTTAGAGATGAGGAATTGACCTTTGGTAGTCTGTCCTCTTCTTGACGTGATCAGATGAGTCATCAATGAAAAGCTTCTACATGTCAGCAATATTCATTAAGAATTCTGACCACAGCTATTTAAGTAACTGTAAAATTTATCCTTCAAAAATAAAAAACAATACCGATAGCAGAATACAATCCTTCAATCATCTATGAACTCGTTGGTGTGTTAGCAAGTTGGATGACTGAGTGAATCCCTTCCCACAATCAGGGCAGGTAAATGGCCTCTCCCCGGTGTGAATCCGCTGATGTGTCTGCAGGTGAGACAGACGGGTGAATCCCTTCCCGCACACGGAACAGATAAACGGCCTGTCCCCTGTGTGAACCTGCTGGTGCGTCAGGAGGTTCGAAGAGTTACTGAACCCCTTCCCACAGGCAGAGCAGGTGAACGGCCTCTCCCCGGTGTGGAGGCGCTGATGTTTCACCAGAGTGGAGGAGCGAGCAAATCCCTTCCCGCACACGGAGCACATGAAGGGCCGCTCACCGGTGTGAGTGTACTGGTGCGTGATCAGGTCCTTTTTGCTTTTGAAGCTCTTCTTGCAGTCGGAGCAACTGAAAGGCTTGTCACTGGAGTGAACCCGCTGGTGCGTCGCGACATGGGAGGAGTGAGTGAACCCCTTCCCGCAGACGGAGCAAGTGAACGGTCTCTCCCCGGTGTGAGTGCGCTGATGAATCTCCAGCTCCGACGGGTAACTGAATCCCTTCCCACAGTCTGGACATTTCCATGGCTTCTGCGTGGATCGGGTATCCTCGTGTCTCTCCAGGTTGGGTAATCAGTTGAAGCCTCGTTCGCAAAACGTGTCCGGTCTCCCTTGGCAGTGGATGGTGCGTTTTTTTCAGGCTGTGGTTAAAGCTCCTTCTCACTCAGGTACGTGTGTGTCTTGGTGCTTTTTCAGTCAGACTGACATTTAAAATCTTTCCCACAGGCAGCGAGATGAACATTATCCTCTTCCACGTTCAAAGTCTGATAATATTCAGAAGAATCGAGCGATGCTGTCAGATCTCGATGGGATATTTGGTTTGAGTTTTCTGCAAAGTAATCTGCTTCTTCTAATTCCCTGTAAAAGGAGTTGACAAAAGGAATCACTATCAATACTTACCAGCGTAAGAAACAGGAGCAGCAATAAGCCACTTGTTCCATGAGACTGCTCAGCCAACAGTGGTTAGCACTGCTGCTTCATGGCTCCAGGGCTCGATTCCTGGCTCGGGTCACTGTCTGTGTGGAGTTTGCACATTCTCCTCGTGTCTGCGTGGGTTTCCTCCGGTTTCCTTCCACAGTCCAAAGGTGCGCGGGTTAGGTTGATTGGCCATGCTAAGAAATTGCCCCTTAGTGTCCAAGAATGTGTAGGTTAGAGGGATTAGTGGGTATAATATATAGGGATGTGGGGGTAGGGCCTGGGTGGGATTGTGTTCGGTGTAGACTCGATGGGCCAAAGGGCCTCTTTCTGCACTGTAGGGTTTCTATGATTCAATAAGATCACAGCTCATCTGCTTGTTCCTAATTCCACATTCATATCCACCTACAGTAACTTTTGATTCCCTTGTCTAACAAGAATCTATCTACTTTAGAAATTAGAAACCGCACAGTGCAGAAAGAGGTTCTTTGGCCCATCGAGTCTGCACTAACCCCAATCCCATCCAGGCCCTATCCCATCTCCCCATACATTCACCTGCTAGTCCCTCTAACCTACGCATCTCATCACATTAAGGGATAATTTTAGCATGGCCAATCAACCTAACCCACACATCTTTGGACCATGGGAGAAATGGAGCACCCGGATGAAACCCCTGCAGACATGAGGAGAATGTGCAGACTCCACACAGACTGGGAATCGAAGCTGGGAATCGAACCCAGGTCCCCGGAGCTGTGAAGCAGCAGTGCTAACCATTGAGATACTGTGCCACCTATATCTCTATCTTAAAAACCTTGAATGACCTCCTTCTCCACTGCCTTCTGAGACAGAGTTTCAAAGTCACACAATTCTCATCTTTTTTCTGAAAACACTGCCCCCTAATACTGGATTCACACACAACAGAAAGCATTATTTCTACATCCATCTTGTCAATAACATTTAGGATCCCATACACCTCAACCAAGTCACTCCTCATTCATCCAATCTCCAGTCTAATCAAGTACAGGATGGAATCTCATAACAGACAATTCTAATTTCAATCGAACATTCTTTCCTGTCTTATTTCCTCATAGCATAGTAAGAAAATCCACAATCAGTAACAAAATCTCAACAAAAAACGAAGGGGAATTTCCTAACTGAACCAGAATGTTTTTTTCCAGCATCTATGAGACACTTCATTCTCCAGGTGTCCACCTGGGTGTGGAAAATATCAAGCCATATTCTCCCCCTGCATGGCCACAGAAGAGAGGCTGGCACCACCTCAATTAAGTTCTCTCACCCCTAGCCTTCTCTGCTCAAAGGAAAGCCACACCAACCTACTTAGCCTCTCCCTATATCTCAAACGCTCCTGCCTAACCAACATCCTTGTGAAGCAAAAACTGAAAATGCTGGAAAATCTCATCAGGTCTGAAGGCATCTCTGAAAATAGAGCCAGCATTTTGAATCTGGATGAGCAAATGAAACAGATTTGAAATTCTGGCTCCATTCTCTACCCACTGATACTGTCTGACCCGCTGAGATTTTATGTTTTTGTTTCACATTTCAGCATTTGCTGTATTTTGCTTTTAATATCGGTGAATCTCCTCTGCATCTTCTCCAGGGCAATCACATCCTTCCTACCTTAAAAGTTTATTTATTGGTTTCACAAGTCGGCTTACATTAACACTGCAATGAGGTTACTGTGAAAATCCTGTAGTCACCACACTTGGGCACCTTTTCGGGCACATTGAGGGAGAATTTAAGCCAGAACTATAAACAGTCACGAACGAAGTCCAGACCATCACTCAAACCAACCTCCGACCCATTAACTCCATCTACACTTCCTGCTGCCTTGGAAAAGCAGCCACCATAATTAAGGACCATATGCACCCTGGACATTCTCTGTTCCACCTTCTTCCATTGGATACAAAAATCTGAGGACACGTACCAACTGACTCAAGAACAACTTCTTTCCTGCTGCCATCAGACTTTTGAAGGGTCTTACCTCGTATTAAGTTGATTTTTCTCTACAGCCTTGCTATGACACTATGTTCTGCACACTCTCCTTTCTTTCTCTATGTACGGTATGCTTTGTCTGTATAGCTCACTGAGTTTACTCCAGACCTCAGTCCTCTTACTGAGTTTACCCCAGTCCAACGCCGGCATCTCTTCATCATAGCTCACAAGGAACTATACTGTTCACTGTCTAATAGTACATGTGACAATAATAAGTTAAATCAAATCAATGCATCTAATCAACACTTTTTTTAAGACTATGGGAGGAAACCTATACAGACACTTGTTATCGTGCGGTGACCAGAACTGCACACAGTGTTCTAGCTGTGTCCTAACCAGTGTCTGGAACAGCTCCACCACAACCTCTCTGCTCTTATATCCAATGTCTGGGCGAATTAAAGCAAGTAACTCACTTGCTCCTGAACCATCTTATCTCCCTGTCCTGCTGCCTTCAGGGATCTCCCCCAGCTAAGCTCCCTCTGTCAATGTGTTGCTGTTCTTGGTGTATTCCTTTTGCCTGGTGTTTCCCCCCCAAACCCCATCCCCTGCCATTGCTCCGGCGTCAATGACATTTACCAGTGTTCCGGCCCTTCCGGAACTCCCATTCACAGCTTCCGAACCCTGAGGCCGTTTCCAGGCCCTCCACGCCCTTTGTTCGCCGGCGGTTTCGAGGACCCCACGCCCTCCGATCTGCGCTCAGGGGTTTCCAGACCGCCCCTTTCGCTCACAATCGCCTCGAACCGTCCCTCCCCCAGCCATTCACTGAGCATGCTCGGGACACTGGGCTGCTGCTGCCAGACGCGCATGCTCGGAGCACAGCCCGCTGCTGCCAGACGCGCATGCTCGGAGCACAGCCCGCTGCTGCCAGACGCGCATGCTCGGAGCACAGCCCGCTGCTGCCAGACGCGCATGCTCGGAGCACAGCCCGCTGCTGCCAGATGCGCATGCTCGGAGCACAGTCGCTGCTGCCAGATGCGCATGCTCGGAGCACAGAGATGCGCATGCTCGGAGCACAGTCGCTGCTGCCAGATGCTCATGCTCGGAGCACAGTCGCTGCTGCCAGGTGCGCATGCTCGGAGCACAGTCGCTGCTGCCAGGTGCGCATGCTCCGAGCACAGCCCGCTGTTGCCAGATGCGCATGCTCGGGGCACAGGCCACGGCTGCCAGATGCGCATGCTCGGGGCACAGGCCACGGCTGCCAGATGCGCATGCTCGGAGCACAGCCCACGGCTGCCAGACGCGCATGCTCGGAGCGGACCAAAATGCGTCCTTCACCGATGACGCTCCAGCAGCTGTTGATATTCATTCCGGCGTCCCCGGAAACAGCCCGTAGGGCACAGAGTCCTGTGTCACCGAGCTGCTCGGGATGACCCTCGACAAATACCCACTGCATCTCACTCCAAACCTTCTTTGCAAAGACACATTCCACAAGGAGGTGTGCGACCGTCTCATCAGCCCCACAGCTGCTTCGAGGGCAGGATGCAATGATGTTGAGACGTCGAGCGTGCATGAAGGATCTGACAGGGAGTGCCTTTCTCATCACCAGCTAAGCCAGATCTTGGTGCTTGTTTGTGAGTTCTGGTGAGGCTGGAGCTGCACCTGCCCACTGGCTTCCTGTTTCTGTTGAGAGGCGACTGTCCGCAGCCTGGTGCATATTGAGCAATATGAAATCACACTGAGGCTTCATTTGAAGCAATTTTTTAAAAAGGAATCTCAGTCTTTTGGCTAACATGCAAATGAGATCAAGCCTTACTTAACATGCAAATGAGATCAAGCGTTGGAGAAGATGTGTGTATTCCTATCAGCTTGGATCAGGTAGATCAAGCCCAGGATTGGAAGTGAGAGCCCTGTCTTGTCAGCTTGGATCGGGAATGTCTCACTTGGTGGAGACTCTGGATTGGTCTTTGATTGGATTAAATTGGATATTGGTTACGGGTGTGGTTCCGGAGGACTGGAGGATAGCGAATGTGGTCTCGTTGTACAAGAAGGGGAAGACAGACCTTCCAGGGAATTATAGGCCAGTGAGTCTTACTTCTGTTGTGGGCAAAGTGTTGGAGAGAATTATTAGGGATAGGATTTATAGTTATTTAGAGAGAAATGAATTGATTGGAGATAGTCAGCATGGTTTTGTGAAGGGTAGGTCGTGCCTTACTAACCTCATTGAGTTTTTTGAAAAGTGACTAAGGAGGTGGATGGGGGTAAGGCGGTTGATGTGGTATATATGGACTTTAGTAAGGCGTTTGATAAGGTGGCCCATGGAAGACTTCTGCAGAAAATGCAGATGTATGGGATAGAGGGTGATTTAGCTAATTGGGTTGGGAATTGGCTAGCAGATAGAAGACAGAGGGTGGTGGTTGATGGGAGATATTCATCTTGGAGTTCGGTGACAAGTGGCGTACCTCAGGGGTCTGTTTTGGGGCCCCTGCTGTTTGTAATTTTTATAAATGATCTGGATGAGGGTATTGAAGCATGGATTAGTAAATTTGCAGATGACACTAAAGTCGGTGGAGTGGTAGATAGTGAAGAGGGGTGTTATAGTTTGCAGAGAGACTTGGACAAGTTGCAGAGCTGGGCCGAGAGGTGGCAAATGGAGTTTAATGTGGAAAAGTGTGAGGTAATGCACTATGGCAGAAATAATAAATGTGTAGAGTATAGGGCAAATGGTAGGATTCTTAGTAGTCTAGATGAACAGAGGGATCTTGGTGTGTATGTGCATAGATCCCTGAAAGTAGGCAGTCAAGTCGAGAAGGTTGTTAAGAAGGCATATGGAGTCTTAGCTTTTATTGGTAGGGGGATTGAATTTCGGAGCCGCAACGTCATGTTGCAACTGTACAAAACTCTAGTGCGGCCGCACTTGGAGTATTGTGTGCAGTTCTGGTCCCCACATTATAAGAAAGATGTGGAGGCATTGGAGAGGGTACAGAGGAGGTTTACCAGGATGTTGCCTGGTATGGAGGGCAGGTCTTATGAAGAGAGGCTGAGGGATTTGAGGTTGTTTTCGTTAGAAAGGAGGCGGCTAAGAGGGGACCTAATCGAAACATATAAGATGATTAGAGGTTTAGATAGGGTGGACAGTGATAGCCTTTTTCCTAGGATGGAAAAAGCTAGCACGAGGGGACACAGCTTTAAATTAAGGGGTGATAGTTATAGGACGGATATCAGAGGTAGGTTCTTTACCCAAAGGGTGGTTCGGGAGTGGAATGCCCTGCCTGCAGCAGTTGTAGATGCGCCAAGTTTGGTGGCGTTTAAGAGGTTAGTTGATAAGTATATGGAAGAGAAGGGAATGGTTTAGTTTGGAGGGGCATTGCTTTTTATATTGGTCGGCGCAACATCGAAGGCCGAAGGGCCTGTTCTGTGCTGTAATGTTCTATGTTCTATATAAACGAAGAAAAGTCCATCATTGCTACTTTATTTAATGGAAGAATCTTTTGACATTTCCATTGAGGTGAAGCAAAATGTAAAATAAGGACTTCAGTTATGCACAAAGAACAAAACAGCTCGGGAAACAGGCCCTTTGGCCCAACGAGCCCACGCCGCCACCCCGATGTTCCCACCTCTACCCGTGATCCCTGTCTATGTTTATAGATATGTTTATAGAGTCTTGATCATGGCCACAGAAAAGTCTGTCTGAGCCTCTAACTAGTGAGTCCTCTCTTATTACTGCTCACTTGCTCTTTGCCTGACGCTGTTCTATAGCAGAACCAGAAGTCATGCCACAAGCCTGGCTGCTGCTAGTATCTTCCCTTCACAGCTACCCCCTCAACAATATCCGAAAGGGGAATAACTACAGGAGACTCCTGCATTACCTGTTTGCCTCTCATGGTGGTCACCCACCTATCTGACTGAACCTGTGGTGTGACAACCTCCCTGTAATTAATGTCTATCACATTCTCTGCCTCCTGTATGCTTTACAGTGTACCCAGCTGGCCCTCCAACTAAACAATGCAGTTTGTGAGGAGCTGCAGCTGGACACACTTACTGCAGACAAAGTTATCAGGGAAACTAGATTGTTCCCTACTTTCCCACATCTGGCAGGACGAGCCTATCACTGCTCTAAAAACTGCCATATATAGGCAAAAGGATATAAGAACTTCTTCACCTCTCCCTTGCTTGTGGACCTCCCGGTGACTTTTTTTTGGTTAGAGGAGGAGGTGGGGGAAACACTGAAGTAGTGTTTGGGGTTTAATTGTTCCTTTACAACAGCTCCTCCACAAGACCACATTCTGGTGGTCTGCAGATGTGACAAGTTGGTAAATTTTCACTTCTGGAAATTTACCAACACGAACATAATTCTACTAATTAGTCTGTGCTGTTGAGCTGACACTTGAAATCATTCCTTACATTATTTAGTGAAAATCATTTAACGCCTTTCTGTCAATATTGCAAAATACAATTTCAGCCCACTTAGACTTATTTGCGAGCTCTGGACCTAATATGGATATCCTAATATGGATGTCCACTGATTTCTCATCAGTGGACATCCAAATTAACCAAGGGTATCCTTAGTATTACACAGAAAACAGATGGAAAAATTGCTTTAAATAATTATTCAATAAATTTTCTTAATCAAACCATTATGATCTAGCATGAGGCTTTCAATCATAAACCAAAAACATTTAGTGGTATTCAAAGGCTTTACCTCACTATCTTCCATAGCTTGATCCACAGAAGGTAGCTCCATCATCCTTCACCACTATCCTTCTTTTAATTTCAGATTCGAAAAAGGCTGAAATTGTTGATCTGCAAGAATTGGTTGCTGATCCCTCAGTTACTCATAATTTACACTCATGTTTTGGAGTTGACAATACATACCACATTTTCATAATTTGCAGCTGATACCAAACTGAGATAAGCTGGCAGCAAGGAAAGATTCATTATTATAAATTTCAGGAAGACATTAGACATAGGTCTCGGGGCTAAAGGGCTCAAAAGATTTGGGGGAAGGCAAACTCAAGATATTAAATTTGATGATCAGCCATGATTACATTGAGTGAAGGAGTATACTCGAAGGGCCAAGTGATTTACGCCTGTTTCATTCCCTCACCCTATACTATACACAACAGCTCAGTGACTATCGCTGTGCTGTGCAGATAATGGATTTGGGCCTGTGTCTGTGGGAGTTTGCGCATTCTCCCCATGCTTGCGTGGGTTTTCTCCGGGCGCTCCGGTTTCCTCCCACATCCCAAAGATGTGCTCTTAGGCTAATTGGCAAAACAAATTCTCCCTAAATTTTTAATTAAGTAAATTTAGGCTTTGGCCTCGTGGATCCAGAACTGGCTTGCCAGCAGAGAGTGGTTGTGGATGGGTCTTGTTCTGCATGGAGGTCGGTAACCAGTGGAGTGCCCCAGGGATCTGTTCTGGGACCCCCTGCTGTTTGTCATTTTCATAAATGACCTGGATGAGGAAGTGGAGGGATGGGTTAGCAAGTTCGCCGACGATACAAAGATCGGTGATGTTGTGGATGGTCTGGAGGAATGCCAAAAGTTGCAGCGGGACATAGACAGGATGCAAGACTGGGCGGAGAAGTGGCAGATGGACTTCAACGCGGATAAATGTGTAGTGGTCCATTTTGGCAGGAATAATGGGATGAAGGAGTACAATATAAGGGGTAGGAGTCTTAGCTGTGTTGTAGAGCAGAAGGATCTCGGGGTCCGGGTCCATAGGACTCTTAAATCGGCCTCGCAGGTGGAGGAAGTGGTCAAGAAGGCGTACGGTGTACTTGCCTTCAGAAATCGAGGAATAGAGTTTAGGAGTCAGGAGGTAATGATGCAGCTCTATAAGACTCTTGTCAGACCCCAGTTGGAGTATTGTGCACAGTTCTGGTCGCCTCATTATAGGAAGGATGATGAGGCTATTGAGAGGGTTCAGAGGAGATTTACAAGGATGCTGCCTGGATTGGGAGGCAGGCCTTATGAAGATAGGTTGAGGGAGCTGGGACTCTTCTCACTGGAGAGACATAGGTTGAGAGGTGACCTGATAGAGGTTTATAAAATGTTGAGAGGAATAGATAGGGTGGACTCTCAGAGACTATTTCCCCGAGCGGAAATGGTCAATATGAGAGGACACAGATTTAAGGTGCAGGGAAGCAAATACAAAGGAGATGTCAGGGGTAGGTTTTTCACTCAGAGGGTGGTGAGTGAATGGAACCGACTGCTGTCGGAGGTTGTTGAGGCAAACTCACTGGTGTCTTTTAAGAGACTTCTGGATGAGTATATGGAAAAGAATAGGATAGGGGGTTATAGATAGGTCTGTGGATTGGTAGATGTGATCGGTGCAACTCATGGGCTGAAGGGCCTGTTTGTGCTGTATTGTTCTATATGTTATATGTATATATAAATTGTCTCAAATTTGGTTTTTTAATCCATAGATCTATAAACATGGACAGGGATCGCGGGTGGAGGTGGGAACATTGGGGTGGCAGCACGGGCTCGTTGGGCCGAAGGACCTGTTTCCCGTGCTGTTTTGTTCTTTGTTCTATAAATGTTCCTCATGTTCTATACCTTTTAGATTTACCAAAGGGTCGCCTGCACTTGAAACGTCTTTTCTCGCCTTACAGATGCTGCCAGACCTGCTGAGATTTACCAGTCTTTTTTGCTCCCGGGGTTTCCTTGCTCATTAAAAACAAATTACTCTGGATGCTAAAATCTGAAACCAAAAGAGAAAACACTGGAAAATCTCAGCAGGTCTGGCAGCATCTGTAAGGAGAGAAAGGAGCTGATGTTTTGGGTCCAGTGACTTTCTGTTAAAAATTCATCAACTTCGCTCCCAGTTTCCACCCCTCCATTGCCTTCACCTGATCCATTCTCAGACACTTCCCTTCCTTGACTTTTCTGTCCCCCTTTCCAGCAATAGACTATCTACCAGTATCCATTACAAGCCCACTGATTCCTACAGCTATCTGGACTACTGTTCTTCACATACTGTAAGGACTCTATTCCTTTCTCTCAGCTCCTTCACATTTCAAAAAAAAAGCTTTGACAAAAGCTGACCTGCACTCGAAACGTCAGCTCTTTTCTCTCCTTACAGATGCTGCCAGACCCGCTGAGATTTTCCAGCATTTTCTCTTTTGGTTTCCTTCCTCATTGAGTCTGAGTCCAAAATGGGACCTCTGATTGGTCCGAATGGGGGCAAGACGACCAATAAGAACATAGAACATTACAGCGCAGTACAGGCCCTTCGGCCCTCAATGCTGCGCCGGCCAGTGGACCCTCTAACCTAAACTATTCCAATATCATCCATATGCCTAAGCCGAACATTTGAATGCCACCCAAAGTAGGTGAGTCCACAACTGCTGCAGGCAGGGCATTCCACGCTCTCACCACCCTCTGTGTAAAGAACCTGCCTCTGACATCCGTCCTATAACTACCACCTCTTAAGTTAAAGTTATGTCCCCTCATGTTGGTCATCACCATCCGAGGAAAAAGGCTCTCACTATCCACCCTATCCAATCCCTTGATCATCTTATACGCCTCAATTAGGTCACCGCGTAACCTTCTTCTCTCTAATGAAAATAACCTCAGGTCCCTCAGCCTTTCCTCATAAGGCCTTCCCACCATACCAGGCAACATCCTGGTAAACCTCCTCTGCACCCTTTCCAATGCTTCCACATCTTTCTTATAATGCGGCGACCAGAACTGTACGCAATACTCCAAGTGCGGTCCAACCAGAGTTTTGTACAGTTGTAACATAACCTCATGGCTCCTAAATTCAATCCCTCTACCAATAAAAGCTAACACACCATACGCCTTCTTAACAACTTTATCAACCTGGGTGCCAACTTTCAAAGAGCTATGTACTTGTACCCCAAGATCCCTCTGCTCGACAACGCTATTAAGGGTCCTTCCATTAACCCTATATTTCATATGCCTGTTATTCCTACCAAAGTGAATCACCTCACACTTATCCGTATTGAATTCCATTTGCCACCTCACGGCCCAGCTCTGCAACCTATCTATGTCCCTCTGCAAACTGTAACATCCATCCTCGCTATCTACAACTCCCCCCACTTTGGTATCGTCAGCAAATTTACTAATCCAACCCTCTACACCCTCATCTAGGTCATTTATAAAAATGACAAACAGCAGTGGCCCTAAAACAGATCCTTGAGGTACACCACTTGTAACTGCACTCCAGGTTGAATATTTCCCATCAACCACCACCCTCTGTCTTCTATCAGCTAGCCAATTCCTAATCCAAACTGCTAAATCACCTTCAATCCCATGCATCTGCACTTTCTGCAGTAGCCTACCATGGGGAACCTTATCAAACGCTTTGCTAAAATCCATATACACTACATCAACTGCCTTACCCTTATCTACCTCTTTGGTCACCTCCTCAAAAAACTCAATAAGGTTTGTGAGGCACGACCTACCCTTCACAAAACCGTGCTGACTATCCCTAATCAATTTATTCCTCTCTAGATGCTTATAAATCCTATCCCTTATAATTCTTTCCAAGACCTTGCCCACAACAGAAGTCAGGCTCACCGGTCTATAATTTCCAGGATGATCCCTACTCCCCTTTTTGAACAAAGGGACAACATTTGCCATCCTCCAGTCTTCCGGCACTATACCTGTAGCCAACGACGACATGAAGATCAAAGCCAAAGGCTCTGCAATCTCCTCTCTAGCCTCCCAGAGAATCCTAGGGTAAATCCCATCTGGCCCAGGGGACTTATCAATTTTCATACCCTCAAGATTCGCTAACACCTCCTCCTTATGAACCTCAACCCTACCTTGTCTACAACCTGGTATCGCAGTATTCTCCCCGACAACATTGTCTTTCTCCTGCGTGAATACTGACAAAAAATACTCATTCAGTGTCTCCCCTATCTCCTCAGGCTCCACGCACAACTTCCCACTGCTATCTCTGACTGGCCCTAATCTTGCCCTAACCAATCTTTTATTATTTATATACCTGTAAAAAGCTTTAGGATTCTCCTTAATCCTATCTGCCAAAGTCTTCTCGTGTCCTCTTCTAGCTCTTCTCAACTCCCTCTTTAGCTCCTTCCTGGCTGATTTATAGCTCTCTATTGCCCTAACTGAGCCTTCACGTCTCATCATTATATAAGCCTCCTCCTTCCTCTTCACCAGAGATTCAACTTCCCTAGTACACCATGGTTCCCTCACTCGACCACTTCCTCCCTGCCTGGCAGGTACATATTCATTAAGGACATGCAGAAGCTGTTCCTTAAATATGCTCCACATTTCAGATGTCCCCAGCCCCTGCAATATCCTGCTCCACCCTATGCATCCTAAATCTCTCCTAATAGCCTCATAATTACCTTTCCCCCAGCTATAACTACTGTTATTCGGTACGTGCCCATCCCTTTCCATCACTAAGGTAAACGTAACCGAATTGTGGTCACTATCACCAAAGTGCACACCCACCTCCAAGTCTAACACCTGGTCTGGTTCATTACCCAGTACCAAATCCAATATAGCCTCACCTCTTGTTGGCCTATCTACATACTGAGTCATGAAACCTTCCTGCACACATTGAACAAAAACTGACCCCTCTAACGTACTTGAACTATAGCTTTTCCAATCGATATTAGAAAAGTTAAAGTCCCCCATTACAACTACCCTGTTACTTTCACACCTATCCAGGATCAACTTTGCAATCCCTTCCTCTACTTCTCTGGAACTTTTTGGAGGCCTATAAAAAACTCCCAACAGTGTGACCTCTCCTTTCTTGTTTCTAATCTCAGCCCACACTACCTCAGCAGACAAGTCCACATCAAACGTCTTTTCTGCCACTGTAATGCTGTCCTTAACTAACAATGCCACTCCTCCCCCTCTTCTACCACCACCTCTGCTCTGACTGAAACATCTGAACCCCGGAACCTGCAACAACCATTCCTGCCCCTGCTCTATCCACGTCTCTGAAATGGCCACAACATCGAAGTCCCAAGCACCAATCCAGGCTGCAAGTTCATCCACCTTATTGCATATGCTCCTCGCATTAAAGTATACACACTTCAAACCACCCTCCCGTTTGCCACTATACTGCTGCGACCTAGAAACCTTATCCGTGACCTCCCTATTCACATCCTCCTGTATACTGGCACAACAATTCAGGTTCCCATCCCCCCCCCGAATCAGTTTAAACCCCCCCGAATAGCACTGGTAAATTTACCCCCCAAGATATTGGTACCTCTCCGGTTCAGGTGCAGACCATCCCTCTTGTAGAGGTCCCACCTTCCCCAGAATGAGCCCCAATTGTCCAAATACCTGAACCCTTCCCTCCTTTAGCCAAGAGTTCAAATGTTCTCTCTCCCTATTCTTTTCTATGCTATCCTGCAGCACAGGTAACAAACCAGAGATAACCACTCTGTTGGTTTTAGCCCTAAGTTTCCATCCTAACTCTCTGAATTCCTGCTTTATATCCCCATCCCTTTTCCTACCTATGTCATGGATACCTACATGCATCACAACTTGGGGCTGGTTCCCCTCCCCCTTAAGGATCCCGAACACTCAGTCAGAGATATCACTGACCCCAGCGCCCGGGAGGCAACATACCAACCGCGAGTCCCACTCCTTCCCACAGACCCTCCTATCTATCCCCTTAACTAGGGAGTCCCCAGTCACTAATCCAGATCTTTTCTTCCCCCTTCCCACCTGAGCATCAAGGACAGGCTCAACTCCCGAGACCTGTACTCCATGGCTTACCCCGGTTGTGTCTACATCCCCAACAGCATCCAAAGCAGAGTACTTATTGCTTAGAGGAACAGCCTCAGGGGAACTCTGCACTGACTGCTTCTTACCCCTTCTAACTGTCACCCATGTATCACATTTAGGAGTAACTATCTCCCTGTAGCTTTTATCAACAGCCATCTCTGCTTCCCTAATAATTCTTAATTCCTCCAGTTCCAGCTCCAGGTCTCTAACACGGTCCTCAAGGAGGTGGAACTGGATGCACCTCTGGCAGGTGTAATCAGCTGGGACACTACCAGTGTCCCTCACCTCGAACATCCCACAGGAGGTACATCGCACTGCCTGCACTGCCATCCCTATTACTTCCTTTACACAGAAACAAATATAAACTTAAACTTACCCACTCACACTCCTAGTCTCCTTTTTTTATTAGGTTAGAGGAGGGGGGAAGGTTGGGATACTCTACACGTGTAGAGTATCGGGATTCTTCACCTTCCCAATTTATGTAGGTCCAGATGAAAAAAAAACTCCTGCACAGGCCTCCCTGTGACTACTTCCTGTTTCCGGTTTTAAGAGTTAAAAAAAAACCAGACACGAGGTTTTAAAAGGAGGGGATAGCTCGTCCGCCAACCAATTAGAGAGAATAACAGGGCGGGACTTACTCCAGCTCTCCCTCATTGGTCTCTCCTGCCACAGCTGGCTGCACATGTGCCTTTCTGCAAACTGCCTCCTATAGAGACGCTTGCATTGGACTGGGGTAAACACAGTAAGAAGTCTCACTACACCAGGTTAAAGTCTAACTGGTTTATTTGATAGTAATCCCACAAACTTTCCACACACCTGACGAAGGAACACCGTTTCCGAAAGCTTGTGGGATTACCATCAAGTAAACTGGTTGGACTTAAACTTGGTGTTGTGAGACTTCTTCCTATGATGTCCAGAATGGTGTGGGGTGGGCACAGCGCCAGATTAAACTCAGTAAACCTGCTGGATTTTAACTTGATGTTGTCAGACTTCTTATTGTAAAGATGGCAGCTGGGTCTCTGATCGGGAGGAGACCCGTAGCTGGGAACAACGCGAGGTAGATGACTCCATAATTGGGGCCTCCCCACCCGTTCGCTGCCTCCTTCTGTCCCATTCCGCCACCAAAACAAACCGTGTCGCCATCACCTGTGCTTGCCCTCAATACAGGCAGACGTGAATGGGACATCACCAATAGGAATTCTAAGAGCTCCAGGTTCTGTAGATGTTAACCTTCATCATTAACAACAATCAGAACAGATAGCAGTGATTGTTAGAGAGAATATACATGTGCAGTGAGAAAGGGCATTCAGGGTCAGCTTTAAGGAATGGGGATTTATAAGTAAAAGTTTGAGAACTGAAATAATTTGGACCAAGAGAAAATGACAACACTCAGTAATCAATAACATCAGTCTCCTCTAATCAAAGAAAAATCAAACCATTATCATAGAGTGTATGTAATAATGTTCCAATAATGCTGATTGTTGTCCACTAGAATCATAGAAGCCTACAGTGCAGAAAGAGCCCCTTCAGCCCATCAAGTCTGCACCGAACACAATCCCATCCAGACCCTACACCCATATTCTACATATTATACCTAGTAATTCCTCTAACCTACACATCCCTGGACACTAAGGGGCAATTTCTTAGCATGGCCAATCAACCTAATCAGCACATCTTTGTACTGTGGGAGGAAACCCACACAGACACGAGGAGAATGTGCAAACTCCACACAGATAGTGACCCGAGCCCGGAATCGAACCCAGGACCCTGGAGCTGTGAAGCAGCAGTGCTAACCCACGTGCTATCGTGCCATAAAACTACTTTAGGGAAGTAAATCTGTTGTCTCTACTTGGTTTGATCTGCATACAGCTTCAGACTGAAGGAAGATGATGTGGTTGATGCTTCATTGCCCTGTGAAGTGATTGAACAAGACGCTCAGTTCAGAGGACAATCAGGATTCTGGCCTTAGGTCACTGTCTCTGCAGAGTCTGCATGTTCTCCCTGGGTCTGCGCGGATTTCCTCCAGATTCCTCCCAGAATCCGAAGACATGCAGGTTACGTGGATTGACGTGCTAAATTGTCTCTTAGTATCCAAACATGTAAGTTGTGTGGATGAGTCATGGTAAATGCATGGAGTTACAGGAAATAGAGTCAAGGGGAGGACCTCGGTGGGATGCTCTTTCAGAGGGTTGGTGTAGACCCGATGGGCCAAATGCCCACTTATTGCACCATACTATGATTTGATTCTATGAATTTTAAAACAATACAGTTCAGTAGGAGACTATTTGATTCATCATGCTAGAACTAGCTTTTATCAAAAATCTGCATTGTTAGTACCAATTTCCTTCTGTTTTTAAATAATCCTAAGCTTTTCCCTTTTTCAAAAAATTGTCCAATTTGTCTTGAGTTCAGAACATCATTGAAACATTCTGCAATATCCATGCATTGTGTGTGAAAATTAAGAGTTTGTTCTGGTACAGTCTCAGGAAGAGTTGCACTTGAGAATACACAATATAAAAATAAAGTGCATTTATGAAATATATTTCACATGGGATATTTAAAAGATCATTATTCTGATCAAGAACGTCCTCATTTTCCCAGTCGATATATAATCTAATTCCCCTTGCTGCACAACCTGTTACAGGGTCTGTTGATTCATGGGATTTCCAATTGTAAATCAATTCAGATTTAACAAAACTTAACCATCCAGCAAAAATGAACACTTCAGATGCTGAATTCAAAAGAGATATTAAACCATTGAATGTAGAATGGTAATCAACTTTAGTTGATTACCATTAAAGTTGGTAATCAACTTTAGTTGATAAGTATATGGATGAGAAGGGAATGGTTTAGTTAGGAGGGGCATTGCTTTTTATTTTGGTCGGCACAACATCGAGGGCCGAAGGGCCTGTTCTGTGCTGTATTGTTCTATGTAATAAATCAGAAAGTTCAAAAGCAAACTATCAATTAACAGTAAAGGATCATAGAATCCCTACAGTGCAGAAGGAGGCCATTTGGCTGATTCGAGTCTGCATTAACCACAATCCCATCCAGACCCTATTCCCATAACCCCACATATTTACCCTGTAAATCCCCCTGACACTAGGGTGAATTTAGCATGGCCAATCAACCTAACCCACACATTTTTGGAGTGTGGGAGGAATTTGGAGGAAACCCACGCAGACACAGGGAGAATGTGCAAGCTCCACACAGACAGTGACCTCAAGGCTGGAAATGAACCTGAATCCCTGGCGCTGTGAGGCAGCAGTGCTAACCACTGTGCTACCCTAGTAATTAACAGTAGAAGGAGAAAGCTTAACTTTTAACAATTTTACAGACTTTTGACAACTCCCTCAGTAGAATAGGCTGGAGGGATGGAGTGATAATCCCAAAATGTGGATAACGTTAACAAAAATGGCTTCTTGAAACCTTTATTTTATATTTTAAAAACATAAGTCCTCCTTAACCAGGATGTTGGAAATAGCGAATTAGTCTCTAATTTGGCTAGAACTAACCCCATTAGTTTTAGCTAATGACATGTTGTTTTTACCTTGAAACAATGCCGTCTCTTAAAGTATAACTCTTATTTTGAGTTAGCCAAAGTGTCAAAGAATAATTTGGTAATCTAACTGTCTGCCGATTTATATTTGATTCCTGACACCTGCTGCCATCTCCCACTATTTTAATGCAGAATCTTACTGAAAGAGCAGGCAGTTCGAATAAAAGTCTATTCATTATCCAAATGAATATACCTTGTCAAGGCCATAAAGCTGTCAAGGCCAGAGCTGCGGCGTATCTGTCCAGTCTGGCAATTCCCTTGATTTATGACCAGTATACTTAATTATGTGTAATCATACAACACAAAATGTTACATATCAATATAACAGATATTCTGTTACAAGTTACCAATCTTACTTATGCACCAAATGATTAAATGCTCACATTTTAAGTGTCTGACAATTCAGGCTCTTTATTTTGAGTAATGTTTTTCTGATAATGTAGTAATTAGTTTTTAAAATGTCTTCTAGATAAGTTCAAAATGGCTTGTGCCCATGTTAGTTTACAATACTAAATAACATTGATTCAAGTTACACAATGGCTGCCACACTAAAGTTAGTGATTTGGAAGCGATTAACATCCAGTAACTTGTGAACTTGCTGCAGATGGGATGACTCAGTCAGTTGCTTCTAACACAGTTTAGATGAACAGCCTCTCCAGCGTGAATTCACTGGTGTTTCAGGTTGGTTGAATGAATCTCTTCATATACACAGGGCAGGAGAACGGTCTCTCTCCCTTCTTCTGTGAACTGGATAACTGAGTTAATCCGTCCCCACACTCGGATCAGGTGAATTGCCTCTCCCCAGTATGACTACGCCAATGACTTTCCAGCTGAGCTGGGTAATTGAATCTTTACCCCATAAACATTTCCATGGTTCCTCCTCAGTGTGACGACATTTGTAGTTTGACAGGCCAGGTAACTGGTTGAAGCTTTGACCATGCGCAGAACACACGGACACTTTCTCCCCACTCTGAACGATGCTTTATCCTTCCAAGTTCAAATTCTGATGATATTTAGGTTACAATAAATTAAGAAATCCCAGCAGATCCTGAGGTGATGATAGGTCTGAGCTCTCTGACTGCTGATTGTCCCCTTCTGACACTCTGTGAAATTGGTTTAAAACAGAAAAAAAGAGTGAGATAGAATCTACAAAAACACAAAGGCCACCACCATCACCACTAACAGGTAAAGACATTTCTTCTTATCTTGTTCCTAAGTGGCTTCTCCCCATATTTTGAAATTGTTCTCCTGGTTCGAGCCTTCTCACCCAGGAGAAACACCTTACCTACATCTACCTTGTCGTTTCCTTTAACTATTGTAACTGTCAATTAGATCACCTTTCATTCATCAAAACTCTAGAGAATACAGGCTTAGTTTGACTAATCTCTCTTTGCAGGACAGTTCCACCATCCCCGGAACAATTCTGGTGAACGTTAATCCCTCTATGGAATAATATCCTTTCTGAGGAAAGGGACCAAAACGCCACACAGTGCTCCAGGTGCAGTCTAACCAAGTTCCTGTACAACTGAAACAAGACTTCATCACTCCTGTTCTCAAATTCTCTTGTGATAAAGACTAACATTCCATTAACCTTCTTAATATATTGCCACATCTGCATGTTAGTCTCCAATAACTTATGGACAAAGACATCCAGGTCCTTTGTACATCTACAATTTCTAATTTCTTACCATTTAGGAAATACTTTACACACCTATTCCATCTACAAAATAGATTAATTCACATTTTTTCCACGTTATGTTCCATCTGCCATGTTCTTGCCCACTCACTGAGTCTGTCTAAGACCTCCTGTAGCTATTTTACATCTTCCTCACAGCACACATTCCTGTCTGGCTCTGTATCATCATCCCCACATCTAAATCATAGACATATATTGTGAATAGTTGGAGCCCAAGTACTGATCCTTGTGATGCCTCACTAGTCACAGCCTCCAATGTGAGAATGATCCATTTATTCCCACTCTCTGTTTTTTACCTGTTAACCAATTCTCAGTCATTGTGTGTCATCTCCTATCCCATGTATTTTTATTTTTGCTTCTTTGGGGAACTTTGTCAAGAGCCTTTTTCAGGTCCGACTATACTATACCCATTGACTCTCCTTTATCAATTTTATTAGTAACATTTTCAAAAAACTGCAACATGTTTGTTAAACATAATTTCCCATTTGTAAACCCACACTGACTATGCCCAATTAGACCATGATTGTCCAGGTATTTATTTATCGTATTTTTTTAATGATGAGATTCTAGTATTTTCCCTACCATTGATGTAAGGCCAACAGGTCTGTAATTCTGTTTTCTCTCTCCCTCCATTGTTAAATAGTGGTATGACATTTGCTACCTTTCAATGTTCAGCAAACATTACAGAATCTCTAGAATTTTGGAAGATAGCAACCTCTTTTAACACTTTGTGATGTAAAATATCAGGACCCGGAGACCCACTTTCAGCCCGACTGTTTTCTCCACCTTCTTACTTCTACTAATTTCCTTCAACTCCACATTCTCCCTAGTCCCTTCAGTCTTCACAGCTGGGAAATTTGCTGTATATTCCTTGGTGAAAGCACTTACAAAGTAATCATTTCGTTTTTCTGCCATTTCTCTATTCCCCATTCTGAATTCTCTGCCTGTAATGGCTTATCCAAATGCTGCCCTTTTGCATCCCTATAGAAACTTCTACAGTCTGTGTTTATGTTTTTTGCTAGGTTTCATTTACATTCTGTTTTCCCTTTCTTTATCATTTCTTGGCCTTTTTTCTAAAAACCTCAAACCCTCATCAAACGGTTGATGAAGGACAAGCCGTTGATGTCGTCTATATGGATTTCAGTAAGACATTTGATAAGGTCCCTCATGGTAGGCTGATAGAAAAGGTGAAGGTGCATGGGATACAGGGCCAGGTATGTAGATGGGTTGAGAACTGGCTTGGGAGGAGGAGACAGCGGGTAGTAGTGGAAGGCTCTTTTTCCAACTGGAGGTCTGTCACTAGTGGTGTACCACAGGGCTCTGTACTAGAACCCCTTCTATTTTTGGTGTATATAAATGACTTGGAAGAGGGGGTAGGTGGTGTGATCAGCAAATTTGCTGATATCACTAAGATGATTGGATTGGTGGGTACTGAGGAGCAGTGCCTGGCAATACAACATGACATAGATAGGCTGGTAGATTGGGCAGATAGATGGCAAATGGAATTTAATCAGGATAAATGCGAGGTGATGCATTTTGGCCGGAATAACGTAGAGGGGAGTTATAGGATAAAAGGTAAAACTATCCGGAGTATAGAGATGCAGAGAGACCTGGGGGTGCAAGTTCACAGGTCTCAGAAGGTGTCAGTACAGGAGGAGAATGTGGTAAAAAAAAAGCGTATGGTATGTTAGCCTTCATAGGAAGGGGTATAGAATACAAGACTAGGAGTCTGATGTTGCAGGTGTATAGAACGTTGGTTAGGCCTCATCTGGAGTACTGCATCCAGTTCTGGTCGCCGTACTGCAGGAAGGATGTAGAGGCCCTGGAGAGAGTGCAGAGGAGATTTACCAGGATGCTGCCTGGTATGGAAGGGCTGTCTTACGAGGAAAGATTGAAAACACTGGGTTGTTTTCCCTTGAAAGACGTCGGCTGAGAGGGGATCTTTTAGAGGTATATAAGATTATGAGGGGTATAGATAGAGTAAATGGTGGTAAGCTTTTCCACCATTAGAAATGGATAGAACGAGGGGTTACGGGCTCAGGGTGAGGGGGGCTATGTATAAGACGAATATTAGAGGCCAGTTTTTCACACAAAGGGTAGTGGGGGTGTGGAATGCACTGCCGAATAAGGTGGTGGGAGCAGGCACGCTAGGGTTGTTTAAGGGTCTCTTGGACAGTCACATGAGCGGTATGCAGATAGAGGGATATAGCAGGACTGTTTGAATATCGGGAGGACCAAATAGTATTAGACTATCTTTTAGTTTAGTCTCGGGAATGTCTTAGTTTTTTTTAGCATGTTTAATTAAGTCTTATTTGTTTCCGCAGGCACCTAGTGCTTCACGTCGTCAGTGTATGCTTAAACTGGACCATCTGATGGGCAACATGACAGCTCAGAGACTATCGCTGTTGCTGTGCTGACACATGGATTTGGGCCTGTGTCTGCGGGAGTTTGCGCGTTCTCCCCATAGTTGCGTGGGTTTCCTCCGGGTGCTCCGGTTTCCTCCCACATCCCAAAGACGTGCTCTTAGGCTGATTGGGTAACAAATTGTCCCTATATTGGTCCCTATATGGGAATCTTCAACAATAGGCATAGCCTAAAGACAAGGATAAGTCATTAGGACGTTAGGACGGCGGCGTGGGCTCGTTGGGCTGAAGGGCCTGTTTCCCGTGCTGTGTTGCTCTTTGTTCCTTGTTCTCAGTTTTGACAAATTTATAATTTATTTAAATCTATACAATCCTTAACTTGTCAGCCATTGTTGACTGCTTTTTTAAAGAGGGGGTGGGTTTGCACCCTGAAGAAATGTATAGGTAATGTGTGCTATCCATTGGCTATGCAATCATTTCTTTTAATGTATTTCTCCAAATCACCTCAGCCAATTTGTCATGTCTTCATAATTTCCTTTATTCAGCTTTAACACCCTATCTTCAAATTGAATTTCCTCATTTTCAAACATAGCGTAAAATTTTATCATGTTATGATCACTCACCCCTAAAGTTTCTATTACAATCGGATTATTAATTAGCCCTTTTTCATTACTAGATCTGGAATAGTCTGTCCTTTAGTTGGCTCCTCAGCAAACTGCTCTAGAAACCCATCTCTAACTTGCTCGGTGATTAGGGAGTGGAGTTTATGGTGGGGACTGAAGACAATGATTCCTTCAGCACGAGGACTAACTTGGTTTAACTAATCTACGTGCAAGTTAAAGTCACCCATGATCATAGTATTGTCCATGTTACATATTTCTCTCACCGCTTGATTAATCTTCTGTCCCACACTACCATTATTTCTCAGTGCCCAATAAACAACTCTAATCAACGTCCACTGCCTTTTGCTGTTTTCTTAGTTCCATCCAAACACAGATTTCACACACTGTTCTTACAATCTAAGATCCTCCCTTACGACTACACTGATCCCACCCTTTATTATCAGGGGAACTCCACCTTCTTTCCCTTCTTGTCTGCTGTTCCTAAACCTCCGACATCCTTGAACACCCAGTCTTGGATACCATGCAGCCATGTTTCTGTACTGAGAATTATGTTATACCCATTTACCTCTATTTGTGTCTTTAGATCATCTACCTTATTATGAATGCTGTGTGCAGTCAGATCGAGCTCCTTACCATTCCACAATTCACACATACTCGTTGCTTTGCCTCTCCTGCTTTCTAGTCCCATTATCACTTCCTGTAACCAACTTCCTTCCAATTTGGACCACCTTTCAGGTTCCCAAACTTTGACAGGCTAGTTTAAACCCACCTTCTACAACCATCCAATATTTTAATCATAGAACCATACACAGTGCAGAAAGAGGCCCTTCGGCCCATCAAGTCTGCACTGACACCATCCCACCCAGGCCCTACCCCATATCCCTACATATTTTACCCGCTAATCCCTCTAACCTATGTATTTCAGGACACTAAGGGGAAATTATAGCATGGCCAATTAACCTAACCCGTACACTTTTGGACTGTGGGAGGAAACCCATGCAGACGAGGAGAATGTGCAAACTTCACACAGACAGTGACCCAAGCTGGGAATCGAACCCAGGTCAGTGGAGCTGTGAAGCAGCAGTGCTAACCACTGTGTAACCATGCCACCCAGGAAACAGAGGGAGATGACAGGCAAGGATGAAGAGTGGGATCTTACAGATCTTTAACTGGACAAGAACATTAATAGAATCTTTCAACATCAAACTCCATCTGCTAGAATGAGCAGGGTATCAGGTGAATATAAACACCATCACCTCCCAAGTCACACACTGTCCTGGCTTGTCAGACATCCAGTATTGGATCAATAGAAGTTTCTTCCAAGTAAATATTGGGAAGTCATTGTCTTCAGCCCATACTACAAACTCCCCTCCCTAATGATCAATACCATCCATCTTTTTTACAGCTTTGAGGTTGAACCAGAGTATTCACAATCTTGGTGTCAGATTTCACACCAAGCTGAGGTTCTGCTTACATATCACTAAGAGTGCCTATTTCCACCTCAGTAACTTTGTCTAACTTCATTCTCCTGCTTTAGCTCATCTGCTGCTAAAACTCATCTGTTCCTTTGTAACCTTGAAACTGAACTATCCCCATTCTCCCACATAAAGACGAGGGTATTCAAATCCCAAACAGAGCTGACTGATTTAGTTTTTATCCAGAATTCTAACTCCAAAAACCACGTTGGAGATTATTACCATCAATAGAAATAAACCCCAGAAAACATGGTTCAGTTCTGGATGTGCTATTATTACTCAATCACTTTTCTTACTTGTGAAGTTGCTGGTGAGTCTGCTGGATGGATGAAGTAGTGATTCCCTTCCCAAATTTGGGCGGAATGAATGGTCTCTCCCCGGTGTGGACTCGCTGGTGGTGGTTTGCTAGGGCGGATGACTGAGTGAATCCCATTCCACATTTGGAGCAGACGTACGGTCTCTCCCCAGTGTGAATGCGCTGGTGTACAGTGAGAGTAGATGATTGCTTGAACCCAGTCCCGCAGTAAGAGCATCGGAACGGTCTCTCTTCAGTGTGAATACGTTGATGGGACAGACACTCACTGGAGCTTTTAAAGCACTTCCCACAGTCCGGGCATTTGAAAGGTCTCTCCCCTGTGTGAATTCGCTGGTGTATCTGTAGGCTTGAGGAGGTAGAGAATCCCTTCCCACACTCTGAGCAGGTGAACAGTCTCTGCTCAGTGTGAACTTGCTGGTGTGTCAGCGGGTCAGACAATTGCGTGAGTCCTTTCCCAGGCTTGGAGCAGGCGTGTGGCACCTTCCCAGCGTGAACTCGTTGGTGTGCAGTGAGTTGAGACAAATGTTTGAAGCCAGACCCACAGTGAGAGCACCTATGTGGTCTCTCCTCACTGTGAACACGTCGATGGTACAGGAGATCTCTGCAACTTTTATAGCATTTCCGGCAGTCTGGGCATTTAAAAGGTCTCTCCCCAGTGTGAACTCGGTGGTGTCTCAGCAGGTCTGATGATCGGCTGAATCCCTTCCCGCACTTGGAGCAGGTGAACGGTTTCTCCCCAGTGTGAACTCGCTGGTGTGCAGTGAGTTGATAAGATCGCTTGAACCCAGTCCCACAGTGAGAGCACCTGAACGGTCTCTCGTCAGAGTGAACACGTTGATGGAACAGGAGATCGCGGGAACTTTTAAAGCACTTCTTGCAGTCCGGGCATTTAAAGGGTCTCTCCCCAGTGTGAACTCGCTGGTGTGCCAGTCGGGCGGAGGACTGACTGAATCCCTTCCCACACACGGAGCAGATGAATGGCCTCTCCCCAGTGTGAGTGCGCTGGTGTATCACTAGGGTGGAAAACACAGCAAATCCCTTCCCACATGTGGCGCAGGTGAATGGTCTCTCCCCAGTGTGAATTCGCTCGTGCATCGAACAGTCTGACAAGCGAGAGAATCCTTTCCCACACGTGGAGCAAGCGTACGGCCACTCCCCGGTGTGAACTCGCTGGTGTATCAGCAGGTAAGATGACCGGGTGAATCCTTTCCCACACTCAGAGCAGATGAACGGTCTCTCTTCAGTGTGGCCTTGCTGGTGTGCTACCAGGTTGGATAACTGAGTGAATCCCTTCCCACACTCAGAGCAGGTAAACGGTCTCTCTCCAGTGTGGCTGCGAAGATGAATTTCCAGTTCTGATGGAGATTTGCATCCCTTCCCACAATCTTTACATTCCCACGGCTTCTTCCTATTGTGACTGCATTCATGATCTGACAGGTCAGTTGACTGGTTGAAGCTTTGTCCACACAAAGAACATGTATACGGCTTCTCCTCACTGAGAAGAGTGCTTTTTCCTTCCATGTTCAAAATCCAATAATATTCAGGTTACGATCAATAAGGTGAATCTGTCAAATCCTGATGTAATGCTTGGTTTCAGTTTCCTGCCTACAAATCCATCCCTTCTGATACCCTGTGAAATTGATTTAAAACAGAAGAGAGTGAGAGAGGACCCACAAAAACACAAGTTGTGAAATTAAGCTGAATGAATCTGATTATTTGTGGGGAATGGCAGTAGGAAGAAGTGACCATGAAAGCTGCTGGATTGTTGTAAAAAATCTAACTAGTTTATATTAATGTGTTTTAGCAAATCAATCCAGTGTAGGCCTACACACAACTCCAGCTTGGGATGAAAGAAGTAGAAAGAGACAAATAATAAAAAAAGGAAGGGGAGGTGCCTGAGGCAGGAGGATCAGGTGTGAAATATTATACATCTACAACTTGAGCAGATTTCTTACAGAATCTCCCAAATTCCCGGCCTCCACCATCAAGAAGCAGCAGGGTAGCAGTTGCATGTGAGCACAAGTTCCACTCCAAGTCTTGAATACGGCATACGGAGTCTTGGCTTTTATTGGTAGGGGGATTGAATTTCGGAGCCGCAACGTCATGTTGCAACTGTACAAAATTCTAGTGCGACCGCACTTGGAGTATTGTGTACAGTTCTGGTCCCCACATTATAAGAAAGATGTGGAGGCATTGGAGAGGGTACAGAGGAGGTTTACCAGGATGTTGCCTGGTATGGAGGGCAGGTCTTATGAAGAGAGGCTGAGGGATTTGAGGTTGTTTTCGTTAGAAAGAAGGCGGCTAAGAGGAGACCTTATTGAAACATATAAGATGATTAGAGGTTTAGATAGGGTGGACAGTGATAGCCTTTTTCCTCGGATGGAGAAAGCTAGCACGAGAGGACATAGCTTTAAATTAAGGGGTGGTAGTTATAGGATGGATGTCAGAGGTAGGTTCTTTACCCAGAGGGTGGTAAGGGTATGGAATGCCCTGCCTGCTGCAGTTGTAGATGCGTCAAGTTTGGTGGCGTTTAAGAGGTTAGTAGATAAGTTTATGGACAAAAAGGGAATGGTTTAGGTTAGAGGGTCATTGCTTTTTCCTAATTGGTCGGCGCAACATCGAAGGCCGAAGGGCCTGTTCTGCGCTGTAATGTTCTATGTTCTAAGTCACATACCATCCTGAATTGTCTGACATTCAATTCTTGATAAACAGAAATTTGAATAATGTGAAGACAAAAGCCATTGTTTTCAGTCCCCACTACAAATTCTACTCTCAAGACTCTGACTCCACCTCTCTCCCTGGCAACTCTTTTAAGCTGTTCAGAAATTCAGTGTCATATTTTACTCGAAGCTGAACTTCCAGATATTAATTTGCATCAGTAAGTGGCACATCAGCAGTGAGCGGCCTCCTCTTGCATGAGACACAGTCGGAATGAACATATTTGGGAATTTGAATCAAAGCAGGAATTCAATTCGTAATATATATAATATTCTACACCTGATCTTCCTACCTCCGGCACTTCCCCTCTCTCTTGCTGTAACTCTTTCTCTCTTCAAAAAAATGGTCTTGCTCTGCTGCAGGGGAAGAGGATGGTTATTTGGTGACTATTTCAGTCGCTTTGAGACAGCAGTGGGCAAAAAAGACAACTGTGTAACCACAGGAAACTGTCCACTTGATTGGCTGCTGACTGCTCAACGTAAGGGAGCAGTATTGCATCTGGAATAAGGGAGGTTTGGCCAACATGTAGTAATGTAATTCAAATAATCCAAAATAGAATTGAATCAATGCAAGAAAAGTAAACTTAAGTCATGGCAGGTAAGCTTAGTCTAGTGGAATGCATCTTCTGTAATATGTGCAAAGTTTTGAACACTACCAGTATCTTGAACATCCACATGTGCTGCCAGCTACAAACTTGAGCTACGGGTTTCAGAATTCGAGCAGCAGTTAGAGTCCTGTGTCACAATTGTAATGATGTAGAGATGCTGGCGTTGGACTGGGGTAAATTCAGTAAAGTTTCACAACACTAATTTTAAATCCAACCAATTTATTTGATAGTAAATTCGCGAGCTTTCGACACTATGGCCTTCGTCAGGCAAATGCCAAATGCATTTGCCTGACGAAGGCCATAGTGTCGAAAGCTCACCATAGTGAGTCATAGTGTCGAAAGGCCATAGTGTCGAAAGCCAAATGCATTTGCCTGACGAAGGCCATAGTGTCGAAAGCTCGCGAATTTACTATCAAATAAATTGGTTGGATTTAAAATTGGTGTTGTGAAACTTTACTGAGTTCACAATTGTAATACAGAGCTAGGTGGATATAGCATGTTCATTGTAGTTAAGGTTCCACTGTCCAGTGAAAGAAAAACAATTTCAGCAACACTCCATATTATTTGCACCCCTGTTACCTATACCTTTTGCACTGAGTCTCATTCACTCACCCATCACCCTATTCTCACGAAGCTATGCAGCAATTCAATTTAACATTCACATTCTTCTTTTCAATTCTCTCCACGGTGTCGATGTTCCCTATTTCCAGTCACACAGATGTTTGAATCTGTTTCCACAGACACACTTAGAATCCCTACAGTGCAAGAGGAGGCCTAATGCCCCAAGTCTGGTCACAAACACAATTGCAGCATCTCTCCATATTAATTACACCTCTGTTAATTACATCCTCTTCGCTGAGCCATTCATTCATGAACACATCATCCTGTCTTCATTGACCTGATGTAAAATAGCAGGTTAACTGCAAAGACTTGCATTCTAATCAATATTCTGTAAACTCTGTGTGTCTTTATATGCCTTTCTCTAATCAGAACCTTCCACACACCTGAGAAAGGAACACCGTTTCCGAAAGCTTGTGGGATTACTATCAAATAAACTGGCTGGACTTAAATCTGGTGTTGTAAGACTTCTTACTGTGTTTACCTCATTGACCTGCACATGTTTGAGTTAAACAACAACTCAACTTAAAATTTTCATCCTTCTTTTCAAATCCCTCCTTGTCATTGTCCTTCCCTATTTCCAGTCACACAAGTTGTTTGAACCTTTTTCTCAGACACACTTACATTCAGGTTCTGATGAATCGAATGTCTCTGTCAGTCTTTGATCTGATGATTGGTTTGCGATTTCCACCTTTAAATCCTGATCTTCAAAATATCCTGTAAGAAAATCATCACTATTAGTACAGGATAGAAATTGAGAAGAGGCAAAGAACAAAGAACAAAACAGCACGGGAAACAGGCCCTTCAGCCCAACAAGCCCATGCCGCCATCCCGATTTTCCCACCTCTACTCGTGATCCCTGTCTATGTTTCTAGATCTATGGATTAAAAACCAAATTTGAGACAATTTAGGGAGAATTTGTTCCGCCAATTAGCCTAAGAGCACATCTTTGGGATGTGGGAGGAAACTGGAGCACCCGGAGAAAACCCACGTAAGCAAGGGGAGAATGCGCAAACTCCCACAGACACAAGCCCAAATCCGCACAGCAGAGCGATAGTCATTGAGCTGTCATGTTGCTCATCAAATGGTCCAGGTCAAGCGTACACTAATGACGTGAAGCAGTAGGATACTCTTGAAAAAGATCCAAGAGCAGCCCTCTCACGACCCATCATGTGTATGCCCCTCGTCAGACAACAAGGTGGACCAAAGCACCCGTAGGATTAAAAACAAGTACATCAATATCGTCATCTATTTACACACTTCCCAGGGACTCCTAAGGCTCATGATCCATATTTTAAATCAGTTTTCTATACCCCTCCATTCCCATTCTGTTCATGTGCCCATCTAAGTATTTCTTAAATAACTCCAGAGTACCTGCCTCCACCACTTTACTTGGCAGCGCATTCCATACCCCCACCACTCTGTGTGAAAAAACTCCCTCTAGCATCCAAATTATACCTTACCCCCCCCTCACCCTAAGCCCATGACCCCTCGTGCTATTTGAGTCCATCCTAGGAAAAAGCTTAATCCTGTTTACTCTATCTATCCCCTTCATAATCTTGTACACCTCTACCAGATCTCCTCTAAGTCTACGTCTTTCTAAGGAAAACAGTCCCAATTTCAGTTTTCTATACCCCTCCATTCCCATTCTATTGATGTGTCCATCTAAGTATTTCTTCGTATTTCTAAGATTCCCCTTGGTTTGATTTGTGTGTGTGTGTGTGTGTGTAAATGCTCCCTTTCTGATCCCCTGTAAAAGGTTTTTTCCAAATGCCATCACTAACATGAGCCCAGGATAGAAATCTACTACAACAACAACAACTGCTGTCTGGAGCAGCACCAGCGCGCATGCGCCACGCTGCCCATGGCCCTGTCAAGATGGTGGCCGCTAACTCGGGTCTGCCGGCGGAAAGGCGGCCCCGCAATTACTGCGATCCAGGGACCGGGATGTCCTATTCCCGGTTTACCACCTCGACTGCGAGCTTAGGAAGCCTCCCCACCCACCTCGCCGTCTCCATCACCCTCCAAAAGTCCACCATTTCACTCCGATTCCTGAACTCAGTAACCGCCTACCAAGCGCAGCACGCACACCGCGCATGCTCCAGTGTCAGCCCTCAGTGCGCATGTCCAATTCACTATTCGCCACTGCGCCTGCGCCAGCACCTTCTCTATTGAGGATAGAGGACATTCTACCCAATTCTGGGTTGTCTCCTCATTGCATTGTGATTAAAACATCACCAAATAAAATATAACACTGTTAAATCAATTAATTGTTAAATCAATTAATATTGCATCCAAAGGGCTCTACACCCAAAGCTTTATTCTAATGTAATTAACAACAGAAAAATCCATAAAGTTAGATATGAACTCACTGGAGTGCTAGCAGTGAAGGGAACAAGTGAATCCTATCCCAAACACATGCGTACGCGGGTAAGAATGCACATAGCATGAATGAAATCCCCAGAACCTTAGTGAGGCCGCACTTGGAATATAGTGTTCAATTCTGAAGCATGTGGAGGCTTTGGAGAGTGTACAGAAAAGATTTACCAGGATATTGCCTGGTATGGAGGGCATTAGCTATGAGGAGAGGTTGGAGAAACTTGGCTTGTTTTCACCAGAGCGACAGAGGGTGACCTAATAGAATTCTACAAAATTATGAGAAGCATGGATAGAGTGGAGAGTTAGAAGATTTTTCCCAGGATGGAAGAGTTAATTACAAAGGGGCACATGCTTAAGATGTGAGGGGCAAGTTTTAAAAGAGATGTACGAGGAAGATTTTTTTTTTACACAGAGTAGTGAGTTTCTGGAATTTGTTGCCAGGGGAGATAGTGGAAGCGGATACGGTAGTGACTTTTATGGGGCGTCTTGACAACAACATGAATGAGATGGAAATAGAGGGATATGGTCCCCAGAAGTATAAGGGTTTTAAGTTGGGCAGCATGTTCGGTGCAGGCTTGGAGGGCCTGTTCCTGTGCTGTAATTTTCTTTGTTCTTTAGATGGTGATGATGATGGTGATGATTTTATTCACCATGTGATTTTATCAGTTTTCAGTTCAGAGGGGGATTTTAATCTTTTGCAACAAGTTCCACATTCTAAGAACTTAACAGTGAAACAAAACCACATACTAGAAATGCTTGATATCTGAATGAGATATAATTTTGGAACTTTCAGCTGACCTAAATACATCTCATGAAATCACCAACGAGGTGAAATAGTCCCACAAGTTGCTCATGTGTAACTTACAAGTTTGACAACCCACCAACTTCCTCACTGCGGTTCCTGTGAAACTTACAAGGCAACACACTGCTGACATTCATCGCTGAAAGCAACTGACACACATCAAATTCTAAACATTTCTCTGTTTTATCTATTTCTTAACTGTAATGGTTATCATGTTCACTTGACACATCAAAGCCTACCTGTCAGAAACTGGATACAAACATTAAAACGTATACATCTCAGTAGAGGAAAAGTTGCCTCATATTGATATGAATTATTATTGTCACACGTGTGGAATACAATGAAAATTATTGTTTCCTGTGCTACACAGACAAAGCATTTATAAAATACATAGGGGAGAAGAGAAGTGTAATGTAGGGTCACAATTACTAGTTTATGAGTCATCAGTTCCCTAGAAATTTTACGCAGAAGCATAGCAGCAGGAATAGGCCATTTGGCCCTCCAAGTCTGCTCTGCCATTCATCTTGATCATGGATGATCATCAAATTCAATATCCTGATCCCCCCTTCCTCCCACATCCCTTGACCTAGATAGTTCTATGGCCTGGTAGGTACTGATACGATCGGCACAACTTGTGGGCCGAAGGGCCTCTTTGTGCTGTAGTGTTCTATGTTCTATGACCCCTTTAGCCGGAGGAGCCACATCTAATTTCTTCTTGAAAATCAGAAGTTTTCACCTCAACTACATTCTGTGGTAATGAATTCCACACATTCACCACCCTCTGGGTGAAGAAATTTCTCCTCACCCCACTTCTAAAAGGTTATCCTTATCCTGAAACAATGACCTATAATTCCAGGCACTTCCACCATAGGGTAGATTCAAAAAGAATGTTCCCAATCTAATCCTGCTAGACTTTTTACAAGTTTCTGTGAGATCCCCTCTCACCCTTTGATCTGATTCATTATTGTCACGTATTACTATCCAGTGGAAAGTATTGTTTCTTGAGCGCGCTACAGAAAAAGCATACCTTTCATGGAGAAGGAAAAGAAAGAGTGCAGAATGTAGCATTATAGTCATAGCAGGGGTGTCGAGAAAGATCAACTTAATGCGAGGTAGGCCCTTTTAAAAGTCTGATGGCAGCGGGGAAGAAGCTGTTCTTAGGTTGGTTGGTACGTGACTTCAGACTTTTGTATCTTTTTTCTGATGGGAGAAGGTGGAAGAGAGAAGGTCTAGGGTGCATGGGGTCCTTCATGATGCCGGCTATTTTCCTGAGGTAGTGGGAAGTGTAGACAGAATCAATGGAGGTTGGTTTGTGTGATGGATTGGGCTATGTTCATGACCTTTTGTAATTTCGTGGAGCCTTTGGCAGGTCTTCTAAACTTCAGTGAACACTTTCCAAGTCTCAGCAATTATAAGGTCTCTCCTCAGTGTGAACATCAGGTTCCCAGATCCTTTAAAATCACTTCCCACTGTCTGGGCATTCAAAAGGCCTCTCGTCAGTGTGAACTCACATCTGCGTCAGTAAGTTGCATGGTTGAATGAACCCCTTCTCACATTTAGAGCAAGTGTATGGTCTCTCCCCCGTGTGAACTCGCTGATGTTTTCTGCAGTAATTTGAATGTTTGAAACCAGTACTACAGTGAGAGACCTGAATGATCTCTTATCACTGTGAACAATTTGATAGGATATCAGATTCCCAGAACGTGTAAAGCGCTCCCCACATCTTAGGCATTTAAAAAGTCTATCCTCGCTATTTAATCAGGTGTGATGATTTCCTGAATCCAGCACCCATTGAGATGTCCTGAATGGCTCCTCATCAGTGTTGTTGAAGGGATCAAACGAGTGGAATCTTCGAGACTGTATGGAGTTCAACATGGAGTTTATTCAAGCTTGGATTGTATATGCAGGAGAGCACTCAGAGAATCAACTGAAGGCTATCCTTCTGAGCGATTGTGCTCAGGTCGAATCTAACAGCAGTCTTATACTATTTTATATCAGAATGTGTATGTTCAAAGTGGACCACTTTCTATTAATTCAGCTTTTGTCATTACAGAACTATACTTGTGATTAGTGATTAATGGGATCTGTTTTCATGATTAGGCAATCTTGCATAAAGCTGCTCTATCAGTTCCCTGGTGATGTTATTTTGTACTGTTTCCCCCTTTACCTCCTAGCTGTTTGTACTGCAATGTAATATGAAATCATTAAAAACACCTTCTGAGATGTAAATTTATTAATTGCTACAACTGTCACCTCACTGACCATGTACTTAGTTTTGGACTGGATTTTCTAGGAGGACAAAGACTTTATGCATTCTTTCAAGACATGATGGATTCATGATAAATAGTGCGTTGGATCTCCCTTGTTGTCACTGCCTCTGGTACTCACCACCTGCTGTGTAGCCGTCTGATTCTATCTGGAGGTCAGGGTGGTTATTCAATTTTTCTTCCTGCAGTAAGCTTTAATATTGCTGTGGCTTTAACCCTTTCTGCTAGTTTTGCTGCAACCTCTATTCTCATCAATCTAATCCGTCCACAATATGAACACATTGGTGGGACATCAGACCCTGCCAATATTTGTAGCACTTCCCACAGTCGGCGCAATAAAAGGTCTCTGATCAGTGTGAACGTGTTGATGGGCCATCAGATCACTGGAAGGTTTAAAACACTTTTCACAATCTGGGCATTTGAAAGGTCTCTCAACAGTGTGAACTCGCTGGTGTGTCAATAAGTGGGATGACTGATGTGAAGTTCTGCACATTTGGTACAGGTAAACAGTCTCTCTCCGGTGTGACTGCGCTGATGCTTAGTGAGGTTGGTTGAATGCTTGAACCCAGTCCCACAGTGAGAACATGTGAAAGGTCTCTCATCAGTGTGAACACGTTGATGGGACACCAGCTCACTGGAATGTTTCAAACGTTTCCCGCACTCTGAGCATTTCAAAGTTTTTTTGTCAGTGTGAACTCGCTGATGGGACATCACTTCACTGGAATTTTTATAGCACTTCTCAAAGTCTGAGCATTTCAAAGGTCTGTTGCCAGTGTGAAGTCGTTGATGGGACCTCAGCTCACTGGAACGTTTGAAACACCTCCCACAATCTGGACATTTAAAAGGTCTTTTGTTAGAATGAACACTTTGGTGGGACAGCAGATCCCCAGAGGTTTTAAAGCACTTTTCACAGTTGGGACATTTAAAAGGTCTCTCATTAGTGTGAACACGTTGATGAAACTTCAGTTCCCTTGAACTTTTAAAACATTTCTGACAGTGCGAGTAGTTGAAAGGTCTCTCATCTCTGTGAATTATTTGATGGGTCATCAGTTTGCCAGAACTCTTAAAACACTTCCCACAGTGTGGAAGGTGAAAGGTCGCTCCTCAGTGTGAATTGGTTGGTGTGACCGTAAGTTGGACGACTGAGTGAATCCTTTCCCACATGTGGAGCAGGTGTACGGTCTCTCCCCAGTGTGAATGTATCTGTGCTTCATCAGGTTAGGCATCCGACCGAATTCCTTCCCGCACTCGGAGCAAGTGAACTGTTTCTCCCCACTCTGACCGTACAGATGAGTTTCGAGCTCAGATGGGGAGTTGGCTCCCTTTTCACAATCCCCAGGCTCCAACACTTTCTTCCCGTTGTGACTGTATTTGTGTTCTGACAGGTCTGATCATTGGCTGAATCCTCGTCCACACACAGAACAGCTGTACGGTTTCTCCCCGCTGTGAACGGTGCTTTTTTCTTCCATACTCAATATCAGATGATGTGCAGATTACGATAGGTGACTCTTGTCAGATCCTGATGCAATGTTGGATTTCAGTTTCCCGATTCAAATGCTCCCCTCGTAATACTCTGTGAAGTTGATTGAAAAACAGAAAAAAAGTGAATGAGAAAGAACCCATGGGGGCAGCATGGTGGCACAGTGGTTATCTCTGCTGCCTCACAGTGCCAGGGACGCGAGTTCAATTCTGGCATCAGATGACTGTGTGGATTTTGCATGTTCTCCCCATGTCTGTGTGGGTTTCCTCTGGGTGCTGCGGTTTCCCCTCCAAAGATGTGTGGGTTAGGTAGATTGGCCATGCTAAATTGACTCCAATGTCAGGGGGATCAGTAGGGTAAATATGTGGGGTTATGGGAAAGGAGCCTGGATGGGATTGTGGCCAGTGTGGACTCGATGGGCTGAACGGCCTCTTTCTGCACTGCAGGGAGTCAAAGACAGGCTGTGGATTTGAGCTGAATGAATATGGTCATTTGTGGGATCGGCACTAGGAAAAAGTGACCATGAAATCCGCTAGATTGTTGTTAAAAACCCAACTGTTCACTCATGTCCTTAAGGAAGGTAACCTTTGACCCAATCTTAATCAATACAAGACCTGGGCTTCATTGTGAGGAGAGAGCAAATGGTGGGGTGAAAAGTTGCATTGTACAGTGGCACAGTGGTTATCCCTGCTACCTCACAGTGTCAGGGAACAGTTTTGATTCCTGGCTTGGGTCACTGACTGTGCAGAGTCCGCATGTTCGCTCCCATGTCTGCGTGGGTCTCCAGATGCTCTAGTTTCCTCCCACAGTCTGAAAGATGTGCCAGTTAGCTGCATTGGCCATTCTAAAATTCTACTTCAGTGGACCTGAACAGGTAGCAGAGTGTGGCGACTAGGGGATTTTCACAGTAACTTCATTGCAGTGTTTATGTAAATTGACTTGTGATACCAATACTTTTCGTTTCAAGGGAGGTGGCAGGAGAGGAAGGAGATCAATTTTATATCTCTGCAAACAGACAGAATCTCCAAAACCCTCAACCTTCATCATCTAGAAAGACAAGGTTTGCATGTGTTTGTGAACATCATCACGTCAAAGTCACACAGTGTCCTGACCGGACTGAGATCCAGTCCTGGATTTAGAGAAATTTTCTCCAGTTAAAGAATGAGAAATGTGAAGCCATTGTCTGCAGTCCACACTAAAAACTAACCCCACGAACACTGAGTCCATCCCAAGGCAGGTTGATTAGCTTAACTTCTGTAGTATTGAAGCTATTATTAAGGAAGAAATAGCAAGACATCTGGATATAGAACATAGAACATTACAGCACAGAACAGGCCCTTCGGCCTTCGATGTTGCGCCGACCAATATAAAAAGCAATGCCCCTCCAAACTAAACCATTCCCTTCTCTTCCATATACTTATCAACTAACCTCTTAAACGCCACCAAACTTGGCGCATCTACAACTGCTGCAGGCAGGGCATTCCACTCCCGAACCACCCTTTTGGGTAAAGAACCTACCTCTGATATCCGTCCTATAACTATCACCCCTTAATTTAAAGCTGTGTCCCCTCGTGCTAGCTTTCTCCATCCTAGGAAAAAGGCTATCACTGTCCACCCTATCTAAACCTCTAATCATCTTATGTGTTTCAATAAGGTCTCCTCTTAGCTGCCTTCTTTCTAACGAAAACAACCTCAAATCCCTCAGCCTCTCTTCATAAGATCTGCCCTCCATACCAGGCAACATCCTGGTAAACCTCCTCTGTACCCTCTCCAATGCCTCCACATCTTTCTTATAATGTGGGGGCCAGAACTGCACACAATACTCCAAATGCGGACGCACTAGAGTTTTGTGCAGTTGCAACATGACGTTGCGGCTCCGAAATTCAATCCCCCTACCAATAAAAGCTAAGACTCCATATGCCTTCTTAACAACCTTATCGACTTCACTGCCTACTTTCAGGGATCTATGCACAAATACACCAAGATCCCTCTGTTCATCAACACTATTAAGAATCCTACCATTAGCCCTATACTCTACACATTTATTATTCCTGCCAAAGTGCATTACCTCACACTTTTCCACATCAAACTCCATTTGCCACCTCTCGGCCCAGCTCTGCAACTTGTCCAAGTCCCTCTGCAAACTATAACACCCCTCTTCACTATCTACCACTCCACCGACTTTAGTGTCATCTGCAAATTTACTAATCCATCCTTCAATACCCTCATCCAGATCATTTATAAAAATTACAAACAGCAGGGGCCCCAAAACAGACCCCTGAGGTACACCACTTGTCACCGAACTCCACGATGAATATCTCCCATCAACCACCACCCTCTGTCTTCTATCTGCTAGCCAATTCCTAACCCAATTAGCTAAATCACCCTCTATCCCATACATCTGCATTTTCTGCAGAAGTCTTCCATGGGCCACCTTATCAAACGCCTTACTAAAGTCCATATATACTACATCAACCGCCTTACCCCCATCCACCTCTTTGGTCACTTTTTTCAAAAAACTCAATGAGGTTAGTAAGGCACGACCTACCCTTCACAAAACCATGCTGACTATCCCCAATCAATTCATTTCTCTCTAAATAACTATAAATCCTATCCCTAATTATTCTCTCCAATACTTTGCCCACAACAGAAGTAAGACTCACTGGCCTATAATTCCCTGGAAGGTCTCTCTTCCCCTTCTTGAACAATGGGACCACATTCGCTATCCTCCAGTCCTCCGGAACCACACCCGTAACCAACGAGGACCTGAAGATCAGAGCCAGAGGCTCTGCAATCTCCTCTCTTGCCTCCCAGAGAATCCTAGGGTACATCCCGTCCGGCCCAGGGGACTTATCCAACTTCAAACCCTCAAGAATATCTAGCACATCCTCCCTATCTACTTCAATACTTTCCAGTTTGCAACCCTGTACCTCAGTGTTCTCCATAACTACATTTACATCACCCTGCGTGAATACCGAAGAGAAATATTTATTCAGTACCTCTCCAATCTCTTCAGGCTCCACGCACAACTTCCCACTGCTGTCTATGACTGGCCCTAATCTTGTCCTAACCAATCTTCTATTCTTAACATATCTAAAGAAAGCTTTAGGATTCTCCTTAATCCTATCAGCCAAAGTCTTCTCGTGTCCCCTCTTAGCTCTCCTCAACTCACTCTTTAGCTCCCTCCTGGCTAATCTATAGCTATCCATTGCACTAACCGAGGCTTCAAGCCTCATCCTGACATAAGCCTCCTTTTTCCTTTTAACCAGCGAATCAACTTTTTTTGTACACCAAGGTTCCCTTACTCGACCATTTCCTCCTTGCCTGACAGGGACATACTTATCAAGGACTCGCAACAGCTGCTCCTTGAATAAGCTCCACATTCCAGATGTTCCCAGTCCCTGTAGTTTCCTAGTCCAATCTATGCACCTTAATTCTCTCCTGATGGCCTCATAATTACCCTTCCCCCAGCTATAACTACTGCCCCCAGCTTCATTCCTATCCCTGTCCATCACTAAGGTGAACGTAACCGAATTGTGGTCACTATCACCAAAATGTTCACTAACTTCCAAGCCTAACACCTGGTCTGGCTCATTGACCAGCACCAAATCCAATGTAGCCTCACCTCTAGTTGGCCTATCTACATACTGAGTCAAAAAACCTTCCTGCACACTTTGTATGAAAACTGACCCCTCTAACGAGCTAGAGCTATAGCTATTCCAATAAATATTAGTAAAGTTAAAGTCCCCTTAGTAAAGTTAAAGTCTAAACTTTATATAAACTGTCCCATTAGAAAGATGCATCAAGGGTTCATGAAGGGCAGGTTATGTTTGACTAATTTAATGGAATTCTTTGAGAACATCAGGTTGCACAGTGGAATGGGGAATCTATAGAAGTGGTGAATCTAGATTTCCAGATGGCTAATAACAAGGTACCAAGCAAAGGCTGCTGCATGAGATAAAGATGTATGGTGTTAGGGGTAACGAATTATCATGGATAGAGGATTGGTTAACTATCTTAACCAATATGGAGTATTGAAGAGTAGGGGTAAATGGATGGTTTTTCTGGTTGGCAATCGGTGACTAGCGATCCAATGGCAGGTGAAACTAGACATGATGTAGAGATGCCGGCGTTGGACTGGGGGAGTAAGAACTCAGTAAGAATTTAGCAACACCAATTTTAAATCCAACCGATTTATTTGATAGTAAATTTGCAAGCTTTCGACACTCTGTGTCTTTGCTGTTCACTCCCATGCAGACTCCCCTCCCCCCTCTCCCCCTTCCCCCTCTCCCGCCCCCTAACCCCCCTCTCTCCTCTCCCCCCCCGGTCCCCCCCTCCCCTTGCCCCCAGTCCCCCCGGGTACCCCCCTCCCCTCGCCCCCCCCCCGTCCCCCGTGGTCCCCCCTCCCCCCTACTCCCTAAGCTCTTCCTCCTCTCCCCTCCCCTCTTCCCCTCGCTCCTTCCCCCTCTCCTCCCCCTTCCCCTCTCAATCCCCTCCCTCCCCCTCCTCCCTTTACCCCTCCCCAATTCCCTCCCTCCTTCCCTCCCCTCTCCCTTCCCCCCTCTCCCCTCCCCCTTCCCCTCTCCCCACCCTCCCCCTCCTCCCTCTCACTCCCCCTTCCCCCTCTCACTCTACCTCCTTCCTCCTCCTCCCCCTTCCCTCTACCCTTTCCCACTCCCTCTCTCTCTACCCCCTACCCCTCCCCCTACCTGGTGGAGGCAGGTACTCTGGAGATATTTGAGAAATACTTAGATGGGCACATGAACAGAATGGGAATGGAGGGGTATAGAAAACTGATTTAAAATAGGGATCATGAGCCATTGGAGTCCCCGGGAAGTGTGTAAATAGATGATGATATTGATGTACTTGTTTTTATCCTACAAGTGCTTTGGTCCAGCTTGTTGTCTAACAAGGGGCATACACGCGATGGGTCGTGAGAGGGCTGTTCTTGGACCTTTTTCGAGAGTATCCTAGTGCTTCACATCGTTAGTGTACGCTTGACCTGGACCATCTGATGGTCAACACGACAGCTCAGTGACTATCGCTGTGCTGTGCAGATACATGGATTTGGGTCTGTGTCTGTGGGAGTTTGCGCATTCTCCCCGTGCTTGCGTGGGTTTTCTCCGGGAGCTCCGGTTTCCTCCCACATCCCACATTAGGCTAATTGGCAAAACAAATTCTCCCTAAATTGTCTCAAATTTGGTTTTTAATCCATAGATCTATAAACATGGACAGGGATCACGTGTTGAAGTGGGAACATCGAGGTGGCGGCACGGGCTCGTTGGGCCGAAGGGCCTGTTTCCCGTGCTGTTTTGTTCTTTGTTCTTTGTTCTACTCCCTTCCCCCTCCTCCCCCTCCTCCTCCCTCCTTCCCCCTTCCCTCCCTCTTTCCCCTCTCACTCCCCCTCCTCCTCCCCCCTCCCCCCCTCCCCTTCCCTCCTTCTCTGCTTCCCTTCCCCCTTCCCCCCTCCTCCCCCCTTCCCCCTCCCCCACTCCCTCCCCCCAACCCCCTCCCCCCTCTCCCTTCCTCCTGCTCCCCCCTCCACCTTCTCCTTCCTCTGGTTTTCTCCCGCGGTGCAAAGATGTGCAGGTTAGGTTGATTGGCCATGCTAAGAAATTGCCCAGTGTCCAGGGATGCATGGATTAGTGGGTATAATATGTCGGGATATGGGAGTAGGGCTTTGGTGGGATTGTGTTCAGTGCAGACTCACAGGGCCTCTTTTTGCACTGTAGGACTTCTTTCTGCACAGAACTTTGAGGGACTCAGTTCCGTGCTGATACCACTCAAGAGAATTTTTCACTATGCTTTCCACTGCCACTGTGACTGAGCAGTCTAAGGTGCTGGATTTAGGCTTTAGTATATATGGCGGTGTGGATTCAAGTCCGTCTGCTCAGTGAGTGGTATTAAGAAGAAAAACAAGAGGAATGCAAGTTTATGGGTGACCTCCATGGGCTGAATCCTCCCTTTTGTAACTGTTCTAAGATTTTTTTATGACTACGAGCAACACATTAATATCAGCTTCGGTGGTGGACAAGTGGTTTTGGCAAGGGATTTGAAATCTATTGTTGTTTTCTCACGGAGATTTGAATCTTACCCACTGCACTGCTCAGCAATCATTCCATTAGGTGACTCCAGAATTCATTATTGGTTAAATTGAATCAATCTTTCCAAACATTCCTGACTGCTTTATTTTCCTGCTTCGCTTCTGGGATTTCTTCATTTCTGTTCATCAGAGAAAATTCACCAAAACTCCAACCAGAAATGGAACAAAACAGAACCCAGTTGCTGAGATCCATGATTTATGCATTCTTGAGTATCCTCAAGCCCCTGTTACTCTGTCGGTATGCGAGCATGCATCATCAATGTGATTCAGTTCCCTGAGAGCAGGAACACATTTTTACCATCAGAAACTACATTCACTTATTCATGTATCTTAATGGTAAATGTACAGAAAATAACAACAGATTCGAAAGTTGTGAGAAAGGTGGATTTTTTTTGGATTTTTAAGTGCCTATTGTTTATTGATTCAGTGCTCATATGTTGCACAGCAGGGTATGATGATATTTTCACTGAGCAACATTTATACAAACAGTGAATTCACTCAGTATGACAATGGGTTCCAGCTCTATATCTACAAACACAGCATCAACTTCTATCAGTTATTGTAAACCCAATATTTCTAATAGGTCGAAAATATGCAGCAGTATGATCGAATGTATCTCATTTTATTTAAAATGAATATTCTTAGATTTATTTGTTGCTGAAAAACAACAAGACTGGCAAATTTTGGACAATATTTCTCTGTTGCAAAAGGACACAAAGTATACGGTTAGCTTATTAAGGGAGATTGAATAGACTGGGTCTACACTCGTTAGCGTTTAGAGGGCTGAGGGGGGATCTTATAAAGACTTACAAGATAATCAAGGGGCTAGATAGGGTAGAGGTTCTTCCCGCTTAGGAAGGATAGCAGAACTAGGGGGCATAGCCTCAAAATAAGGGGGGACGGGGTGCAGTTTAGAACAGAGTTGAGGAGGAACTTCTTCACTCAGAGAGTGGTGAATCTCTGGAATTCTCTGCCCATTGAAGTGGTGGAGGCTTCCTCACTGAATATATTTAATTCATGGCTAGATAGATTTCTGCTCGATAAGGGAATTAAGGGTTATGGGGAGAAAGCGGGAAAGTGGAACTGATCCACTTCAGATCAGCCATGATCTTATTGAATGGCGGGGCAGGCTCGAGGGGCTGGATGGCCCACTCCTGCTCCTATTTCTTATGATCTGATGTTCTTATATCTATGTCGGCAATATAAGTAGAATCATAAATAGAGGGAGTCTATTTAGTTAAGGATGTTCTCAAGCCTCCACCCTTTCAGTTAAAAACTAACTTTCCCTGAACACGTTTACAATGAAAATGCTACAGCAGTTTGAATTCAGGCCTTCTGCTGCCTGGATTCTGTTCAATTCCCTGTCTCGATGTTGTTGTAAGAGACACTCAGTTATTGTTTTGAAAAGAGTCTTATTGTATTTGGAGCCTTAACTCTGTGACTCGCTTCACATTTATTGGAAAATCTGCTGAGAACTTCAAGCACTTTCTGTCTTTATGATAATATGAATTACTGGCTTTATCATATAAATGAACACCATAAATAGGTAGACCATCCGGCCCATCAAAGCTGTTTAGCCATTCCATAGAACCATAGAACATAGAACATAGAAAATTACATATAATAGTAATCTAAATTATATTAAATTAAATTAAATTATTTAATTAAATTAAATTAATTAATAGCAAATTACAGCTCAGAAACAGGCCTTTTGGCCCTTCTTGTCTATGCTGAACCATTTTTTTGCCTAGTCCCACTGCCCTGCACTTGGACCATATCCCTCACACCCTCTCATTCATGAACCCGTCCAAGATTTTCTTAAATGTTAAAAGTGATCCCACATTTACCACTTTATCCGGCAACTCATTCCACACTCCCACCACTGTCTGCGTGAAGAAGCCCCTCCCCCAATGTTCCCTTTAAACTTTTCTCCTTTCATCCTTAACCCCATGCCCTCTGTTTTTCTCTCTTCCCTAGCCTCAGTGGAAAAAGCCTGCTTGCATTCACTCTATCAATACCCATCAAAATCTTATACACCACTATCAAATATCAATATCACCATGGCTGATCTTGGGCTACAACCCAATTCTTCCACCAACATCCCACATCCCTGAATTCCCCAGCAAACCAGAAACCTGCCTATCCCAACCCTGAATGTGCTCAATAATGGGGCAACCATAACGATCTGGTACTGAGAATTCCAAAGGCTTACAACCTTTTCAGTGAAGTAATTTCTTCTGATTCCAGTCCTAAATGATCTATCCTGAGACTGTGCCGCTGTGGGTTAGATTCCCCCACCCACAGAAAAGATCTCTCAGCCTTTACCCTATCAAACCCAAAATTTTGTAGGTTTAATGAGATCGCCTCTCATTCTTTTAAAGTCCAGAGAATACCATCAGTCCAATTTATTCAGCCTCTCATCACAGGGTAACCCCTTCATCTCAGGGACCAAACTGGTGAACCTTCCCTGTGCTCTTTCCAATGCAAGCATATCCTTTATTAAATGTGGATATCATAACTGCACAGAATATTCAACATGTGGTCTCAACAAAACCATGTAATTATTGTACTTCCGGCATTAAAAAGACAAAATGTAACTTCCCTTCCTAATAATTTGCTACATCCACATGCTAATTTTATTCATTCATTGTACAAACACATCTATTTTGTTTTGAATATCGACACTTAACTTTCTCACCTTTTAAAATGTGTCCTGCTCATTCTATTTTAACAAAGAGAATATCTATTTGCTTCTCAAAATTGCAACTGTTCCATTCCTAGTTTTTCCCTGCAAGTCCCACCGGTTTAAGTTTTATTAATAGGCTCCAGTGAGAATTGAACTCACGACCCCTGGTTTACAAGACCAGTGCTCTAACCACTGAGCTATAGAGCCAAATGCTACACCTGAGTTGGCGTAAGTGTAGCTTTATCAGTGGATTGAGGAATAGGTTGGGTTTTCAGGTTGGCGATGCTTGATGGATGTAGAAACGGAGAGCAGGATATTAAAACGTGCAAATTGAAAGTGCATAAGTTGACATATGTGATGTGTGTATCATGTGATTCAACTTCTTGGCTTATTGTTGATGTTATATATCTGACTTTTCCAGCTGATACAAGTTCATCCAGCTGAAATATTGATATTGTTTCTCCCTTCACATACACTGTGAGACTTTATCTATTCAATCGTGGGACATGGATGTCCAGCATTTACTGTCCCCTTTCCTAGTTGCCCCAGGTCAACAACACTGCTGTGGCTGTGGAATCACATGTAGGCCAAACCAAGTAAGAACGGCACATTTCCTTCCCTAAAGGATTAATGATTAGAGTATTTTCATTAAACGAAGTGTTAAGCAAAAAGGTTATTCATTCCGTGACTGGGAATGGAAGCCAGGACGACAGCGCTGGATTCTGATCATCAAAACCCCAGTGAGGCTGATGTGAGAGATTTGCAATGAGTGGACCATCTCTGCACACGTTGCTTTATTTCAAATAACTTGCACTAAAGACATAGTCACAATGAGGAGTGACAGAAACGTACATGACAAGATTGTTCAGTCAGGAAATCCCGGTCCATATCTGGGCTGGGAACACTGTCACAGTATTAGCAATCCTGTTGTTTATATTGGCATGATGTAGAGATAGAACATAGAACATAGAACATTACAGCGCAGCACAGGCCCTTCGGCCTTCGATGTTGCGCCGACCAATATAAAAAGCAATGACCCTCCAAACTAAACCATTCCCTTCTCTTCCATATACTTATCAATTAACCTCTTAAACGCCACCAAACTTGGCGCATCTACAACAGCTGCAGGCAGGGCATTCCACTCCCTAATCACTCTTTGAGTAAAGAACCTACCTCTGATATCCGTCCTATAACTCATACCCCTTAATTTAAAGCTGTGTCCCCTCGTGCTAGCTTTCTCCATCCTAGGAAAAAGGCTATCACTGTCCACCCTATCTAAACCTCTAATCATCTTATATGTTTCGATTAGGTACCCTCTTAGCCGCCTCCTTTCTAACGAAAACAACCTCAAATCCCTCAGCCTCTCTTCATAAGACCTGCCCTCCATACCAGGCAACATCCTGGTAAACCTCCTCTGTACCCTCTCCAATGCCTCCACATCTTTCTTATAATGTGGGGACCAGAACTGCACACAATACTTCAAGTGCGGCCGCACTAGAGTTTTGTACAGTTGCAACATGATGTTGCGGCTCCTAAATTCAATCCCCCTACCAATAAAAGCTAAGACTCCATATGCCTTCTTAACAACCTTATCGACTTGACTGCCTACTTTCAGGGATCTATGCACAAATACACCAAGATCCCTCTGTTCATCAACACTATTAAGAGTCCTACCATTAGCCCTATACTCTACACATTTATTATTCCTGCCAAAGTGCATTACCTCACACTTTTCCACATTAAACTCCATTTGCCACCTCTCGGCCCAGCTCTGCAACTTGTCCAAGTCTCTCTGCAAACTATAACACCCCTCTTCACTATCTACCACTCCACCGACTTTAGTGTCATCTGCAAATTTACTAATCCATCCTTCAATACCCTCATCCAGATCATTTATAAAAATTACAAACAGCAGGGGCCCCAAAACAGACCCCTGAGGTACACCACTTGTCACCGAACTCCACGATGAATATCTCCCATCAACCAACACCCTCTGTCTTCTATCTGCTAGCCAATTCCTAATCCAATTAGCTAAATCACCCTCTATCCCATACATCTGCATTTTCTCATTGTCAGCATTGTCAGCATTGGACTGGGGTAAACACAGTAAGAAGTCTCACAACACCAGTTTTAACTCCAATTAGTTTATTTGATAGTAATCCCACAAGCTTTCGGAAATGGTGTTCCTTCATCAAGTGTGTGGAAAGTTATATTGGCAAACAGCCATTCACTGTACCCATATATCCATGGGAGCAACTCTATTCCATAGAACCGTAGAAAATTACAGCTCAGAAACAGGCCTTTTGGCCCTTCTTGTCTGTGCTGAATCATTTTTTGCCTAGTCCCACTGCCCTGCACTTGAACCATATCCCTCTGCACCCCTCTCATCCATGAACCCGTCCAAGATTTTCTTAAATGTTAGAAGTGACCCCACATTTCCCACTTTATCCGGCAGTTCATTCCACACTCCCACCACGCTCTGCGTGAAGAATCCCCACTAATATTCCCTTTAAACTTTTCTCCTTAACCCCATGTCCTCTGGTTTTTTTTTCTCCCCTATCCTCAGTAGGAAAAAGCCTGCTTGCATTCATTCTATCCATACCCATCAAAATCTTACACACTTCTATCAAATCTCCCCTCATTCTTCTACGCTGCAGGGAATAAAGTCCTAACCTATTCAATCTCTCAGCTTCTCAAGTCCTGGCAACATCCTTGTGAACCTTCTCTGCACTCTTTCAACCTCATTTACATGTGTCCTGTAACTAGGTGATCAAAACTGTACACAGTGTTCTAAATTCAGCCTCACCAATGCCTTATACAACCTTACCATAACACTCCAACTTTTATACTCAATACCCCGATTTATAAAAGCCAATGTACCAAAAGCACTCTTTACCACCCTATCCATGTGTGAAGCCACTTTTAGGGAATTCTGTACTTGTATTCCCAGATCCCTCTGTTCAACTGCACGCTTCAGAGTCCTACCATTTAGCTTTATTCTGCCCCCACACGCTCATTTATCACAACAACTGTTATATTAGTAATGTCTCTCAGCCATTTTCCTGCCAAAAAAATATGAAACACAGTGTGTTTTACAGTTTGCTTTACACACGCTGCTTTTGTCATTTTAATTTTCACTCCAAATTACATTCACAAGTTTCCCCTGTAAAATTGCTCATTCCGATTCAACACCAGTTATATTTTTAGCCAATGACAACATACTTCTGCATTCAATCTGAGCTATTAGACTTCAGCAAAGAAACAAAATAACAAATTTGGTAGTAGTAGGATTCGAACCCATGTCTCGACCAAGAGCAGAATTACAAACCGGCATTTTAGATCGCTTGGCCACACTTAACGATCATTTTATTTCCTGGTACTGTTATTGAAATGATGTGGAGTTGCCGGGTCAGACTTCTTACTGTTACTGAAATACATTGGAAGCAACGGAACTGTGAAATGCTATCAGGCGACTTTGAACCTGCTCCTTAAGTGAATCAGGTAACCCTGAACCATGTAACAAACAGATAACATCTCCAGTCAGAAGCAGGATGAGCTGCGGCGAGAGGCCAGCACTATTTAAACAGTCCTCAACCTTGCCTGGTTCCCAATCTCCTGATGTAGAGATGCCGGCGTTGGACTGGGGTAAACACAGTAAGAGGTCTGACAACAGCAGTTTTAAATCCAGCCGATTTATTTGATAGTAAACTCACAAGCTTTTGGCTTTATAGCCTTTGTCAGGCGAATGAGGTGTTCTGATCTCCAATAGCACACACATCAGCACAGTTTACAGATTGCTGATTAGAATGCGAATCCTTACACCTAACCTGCTGTTCAAGTCTTAAAGTGGCTAACAATGTGAGTGGAAGGAGCACTGAGCACAGGTTAGAGAGATGTGTATTGTCTCCAGACAGCACAGTAAGTGAGGTTTTTTGCTAACCCAGGCAAGTTATGGGGGTTACAGATAGTGTGTCATGAAGCCAAAATCCCTGTTAAGACTTTCCTCATGTGTGCAGAACTTGGCTATCAGCCAAATTGGTCTTACTATCTGTAACCCCCATAACTTGCCTGGGTTAGCAAAAAACCTCACTTACTGTGCTGTCTGGAGACAATACACATCTCTCTAACCTGTGCTCAGTGCTCCTTCCACTCACATTGTTAGCCACTTTAAGACTTGAACAGCAGGTTAGGTGTAAGGATTCGCATTCTAATCAGCAATCTGTAAACTGTGCTGATGTGTGTGCTATTGGAGATCAGAACACCTCATTCGCCTGACAAAGGCTATAAAGCCAAAAGCTTGTGAGTTTACTATCAAATAAATCGGCTGGATTTAAAACTAGTGTTGTCAGATCTCTTACTCCCAATATCCTGCCAGAAAATAACAAGAAAACTTCCTGTTGAATCTGCTTCTGCTCTTCAGAAAGGACAGGACAAGAGTGGAGACTCAGATTTCTAAACTCTTCCAGGAAATAACCGTTATTTGGTTGGAGGCGAGCAATAAATCTTCATTTCCTGATCTGCAATCCTCACAGGAGTGAAACTGTCAAACTGTAACCCGCAGATGACAGTGTGTTTTACAGTTTGCTTTACACACGCTGCTTTTGTCATTTTAATTTTCACTCCAAATTACATTCACAAGTTTCCCCTGCAAAATTGCTCATTCCGATTCAACACCAGTTATATTTTTAGCCAATGACAACGCACAGCAAACGCACCACTACAGATATCACTTGCACTTCTCAAACTGGGACAGAAATAGCTCCAAATGCAGAGGGAGGGGGAAGTTCCATAATCCAGTATAAAGGGGTAAAATCTGACACATTTACCTGGCATCACCATCTCTCTTGTCAGCGCTTTGCAGTCTATCTTTCTGTGTGTTTGAACTGTCGTATACATGTGACATTTCCAGCGCTGATGTAAACTTGCAAAGCTCACTCAGCTGATTGTAGTAGGTCCACTTTGGATCAGAGAGTAAATTAGTTTGGGGAGAGCAATATTCTTATTGCCCTGAGCAGGAATTGTACCAAAACGTCATCAGGAGAACACAAGCCATTAGACTAACTGGCGAACTGTATGTTTCAAACTGATTTACACTTGCTCATTAAAGAACAAAGAACAAAACAGCACAGGACAACAGGCCCTTCGGCCCAAAGAGCCCGCGCTGCCACCCCAATGTTCCCACCTCTACCTGCAATCCCTGTCTATGTTTATAGATCTATGGATCAAAAACCAAATTTGAGACAATTTAGGGAGAATTTGTTTTGCCAATTAGCCTAAGAGCACATCTTTGGGATGTGGGAGGAAACCGGAGCACCCAGAGAAAACCCATGCAAGCACGGGGAGAATGCGCAAACTCCCACAGACGCAGGCCCAAATCCATGTAAGTGCATAGCATAGCGATAGTCACTGAGCTGTCATGTTGCCCATCAAATGGTCCCGGTCAAGCGTACACTAATGACGTGAAGCATTAGGATACTCTTGAAAAAGATCCAAGAGCAGCCCTTCACGACCCATCGCGTGTATGCCCCTCGTTAGACAACAAGGTGGACCAAAGTACCTGTAGGATAAAAACAAGTACATCAATATCATCATCTATTTACACACTTCCCAGGGACTCCCAAGGCTCATGATCCCTATTTTAAATCAGTTTTCTATACCCCTCCATTCCCATTCTGTTCATGTGCCCATCTAAGTATTTCTTAAATAACTCCAGAGTACCTGCCTCCACCGCTTTACTTGGCAGAGCATTCCATACCCCCACCACCGTCTGTGCGAAAAAACTCCCTCTAGCATCCAAATTATACCTTACCCCCCCCCCACCCTAAGCCCGTGACCCCTCGTGCTATTTGAGTCCATCCTTAACCCTGTTTAGAACATAGAACATAGAACATAGAACAATACAGCACAGAACAGGCCCTTCGGCCTTCGATGTTGTGCCGACCAAAATAAAAAGCAATGCCCCTCCTAACTAAACCATTCCCTTCTCATCCATATACTTATCAACTAACCTCTTAAACGCCACCAAACTTGGCGCATCTACAACAGCTGCAGGCAGGGCATTCCACTCCCTAATCACTCTTTGAGTAAAGAACCTACCTCTGATATCCGTCCTATAACTCATACCCCTTAATTTAAAGCTGTGTCCCCTCGTGCTAGCTTTCTCCATCCTAGGAAAAAGGCTATCACTGTCCACCCTATCTAAACCTCTAATCATCTTATATGTTTCAATAAGGTCCCCTCTTAGCCGCCTCCTTTCTAACGAAAACAACCTCAAATCCCTCAGCCTCTCTTCATAAGACCTGCCCTCCATACCAGGCAACATCCTGGTAAACCTCCTCTGTACCCTCTCCAATGCCTCCACATCTTTCTTATAATGTGGGGACCAGAACTGCACACAATACTCCAAGTGCGGCCGCACTAGAGTTTTGTACAGTTGCAACATGATGCTGCGGCTCCTAAATTCAATCCCCCTACCAATAAAAGCTAAGACTCCATATGCCTTCTTAACAACTTTATCCACTTGACTGCCTACTTTCAGGGATCTATTGACACATACACCAAGATCCTTCTGTTCCTCAACACTATTAAGAGCCCTACCATTAGCCCTATACTCTACACATTTATTGTTCCTGCCAAAGTGCATTACCTCACACTTTTCCACATTAAACTCCATTTGCCACCTCTCGGCCCAGCTCTGCAACTTGTCCAAGTCACTCTGTAAACTAAAACACCCCTCTTCACTATCTACCACACCACCAACTTTAGTATCATCTGCAAATTTACTGATCCATCCCTCAATACCCTCATCCAGATCATTTATAAAAATTACAAACAGCAGGGGCCCCAAAACAGACCCCTGAGGCACACCACTCGTCACCGAACTCCACGATGAATATCTCCCATCAACCACCACCCTCTGTCTTCTATCTGCCAGCCAATTCCTAATCCAATTAGCTAAATCACCCTCTATTCCACACATCTGCATTTTCTGTAGAAGTCTTCCATGGGCCACCTTATCAAACGCCTTACTAAAGTCCATATATACTACATCAACCGCCTTACCCCCATCCACCTCTCTGGTCACTTTCTCAAAAAACTCAATGAGGTTAGTAAGGCATGACCTACCCTTCACGAAACCATGCTGACTATCCCCAATCAATTCATTTCTCTCTAAATAACTATAAATCCTATCCCTAATAATTCTCTCCCCCTCATAATCTTGTACACCCCTCTTAGATCTCCTCTAAGTCTACATCTTTCTAAGGAAAACAGTCCCAATTTTAACTCAGACCTTCTTTCACCAGAGACAACTTTCACCTTCAAAATCTCCTATTTGGGTGACTATGTGCTCCTTTAGATAATGATAGCACCGATTGAATTCGCTGGGTCAGGAAACTGGATAAGAAGTCTGCAACAGCAGTTTTAAATCCAGCCGATTTATTTGATAGTAAACTCACAAGCTTTTGGCTTTATAGCCTTTGTCAGGCGAATGAGGTGTTCTGGTCTGCAACAGCACACACATCAGCACAGACAGTTTACAGATTACTGATTACAATGCGAATCTTTACACCTAACCTGCTATTCAAGTCTTAAAGTGGCTAACAATGTGAGTGGAAGGAGCACTGAGCACAGGTTAGAGAGATGTGTATTGTCTCCAGACAGCACTGTAAGTGAGATTTTTTGCTAATCCAGGCAAGTTACGGGGGTTACAATAGTGTGACATGAAGCCAAGATCCCTGTTAAGACCATCCTCATGTGTGCAGAACTTGGCTATCAGTCTCTGCTCAGCAACTCTGCGCTGTCGTGTGTTGTGAAGGCCCCCTTGAAGAACGTTTACCCGAAGGTCGGAGGCCAAATGCCCGTGACCGCTGAAGTGTTCGCCAACAGGAAGGGAACAGTTTTGCTTGGTGATTGTCGAGCGATGCTCATTCATCCGCTGTCTCATTCATCTGTGCTGGTATGTGTGCTATTGCAGACCAGAACCCCTCATTCACCTGAAGAAGGCTGTAAAGCCGAAAGCTTGCGAGTTTACTATCAAATAAATCGGTTGGATTTAAAACTGGTGTTGCAGACTTCTTACTGTGTTTGCCCCAGTCCAACACCGGCATCTCTACATCAGGAAACTGGGCCATTTCACAGCACGGTGAAGAGTCAATCAGAGTGCTGTGGAGCTGGACTCTCATATAGGGCCAGCCTTGGAAAGAATGGCAGATTTCATTCCATAAGGGACCACACAAATTTTCATGACAATCAGAAAAAGAAACTTAATTAGTGAGCCTAGTTTTCACTCTGATTTCAGTTCTAGGCTATAATGGAATCTAGACCTGTGTTCCTGAGCCTCGGGATTCATTCTTCACTGATTTTTACCACAATGTCATCATCTTTCAGATGGAATGTAAGTGTAAATCCTCCACGTGGAATCAAACTGGGTAATTTCAAATATAAACATGTATTCTGACCAGTGCGCTGTGAAATTTAGTGTCAGACACCCTGGATAGAGGGGAATTTACTTGACATCGCAAATACAGAAAATGTAACGAGTCTTTAGTGGGTGACACCCAATCTGTAGCAGGAGAGACAGTGAATGATTCAGGTTATCGACTTTTCATCATAACTGGAAAGAAGCTAGAGATTCACAGATTTCAATAAAGGTCACAGACAGGGAACGGGGAGTGGTACAGAAGGAGGAGAATATTTGTGATTGTGTGGAAGGCAGGACAGATTAAATAACAATGGGGATGAGGATGAAAAGGAAAAAGTGGTGGGAATTGGATATTTTAAGAAACTAATTTAAGTCATTCTGTATCTTTCATCTGTTTCTGCTCTAATAAGAACATAAGAAATAGGAGCAGGAGTCGGCCATCTAACCCCTCGAGCCTGCCCCGCCATTCAATAAGATCATGGCTGATCTGAAGTGGATCAGTTCCACTTACGTCCTGCTCCCCATAACCCTTAATTCCCTTATCGATCAGAAATCTATCTACCCGTGACTTAAATATATTCAATGAGGAAGCCTCCACCACTTCAATGGGCAGAGAATTCCAGAGATTCACCATCCTTTGAGTGAAGAAGTTCCTCCTCAATTCTGTTCTAAATTGACTCCCCCTTATTTTGAGGCTGTGCCCTCGAGTTCTGGTTTCCTTTCTAAGTGGAAAGAATCTCTCTACCTCTACCCTGTCTAGAACCTTCATTATCTTATATGTCTCTATAGGGTCTTTTAACGGAGGCAGACCGAGGGCCCGGGAACTGCATAACTGTGTGTCAATCTGAGCAATAATGGCACACAGTAATTTTTAAGGCATGTGTATAATTTTAAGTACGTTATGATGGTAATTTGTATAGAATTGTGAAAAAGTTTTAATTCTGCACTGTTTTCAATTCATAGACATGTAGATTTGCAACGGTTTTTTTGAGATTTCTGTAAGTAAAATATAGTTTTGGAAAAAAAAATGTCTCTATAAGATCACCCCTCAGCCTTCTAAACTCAAACGAGTACAGGCCCAGTCTAATTAATTCTCCTCATAAGCTAACCCCCTCATTTCTGGTATCACCCTGATGAACCTTCTCTGTACTCCTTCCAAGGCCAATATATCCTTTCGCAAATGCGGTGACCAAAACAGCACACAGTACTCCAGTTGTGGCCTCACCAGTGCCCTGTACAGTTGCAGCAAGACCTCCCTGCTTTTATATTCTATCCCCCTCGCTTATAAAGGCCAACATTCCATTTTTCTTCTTGATCACCTGCAGACTGGGTGTTTGCGATTCATGCACAAGGACCCCCAGGTCCCTCTGCACTGTAGCATGTTGTAATTTATCACCATTTAAATAATAGTCCATTTTACTATTATTCCTTCCATTGACCTCTGTCGATCCAATTTCATTCCTGTCCTCTATTGAAAACTCTAACAACACAAAAACAGAAACATTTTGGAAAATCTCAACATGTGTGACGGTAGCTGTGGAGAGGGAGCAGAGCTAATGCTTTCCAGCTGATTCTATTCTCTCTCCACAGATGCTGCTAAAATTTTCCAACGTTTTCTGTTTTGCTTTCAGATCCCAGCAACCGCAATATTTTGCTTTTATCTTACTAAAAGCTCTTAATCCTTTTCCACAGTTTACTTCCACAAACTTTTTGTTGAAATAAAAAACTCATCAAACACAGTGGGAAAAAAATAATTATTTTTAAGGATATTTATCCCATCATTTGATCTATCTTGTCTATGCCTCAGGGATGAAGAATCCAGCCTAATCCCACAATGTACCTATTTCTCTGTAAATTATGAGACCTGTTTTTTTTTTCCAAGTATTCTCTTAATCCAATGCAGTTTTCTGCCTGAACACAGCTCCAGGCAGTGAGTTCTATACCCCACCTTCTGGGCGAAGTAAATTGCTCCACAACTTCCTCTAATATTGCAATTAATTCTGTTATATTGAATAGTTCGTTTGACTGTGATTCTGTTGGTAAAATAAAATGTTGGAAGGTTATGAGGTCAAATCTCATTACTAAGACTTCAGCACAGCAATCTAACACACAACATTCCCGCAGAATACTGACAGAGTGCTACAAATTTTTTAAATCCCTTTGAGATTTTTAAACTGAAGTCGCCTCTGCCTTGTCAGGTGGATATATCAGATCCCATACATTAATATTTGTTTGGCTGCATTGACAAATATGTCCCTCTTACACCCTGTGAAGGAGAGGGCAGTTTTCACTGATTAACAAAGTGTGCACAAGACACAGTTCTAATGAAAGGTTCATAGATTAGAAATGTTAACAATGTTTCACTCTTCACAGATGCAGTCAAAGAATTTGACCTCGTTCATTCTATGTAGCACACACACACACTTGCTGAATAATTGTCCCGTTATGCGGGTTCGAATCCCGGTCAGGGAATGAAATTTTACTGCTCTCCTACAACACATGAGTTAAGGGGAGCTGGAATTACTTCTTGATTGCAAACAAGAGCCATCCTTGTGCCAGTTTGAACATCAAAAATCTATCTCATTTCATAATCCCTTCAGCAATTCATATTTACATTGCCCTTGTTGGTCCCTGTCAAGATAAATAAGATACCTTCCACTGTATTTCACTATAGCTCCCCCCATTCAAAGATTAATGTTAGCATCTATCTGTTTTTAACCATCAATTTGCTCAACAACATCAGCTTATCACAGCCCTGCTTTCGCCCCTTGGAAGCCAGAGTGGAAATATGAACAATTTCAAATTTTAACAGATTGAAGGAGAGAGTGACTGAATAATTGGCACTGTGCACAATCCTGTAATTAGTCTCTGGGAGAATCAGGAAGATGTGTGGTCTAATGGTTAGGACCTGGCGCTTTCAGGGTTACAGACTGGCTTCAATATATTAATATCTGATCACTTCCTGGTCAGAAACAGGTCAGAATCAGTGGAATGAGATTTGTAGTTCTGTGTCTGAAGGGCAACAGGCAAAGAACATAGATTGTAAAGGATAGAGTTAGGCTGTAAAACGCTATCCATAGAGATGGCGATACAAAGTCTGGGTGGTATTAGGTCAGATTGAACCCTTCATATTGAACAGAAATGTCACACAGGTCTGAGTCCAAAATCTCAGTCGAGTAAAAAGAAAACATCTCACTGAATTAAACTCTTTACTTTCCATTGATGGGGAAGCAGTTTCATTCAGAAACCAGTAACTGTGAAATTACAAAGCGAGATGGAGAAAGGCTCAAAAAAAGGATCACTGCTGGAGGAATGGGGAGCTGGAATTCATGATGTAAAGATGCCGGCGTTGGATTGGGGTGGTAAGAACTCAGTAAGAATTTAGCAACACCAATTATTAATCCAACCAATTTATTTGATGGTAAAAAAGCGAGCTTTCAACACTCTTGTGTCTTCCTCAGGCAAGTGCAGTGTTCTGGTCTGCAATAGCACACATCAGCACAGACAGTCAGAGATTGCTGATTAGAATGCGAATCCTTACATCAAACCTGCTATTCAAGTGTTAAAGTTAAAGTGAATAGCAGGTTTGATGTAAGGATTCGCATTCTAATCAGCAATCTCTGACTGTCTGTGCTGATGTGTGCTATTGCAGACCAGAACACTGCACTTGCCTGAGGAAGACACAAGAGTGTTGAAAGCTCGCTTTTTTACCATCAAATAAATTGGTTGGGTTTAAAATTGGAGTTGTAAAACTTTACTGAGTTCTCTATATCGAACCAGGACAGGACTTATTTAGTTGATGGTGGAGCGTTGAGGAGACTTACAGAACAAAGGGATCTAGGGGTACATGTTCAGAGCTCCTTGAAAGTGGGGTCGCAGGTGGACAGAGTGGTGAAGAAGGTATTCAGCATGCTTGGTTTCATTAATCAAAGCATTGAATACAGGAGTTGGGAGGTCTTGTTGTAGTTGGTGTGGGTATGGAATGAGCTGCCAAGTAAAGTGGTGGAGGCAGGCACTCTGGAGTTATTTAAGAAATACTTAGATGGGCACATGAACAGAATAGGAATAGAGGGGTATAGAAAACTGATTTAAAATCGGGATCATGAGCCTTGGGAGTCCCTGGAAAGTGTGTAAATAGATGATGATATTGATGTACTTGTTTTTATCCTACAGGTGCTTTGGTCCACCTTGTTGTCTAACAAGGGGCATACACGCGATGGGTCGTGGGAGGGCTGCTCTTGGATTTTTTTTCGAGAGTATCCTAGTGCTTCACGTCATTAATGTACACTTAACCTGGACCATTTGATGGGCAACACGACAGCTCAGTGACTATTGCTGTGCTGTGCAGATACATGGATTTGGGACTGTGTCTTTGGGAGTTTGTGCATTCTTCTCGTGCTTGTGCGGGTTTTCTCCGGGTGCTCCGGTTTCCTCCCACATCCCAAAGATGTGCTCTTAGGCTAATTGGCAAAACAAATTCTCCCTAAATTGTCTCAAATTTGGTTTTTAATCCATAGATCTATAAACATAGACAGGAATCACGGGTAGAGGTGGGAACATCGGGGTGGCGGCGCGGGCTCGTTGGGCCGAAGGGCCTGTTTCCCGTGCTGTTTTGTTCTTTGTTGTTTATTTGGAATATCATGTATAGTTCTGGTCACCCTATTATAGAAAGGATATTATTAAACTAGAAAGAATGCAGAAAAGATTTACAAGGATGGTACCAGGACTTGATATTTTGAAATAAGGAGAGGTTGGATAGATTGGGTCTTTTTTCTCTGGTGCTGTAGGAGGCTTGAGGTGTTCTTATGGAGGTCTATAAAATTATGAGGGACATAGATCAGCTAGAAGTCAACATCTTTCCCAAAGGTAGGGGAGTCTAAAACTAGAGGGTGTAGGTTTAAGGTGAGAGGGAAGAGATACAAAAAGGTCCAGAAGGGCAACTTTTTCTCACAGAGGATGGTCAGTGTTTTGAATGAGCTGTCAGAAATAATAGTAGAGGCAGGTACAATTTTGTCTTTTAGACAGTTACATGCGTAAGATTGGTACAGAGGGATATGGGCCAAATGTGGGCAATTGGGACTAGTTTAGAGATTAAAACAAAATGGCATGGACAAGTTGGATCAAAGGATCTGTTTCCACGCTGTAAATCTTTATGACTTTCGATGATTCTAACCAACCTATGGGACCCCCAAGGTTACAATGCATTTCTCTCAATCACCAATAACATCTTCCACTTCTTAGCTGCGTCTCCTTCCAAATGTTACAAACTTGTCCTGCATCTTTCATACCGATCGTCTCTCTGTAACATTCAATGATCAAACTTTTGAACTGATGTGAAGACTTTTTTAATGACAAAAAGCTGTTCCTTCCCAAGGGGGAACTGTGGCACATTGCCGCACACAGAGAAACTCACACAAACACACACAACCAAAGTGACAGAGGCTGAAGGAGAGACAAAGACATGAAAACAAGTCTAACGCCAAGTTTCTGCTACATTTCCCACTGCAAAATCCGTGTTTCTGTGAACGAATGGGAAAACTCCTGAGTGTTTGGATGGATTTGATTCAATTCGCTCTGTAGATACACAAGTTAAAACCAGGAATAATGAAAAGCAGAAAATCCCGATAGAGTTTAACTCCATTACATTAACCATTCCGACACAATGCTTTGCCCTCTGAACCAAGAAGCTGACTGTATGATTCACAGCTAATCTACAATAATCAGTGGAGGGAGAATCAGGATGATTTTTTTTTTTGGTGGGTAATGTTTCATCGATGTGGAAGAGTCTGAGATGTGACTTGAAAGCGGCAAAATCTGACAATATTTTAAATGATCAACATTTGCCATATCATAATATCTCTACAAGGTAGAACGAGACTGTTCAGCCCATTCACCCTGCACCGACAACAATCCCACCTATCTCCCTAATTCTGCTGGACTCCCTGACACTAATTTCGCATGACCAATCCAACTAACCATTTTTATGAGAGCAACTGCACAGAGCCCATGCAGACACGGGGAGAATGTGCAACCTCCGCACAGTCACCCAAAGCCGGATTTAAACCCTGTGCAGTGAGTCAGCAGCGTGGACAACCCTGCCAGTGTCATATTTCCAGCTCTTAAACAAGCTGCGAGATTGGTCTAGTTTTCCCCCTTTACAGGCATTGCGTTTTCATTGAACGAATAAATCTTTAAAATGTCATTCAATCCCCGTGGCTGAAAACTCACATTCCAGCATCAGCAATAATTTGTTTTTAATCACGAGGCACAGTCACAGTCACCCAGTCAACAGCGCAGAAAAAGGCGCTTTGATCCATCAAATCTGCATCGGCAACAATTACCGGGAAAGTCACTAATCCCATTTTCCCTCTTTGTCCTTTTTCCTTGAATCTTACATTTCAACTGCCCATCCATAAGAAATAGGAGCAGGAGTCGGCCATCCAGCCCCTCGAGCCTGCCCCGCCATTCAATAAGATCACGGCTGACCTGAAGTGGATCAGTTCCATTTGCCCACTTTTTCCCCATAACCCTTAATTCCCTTGTCTATCAGAAATCTATCTACTCGGGACTTAAATATATTCAGCGAGGTAGCCTCCACCACTTCAATGGGCAGAGAATTCCAGAGACTCACTACTCTTTGAGTGAAGAAGTTCCTCCTCAACTCTGATCTAAACTGCCCACCACCCCGGCTTATTTTGAGTCTGCGGCCTCCAGTTCTGGTTTCCTTTCTAAGCGGAAAGAATTTCTCCACCTCTATCTTAACTAGCCCCTTCATTGTCTTGTAAATATTTGGTTCCAGGTTGGAACATTTGGGGAACCTCCCAGGCAATTCTTTCCAAATTCCCACCAACTAATTTTTTTTTCCCTAATTTCCTCTGAGTCCTTTGCCCCAACATTAAATCTCTGCCCCTTACTGTTTGATCCCTCAACCAAGGGAAAAATCCTGCTGATCCTGGCGATATTTAAAAAAATATTGGGATATCAAAAAATATTGGAAAGAAAACAACGCCACAAGTTAGAAAATGCGAATAGGCGTTTACTTTGCTGTCACTGAATAAAGTCAAGGCAATTTCCTGTGCTCCAGTGGCGCAATCGGTTAGCGCGCGGTACTTATAAAGCAGTGCAACCAGCGGGCGATGCCGAGGTTGTGAGTTCGAGCCTCACCTGGAGCATGTATTTTACTGCAGTTACAATATGTGGGGAATAGACCACATTCAATATACCGTTTCCAGCAGAAATAACACAACAAGCGCCCCTGGTTTATTATGTTACAGGATAGTTTGGAAGACCAACAGCGACGCAGCTAACGTCTCTCTTTAGCTGTCTCTTTCTCCCAGTAACATCAAGGAAAACTTAGACATTATGTATCGCCCGGCTGATTCACAAATTCTGCTCCCACATTCCGCGGTGACAGAGTCTGATCCTTCACACGGAATTGATTAAGCAATGGCGGAAGCAGTTAGCAGCTCACTCTTAAAAGACACATGGAATAAATCAGGCTGACTCTGGGGAACAAGCTGTTTATAGTGTTTGCAACACTTCGCCGTGTGACTGTGAAACAAGGACCATTCAGAGATCTCAGTTTTAAGTGTTGAAATGGAAAAACGACAATTTGTATAGAACTGTAAAAATGTTTTATTCTGTTTGCAATTTGCAGACGTGTATACTTGCAATGTTTTAACTGAGATTTTTATGGATCTGTTCTTATTGAAATGAAATAACTGTATTCTGTACACAACTGCAAAAATGTTTCATTCTGCACTTTCTGCAATTTATTGACATGTAGACTTGCAATGTTTTAATTGAGTTTTTTTATGAATAAAGTATATTTTGGGGAAAAAAAGCCACAAGAGCACAATGGGGAAAGGCCACACTGTATGAACGGTATGATTTGTCTGTGTAGTGCACAAGAAACAACACTTTTCACTGTATCCCAATAACATTTTACAGTAATAAATCAAACAACAATGTGTGTAAGGCCTTTTAACAGAGGCAGACCGAGGGCCCGGGAACTGCAGAATACCCTGTGTAACTGTGTGCCAATCTGAGAAATAACGACACAGTAAAATCTGAGGCATGTAAAAAGCTTTAGTCTTGAAATGTAACGACTATAATTCTGTATAGGATTGTACAAACGACATTTTCTGCACTGTTTGAAACTTCTGGATACGTAGGTTTGCAATGGTTTGAGTTTTTTTTATAAATAAAGTATATTTTTGAAATATCAAAATAAAGCTCCTCGAACCACTCACGGTATCTCAGCCTTTTGGCTAAGATTAAGTGTAGTGTCGACGTACTTGGTTGAAGTCATTAGGTTATACTTCAGCTTCATTTGAAGCATTTTTTTTAAAAAAGTGGCGTCTCTGCCTTTTGGCTAAGATGCAAATGAGATCAAGCCTTGGGAGCGGAGCAATGCCTATTCCAATCAGCTTGGGTCATACAGATCAAGCCCAGGACAGGGGGTGAGAGCCCTGCCTTGTCAACTTGGATTGGGAATGTCTCAACTTGTTGGGACACTGAATTGGGCTTGACTTTGATTGAATTGGAATAAAAACAAGCAAACAAAATCATTTCCAACTTGGCTTTGTGACTGCGGGGCATTGTGGATTAAATTAATTCTCTCAAAGCTTCTAAATGTGTTAGATGCACCAAATAGATGCACTTTCAGAGCCTCTCCTCTGTCCACAGAGTGAAAGATTGTCACATATGCAGGGATATTTTGTACGGCGAGGCAGGTGGAGACAAGCAACTAGCAGGACGTTAAAGCTCCTTCTCTAGGATACTTGTGACAGGGTCACAATGTGGATTTTCATACCGGAATGTCACTTACTGAGCCCAGAGAGAATGGCAGCACTTCCCGTGGGCTGCTACACACCATTCGGGTGATCAATGCTTACATCGGTTTGCCAAGAGACGCCAAGGAGGAAATACCAACTCGTAACCACACCTGGTAGCTTTATTCCAACCCTTGTGTTAGGATCGGCTTCACAAATTTCGCTTCCTTATCCCACCAGGGAAGCTGGAGACAATATATCAGCACTGCTACCTCACGGCGCCAGGAAACGGCTTCGAGTCTACCACTGGGTGACTGACTGTGTGGAGTTTGCACATTCTCCCCGGTTTGCTCTGGATATTCCGGTCCCTTCCCACTCCAAGGATGTGCAGGTTAGGTGGATTGGCCGTGATAATTCGCCCCTTAATGTCAGGGGGTAATTACATGGGTCTCCGGTAATAGCGCCCGTGGGGGGGGGGGAGAGAAGGGGGGAGGAGAGAAAGGGGGTGGGGGAAAGGGGAGAGGGGAAAGGGGAGAAGGGGGATGGGGAAAGGGAGGTGTGGGGAGTGGGAGGGAAGGGAGTGTGTGGGGGTAGGGGGAAAGAGGATGGGGTTGGGGAAAAGGGGGTGGGGGTGGGGGGAAAGGGGTGGGGGGAAAGGGGGTGGGGGGAAGGGGACGGGGGGGGGGGGTGGGGGAGATTGTTATCGATGCAGGCTCAACAAGCCAAATGGCCCCTTTTAGCTCTGTGCGGATTATATCACCAATAAAGATTGATTTATTTGTCGCGAACTTCTCTTATTCTATAAAGTGAAGGAAGTCGATATTGAAGTGAATCTCATTTCAAAATGAGGCAAGAACATGTTAAAATGCTGAGAGAAACGCGAGGGAAATGTTTCCCAGGGTTTGGAATGAGCTGCAACCCAGGAGAGGAAGTTGTGAATGTTGTTTTTGATAATTGAGTGGGAATGAGTGGAGCCTGGGGCCAATTTATTGATAAGATTAGGGGAGATCCTCCTGAAATTGAGCACATCGAAATGAGCTGGAAGAAAACATTAGGACGCAGCAGCCGAGCTTCTGCTGAAAACTTCAGTCCTGAACGATGCATTTCAATATTCACATTTCAGCAACCGCTTCCCAGTTGCAGCTTTGAGACTGAGAGACTTGTGCCTGCAGTAGGTGGGAGACGCCCGCAGATGGCGGCATTGCAACACTTCAATCACAAAACAGGGAAACCAGTTTCAGGAAATTTTTCTCCTGAATATAATTCATTTCTTCGCCAGACAGCAAACAGTAAGGAAAAAACAATGTCATTGATATATCTAGTAAGAAGTTTGACAACACCAGGTTTAAGTCCAACCAGTTTATCTGATAGTAATCCCTATCAAATAAATTGGTTGGATTTAAACCTGGTGTTGTCAGACTTCTTACTGAGTTTACCCCAGTCCAACACCGGCATCTCTACATCATTGATATATCTGTCAGTGGTACTCACAGGAGAATCTGGTCCGAGGACTGTGAATTCAGTACTTGCATTGATATTCACCTTTCTGCTAAGACTGTTTTCAGCTTGGCAATGTATTACATTTTCTCCTTCATTGTTTTATTTTTATCCAGAGTTTATTGAATGTTATTTAATTATCTTCAGACACCTATTTCTATGTTTTTTTTCAGCTTTCATTTGTTCTTCAAATTTGCTTCACGAATCCAGACCAACCCTTGCCCATACTCTGGGCTGTGTATATAACGTGTGTTTGCTTATTTGAATTTTCCGCCTTTGTAGTGTCCCATCTCGCTCACACCTACAACACATTCGCAATTTCCATGGGCGCCTCCGATGAGTTTCTGTGCACGTTTTTTTGTTTTAGTTATGAGCAAATTGTCCAATGCTGACGGAGGATTTTATTCAATGTAATCTCAGCTGTTCCTAAATCCCGAACTCCAGTCTGACTCTGAATGTAATTCCGTGAAACTTTAGGTTTATTATTATTGTCTCCTAACTTGTCCCTTACTCACAATCTAATCGAGTTAATTCCCCAACACTAGATCCAATATCTTATATTCTCGTATCTGGCATATTTTTTAAATTGGTTAGAAAGTTATCCTACACACATTGTGAAAACGAATCTCTTTTTCCACTTCAGCCGCCTCTTCTGTCCAAATGTTGGGTTGAAATTCCCAATGTTAAACATTCCGAGTTTTGTGACTCGATTTTCTCATTGTCAATATGTTAATGAAATCTGGAATTGGGAGCAGCTTTCAATGGTGCTAACCATGAGATTATCATTGGCTGTTATAAAAACACACCAGATTCACAGTTACTCCCTAGGGAAGGAAATCTACCATCCGCTTTGATCTGTTTAGCATGTGACTTCTTAGTCATCACAATGCGACGGATATTTCACTACTCCCAAGTGTAATTAAGATTGGACTACAGATGCCAGCGATGCACACTCTGTGTAATCCAATGGAGAAACACCCTCTCCAACTAAAAGCATTCTTTGCCAGCGAAGTTGACATTGTGCAAGAAGACAAATATCCTTTAAGGCTAGTCTAAGTTCCAAACAGCTGGGAGGAGAGAAGCAATTCTAAATAACCACCGATAAAGTCACTTTGTAGTTGCCACTGATAATCGGGATAATCGTTTCCCCGTTGACTAAAGCGGAAAGTAATCTGCAACTCAACATTCAAGGTGGAATGTCAAACAGAATTTGATCTTGAACGAAATCTCACCTTAAAATCCCCAAATTCAGCCGATTACTAGAGCAGTGTGTCCTGGTGTATCATCTCGAGCTTCTTATTATGATTTCATGTGCAGTGAATGTGGATCATTCTATATCCTGTGAATCACCACATATCATTTCCAAATAAAGAGGTCAAGATGCATTTCTCTGGTTTTCAACCCTTGAGTTTGGAATACACAAAGTCAGACAGGGAAAGCACAATATTTCCATTCCCGAACCGCTCCCTTCAAAGTGAAATGACATTGCTGAATTTTAATAGGACCCAATCGTTCTGCTAGAAAACTCTGTAATTGCAAAGTTAGAGCTGGAAGCATTCAGCTTGCAGTTGTAGAGTGTAAGTGTACTAAGCGCATATTGCAAGTGGGTTCAGGTTTGGGTGAGTGGTAAAGGACAGGGTAATGGTTGGCAAAAGTGTTGGCGTTGAGTGAGGAGTTGGGGCTGAGGGCCCTTGCTGGGAGAAAGTGTGTTGGAGTTGATGTAAATACTGCACTCACAAACCTCTCTTCCAATTTAACAGAAGGGTGCACTACTATAAAAGATAAAACCAAAAGCACTGTGTGTTTCCCACCGAGATGAGGCACAGAACACCAGATAAACACGGTTATGATGATGAAATATCTGACCATTGTTTAATAGTAATGTTATTATTGAGTAACAGCAATAACAATGCTGTTATTCTACACCATTGAAAAACAGCAGGGTAATATTTGCAATCATCCTGCTTCTTGCATTTCAACTGAAGGATCTGCACTATTCCCCAAATATCCTCTGAACCAACCCGTACAAAATGAATGAAATTATGAAATTGCAGAGTGTCATTGTGTAGCAGAAATATTCTCCCTTTAATTCACATCAGTTACAGTTACTGTGTGTGTGGTTCAATATTCATTGTTTTCTTGAAACCTTTTGTTCAAATATTTTTGTCTTTCAGTCAAATAGTTCATCAATATTGAATAAAAATTTCAATTAAATTTATTTTACAATAAAAATATTCGTGATCTTGTTTTTGCATCGACTGTGATCAGTGCTGGCAAATGGGATTAGAATAGAAATGGTTGTTTAGCCAGTGTAGAACATTGAACATAGAGAACATAGAATATTACAGCACAGTACAGCCCTTTGGCCCTCGATGTTGCGCCAAGCAGTGGAACCAATCTAATGACCCTCTAACCTAAACTATTCCAATGTTATCCATATGTCTATCCACTGACCATTTGAACACCCTTAAAGTTGGCGAGTCCACAACTGGGGCAGGCAGGGCATTCCACGCCCTTACTACCCTCTGAGTAAAGAACTTACCTCTGACATCTGTCCTATAATTATCACCCCTTAATTTAAAGCTATGTCCCCTCGTGTTAGCCATCACCATCTGAGGAAAAAGGCTCTCACTATCCACCCTATCTAATCCTCTGATCATCTTGTACGCCTCAATTAGGTCACCTCTTGACCTCTCTAACGAAAACAACCTCAAGTCCCTCAGCCCTTTTCATAAGCCCTTCCCATCATACCAGGCAACATCCTGGTAAACCTCCTCTGCACCCTTTCCAATGCCTCCACATTTTTCTTATAATGTGGCGACCAGAACTGTACACAATACTCCAAGTGCAGCCGCACCAGAGTTTTGTACAGTTGCAACATGATCTCACTGCTCTGAAATTCAACCCCTCTACCAATAAAATACTCAGTGGGCCGAAGGACTGTTTCTGTTTGACTCTATGAGTGAGCACTTGCCCCTGTGAAACATGTCTATTTCTGCTAATTTCTCCTAATAAGAGTTGGGCTGAAACCATTTGCTGTATATTTGGAGTGCAGTGAGATGTGAGTTTTTCGCACAGTGGTGCAGGACATTGTTGTCACACTTGCTGTTGTTGCCACATGGAATGAAAGAGGTCAAATGCTTTGCGTGACCATTTGCAGCTGTGTTCTGGGTTTTGAGGTGAAATTGGGAGTATTCTAGACTCCAGTCGAACGGTTGTTGGTGTGCGGATATATTGGCCTTGGAGGGAGGACAGAGAAGGTTCACCAGGCTGATCCCAGAGATGAGGGGGTTAGCTTATGAAGAGAGGTTAAATAGACTGGGTCTGTACTCATTAGAGTTTAGAAAGCTGAGGGGGGATCTTATAGAGACATATAAGATAATGAAGGGGATGGATAGGGTAGAGGTAGAGAGATTCTTCCCGCTTAGAAAGGATAGCAGAACTAGAGGGCACAGCCTCAAAATAAGGGGGGGACAGTTTAGATCAGAGTTGAGGAGGAACTTCTTCACTCAAAGGATGGTGAATCTCTGGAATTCTCTGCCCATTGAAGTGGTGGAGGCTACCTCGCTGAATATATTTAAGTCACAGGTAGATAAATTTCTGATAGACAAGGGAATTAAGGGTTATGGGGAGAAAGCGGGAAAGTGGAACTGATCCACTTCAGATCAACCATGATCTTATTGAATGGCGGGGCAGGCTCGAGGGGATAGATGGCCGACTCCTGCTCCTATTTCTTATGTTCTTATGTGACACCAACTGCTCCTTTTTTTTCAACCGAGTAGCGAAAAACTGTAAAAAAAACACGAATGTGACAGGCACCTGGCACCAGAAACTCAGCAATGTGCATTGGCTGAACTGGCTGATAAATTGTCCTCTCAATTGGCACTTTTTTGAGAAATTCAAACAACATGTCCATCAGCAGATCAATTTTGAAAGAAAATAAAACTAGGTTCTGCCGAGATTTGAACTCGGATCGCTGGATTCAGAGTCCAGAGTGCTCACCATTACACCACAGAACCAAATATACAGGAATTCACCTGCAAATGGTCTCTCAAACTCTTCCATTCTATAGGGCAAGTGTGGCAGCAATGCGCCACTATTAATGGGATCCTTGAATATTCGGCAATTTTGACCCAGAATTGTCTGAGGGGCAGGGAGAAAAATGTGATGGGTTGAGGACTCTTTTTCAGCCTATATTCAGTGGGGTCCTAAAGGGATCAGTGTATGAGCCCTTGTATCTGTGGATTATATAAATGATTTAGATTTGAGGCTCAAACCGTAAGTTTGCGGATGATGCAAATATTGGCCAGATTGCTTGACCAGAGCAGACGTGATGGGCCGTTTTTGTGGATTCTATTACTGGGAACTTGCCCCCTGTGGAAAAAAAATGACTACTTCTGCTGATATTCCCCCAATATGATTTGGGATGAAATGCTTTGCTATAGATTTTGGGGGCAGCTTTTTGTGAGTTACTTTCGCATATCAGTGGCAGTACATAACACATATTTGTCATACTTGCTGTTCCTGCCACTTTGAAGAAAAGGGGTCAAGTGCCCATTTGCAGCTAACTGCTGTGTTCTGTGGTGAAATGAACTTTTGATTCTCAGTCCAACGATCCCAGTTCCAAACATGGTATAATTTTGTTTTTTTTTTGATGGTTTGCCCAATTTTTTTTAATTCTCAAGCCTTGGAAATCTAAACATTCTGAATTCCTGGCAATCACATTACAGTTTGTGCAGTGACTCACCTGGTCTCAACGCCTCAGCCTCAAAGAGGATTGTTACAGGATGCTAATAACTCAGATGAGAGAAGTCACAGAGGGTAAGAGGTCCATTTACAGGTACCAATCTACTCACTGATCTGTCCCAATTTAAACAGGGACTGAGGCCACGAGATCCGCGATGCCTGAATTCAAAATGCAGTGATATATTGTGTCAATTCCATTACAGACCAGCAGAGATCAGCTCTGGGACAACAAGACCTTTCTGGCAAAACACATAGAAAAGCAGACAAAGAACAAAGAACAACAAAAACCGGCCCTTCGGCCCAACGAGCCCGCACCGTCACCCTGATGTTCCCACTTCTACCCGTCCATGTTTCTAGATCTATGGATTAAAAACCAAATTTGAGACAGTTTAGGGAGAATTTGTTTTGCCAATTAGCCTAAGGGCACATCTTTGGGATGGGGGAGGAAACCGGAGCGCACGGAGAAAACCCACACAAGCACGGGGAGAATGCACAAACTCCCACAGACACAGGCCCAAATCCACGTATCAGCGATAGTCACTGAACTGTCGAGTTGCCCTTCAAATGGTCCAGATCAAGTGTACACTAATGACGTGAAGCACTAGGATACTCTCAAAAAAAAAATCCAACAGCAGCCCTCTCACGACCCATCGCGTGTATGCCCCTCGTTAGACAAGGCAGACTGAAGTATCTATAGGATAAAAACAAGTACATCAATATCATCGATAATTCACACACTTCCCAGGGAACTCCCAAGGCTCATGATGCCTGTTTTAAATCAGTTTTCTATATCCCTCTAACAAACACACACACACTTGCTGAATAACTGTCAGACCCGTGGCCTGCGTACAATTCCTGGTCAGAGAATGACAATTTGTTTCTCTGATGCAGCACATGAATTAAGAGAAGCTGGAGTTATTGCCGAACAAAAATCAAGAGGGATCCTTGTGCCAGTTTGAATAACAAGGAGTAAAGAACCGTCCCATTCCCATCAATTACCCACAGTAATTCATGTTTATTTTCTTTGCTGATTCCTCCTGTCAGAATGGTTAAACTGCCTACATTATATTTAATTGGAGCTCTTTAAAAAGATGCTGATGGTACAAAGGTTGATGGTGTTATGGATGGTCTGGAGGGATGTCAGAAGTTGCAGCGAGACATAGACAGGATGCAAGACTGGGCAGAGAAGTGGCAGAAGGACTTCAACGTGGATAAATGTGTAGTGATCCATTTTGACAGGAACAATGGGATGAAGGAGTATAATATCAAGGGTAGGACTCTGAGCAGTGTGGAAGATCAGAAGTATTGGATGATGAAGGGTATTCTGTCCACCGAGTCCTGTGTTTGTCTTTTGAGATGTGTTTTTTTTTTGCTGTGGTGCATCGGAACTGTCCCTCGATGAATTGAGAGCCACATCCTCTAGCATTTGGAGGTGTCTGTTGCGATCCTCCTCATCCGAGCAGATCCTGTGTGGTTCAGAGTGGACCTTGCCATTGACGGTGTTACAATCTCGGTTTAATCTCCCCAGAGAACGCAATCACATCATGAACAACAAGCAACACAATATTAAATTGCTGATTGTCCCTGCCTCACTCCTTGTGGGATGGGGAAAGAGGAAATCACTGTTTCTCCGTCTGAAATGTTGCTCTGAGGCAGTTTAGATCGGAGTTGAGGAGGAATTTATTCACTCAAAGGGTGGTGAATCTCTGGAATTCTCTGCCCATTGAAGTGGTGGAGGCTTCCTCGTTGAATATATTTAAGTCGCGGGTAGATAGGTTTCTGATAGACAAGGGAATTAAGGGTTATGGGGAGAAAGCGGGAAAGTGGAACTGATCCACTTCAGATCAGCCATGATCTTATTGAATGGTGGGACAGGCTTGAAGGGCTGGATGGCCGACTCCTGCTCCTATTTCTTATGTTCTTATTTGAGATCAGTGACTCTGCCACGTGGCTAAGAGTTTTCAGTTGAATTGTAATTCTACAAAAAAGTTTTGAAAGTATAATCAGATTGCACTGTTTGATATTCTTGGCCTGTGAAATAGATCATGAGCAGAGTTTCTGTAATGTAGGGATTATCAGCTTCATCTCAACATGACATGCACTCCGATTCGAAATAGGGTCTAAACATATCAAAATTTCCTATTTTAACTTTTCCCCGATTCTAATTTATTGATTAATGTAAACTGGATATGGATCAATCAAAATATTAATTAGTTCTTCACCATTTGTTGAAAAAGGGGACTCAACATTACTGAAGCATTATTACAGATGTACCATAGAAAGCATTCTTTCTGCTTGTGTCACAACTTGGTATGGCTCCTGCTCTGCCCAAGACCACAAGAAACTACGAAAGGTCATGAAAGTAGTCCAGTTCATCACGCAAACGAGCTTCCCATCCATTGACTCTTGCCGCTGCCTTGGAAAGGCAGCCAGCATAATTAAGGACCCCACACATCCCCGACATCCTCTCTACTATCTTCGCAATGTCAAAAATCATGTACCAACCAACTCAAGAACAGCTTCTTCCCTGCTGCCATTAGACATTTGAATGGAACTACCTTGCACTAAGTTAATCTTTCTCTACAACCTGGCTATAACTGTAGCACTACATTCTGCACTCTCTCCTTTTCCATGAACGATATGTTTTGTCTGTATAGCGCACAAGAAACAATAATTTTCACAGCATGCTAATGCATGTAACAATAATCAATCAAATCAAATCAGATCAAATCAAAGGTTGATAAAGATTGATGTTAACACTGAGTTTTGAATGTGAGCAGCAGTGATATGTAATAGAGTGGAATGTATTGTTATTCATTTTGATAAGAAGATCAAGCAAGGGCTTTGGAAGTCACCGGAGCAATTGAGGGGATTGTGCAAATGGACTGATTTTGTTTCTCCCAGTTGTTCAAACTGGCACAAGTATCGCTCCTGTTTTCGATCATAAGTCCCGCCAGCTTCTCTTAATTTATGTTCTGCACAGGAGCAATCAAGCTTGATTCTCTGGCCTGAAATCAAACCCCAGCCGCGGTGATGACAGCACCGAATCCGAACCACTAGACCACCAGGGAAGATACAGGTCTATAATTTAACCTGATCTATCCAGGCAAACGTAATGCTTGGTAACCACTTTGTAACAACATCTGTCCCACGATTACCTCTTGGTAGAAGCAAATTATTGCGGATGCTTCAGTTTAAGAAAAAGAAATACAGTAAATACTGGAAATTCTCAACAGGCATGATGGCATCTGAGCAGTGGGAATAGAACAACATTTCTAATCTGTATAACCCTTCATCAGAGCTGATGACAAAAAGAGAGGGCAAATTTTTTTACTCTAAGATTGGAGGTGTGTGGGGATGGGTCAAAGTAGGCATATTTGTCATAGAAACCATCAAAGGTGATGTAAGTAGTGACGATAAAAGCAAAATACCATGGATGCTGGAATTTGAAACTAAAACAGAAAATGCTGGAAAATCTCAGCATGTCTGACAGCATCTGTGGAGAGAGAACAGAGCTGAGGCTTCAAATCTGGAGCAGCTTTTACCAGTAGTCTGTGGATCCTCAGTTAATGAGATTGAGAGGGAGTGGTTTTTGAAAGGGCAATCAGGATAGAATTGGAAATTGGTGTTAAGTCTGGATATTCACCATGATCTCCTGAGGTTGTGCAAAAGACCTAATTCTACTCCATTAATTCTGTTCACTGGCAATCGTAGTTCTAACAGCGACCTCTTTTGCTGAAAGTGTTAACATAGAACAATACAGCACAAACAGGCCCTTCGGCCCACAAGTTGCCGATCACATCTATACCTACCAATGCAGGCAACATCCTTGTAAATCTCCTCTGCACCCTTTCAATAGCTTCCACATCCTTCCTATAGTGAGGCGACCAGAACTGCGCACAGTACTGTTGATGAGTGTTTTGAGGCATTGGATTCTAGGCACCAGCATTTACTGTGTGTTTTATGTTTTGCTGCGTGTTTTATGTTTTGATAAAATCTGTGTTTATAATACCAATAATAGTTGGTGGAAATTCTCAGTAAGTTTATCTACAGATAAATAAAACTTCAAACACGTTTTCGGAAGTATAATGATTATTATGTTCGCGAAAGTGCAAAACATGTTTTCAAAATAATTGACTGGTCTCCAAGTGTTGATGTCAAATATTAAGGCATTATTTTATCTTGCAGTCATGTTACATCTACACTTTGTCATGTTTTGAATGATATTCTGCAACTACAGTCGTGGAGAAAGACAAAAATCTGGATAAATGTTATTTTCTGTATCTTATGTTAAATCAGTGACTCTGCCACGTGGCTAATGTTTTCAGTCGAATTATAATTCTACATTTATGGGGTAGAATGATGGAATCCCACCACTGTCAGGTGTTCAGTCGATTGGCTTTGAGTCCCCTTTCTGGAATATATTATCCCGAAAATTTAATGCAGCAGGAAACATCATTATGCCTTTAACTTGACAGATAGGTTCAGGTTAAGATGCTGTAGAAAGATAGATGGAACAGTTTAAAAGTTGAGGACATGGTTTACCAATTAGCTGAGAATGCCAGAGAGTGTCACTCATGATAATATTTCCCATGTTCTAATCACAGCGGTGAAGACAGTGGTTGTAGCGATGTGAAGGAGGTCGTGTGGCTGGTCGAGTTAAAGTATTATTCCAGATTCTATTATCTGTAGTGATTCAGCTTCAGTTCCCGCTTCCTGCTGGTTTGCTACTTGAGACAAGCTTGCTCCTCTTGAGGCCTCTGTCACTCTGTGTGTGTGTGTGTCAATATAATTCAGCTCACCGACGTGAAAAAAGTTCATTTTTTTGTTATTATCCTTAGAGCAGAGAGGGCAAGACAGGGGACCTGATTGTGGTGTACAAGATTCTGAAGCAACTAAGAAACATTTCCTCTTAGTAGAGTGGTCAATAACCAGAGGGCATGGATTTAAGATAAGGGCAGGAGATTTTCTTTTTATCCAGAGGGTTGGTGGGAATCTGGGAACAAAAGCAGAAAAAGCTGGAAAATCTCAGCAGATCTGACAGCACCTGTGGAGAGAGAATAGAGCCAACAGTTTGGATGATCACTGTGCTTCCGTGCTACCTGGCACGGTAGCACAGTGGGTTAGCGCTGCTGCTTCACAGCTCTAGGGACCTGCGTTTGATTCCCAGCTCAGGTTACTGTCTGTGTGGAGTTTGCATGTTCCCCTCGTCTCTGCGTGGGTTTCTTCCAGGTTGCTCTGGTTTTCTCCCACAGTTCAAAGATGTGCAGGTTAGGTTGATTGGCCGTGCTAAAATTGTCCTTTAGTGTTTTAAGATCCTTAGGTTAGAGGGATTAGTGGGTATAATGTAGAGGGATATGGGGATAGGACCTGGGTGGGATTGTGGTCGGTGCAGACTCGATGAGCTGAAGGGCCTCTTTCTGCCCTGTAAAGTTCTATGATTCTATGAAACCCGATTCACATTAGTTCAGAAGTTCATGTCAAAGCGTTTCCGATAAAATAATTAAGGTGATGTGAGAGATATCTGAGCAATACGCAGGGATACGCAGCATGGCTTCGTCAAGGGGAAGTCTTGTCTTACGAATCTGGTGGAATTTTTTGAAGAAGTGACAAAAACAGTTGATGAAGGACAGGCTGTTGATGTCGTCTACATGGATTTCAGTAAGGCGTTTGACAAGGTTCCTCATGGTAGACTGATAGAGAAGGTGAAGGCGCATGGGATACAGGGTCGGGTATGTAGATGGGTCGAAAACTGGCTCGGAAGGAGGAGACAGAGGGTAGTAGTGGAAGGCTCTTTTTCCGGCTGGAAGCCTGTCACTAGTGGAGTGCCACAAGGCTCAGTACTAGGTCCTCTTCTATTTGTGGTCTACATAAACGACTTGGAAGTAGGGGTAGGTGGTGAGATCAGCAAATTTGCTGATGACACCAAGATGCTTGGATTGGCGGGTACAGAAGAGCAGTGTCAGGCAATACAACAGGACATAGACAGGTTGGTAGATTGGGCAGATAGATGGCAAATGGAATTTAATCCGGAAAAATGCGAGGTGATGCATTTTGGCCGGAAAAATGTAGAAGAGAATTATAGGATAAAAGGTAAAACTATAAGGACAATAGAGACGCAGAGAGACTTGGGGGTGCAGGTTCACAAGTCTCTGAAGGTGTCCTCACAGGTGGAGAAGGTGACAAAGAAGGCGTATAGTATGTTAGCTTTCATAGAAAAGGGTATAGAATATAAGAGTAGGAGTTTGATGTTGCAGTTGTATACAACTTTGGTTAGGCCTCACTTGGAATACTGCGCCCAGTTCTGGTCTCCGTACTATCGGAAGGATGTGGAGTCCTTGGAGAGAGTGCAGAGGAGGTTTACCAGGATGCTGCCTGGTATGGAAGGACTGTCTTATGAGGAACGATTAGATAGACTGGGGTTGTTTTCCCTTGAAAGACGTCGGCTTAGAGGGGATCTCATAGAGGTGTATAAGATTATAAGGGGTATAGATAGAGTAAATGGAGGTAAACTTTTTCCACCTTTAGAAATGGATAGGACGAGAGGTCATGGCCATAGGGTGAGGGGGGCTATGTATAGGACGAATATTAGAGGGCAGTTTTTCACACAAAGGGTAGTGGGGGTGTGGAATGCACTGCCGAGTAAGGTGGTGGGAGCAGGCACGCTGGGGCTGTTTAAGGGTCTCTTGGACAGCCACATGAGCGGTATGCAGATAGAGGGATATATTAGGACTGTTTAACTACGGCTTTTTTCCACAGGTAATTCGGTCCATAATTTGAGCACGCATTCGGCAGGTGGTGCGAGGACAGCTCTTGGATGTTGATTCATGGGTTGCCTGGTACCTCATGTCGTATATGAGTGCTTTATGTGGACCACCTGAAGGGCACCATGACAGCTCAGAGACTATCGATGTGGCTGTGCAGACACTTGGAATTGGGCCGGTGTCTGCGGGAGTTTGCGCGTTCTCCCCGTGGTTGCGTGGGTTTTCTCCGGGCACTCCGGTTTCCTCCCACAACCCAAAAATTCGCTCTTAGGCTGATTGGGTAACAAATTGTCCCTATGGTGAAAATTTTCCAAATTAGGATTAATATATATACTATTATATAGGAATAATAAAATAGGATAATGATTTGGTATTACGGTGGCGCGGGCTCGTTGGGCCGAAGGGCCTGTTTCCCGTGCTGTGTTGCTTTAAAAAAAAATTTGTAATGAGGTGCAGCTAAGAAGAGGAAAATGTGAAAGATGATAATTGAGAGGAATGCTTTGTAATCTTCTGTGGATCGAACACCTTCTACACTTTGAAATCAGAACAATCTGAGATGGCGGATGGAAAAACACATTTGTCTCCATGTATTTTAGGAATTGAAGTATCTACAGCACCGAATTTTCGGCTGGTTCAGTCTGTAGTGTATGAAACTCTTAATCCCAGAGGCGTAGGTTCGAGCCCCACGCTGGGGGTCCTTGTTTTTCAAGCTTTCCTGGGGTAGGTTAGAACACAGGAGCAATCCATTGAAGTAATTCGTGTGTCACTGCTCAAACTGTGCCCTTCTGCTTCCCGCTATGGAAATCTTTGTTAATCACAGTTGCTCGTTTCTGAATGAAATGCCACTGGAAGTCGAAGAATAAAGTGGTTCATTTGGCGAGAAGTTGTCTTTAGCACCAGATTTGGACCCAGGTCTGAGAAATATTTGTGTCAGTGGAGACAATAAAATCTATCCCAATATTAGCCAGATTTTACCTTGTATCATCATCTCGAATTTCAGCGTTTAATAGATTGTCACTTCTTATTCTGCTGAACATAACATTTACAACCAAAACTGTACATCTTCCCTCACTGGTATTAACCACTGATGGTTGTTGCAGGACAGCAAATATGTTTTCCCTGACCGGGAATCGAACCCGGGCCGCGGCGGTGAAAGCGCCGAATCCTAACCACTAGACCACCAGAGAAATTGCGATAAGCTTTATCAGAAAGCTGATTGATGCATGTAACCTTTACCATTGTCATGTTTCGATTGAGGAAAATGGACTTCTTATTAAAAGTTAAACATCAGTGAAGACCCTTAGACCATAAGACATAGGAACAGAATGAGGCCACTTGGCCCTAACAAGTCTGCTCTGCCAAACAGTCAGGGATTTGTGGGTCATCCTTGCATTGCTAATGTTCTCTGTATAGTTCCAATTTTAGTATCTATGCGAGCACAAAATATCAACGCCCAACGTGGGGCTCGAACCCACGACCCTGAGATTAAGAGTCTCATGCTCTACCGACTGAGCTAGCCGGGCACATTGTACTTCAAGACAGTGCAACAGTTCTTACAGTTCAAAACAGGACAATAAATAGAGAACAAAGAAATGACAGAGAAATTAAGCAACTACTTCAGCTCTGTCTCCACAGAGGAAAACTCAAAATATCTTCCTAGTAATGCTAAGAAAGCCAAGGTCTGGTGAGAAGGAGAGATTAAAGGAAATTCGTATCGCTAGAAAAATGCTGCTGGAGAAATTAATGGGACCGAAGTTGATAAATGCCCTGGGGGCTTGATAATCTAGGGTAGTGAAGGAGTTGGCCATTGAAATAATTCATGTGTTGTTCCCGTCTTTCAAAATTTGGTAGAGTCTGGAGCAATCCTAGCAGTCTAGAGGATGGCAAATGTAACTCCGCTATTTAAAACTGAGGGAGGGAGTGAAGGGAGTTGCAGACTGAGTTAGTCTAGTATAGATAGTGGGGAAATGCCAGAGTGTGTATTAAAGGAAGCGATAACAGAACATTGAGAAAATATCAACTAGGTTAGACAAAGTGAACGTGGATTTATATCGGCGAAATCATGTTTAACAAAACGCCTATTGTTATTTGAGCATATAATTAGATGAATTGATAAGGTGAATTAATGGATGTGTTTTTTCAGAAAAATTTGGATAAAACCCCATATCACAGGTTAATGTGCAAAATTGAAATGCATAGGATTGGGGATAATATACCTGGAATGTCCCATTTTGGTCTCCTTATCTAAGAAGGTATATAGTTACCATAGAGAGAGGCAGAGAAAGTTTGCACTCTTTCTTGGGATGATAAGAAATAGATAGATTTCTAGATTCTCAATGTTTCATGGGGTATGGAGAGAGTGTGGCATACAATGCTGAGATAAAAGGTCAGCTATGATTATGTTGAATGGTGGAGCAGGGCCAAAGGGCCAAAACCCCATTCCTGTTCTCTACATTTCTATCGACTTGAGTTGAACATTGGTCAGCAGATAAGAAACAGACGGTATGAGTAAATACGTATTTTTTAAGTGGCTTGCAGTGACTAGTGACATCCTGCAGGGATCAGTGCTGGAACCTAGCTATTTATAAAACACACCAATGATTTGGATGAGGGACCCAAACATAATATTTCCAAAGTTGCCAAAACACGAAATGTCGTGGGAGCGTGAGTTGTGAGGAGGATATTGAAGATATTTCAAAATAATTTAGACAAGTTGAGTGAGTGGGTAGATGTAGATAAACGTGAAGTTGTCTAATCTGATGGATAAATGGAACAGCAATATGAGCAATATTGACATAACTTGGTGCCCTATTACACCAGTGACTGAAAACAAACCTGCAGATACAACAGTTTTCCATATCCACCTGATAGGACAGAGAGGAGCTTAGTTAAAATCTCAAACAAAGAGCAACCTCTGCAACTGCAACACTTTGTAATCTTACAAGTATTGACCTAGATTGTTGCTATCAAGTCTAGTAATGCGATTTGACGTCATTCTTCCCAATATAGAATTTTTACCAACAGAATACAGCAAAACAAACTATTCAATCCAACAGAATTAATGGATTAGATGGATTTGTGGAGTAATTTATTTCAACTAGAAAATGGGTTATAGAAATTGAGGCCTGAGCTATGTTGAGTCAGAAATCTTCTTTGGATTAAAAACAATACTTGGAAAAAACATTTGAAGTTCTGTAATCTACAGGGACACAGAGAAACAATTCTAGTGTGGGGTTGAACTGGATTTCTCAATCTTGAAGGCATGGACAGGATGAATTGAATCACTTCTTATTAAGATAGATATTTCCATATTTCATAATTTCAATGTTTAAAAATTTTCCTTTGTGATTTATGAGTTTGTTTAATGAAAATTTTGTGAAAAGTAACTGTAGAGAAGATCGTGGGTTTTCAGTGTGGGGCAGAATTAAATGGTCAACAGAGAATCAGCACGTTTCCAACCGGGTTCAATTCCAGCTTCAGGTCACAGTCTGTGTGGAGTTTGTACATTCTCCCTGTGTCTGCGTGGGTTTCCTCTGGGTGCTCTGGTTTTCTCATACAGTCCAAACATGTTTGGGTTGGGTTGATTGGCTATGATTCTCCTGTGAGAGGATTAGCAAGGTAAATATGTGAGATTATGGGAATAGAGACTGAGTGGAATTGTATTTGGTCAATAATCCACAGGTGGAATGGTCTCTTTCTGCATTGTAGGAATTCGATGAATTCTATACAAACTAGCCTCCCATCCAATGACTCTGTCTACATTTCCCATTGCCTTGGAAAAGCAACCAAAATAATTAAGGACACCATGCATCCCGGCATATTTTCATCCACTTTCTTCCATCAGGAAAAGGTTAGGTAAAAATTGACACAAGAACAGCTTCTTCCCTGCTGCCATTAGACTCTTGAATGAACCTACCTCCCACCTAGAGTTTCTCGACACCCTGGCTATGACTATAACGCAACTTTCTGCATTCTCTCCTTTCCTTTTCTATGAACGGCATGCTTTGCCTGTGTAGAATGCAAGAAACATAGAACATAGAACATAGAACATTACAGCACAGAACAGGCCCTTCGGCCTTCGATGTTGCGCCGACCAATATAAAAAGCAATGCCCCTCCAAACTAAACCATTCCCTCTCTTCCATATACTTATCAACTAACCTCTTAAACGCCACCAAACTTGGCGCATCTACAACTGCTGCAGGCAGGGCATTCCACTCCCGAACCACCCTTTGGGTAAAGAACCTGCCTTTGATATCCGTCCTATAACTATCACCCCTTAATTTAAAGCTGTGTCCCCTCGTGCTAGCTTTTTCCATCCTAGGAAAAAGGCTATCACTGTCCACCTATCTAAACCTCTAATCATCTTATATGTTTCGATCAGGTCCCCTCTTAGCCTCCTCCTTTCTAACGAAAACAACCTCAAATCCCTCAGCCTCTCCTCATAAGACATGCCCTCAATACCAGGCAACATCCTGGTAAACCTCCTCTGTACCCTCTCCAATGCCTCCACATCTTTCTTATAATGTGGGGACCAGAACTGCACACAATACTCCAAGTGCGGCCGCACTAGAGTTTTGTACAGTTGCAACCTGACGTTGCGGCTCCGAAATTCAATCCCTCTACCAATAAAAGCCAAGACTCCATATGCCTTCCTAACAACCTTCTCGACCTGACTGCCTACTTTCAGGGATCTATGCACATACACACAAAGATCCCTCTGTTCATCTAGACTACTAAGAATCCTACCATTTGCCCTATACTCTACACATTTATGATTTCTGCCATAGTGCATTACCTCACACTTTTCCACATTAAACTCCATTTGCCACCTCTCGGCCCAGCTCTGCAACTTGTCCAAGTCACTCTGTAAAGTATAACACCCCTCTTTCACTATCTACCACTCCACCGACTTTAGTGTCATCTGCAAATTTACTGATCCATCCCTCAATACCCTCATCCAGATCATTTATAAAAATTACAAACAGCAGGGACCCCAAAACAGACCCCTGAGGCACACCACTTGTCACCGAACTCCACGATGAATATCTCCCATCAACACCACCCTCTGTCTTCTATCTGCCAGCCAATTCCTAATCCAATTAGCTAAATCACCCTCTATTCCACACATCTGCATTTTCTGTAGAAGTCTTCCATGGGCCACCTTATCAAAAGCCTTACTAAAGTCAATATATACTACATCAACCGCCTTACCCCCATCCACCTCTCTGGTCACTTTCTCAAAAAACTCAATGAGGTTAGTAAGGCATGACCTACCCTTCACAAAACCATGATGACTATCCCCAATCAATTCATTTCTCTCTAAATAACTATAAATCCTATCCCTAATAATTCTCTCCAATACTTTGCCCACAACAGAAGTAAGACTCACTGGCCTATAATTCCCTGGAAGGTCTCTCTTCCCCTTCTTGAACAATGGGACCACATTCGCTACCCTCCAGTCCTCCGGAACCACACCCGTAACCAATGACGACCTGAAGATCAGAGCCAGAGGCTCTGCAATCGCCTCTCTTGCCTCCCAGAGAATCCTAGGTAAATCCCGTCCGGCCCAGGGGACTTATCCAACTTCAAACCCTCGAGTATTTCTAACACATCCTCCCTATCTACTACAATACTCCCCAATTTGCAACCCTGTACCTCAGTGCTCTCCACAGCTACATTTCCAGCACTCTGCGTGAATACCGCAGAGAAATATTTATTCAGTGCCTCGCCAATCTCTTCAGGCTCCACGCACAACTTCCCACTGCTATCTATGACTGGCCCTAATCTTGCCCTAACCAATCTTCTATTCTTAACATATCCAAAGAAAGCTTTAGGATTCTCCCTAATCCTATCAGCCAAAGTCTTCTCATGTCCTCTCTTTGCTCTCCTCAATTCCCTCTTTAGCTCCCTCCTGGCTAATCTATAGCTATCCATTGCACTAACCGAGCCTTCAATCCTCATCCTGACCTAAGCCTCCTTTTTCCTTTTAACCAGCAAATCAACTTTTTTCGTACACCAAGGTTCTCTTACTCGACCATTTCCTCCTTGCCTGACAGGAGACAATACTTTTCACCGTATATCAATACATGTGACAGTAATGAATCAAATCAAAGGTTTATAACAGGTTTATTCTAACACTGCTCTTTGAATGTCGTGAGCAGCAGTGAAATTTAATGGATTAGAATGTATTGTTATTCATTACAATTTCATTGCAAGGGCAATGAAAATATAAATTGCCAGATGCAATTGACAGGTTGTGGAAATGGACTGATTTTGTTTCTCGGAGATGTTCAAACTGGCACAAGTTGCAGTCCTGTGTCTGTAAGTAAGTAATGCCAGCTTCTCTTCACTCATTACTGGATGGGAGCAATACATCTTTATTCTCTGATGGCAATCATACTTCAGTGAAACTGCTGAATCCAGGATTTCTTTGAAAGGGCAGAAAGCATTCTGAAGAGAGTGAGTGAACAGCCAGTTGGTACTAATGACAGAGTTAGGAAGAGCGTTGAGGCCCTGCAACAGCAGTTTAAGGAGTTCGGTAGAAAGTTAAAAAGCAGGACCCCTTGGGTTGTAATGTCAGGATTACTCCCTGTGCCACATGCCAGTGAGGTTGGAAATAGCAAGATAGTGCACATGGCTAAACATGGTGTAGGAGAGAGGGATTCAGATATCTAAACATTGGGATCTCTTCCAGGGCAAGTGGGACCTGTACAAGAAGGACGGATTGCATCTAAACTGGAGGGATATGAATATTCTGGGCGAGGTTTGTTGGTGCCACGCAGGAAAATTTAAATTAGTTTGTCAAGGGGGGTAGGAACAAAAGCAAAGGTAAATTAATTGAGGAGGAACTAAAATACAGGGCCAATGAGGCTCAGAGAAAGATCAGGTAGGGTGTGGTTGCTAATTAAAGAGGGTCTGGTGGAGTGAAGAGCATTTGTTTCAATGCGAGAAGTGTAACAGGTAAGGCAGATGAACTTAGAGGTTGGGTTAGTAATTGGGACTGTGATGTTTTTGCCATTACAGAGACTGTGTTAAGGGAAGGACAGGATTGGCAGCTCAAAGTTCCAGGATATAGTTGTTTCAGGTGGAATAGAGGGGATATAAAAGGGGTGGGGGAGTTGCACTACTGATCAAGGAGAATACCACAGCTGTACCGTGGGAGGACACCTCGGAGGGCTCATGCAGCGAGGCAATATGGATAGATAGAACATAGAACATAGAACATTACAGGGCAGAACAGGCCCTTCGGCCTTCGATGTTGCGCTGACCAATTATGAAAAAAAAAGCAATGACTCTCCAAACTAAACCATTCCCTTCTCTTCCATAAACTTATCAACTAAGGATGTCAGGAATTGGAAGGCTGTAGTCACAATGTTGGGGGTTAATTACAGGCCACCCAACAGCCAGCAGGAGATAAAGGAACAGATATGAAGGCAGATTTTGGTAAGGTGTAAAACTAACAGTGTTGTTGTGGTGAGATTTTAACTTTCTCTATATTGACTGGGTCTCACCTAGTGTTAGGGGCATGGATGGGGCAGAGTTTGTATGGAGCACCCAGGAGAGTTTCTTGAAATAGCAATCCAAACAGGGAAGGGGACATATTGGACCTGGTATTGCGAACTCAGCCTGGCCAGGTGAAATCTCTGGGGAGCTGTTTGGCAACAGTGACCACAATTCAGTAAGTTTTAAGGCACTGATGGATAAAAGTAAGAACATCCTCAAGTTATGGTGCTAAACGGGGGGGGAGGCTAATTACAAGGATACTAAGCAGAGGCTGAAGTCCATGTAGACAACATCCACTGCCCCATCCTCATCAATCATCTTCATCATTTCCTCGAAAAACACGATCGAGTTAGAGAGGCACGACCTCCTCTTCACAAAACCACGTTGCCTCTCACTAATACATTATTTATTTTCAAGTGAGAATAAATCCTGTCTAGAAGAACCTTCTCCAATAATTTCATACCATTGTTAAGCAGAGGGATCTGGGTGCACAAAAAAAAACAGGTCACTGAAAGTGGCAATGCAGTTGGAGAAGGTAGTCAAAGAGGCTTACAGCATGCTTGCCTTCACTGAGTTTAAAAATTGGCAAGTCAAGTTGCAGCTTTATAGAACCTTAGTAATGCCGCACTTGGAATATAATGTTTAATGCTGGACAGCATGCCACCAGAATGATGTAGAAGCATTGGAGAGAATACAGAAAAGATTTACCAGCATGTTGCCTGCTATGGAGGGCATTAGCTATGGAGAGGTTGGAGAATCTTGATTTGTTCTCACTGGAATGACGGAGTTTGTGGAATGATCTGATAGAAGTCTGCAAGATTATGAGAGGCATAGACAGTGTGGATTGTCAGAAGGGTGGAAGAGTCAACTACTCAGGGGCATAGGTTTAAGGTGCAGGCGGCAAAGTTTAAAGGAGATGTTGAGGCACGTTTTTTGTCCAGAGGGTGATGGGTGCCTGGAACTCGCTGCTGGGAGAGGCACTGGAAGCAGGTACTACAGTGACTTTTAACGGGTATCTTGACAAATACATTAATAGGATGTGAATAGAGGGATATGTTCCCCGGAAGAGTGGGGAGGCTTGGAGAGCTGTATTTTTTAAATTCTTTGTTCTAATCACTAGTCTATCAGGGAAGATATTGGCACGTTATTTAATCTGACCTATCTATTCAAACGTGACACCTTTCAAAACACCCTGGACATGCCTGGCCACAATTACCTTAGAGTCATAGAAATTTACAGCATGGAAACAGGCACTTTGGCCCAACTTGTCCATGTCATTCCTTTTTTAAACCCCTAAGTTAATCCCAATTACCCACATTTGGCTCCTACCTCTCTATACCCAAGTTACCCATGTATAGTGCTTTTTAAAAGACAAAATTGTACCTGCCTCAACTATTATCTCTGGCAGTTTGTTCCAGACATTCACCATCCACTGTGTGAAAAAATTGCCCGTCTGCTCCCTTTTGTATCTCTCCCCTCTCACCTTAAATCTATGCTAGTTTTAGACTCCCCTACATTTGGGAAAAGTTATTGACTTTCTAGCTGATCTGTGCCTCTCATTATTTTATGGATATATCTTGATGAAAACAATTTACTGTGGGTGCTGGAATTTAAGGGGGTAAAAAAGGACAAAAAATAATGCTGGAAATTCTCAACAGGCATTTGTGGAGAGAGAATTAAGTCAATATTTCTAATCTGTACGCCCCATCGTCAGAGCTGATGATAGAAATAGCAGGCGAGATTTACATTATAAGAATTGGGGATGTGCAGGGGAGGAGGTGGATAAGAGGTGACAAAGCTGTCTTAGAAAAAAAAATCAGAGGGAATGTGGCGATAAAACAGTCTTCGGACGTTGGAATCTGAAACCAAAACAGAAACAAAGAGCAACACTGCACAGGAAAACAGGCCCTTCGGCCCTACAAGCCCGCGCCGCCCCTTATAATGTTCAGTGAGTTCCAGAAAATGCTGGAAAATCTCAGCAGGTCTGAGAGAACAGTGATAACGTCTCGAGTCTGGAAGATCTTTTGCCACAGGCCTGTGGATCCTTAGTTGATGATGGTATTGAGTGCGGAGAGGAGAGGTTTTTGGAACCTAATTTGGTGATTGGTGTTGAGTCTGGGGATGATCTACTTGAGTTATGGAGGAGGATCAATGGTCACGTGACCAAATTTTACTCCATCAACTGGCAATACCGTTGATTGCCTCTGCTGAAAGCATTGATGAGTGTTCTGAGGTATTAAATTCAAGGCAACAGCATTTGTGAGGCAAATGATCAAATCCCACCGCTGTCAGTTGCTTAGTTGACTTTCTTTAAACACCATGAATACTTTTTCTCAAACATATTATCACGAAAATTTAATGGGAAGTACCATTATTCCTCTGCCTTTGACTTGCCAGCAACGCTACCAGCAATTCAGTGTCATAATCAAGAAATAGATTCAATGGAATATAATTCCCATTTAATAAAATCATGGCAAAGCCACCATCATCCCAGATGATCATCATTGTTTTTAATAATAAAAGAAAAATACTACAGATACTACAAATATGAAATAAAAACAGAAAATGCTGGACAGCTCAGCAGGTCTGGAGTTAACGTTTCAGATCTAAATCATCTTCATTCGGGGAAAAAATAGTTATGTAGCTTCAGATTAAGATGATATTGAAAGGTAAATGCAACAGTTTAAAAATTGAGGATATTTCTTACTAAGATGAGAAAGGTCAAGGGGTCGAATGGTCCACTTATGTTCCATATTCTAATCAGTATGGTCAAGATAATGGTTATAACCATGTGCATACTGGTGTGGCTGGATGAGCTAAGATATAATTTCAGGTTTTATTGTCTGTGGTGGTTCGGTCCCAGTTCCCCTCTCTGCCAAGCTTCCTGCTGGTTTGCAGTTTGAGGCATACTTATTTCTCCTGAAGTCATTCTGCGTCAATTTTTCTCACCAATCTTTTTTTTCCCCAACACAAACCTGATTCACTTTAGTCCAGAAGTTCATTTCAACATGCTTCCAACAAAATAATGTAGATGAAATATGTTAGAGGAGCTTGTTAATGTTTAGAAGGAAGTGCAGTACAGAAGAGGGAGATGTGAATGATGCTACTGAGAATTGAGAGGAATGCACTGTAACCTTGGGGATTTTGCAGATTGACTACATTCTACAGTTTGAAATCAGAGAAATCTGAAATGCCAGAAGGAAAGGGTGTACATTCAGGTGCCCGGCTAGCTCAGTCAGTAGAGCACGAGACTCTTAATCTCAGGGTCGTGGGTTTGAGCCCCACGTTCAGCGTCCCATATTTCAAACTTTGCTTTCCTTTCCCTCTGCCAGTGACTGGGATTTTCTCCATTCCGCTTTCTTAATCTCTCAGTTGCAGGTTTATGAATGAAAATTGGAAATCGAAGAATGAAATGCTTCATTTGGCGAGAAGTCTTTTTTAACCATTTAGCACCAGATTTGGGAAATATTTGTGTCAGTGGAAACAATAAAATCTATCCCAATATTAGCCAGGGTTGTATCATCATCTCTAGTGTTAGCGCTTTGCAGCTTATCGCTGTCCTTTTCCACTCCCCTCTCTGTTGAGCATGAGATTTCCAACCCAATCGCAAAACAGTACATTTCCCTTCCTGGAATTGCCCCCTGATTAATTAATGGCTGTTGCTGAACAAATAAACTTGTTTTTCCTGGCTGGGAATCGAACCCGGGGCGTGGCAGTGAGAACACCAAATCCTAACCACTAGACCACCAGGGAACGCACGACAAGTATTGTTCAAAAGCTAAGTGATACATGAAATCTTTGCCTTTTGTTTTTCACTTCACACTTTGTTTTTCACCAGAAACAAGTTTCTCCTTCAAATTGTCATGTTTAGATGAAGCAAAATTGACTTCTTAGCCAATGGAAACGCCGATTTTTTTTTTGTTTTTATTCCAATTCAATTAAATCAAGTCCAATTCAGAGTCTTAACAAGTTGAGACATTCCCAATCCAAGCTGACAAGACAGGGCTCTCACCTTCTGTCGTGGGCTTGATCTACATGATCCAAGCTGATTGGAGTAGGCATAGCTCTTCCACCGTTCATGTGCAACTTTCCGTTTGCAAACCACCACAATCTCACCATTACAACTCCTGTGAAATTATGAGGCAACACACAGAATCACTCTAAATAATTGACACAAATCAATTTCTAAACACTGCTATATCACATCTCTTTCTGTTTCTGTCACTTTCATTTCTTCGTCTATAAGTTTAGCAACCATATTTTTATCTATATAATTGTAAAAGTTGAGGTCCTAGTGCCAATCCCTGTGGCACGTCATTTGTCGCATGCTGCCAATCACATAATTCCCCAATGATGGCAACTCTCTTTACTGTTCGCTCCCCAATCTGGGTCAATAATTATACCCTGCACAATGAAATTGTATTTTCTCTTAGTAACCTTTGGTACCTTCTGGAAATCTAGGTACAATACATCCGCCTTGATTCACACTTCATTTAACTCCTTCAAAGAACTTGTGGTGGGGTCTCATTCTGTGGTGTAATCATTGTGAATCTCTGTTTCCTTTACCCAAATCCATGAACTGCAAAGTGTTTCCCTATTTAATCTCTCCTGACTTCCACCCTATCAGAGCCTTAGGCTGTTTTAATACAAAAACCCTTTCCTAATGTTATGTTTTCTCCCTCCCTTCTTTGAAAACATCTCACATTTGTTAGCTTGTTAATAAAAGGGTTACAGAGAAGCTTCGTTTCTCTGTGCACACACAAGCTGCCCGGCTTCTGAGTCTTTTCAGCATTTTCAAACTTCAGATGTCAGATCGGTTTTGAGGTAATGAAACCATCTTTTGTTACAGTGGATATTAACAATGATTCATTGGTCTAAGAGTTATGATTCTCGCTACAATCAGTGAGTTTGCAAGAAGTCTCGGGTTCACATTCCCAGCCTTCCTTCATTTTGTTGATGCTTCCTACTTTTTTTGGCCAAATCGTGAGTTTTGTCAGTTCCTTTTCTCCCCCATGCACATGGAAGGCTTCGTTAGATGGGTTTTGGTTTGAGACACTGAGTTTTGTAATCCAGAGATCCATGGATGTTCAGTCGATGAGGATATTGAAAGCTGAGGGTGGGGAGACTTTGGGACTCTGTGAGGGAATGGAGAGTTGTGGGGATTGGGTGGGGAATACAGTGTGAATGCACTATAATCTATATGGAGGAAGTTCAATGGGACTTTTGTCCAATTGAATCTGTTCACTGGTAACTGCAGAAATGATACTAATTATTTTTTCTCTGCTGGTATAGTTGACAAGTGGCAATGAATTCAGGTTTTGTGGAGCTACAGGATCAAATCCCACTGCTTTTAAACTTTCAATTGATTCATTTTAAACTTCATGGAATCCAATGTTTGGATTTAATGCAGTAGAATGGTCCAAAAATGAGCGGGTTAGGTTGATTGGCTATGCTAAAATTGCCCCTTAATGTACTAGGGTGCTTAGGTTAGAGGATTAGAGGTTAAAATATGTAGGGATATGGGGGTGGGCCTGAGTGGGATTGTGTTCGGTGCAGACTCGATGGGCCAAAGGATCTCTTCCTGCACTGTAGGGTTCTATGAATGTATCATTATTTATTATGATAGCTGGAACCAGCAGAGGGAATTTGAATATAAGTTGCTGTGGACAATTCACAGGGCTGTGAAAAGGGATGGAATTTTCTCCCTGCTCTTCAAACTGGCACCAGTGTCACTCCTATTTTGGATCAGGAAATAATTCCAGTTCCTCCGTATTCCTGTGCTGCCTGAAAATAATAAATCTTTATCCCTTGATTGGGAATCGAACCTGAACCAGAGCGATAAGAGGGCCAAATCCTAACCAATAGATAACCATGAAAGACGTCTGCAAAGCTCACCCATCAATGCTAACTTTGCATGTTGTTTCAGTTGGGCTTTTTTTTTAAATACACAAAATGAGTTTTTCTGGACAAAATGTTATGTTTAGATGGAAATCAGGTGTCTCCTTCAGCCAATGATGAGATTGCTGTTAATAGAACATAGAACATAGAACATTACAGCGCAGTACAGGCCCTTCGGCCCTCAATGTTGCGCTGACCAAAGGAACCAATTTTATGACCCTCTAACCTGAACTATTGTAATGCTATCCATATGCCTATCCACTGACCATTTGAATGCCCTTAAACTTGACGAGTCCACAACTGCTGCAGGCAGGGCATTCCACGCCCTTACTACCCTCTGAGTAAAGAACCCACCTCTAGCATCTGTCCTATAACTACCATCCCTTAATTTAAAGCTATGCCCCCTCGTGTTATCCATCTCCATCCGCGGACAAAAGGCTCTCACTATCCACCCTATCTAACCCTCTAGAACATAGAACATTACAGCGCAGAACAGGTCCTTCGGCCTTCTATGTTGCACCAACCAATTAAGAAAAAGTAATGACCCTCTAACCTAAACCATTCCCTTTTCATCCATAAACCTATCCACGGACCTCTTAAATGCCCCCAAACTTGGCGCATCTACAACTGCAGCAGGCAGGTTCTTTGCCCTTACCACCCTGTGGGCAAAGAACCTACCTCTGACATCCGTCCTATAACTACCACCCCTTAATTTAAAGCTATGTCCCCTCGTGCTAGCTTTCTCCATCCGAGGAAAAAGGCTATCACTGACCACCCTATCTAAACCTCTAATCATCTTATATGTTTCAATAAGGTCTCCTCTTAGCCACCTTCTTTCTAACGAAAACAACCTCAAATCCCTCAGCCTCTCCTCATAAGACCTGCCCTCCATACCAGGCAACATCCTGGTAAACCTTCTCTGCACCCTCTCCAATGCCTCCACAACTTTCTTATGTGGGGACCAGAACTGTACACAATACTCCAAGTGCGGCCGCACTAGAGTTTTGTACAGTTGCAACATGACGTTGCAGCTCCGAAATTCAATCCCCTACCAATAAAAGCTAAGACTCCGTATGCCTTCTTAACAACCTTATCGACTTGATTGCCAACTTTCGGGGATCTATGCACATATACACCAAGATCCCTCTGTTCTTCAACACTATTAAGAGTCCTACCATTAGCCCTATACTCTACACATCTGTTACTCTGATCATCTTATATGTCTCAATTAAGTCACCTCTTAGCCTTCTTCTCTCTAATGAAAATAACTTCAAGTCCCTTAGCCTTTCCTCATGAGACCTACCCACCATACCAGGCCACATCCTGGTAAACCTCCTCTGTCAGACTACATTCTAATCAGTGCGGTGAAGATAGTGGTCATGGTGATGTGAATGAGATTGTGTGGCAGGACAAGCTAAAGTGTTATTTCAGGTTCTATTATCTGTGATAATTCGTTCTCTGTTCCCCTCTCTACCAAGCTTCCCGCTGGTTTGCTGTTTGAGGTATACTTGTCCCTCCTGAGACCTCTGTCACTCAGTTTGTGTGTGTGTGAATGTGATTCAGCTCACCGATGTGAACAAGTTCATTTTTCCCAGCGCAAACCTGGTTCACGCTAGTTCAGAAGTTCGTGTCAAAATGTTTGCAACAAAAGTTATTAAGGTGAAAGATGTCAGAGGAGTTTGTAATGTTTAGAAGAAGATGCAGTAAAGAAAAGGAAGAGGTGAATGATGTTAATGATGATTAAGAGGAATGCTTTGGGGATTCTGCAGGTCGAACCTTCTGAGCTTTGAAATCAGAACAATCTGAGATGCCATATGAAAAGGCAATTTGTCTCCGCGTGGCTAGTTTAGTCAGTAGAACATAGACCCTTAATCGTAGGGTCTTGGTTTCAAGCCCCACTTTGGGCATTATTAATTTTAAACTTTTCTGGGTGAACTCCAGTTCTCAATTCCTTCACAATGTCACCACTCAAACTGAGTCTTTCTCCATCCTGTTTTGTTAATTACTATTGCTGGTTTCTGAATGCAAGCTCCCTCCACGCCAACGGAATTCTAGAGTTTAGTGCTCAATTCAGCGAGGTTTGTTTCTCATTTAGCACCGGATTTGGACCCAGATCTGGGAAATATTGCATCAGTGGAAATCTACCCCATCATTAACCTCGCATTATCAAGAACAAAGAACAGCACAGCACAGGCAACAGGCCCTTCGGCCCTACAAGCCTGTGCCGCCCATTTTAACACTCAGTGGGTGCCTCATTCCAATCCTTCTTCTACTGACGACTTTTGTCTACATCTCGTGGACTCCACAGTGAAGGGGTGCAAATTTAGGGAATTATATGTGCGCCAGTTTAAGGGAGATCCAATTCAGGGACAATGTCAGATGTCAGCGCTTTACAGCCTATCACTATCCTGTTCCTGTTCTTGTTCTATGATATTTCCAAACACAAAAAAATTACATTATTGGTACTGACTACTAATTAATTAATGTTGCAGAACAATAAACTTGTTTTCCCTAACCAGGAATTGAACCCAGGCCACAACAGTGAAAGTGCCGAATCCTAACCACTAGACCACCAGGCAAGTTGTTACAATGTTCATCAAAAAAGCTACATGATACATCAAACTTTTGCCTTTAATTTTAATTTTTTTTCATCAAAAGTAAATTTCTTCTTCAAATTGTCATGTTCAAATTGAGCAAAATTGACTTCTCAGCCAATGGAAATACCGATGTTGTTAACTGGAGTATGAAATTGCCAGTGAGGCAAAATAGTCCCACAAGCTTATATATCGTCCAGGTGCAGGTCAGTGGGACTAGGCAGAAAAATAGTTCAGCAGAGCCAAAAAAAAGGCCTGTTTCTGTACTGTAGTGTTCTATGGTTCTAAGCCGCTCATGCCTAACTTCCAATTTGCAGACCTCACCAACCTCACCACTTCAGCTCTTGTGAAATTACGAGGTGACACGTGGCAGACATCCATCACTCGAAACAACCGACACAAATCAAACACTGCTATCTCACATTTCTTTCTGCTTCTGTCACTGCCTCTCCTCCAGCTCCCTCTGGAGCCAGCTCCCAGGATCGATTATCTGCTTGATGCAAACTCAAGACAGTTGTCGAACCCATGTTTTTACCTGCAAAGGAGAAATCGGGAGTGCAGGACACAAAGTGTTGGGAAAAGATGGATCTTATCTCCCTGATTCACCCAGATTCCGATTAGAAGAAATTCGCCAGTCAATTATCCACAGTCACACTATCCTCCCAGTCTTGAGCACAGGCATAAACTTTGTCATCTTTGAAGCCTTGCTGCAGTTGCTCAGGATTTTGTTGAGATCTCATTTGGAATGCTGTGTGCAATTCAGAGGTTCCCACATTTAATACAGGATGTACTTCTACTGGAAACAGTCCAACAAAGCTTCACCAGATCACTGCCTGGGATGAAGGGGCAGTTCTATGATGAGAGGCTGGGTCAATTGGCCTGAAATTCTATGGAGTTGAGCAGAATGAAAGGGATCTCATCAAAAACTGGACAATGGATTCAATTGGGTGGATTCTGAGATATCATTTCTATTCTCGGAGCATCTCATTTTTCAAATGATACCATTTCAGGATAAAGGGCTGATCACAGGATATGACAGTGCAGAAGAGGCCCATCGTATGTGCAGCGACGCTAAAAATGCCCAATCTACCACACGTAGATTGCCAGCACTTGGCCCAAAGCCTTGAAGGCATGCCAAGTACACACTCAGGTATTTTTAAAGGATCTGAGGCATCCAGCTCCACCATTCTGGCAAGCAGTGCATTCCAAGCCGGTACCACTCTCCGACTAAACAAGTTTTTGCTCAATTCCCCCTATAAGTTCCACCCCTCACTTCTAACTTGTGTCCCCTTGTAACTGACCCTTCAACTGCTCCCTATCCATGCCCCTCATTGTCTTGAACACCTCAATCTGCTCCAGTGAAATGAACCCATGCCATCCAACTTTTCTTCACAATTTAAATACTCCATCCCAGCCACCGCCCTGGTGAATGCCTTTTGCACTTTCTCCAGTGCAATTACATCCTTCCTATAATTTGGTGACAGAACTATCATTATAGAACACTACATTGCAGAGTACAACCCCACCCAGGCTCTACCCCTATATATTATACCCACTAACCCCTCTAACCTATGCATCCCTAGGCACTAAGGGGCAATTTCTTAGCATGGCCAATCAACCTAACCCGCACATCTTTGGACTGTGGGAGGAAACTGGAATACCCCAGAGGAAGCCCACGCAGATATGAGGAGAATGTGCAAACTCCACACAGACAGTGACCCGAGGCCGGAATCGAACTGAGGACCCTGGAGATAAGAAGTAGCAGTGCTAACCACTGTACCACCATGCCACCCTACGCAAAGTACTCTAGAAGTGGCCTCACCAAAGTTCTGTACGCGTCCGCCATGACCTCTCTGCTTTTGTAATCTATCGCACGATGGAAAAAGGCAAGTGTGCCTACATGCCTTTTCTCCACCCTGTTAATCTACCTTTCCGTCCATTGGCAAACACGGCAAGATCCTTTTGTTCTTCAAAATTTTGCAGCGTCAGAGTAGAACTGATCAGTTAGGTCTGAGATGAGGAAAAATTACTCCACTCAAAGTGTTGTCTGTCCTTTGAAATCCAGAAAGTTGTGGATGCTCCATCAGTGAACACATTTCATTCTGGGATTGACAGTGTTCTGATCTATCCGAGAATGAGGGGGAGTGACTGGGGAAAAGCAATCGAAACAAATACTTAGCCACGAAGCAATGTTCTGTCTCTGATTGTTACATCTAATATTACAATGGAAGCAGATTCACTTCATAGTATGTGTAACATGTTTGAAATGAATATTCATTAAATAATGTTGGTAACATTATAGGCGGTAATACTTGAGAGATATTTTCATTGACACCCCCCGGACCTATTGCCAACCCATAACTGTGTGACAATGAAAGCTGATGGGTAGAAAACATTCCATTCCCTAGATGGTTTAGAAACACCAACCAGTCGAATATCGCCAAACCAGCTAATCTTCTGGGGAACAGCCTGGGCAGATGGTGGAATTTGAATTCACAAGATAAAATCTGGAGTTAAGAATCCACTGATTATTAATCATGAAACCATTGTCGATTATCAGCGAAAAAAAAATTATTCACTAATTGCTCTGTGGTTTAATATTGGATAACATTACAGCCAGTAATACTTGAGAGATACTTTTGTTGATGCTCATGGACTCAATGCCAACTCGTATCTGAGTGACAAAGAAAGCTGATGTGGAGAAAATAAAATTCCATCCTTAGATGATCTTGAAACTCTTATCTCGCTAAGTAACAGTCGAATTCTCTGACTAATAGAGCCACAGAGACTACAGACATCAGAGTTAAATCAGTGAGTTCGATACCGATCCGACCCCAATTCTATTTCTGCAAAACCTAATCTTGATCTACAGCGTGGCTACACCGTTTACAATTCTATGCAAGTCCTTTTGCTTATTTTGATGTTGTGCTTTTTCTCCTTCCTCCTTGGGACATGATGGTAGAATGAATCCCTGTCCTTTATCACTGAATGCAACGGGAGGAAAGGATTATTGTGTAAATGTTTCTCAGAGGTTTAGTGAGCGGGATAGATTTTTCTGAGCCTGTGCTCGATGTATTGGAAGATTTGACCTGGGTTGGAATATCTTGCTCCCTGGGGATGGATAATAACCCGCTGGTTGAAATTGCAGTTGCTTGCTTTCTGCTAGCAACGGGAGATTGGATAAAATCTTGCTGCTGGTCCCTATCTCACTCACTGTGAAGCCGGGGGAAGAGAGAATGGTTGAAGAGCATGTTTTCCCTCCTCTGAAATGTGGCTCTGTTGTTGGCAACAGAGCTGACACTGCTGAAGCTTTTCATAATTTGACACACACAAAAAAAAGCTAAGACTGCTCCAGTGGCGCAATCGGTTAGCGCGCGGTACTTATAAAGCAGTGCAGCCAGCGGGCTATGCCGAGGTTGTGAGTTCGAGCCTCACCTGGAGCAGGTATTTTAGTTGAGACCAATATCTCCTGGTCTAATTGCAAGGCCAACTGATGATCTATGGACCTGCCACGCCAGGAATTTTAACACTCAAGGGATACAGAGGAAAGTGGAATTAAATTGCATTGCTCAGTCCTGAAGATATGTACAGGATGCATTGAATGATCTCCTCAAAGGGATAAATATTTCCAAAGGGAACATGTTCATGCAACTAAACTCCCGGCACATAAGAAATAGCAGCAGGAGTAGGCCCTCGAGCCTGCCCCGCCATTCAGTAAGATCATGGCTGATCTGAAGTGGATCAGTTCCACTTTCTGTCTCTGATCAGTCAAGCCAATGAGTTTGTTTCCTGTACACACGTGGGATTGGTTCACGTAGGATTTGGTTTTAAAACCTGAGAATGTGCTGCAGGGTATGGATCAACAGGACACACTCACAAGTAAAACGAGACATTTTCAAAAGGTGACTAAGCTTGTGGGCATTCATTTTAGCCTCCTTCACCAAGTTAGGGGACCCCATACTTGTGGGTTCAGGCAGAGGCTGTATGTAGAGATGCCGGCATTGGACTGGGGTGGGCACAATAAGATGTCTCATAACACCAGGTCAAAGTCCAACAATTGTATTTGAAATCACGAGCTTTCATAGCATTGCTCCTTCATCGGGGAGTGGTGTTTGTTGGGATGGCATGATGGCACAATGGTTAGCACTGCTACCTCACAGCGGAGAAGCTACGACATCTTCTCCGGAGTCTTCAACATATCATTGATGACGATGAACATCTCGCTAGGGCCATCCCCACCCCCCCCACTTCTTGCTTTCAGACAACCGCACAACCTCAAACAGATCATTGTTCGCAGCAAACTACCCAACCTTCAGGAGAACATTGACCACAATACCACACAACCCTGCCACAGCAACCTCTGCAAGACATGCCAGATCATAGACATGGACGACATCATCAAACGTGAGGATACCATTCACCAGGTACATGGTACATACTCTTGCAACTCGCCCAACGTTGTCTACCTAATACGTTGCAAGAAAGGATGTCCCGAAGCATGGTACATTGGGGAGACCATGCAGACACTATGACAGCGGATGAATGAGCATCGCTCAACAATCACCAGGCAAAACCGTTCCCTTCCTGTGGGTGAACACTTCAGCAGTCATGGGCATTCGGCCTCCGACCTGCGGGTAAATGTTCTTCAAGGGGGCTTTCGTGATACACGACAGCGCAGAGTCGCTGAGCAGAGACTGATAGCCAAGCTCCGCACACATGAGGACGGTCTTAACAGGGATCTTGGCTTCATGACACACTATCTGTAACCCCCGTAACTTGCCTGGGTTAGCAAAAAACCTCACTTACTGTGCTGTCTGGAGAAAATACACAATTCTCTAACCAATGCTCAGGATTCCCTTCACACACATTGTTAGCCACTTTAACACTTGAATAGCAGGTTAGATGTAAGGATTCGCATTCTAATCAGCAATCTCTGACTGTCTGTGTGATGTGTGCTATTGCAGACCAGAACACTGCATTTGCCTGATGAAGACACGGAGTGTTGAAAGCTCGCGATTTTACTATCAAATAAATCGGTTGGATTAATAATTGGTGTTGCTAAATTCTTACTGAGTTCTTACCACTCCAATCCAACGCCGGCATCTTTACATCATGACTACTATCGACACCGCATACTGCCGGATCCAAGTGGAGAGGATCTCCAAGAGGATTGCACATATCGACACAGACATCAAGTTTCTACAGAGATGCAAGAAAGCAGACAGGATACCAAAGGGACTACAGATCACGAACCCACTCAGGTCAACCTATAACACAGACTACGCTGAGAGGCTTTGCCGTCGCACCTCTCTCACACTCCTCAATCACCTCATACACCAGCTCTATAGCAAACGCCGCACCCTGGAAAGTAAAATGGAATACATATTCTCAACTTGCGCTCAGGACGCAGACCAGCTGCGAAACTTTGCCAAGCAGATGAGACAAAGAAACTACACCATTTACATGCACACAAGAACAGGAAACTTGAAAAACTCGGCATCGCCACCAGCAACAACCAAACCTCCCTTGGCACCACAGTAGAAAACAACACAACCGCAGGGAGGTCCATTGTTAACTTGTCGGACTACACACTTCAATCAGAGGAAATCGAAGTTCTCAGCCGAGGGCTCAATTTCTGTCCCACCACCAAAATGGATCCCATCAGTCTCGCAGCGGACACAGAGGAATTCATCAGGCGAATGAGGCTGCGTGAGTTCTTCCACGAACCCCAAGAGGCCAATAGTGGACTCAATGAGATAGCGAATGAACCAGAACAGCCGACAGAGGGATCCGCAGTGCAGCAACCGAAGAGGAAGGAATCCAATTGGACTCCTCCGGAAGGCCGCTGCCCCCGACTGGACATGTATGCCCAAGCCATCAGGAGGTGCGTGAACACCAGATTCATCAACCGCACTTACAAGACAGTCCCGAACATCACCCAAGCACAAAGCAAGGCCATCCGTGCTCTCAAGACCAACCGCAAAATTGTCATCAAACCAGCAGACAAAGGAGGCGCCACCGTCATACTGAACAGAACGGATTACTGTGAAGAAGTGTACCGACAACTAAACAATGAGAAACACTACAGACAGTTACCAGCAGATCCGACCAAAGAACACACTCGTCAACTCAACACTCTGATCAAAACCTTTGATCCGGACCTTTAGAACACCCTCCGGGCTCTCATTCCACGTACTCCCCGCATTGGAGATCTCTACTGCCTTCCAAAGATACACAAGGCAAACATACCCGGCCGTCCCATCGTATCGGGCAATGGGACCCTGTGTGAGAACCTCTCCGGCTATATCGAGGGCATCCTGAAACCCATTGTACAAAGAAACCCCAGCTTTTGTCTTGACACTACGGACTTCCTACAGAAACTCAGCACACATGGAGCAGTTGAACCAGGAACACTCCTTGTCACAATGGATGTCTCGGCGCTCTACACCAACATCCCCCACGACGATGGTATTGCTGCAACTGCCTCAGTACTCAATGCCAACAACTGCCAGTTTCCAGATGCAATTTTACAACTCATCCGATTCATCTTGGACCACAATGTCTTCACCTTCAACAATCAGCTTTTCATCCAGATACACGGAACAGCCATGGGGACCAAATTCGCACCTCAGTATGCCAACATCTTCATGCACAGGTTCGAACAAGACTTCTTCACCACACGAGATCTCCAACCAAGGTTATATAATAGATACATTGATGACATCTTTTTCCTTTGGACTCATGGTGAACAATCATTGAAATAACTGTATGATGATATCAACAAGTTCCATCCCACCATCAGACTCACCATGGACTATTCTCCAGAATCAGTTGCATTCTTGGACACACGCATCTCCATCAAGGACGGTCACCTCAGCACATCACTGTACCGCAAACCGACAGACAACCTCACAATGCTCCACTTCTCCAGCTTCCACCCTAGACACGTTAAAGAAGCCATTCCCTATGGACAAGCCCTCCGTATACACAGAATTTGCTCAGATGAGGAGGATCGGGACAGACACCTCCAGACACTGAAGGATGCACTCGTGAGAACAGGATATGGCGCTCGACTCATCGATCGACAGTTCCAACGTGCCACAATGATAAACCGCACTGATCTCCTCCGAAGACGAACACAGGACACGGTGGACAGAGTACCCTTTGTTGTCCAGTACTTCCCCGGAGTGGAGAAGCTACGACATCTTCTCCGGAGTCTTCAACATATCATTGATGACGATGAACATCTCGCTAGGGCCATCCCCACCCCCCCACTTCTTGCTTTCAGACAACCGCACAACCTCAAACAGCTCATTGTTCGCAGCAAACTACCCAACCTTCAGGAGAACAGTGACCACAATACCACACAACCCTGCCACAGCAACCTCTGCAAGACATGCCGGATCATAGACATGGACGACATCATCAAAAGTGAGGATACCATTCACCAGATGCACGGTACATACTCTTGCAACTCGGCCAACGTTGTCTACCTAATACGTTGCAAGAAAGGATGTCCCGAAGCATGGTATATTGGGGAGACCATGCAAACACTACGACAGCGGATGAATGAGCATCGCTCAACAATCACCAGGCCAAACAGTTCCCTTCCTGTGGGCGAACACTTCAGCAGTCATGGGCATTCGGCCTCCGACCTGCGGGTAAATGTTCTTCAAAGGGGCTTTCGTGATACACGACAGCGCAGAGTCGCTGAGCAGAGACTGATAGCCAAGCTCCGCACACATGAGGACGGTCTTAACAGGGATCTTGGCTTCATGACACACTATCTGAAACCCCTGTAACTTGCCTGGGTTAGCAAAAAACCTCACTTACTGTGCTGTCTGGAGAAAATATACAATTCTATAACAATGCTCAGGATCCCCTTCACACACATTGTTAGCCACTTTAACACTTGAATAGCAGGTTAGATGTAAGGATTCGCATTCTAATCAGCAATCTCTGACTGTCTGTGCTGATGTGTGCTATTGCATACCAGAACACTGCACTTGCCTGATGAAGACACGGGAGTGTTGAAAGCTCGCCATTTTACTATCAAATAAATCGGTTGGATTAATAATTGGTGTTGCTAAATTCTTACTGAGTTCTTACCTCACAGCGCCAGGGAGCCGTATTCAATTTGCACCTTGTTCTCTCCATGTCCGCATGGATTTGCTCTGGTGCTCTTGTTTCCTCCTACGTCCAAAGGTGTGCAGGTTAGATGGATTGGCCATGCTAAAGTGCCCTTTGGTAACAGGGGGACTAGCTAGGGTAAATGCATGGGGTTATGGGGATAGGGCCTTGGTCAGTGCAGACTCAATGGGCCAAATGACCTCCATTTGCACTATAGGGATTCTATGATTCTGTAATGGTTTGTACATATCTGCCCCTCTCTTTGTTGTTGTATATCTGTCTCAGAGCCGTTCACTCTGTCACTCTCTCTTTCTGTGCATCAATCACTCTTCCCTCTTTTGTTCTTTGTTCCCTCGATTCTCTCACTGTCTGTGTGTAACCAAGGATCCCTGGAATAATTCCTGTGATGCGATGTTGCCATGGGAGGCGAGATTCAGTTGGATGAATATATTCTGTCTGTAGTTTAGAATGCCAGGTGATCCCATTGAAAATTGATAGTGGAGCAAGTTTGACAGTGTACATGCTAAGAGGCTGTTCCACCACCACCCCACTTTGGCTGGATTATTTAGTACAAAAAAATTAAGTTGAAAGGTATAAGAGAGCTTTGTAATGTTTGGAAGGAGCTGCAACTAAGAAGTGGAAAATGTGAATGCAGTTATTGATCATTCAGAGGAATGCATTGTAACCTTGGGGATTCTCTGGGTCGATTAATTGCAAACTTTGTAATCAGAACAAGTTAAGACATTAGATGGAGTGCTGCTGTACTCTCACCCCTGGCTAGCTCAGTCAGTAAAGCATAAAATCCTTAAACTTAGAATCGTGGATTTGAGTCCCATGTTGGGCGTTGTTCTTTTAAAATTTGTCTTTTCCTGGGTGAACTCGAACTCTCCATTCCTCCAGAAGTGGCACCGCTGTATTTCTCCATTCCACTTTATTCATCTATAGTTATTGGTTTCTGAATGAAAACGGCTTCCACTTCATTGGACGTCAGAGAGTAATTCAGCGAGCAGTTTCCTGCTAGTTAGCTCGAAATTTGAACCCAGATCTGGGAGATTGTGTCACTGGAAACAATAATCACCCACATTGTCATTTAAAGGGCGGAGATTTTAAATAAAAAGATACAAGAATATGTCACCCTGGTGACATGAAATGCAACAAAATGATAATTAATTATTTCCAAAATATTACTGGTATAATTTATATTTCGTTGTCAATTGTTGGCCATCTCTATTTCATTTTCAACTGAGTATTTTGCTGGGCAATTTCAGAGGGCAGAAAGGAATCAATAACATTGTTGCGGATCTGCAATGGAATTAACAGTGAGATCACTTTCACATCGAACATGGAAACTAAAACACGTTGGAAACAGTCAACAGGTCAAACAGATTCAATGGAGAGGAAAACCCAGGTTAGTGAATTTGCAGATAGCAATGAGGTCCATCAGAGAATAATGCAAAATATAGATCAGTTGGATACTGGGGTGGAGAAATGGCAGATGGAGCTTAATCCAGACTAATGTGAGATAATGTATTTTGGAAGGTCTAATACACATCAGAAATATACAGTAAATGGCAGAACCCTTAAGAGTATTGACAGACAAAGGGTTCTGGGTGTACAGGTACACGGGTCACTGAAAGTAGCTATGGAGGTGGAAAAGGTAGTCAAGAAGGCATACGGCATACTTTCCTTCATTGGCTGGGGCATTGAGTTTAAAAATTGGCAAATCATGTGGCAGCTTTATAGAACCTTAGTTAGGCCGCACTTGGAATATAGTTTTCAATTCTGGTCACCACACACAGAAGGATGTGGAGGCTTTGGAGAGGGTACAGAAAAGATTTACCAGGATTTGCCTGGAATGGAGAGCATCAGCTATGAGAGGTTGGAGAAATTTGGTTTGTTCTTATCTCACTGGAACGATAGAGGTCAAGGGGCGACCTGATAGAAGTCTACAAGATTATGGGAGGCATGGACAGTTTGCATCATCAGAAGCTTTTTCTCGGGATGGGAGAGTCAGTTACTGGGGTGCACAGGCTAAAGGTGAGAGGGACAAGGTTTAAAGGAGATGTACGGGGCAGATGTTTTACACAGAGGGTGGTGGGTGTCTAGAACTGGCTGCTGGGGAAGTGGATACAGTAGGGACTTCTAGGCAAGTCAGCCTGAATCTATGACCCCGCCCACCTCTGAAACTGTCACAATGGCCCGGCTGATTGACGGCAGCTCTAGGCCAATAGGAAGACAGGGGGCGGGGCTAGAGTACTCATCCGGAGAGGCCGGTCCTCCAACCAATCGGAATGAATGGGAGGCGGGGCTGAGTGCAGCATGCGCGTCGAGGCGGTGGAGAGACGGAATCTTTGTCGCATACGGAATCAGTAAGTGGAGAAAAAGGCCGGACTGAAGGGGTAGTGGATCCCGCGGGTGGGCGGGGAGGCTTCATAAACACATTGCGACAATTGCAAACCCCGAAAAAGAATTTTCCGATGGTCAGTTGTCCCGTTTTTCATCCAGAGCGGCCTCAGATTTCTCCCAGCTTCGGACCCGGATTGAGAGCCGCCATGTTTATTGCGGTCAACGCGCCGAAGAGCGCATGCGTGGTCGCCATCTTTGTAGCGGCCAACCTGGGAGCAATGTTCATCAAACTCATGAGTTAGGATGTCTGATTGATGAGGCAGAAAAGCCCAAGGCAATGACTATCATCTGTCTTTATATTGTGATTTTTAACGTTATAAATCTTTTCAAATCACTTCACACAAATGCTACAAATTAGCATTCAGGCACACAAGGAGATATTGTAGCAGGTGACTCCAAGAGGGAGGTTTTGAGGAGAATCTAAAAGGACGACAACGAGGTGGAGAAGTTTGAGTAAGTTTCACAGCTTGTGGGCAACAGAAATGAAACAGAATCGCAGTACGAATAAAATCAGGAGTGTTCTGATGCCAGAATTCAATGAGTGTAGACAGTGTGTTGCTAGAGTAAATCAAGAGAAGCGAGATTATAGAGGAATTTGAAAAGAAGGATGTGAATGTTAAGATTTTGGTTTTTATTAGAACATAGAACATTACAGCACAAATAGACCCTTTGGCCCAGAAGTTGCGCCAATCATATCCTTACCCACCAAGCCATAGAACTATCTGTAACTCCCAATTCCATGTACATAGAACATAACAGCACAGAACAGGCCCTTCGGCCTTCGATGTTGTGCCGACCAAGATAAAAAGCAATGCCCCTCCAAACTAAACCATTCCCTTCTCTTCCATGTACTTATCAATTAACCTCTTAAACGCCACCAAACTTGGCGCATCTACAACAGCTGCAGGCAGGGCATTCCACTCCCTAATCACTCTTTGAGTAAAGAACCTACCTCTGATATCCGTCCTATAACTCATACCCCTTAATTTAAAGCTGTGTCCCCTCGTGCTAGCTTTCTCCATCCTAGGAAAAAGGCTATCACTGTCCACCCTATCTAAACCTCTAATCATCTTATATGCTTCAATAAGATCCCCTCTTAGCCGCCTCCTTTCTAACGAAAACAACCTCAAATCCTTCAACCTCTCTTCATAGGACCTGCCCTCCATACCAGGCAACATCCTGGTAAACCTCCTCTGTACCCTCTCCAATGCCTCCACATCTTTCTTATAATGTGGGGACCAGAACTGCACACAATACTCCAAGTGCGGCCGCACTAGAGTTTTGTACAGTTGCAACATGATGCTGCGGCTCCTAAATTCAATCCCCCTACCAATAAAAGCTAAGACTCCATATGCCTTCTTAACAACTTTATCCACTTGACTGCCTACTTTCAGGGATCTATTGACACATACACCAAGATCCTTCTGTTCCTCAACACTATTAAGAGCCCTACCATTAGCCCTATACTCTACACATTTATTGTTCCTGCCAAAGTGCATTACCTCACACTTTTCCACATTAAACTCCATTTGCCACCTCTCGGCCCAGCTCTGCAACTTGTCCAAGTCACTCTGTAAACTATAACACCCCTCTTCACTATCTACCACTCCACCGACTTTAATGTCATCTGCAAATTTACTGATCCATCCCTCAATACCCTCATCCAGATCATTTATAAAAATTACAAACAGCAGGGGCCCCAAAACAGACCCCTGAGGCACACCACTCGTCACCGAACTCCACGATGAATATCTCCCATCAACCACCACCCTCTGTCTTCTATCTGCCAGCCAATTCCTAATCCAATTAGCTAAATCACCCTCTATTCCACACATCTGCATTTTCTGTAGAAGTCTTCCATGGGCCACCTTATCAAACGCCTTACTAAAGTCCATATATACTACATCAACCGCCCTACCCCCATCCACCTCTTTGGTCACTTTCTCAAAAAACTCAATGAGGTTAGTAAGGCATGACCTACCCTTCACGAAACCATGCTGACTCATCCAGAAGTCTTTTAAAAGACCCCAGTGAGTTCGCCTCTATCACCACCGATGGCAGCTGATTCCACTCACTTAACTAGAAAAAATTGCTGGTCGGTGAGCAAGCAGGTGATAGTGTGCGTAAACATATGGCCAGCAGTTTTAGATAGTTTCAAGATTCCAGGGAGGTTGAATGTGGGAGGCTGGTGGGAGTGTGTTAGGATAGTTATGTAGTGGTAACAAAGAAATAGAATGCTTCAGCAGGTAATGAGCAGAGACTGGAGTGTGGTTGGTTAATGTTACTGAAGTGGAAATTGGCAGTCTTGGTGATGATGTGCCTATCTTGGGATCAAAAATGAAACCAAAATTTTGAACAATTTGGTTCAGTATTAGAGGGATGGTGTCACTTTCTTGGGATTGGAGTTTGTAAATGTGACAGTGGCTTCAGTCTGCCCAATGACCTCCTAATAGTTCTAGAGAGGTTGAGGAAAGGATTGCGAAGTCAATTCTGATTAGGTGTGAAAGTAGTAGGGTAATTGTGATGGGGGACTTTAACTTTGCTAATATTGATTGGAATAGCTATAGCTCTAGCTCGTTAGAGGGGTCAGTTTTCGTACAGAGTGTGCAGGAAGTTTTTTGACTCAGTATGTAGATAGGCCAACTAGAGGTGAGGCTACATTGGATTTGGTGCTGGGCAATGAGCCAGACCAGGTGTTAGGCTTGGAAGTTAGTGAACATTTTGGTGATAGTGACCACAATTCGGTACGTTCACCTTAGTGATGGACAGGGATAGGCATGAAGCTGGGGGCTGTAGTTATAGCTGGGGGAAGGGTAATTATGAGGCCATCAGGAGAGAATTAGGGTGCGTAGATTGGACTAGGGAACTACAGGGACTGGGAACATCTGGAATGTGGTGCTTATTCAAGGAGCAGCTGCTGAGCGTCCTTGATAAGTATGTCCCTGTCAGGCAGGGAGGAAATGGACGAGTAAGAGAGCCTTGGTGTACGAAAAGAGTTGATTTGCTGGTTAAGAAGAAAAAGGAGGCTTATGTCAGGATGAGGCTGGAAGGCTCAGGTAGTGCAATGGATAGCTATAGATTAGCTAGGAAGGAGGTAAAAAGTGAATTGAGGAGAGCTAAGAGGGGACACGAGAAGATGTTGGCTGATAGGATTAAGGAGAATCCTAAAGTTTTCTTTCGATATGTTAAGAATAGAAGATTGGTTAGGGCAAGATTAGGGCCAGTCATAGACAGCAGTGGGAAGTTGTGAGTGGAGCCTGAAGAGATTGGTGAGGCACTGAATAAATATTTCTCTTCGGTATTCACGCAGAGTGCTGGAAATGTAGCTGTGGAGAGCACTGATGTACAGGGTTGCAAATTGGGGAGTATTGTAGTAGATAGGGAGGATGTGTTAGAAATTCTCGAGGGTTTGAAGTTGGATAAGTCCCCTGGGCCGGACGGGATTTACCCTAGGATTCTCTGGGAGGCAAGAGAGGAGATTGCAGAGCCTCTGGATCTGATCTTCAGGTCGTCGTTGGTTACGGGTGTGGTTCCGGAGGACTGGAGGATAGCGAATGTGGTCCCATTGTTCAAGAAGGGGAAGAGAGACCTTCCAGGGAATTATAGGCCAGTGAGTCTTACTTCTGTTGCGGGCAAAGTATTGGAGAGAATATTAGGGATAGGATTTATAGTTATTTAGAGAGAAATGAATTGATTGGGGATAGTCAGCATGGTTTTGTGAAGGGTAGGTCGTGCCTTACTAACCTCATTGAGTTTTTTGAAAAAGTGACTAAGGAGGTGGATGGGGGTAAGGCGGTTGATGTAGTATATATGGACGTTAGTAAGGCGTTTGATAAGGTGGCCCATGGAAGACTTCTACAGAAAATGCAGATGTGTGGAATAGAGGGTGATTTAGCTAATTGGATTAGGAATTGGCTGGCAGATCGAAGACAGAGGGTGGTGGTTGATGGGAGATATTCATCGTGGAGTTCGGTGACGAGTGGTGTGCATCAGGGGTCTGTTTTGGGGCCCCTGCTGTTTGTAATTTTTATAAATGATCTGGATGAGGGTATTGAGGATGGATCAGTAAATTTGCAGATGATACTAAAGTTGGTGGTGTGGTAGATAGTGAAGAGGGGTGTTTTAGTTTACAGAGTGACTTGGACAAGTTGCAGAGCTGGGCCGAGAGGTGGCAAAGGGAGTTTAATGTGGAAAAGTGTGAGGTAATGCACTTTGGCAGGAACAATAAATGTGTAGAGTATAGGGCTAATGGTATGGCTCTTAATAGTGTTGAGGAACAGAAGGATCTTGGTGTATGTGTCAATAGATCCCTGAAAGTAGGCAGTCAAGTGGATAAAGTTGTTAAGAAGGCATATGGAGTCTTAGCTTTTATTGGTCGGGGGATTGAATTTAGGAGCCGCAGCATCATGTTGCAACTGTACAAAACTCTAGTGCGGCCGCACTTGGGAGTATTGTGTGCAGTTCTGGTCCCCACATTATAAGAAAGATGTGGAGGCATTGGAGAGGGTACAGAGGAGGTTTACCAGGATGTTGCCTGGTATGGAGGGCAGGTCTTATGAAGAGAGGCTGAGGGATTTGAGGTTGTTTTCGTTAGAAAGAGGGCGGCTAAGAGGAGACCTTATTGAAACATATAAGATGATTAGAGGTTTAGATAGGGTGGACAGTGATAGCCTTTTTCCTAGGATGGAGAAAGCTAGCACGAGGGGACACAGCTTTAAATTAAGGGGTATGAGTTATAGGACGGATATCAGAGGTAGGTTCTTTACTCAAAAGAGTGATTAGGGAGTGGAATGCCCTGCCTGCAGCTGTTGTAGATGCGCCAAGTTGGGTGGCGTTTAAGAGGTTAGTTGATAAGTATATGGATGAGAAGGGAATGGTTTAGTTAGGAGGGGCATAGCTTTTTATTTTGGTCGGCACAACATCGAAGGCCGAAGGGCCTGTTCTGTGCTGTATTGTTCTATGTTCTATGTTCTATGTTCTATGATTACTCAATGTCAGACAAGTTGGGATAATGTGTACCTTGGAGAGGAACTTGGAGGTGATCAAGTTCATTTAAGCCTTACTGATGGTGAAGGTTTAAGGTTTGTCAAACTCCTGGTTGTGTTGAAGATATTTGCAATCTGTTTCCTTCATACCTGCCACTACAAGCTTTCTTGAGCTCTCATAACTACCAAATGTTTGTGTAGATTCAGGCTGAGCCTGAGTGAATCAGTGTATGATTTTGCAGCACTTTTCATTCTCATATTTTCCTCATGCTGGCCTGATGAATTAGCAGATGCATTCAGTACAATTTCCCAACTTGCCTTTGTGTTTTTGTGTGTTCACTCATTTTTTTTTTCTGGATTGCAGTCTGGAAACTGGAGCCAAAAATCACCAGGATTTGACAGAACTGTGCAGCTTGTAATAACCTGAATATCATTGGGATCTTCAACATGGAAAAAGAAGGCACAGATCACAGTGGGGAGAAACCGTACACGTGTTCTGTGTGTGGACAAGAATTCAGCCGATCATCAGACCTGTCAGAACATAAATGCAGTCACAATGGGAAGAAGGTGTTGGAGCCTGGGGATTGTGAAAAGGGATCCAACTCCCCATCTGAGCTTGAAGTTCATCCGTTAAGTCAGAGTGGTGAGAAACGGTTCACCTGCTCCGAGTGCGGGAAGGAATTCGGTCGGATGCCTAACCTGATGAAGCACAGATACATTCACACTGGGGAGAGACCGTACACCTGCTCCACATGTGGGAAAGGATTCACTCAGTCGTCCAACTTACGGTCACACCAGCGAATTCACACTGACGAGAAACCTTTTAAATGCCCAGATTGTGGCAAGTGTTTCAAACGTCCTGGGAACCTGATTTCCCACCAACTAGTTCACACTGAGGAGAGACCTTTCACCTGTTCACACTGTGGGAAGGGTTTTAAGAGTTCTGGGAAACTGATGACCCATCAAATAATTCACAGGGATGAGAGACCTTTCAACTGCTCGCACTGTCAGAAATGTTTTAAAAGTTCAAGGGAACTGAAGTTTCATCAACGTGTTCACACTGATGAGAGACCTTTCAAATGTCCCAACTGTGAAAAGTGCTTTAAAACCTCTGGGGATCTGCTGTCCCACCAAAGTGTTCATTCTAACGAAAGACCTTTTAAATGTCCAGATTGTGGGAGGTGTTTCAAACGTTCCAGTGAGCTGAGGTCCCATCAACGACTTCACACTGGCAACAGACCTTTGAAATGCTCAGACTTTGAGAAGTGCTATAAAAATTCCAGTGAAGTGATGTCCCACCAGCGAATTCACACTGACAAAAAACCTTTGAAATGCTCAGAGTGCGGGAAATGTTTTAAACGTTCCAGTGAGCTGGTGTCCCATCAACGTGTTCACACTGATGAGAGACCTTTCACATGTTCTCACTGTGGGACTGGGTTCAAGCATTCAACCAACCTCACTAAGCATCAGCGCAGTCACACTGGAGAGAGACCATTTACCTGCACCAAATGTGGGAAGGGCTTCACTCAGTCATCCCATTTACTGACACACCAGCGAGTTCACACTGATGAGAGACCTTTCAAATGCCCAGATTGTGAAAAGTGTTTTAAATCTTCCAGTGACCTGGTGGCCCATCAACACGTTCACACTGGCGAGGGACCTTTTATTTGCTCAGACTGTGGAAAGTGCTATAAATATTTCCAGGGGCTGATGTCCCACCAATGTATTCGCATTGTGGAAGAGGTAGATTTATGAGAACATAGACAAAACTAGCAGAAAGGGTTAAAGCCGCAGCCAGGCTGAAATATTAAAGCTTACTACAGGAAGACAAATCATGAGTAACCACACTTTCCCCCCCCCCCCCCCCCCCCCCCGATGGAACCAGGCAGCCACACTTCAGCTGGTGATATCAGAGATATTAACAAGAGTGGAGATCTAAGGAGAACTGACCAGCTGAAGGATCAGAACAGTGTCCTTAACATTGGCCAGTTTGGCCAGGTGCGTATTTGAATGAGAAGGACAATGGTATCCACAAGTCGCCAAGTATTTCTTTGTAAAATGTAGCCTGAATCACAAATAATTTCTATGTAGTATGTAATATGAGATAGTTCTGTGCAAAACTTGAAGTTTTGAAGCTGGGATGAAGAGAGATTTACAAGAGAAACTTATGGTTACAAAACAGGGCATTGGAATATAGTGGCCACCTTGGGTATGACGAAGGGCCAATAAGAGGGATTAATTATGGAATGATTAGATTTATGAGCACATAGCCTGGAGCAAAAGTAGCAGAAAGAGTTAAAGCTATGCCCAGGCTGAAATATCAAAGCTTACTGCAGGAAGACCAATTGTGACCCTCAGACCTTCTTTACACAGAGGGTGGTGAGAGTGTGGAATGCCCTGCCTGCAGCAGTTGTGGACTCGCCTACTTTGGGGGCATTCAAATGTTCGGTGGATAGGCATATGGATGATATTGGAATAGTTTAGGTTAGAGGGTCCACTGGCCGGCGCAACATCGAGGGCTGAAGGGCCTGTACTGCGCTGTTATGTTCTATACATAGAACTAGATGGCTATACACCAGGTTGTGCGTACCAGAGATAGTAACAACAATGGGCATCCAAAGCACTGCTTATCGTGTCTAAGAAGAATAAACACAGTTTTTGTCCACCACAGAAAAACAAAAATCATGGTTGATGAGGCGTTAGTTGCAGTAATTAATCAATTTACATATCAGAAGGTATGATTTCATATCACAGAGAATTAGAAATAATCAACACAAGAGATAAAGGGGGAAACAAAATAACATCACCAAGGCAACTGAAACAGCAGCATTGTGTGAGATTACCTAATCAGGAAAACAGAACCATAGATCCCGTCATCATCAATCACAAGTATAGTTGTGTAATGACAAGCTGAATTAACACACAATGGCCCAATCTGAACAGTGAACGCACACATTGTAGCATGAAATTGTATAAAAATGCAATTGGATTCCACCTGAGCAGTTACTCAGAAGAATAGCCTTGAGTTGGTTCTCTGGCTGCATTCCTGTATATACAGTACAAGCTTGAATAAATCTCTTCTTGAAACTCCATATGGTCTCAATACTCCACTTGTTTGATCTATCCATAAAATCTGAGAGGAAACCAGTCAGGAGTTCTCAACTGGGTCGAGAAATCTTCAGAGCTGACTAAATAACAGTGAAAGAGAATTTTTAAATGCCTAAAATGTGAGAAGTGCTTTTCATGTTCTGGCAATCTGATATCCCATCAAATTATTCACAGTGATGAGAGACTATTGTGGAAACTTCTTTTAGGTGGCCTGATTAATTTAAAGACTGAATCTTTTTCATTGAACATTTCATTTCACAAAGGCAAAAACAGTTTATTCAGTTCAATGAAATTCTTAAGTTAAACTTGTTTTTATTAAAACATTAAAAAGTTAAAATCAAAAACATTATAAATTAGCATACAATTAGGACAAGATGAATCTAATTTTGGTCAAAATGGGAGCTCAATGATTCCATCTACAAAGCTAATGAGCTAGCAGGCTCAGATTTCACGCCTAAGAGCAGAATATTCATAATTTTTATTATCAGATTAATCAGCCCACACTTAATTAAAAGCAATCCCACTCTTGCACTATTCTGTCAATTTAACCATAAGATATAGGAGCAGAATTAGGCCATGTGGCCTATCACGTCTGCTCCGCGTTCAAATATGGCTGATTTTTTTTTTGTCATCCCCATTCTCCCATATTTTTCCAATTACCTCTAATCCCCTTATTAATCAAGAACCTATCTCTTTCTTAAAGACACTCAGTGATCTGGCCTCCAGAATCTCCTGTGGCAAAGAGTTCATAGATTCACTACTCTCTGGCTGAAGAAATTCCTCCTCATCCCTGTTTTAAAGGATCATCTTTTTAACCTGAGGTTGTGCCCTCAGTTTCTAGTTTTTCCTACTAGTGGAAACATCTCCACGTCCATCCTAGCCAGCCTTGCAATATCTTGTAATTTCAATAAGATGCTCCGTCATCCTTATAAAGTCCAATGAGTACAGACCCAGAGCCCTCAACTATTCCTCATACGACAAACTTCATTCCAGGTATCATTTTTGTGAACTTCCTCTGGACCCTTTCCAAGACCAGCATATCCTTCCTTAGATATGGGACCCCAAAACAGCTTACAGTAGTCCAAATGGTGTCTGACCAGAACCTTATACAGTCTCAGAAGTACATCCCTGCTCTTGTATTCTAGCCCTCTCGATGTGAATGCTAACACTTGTCTTCCTAACTGCCGACTGAACCTGATATTAACCTTAAAAGAATCTTGAACAATGACTCCCAAGTCCATTTGTGTTGCTGATTTCCTAAGCAATTTCCCATTTAGAAAATAGTCAATGCCTCCATTCCTCCTTCCAAAGTGCATAACCTCACACTTTTCCACATTGTATTCCATCTGCCAATTTTTTTGCCCACTCTCCTAACTTGCCCAAGAACTTATACAGCCACCCTGCTTCCTCAATGCTACCCATCCCTTTACATATCTATATCATTTGCACACTTTGTTTGATGATGTTTTGATCACAATTGAATGGGGAAACTGCCCAGCATTGGTTACAGGGCAGAATGTCCTCTATCATCAGCAGAGAAGCAGCTAGCGCAGGCGCAGTGGCGATTTGTCATCAGGGCGTGCGCAGTGCGGTCTCTTACTGGAGCGTGCGCAGTGTGGGTGCTGCCTTGAGCGGGAGATTACTGGCTTCAGGAATCCGAGTGAAATTGTGGAAATTTTGCAGGGTAGTGGACACGACGGAGTGGATGGGAAGGCTTCGTAAACATCCGGTGGCGATTATAAGGCCAGAATAAGAACATCGCGGTCCCGGGGTTACATGAGATCCGGGGAAAGATCGTGGAACCGCCTTTCCGCCGCCAGACCCCGGTCACTTGCCGCCATCTTGGCAGGGGCCCTAGTCAGTAAGGCGCATGCGCGCTAATCCTGCTCCAGGAGGAGACAAGTTTGTCAATGTCCATCCCAGACTCAGAGTGATGGCTTTTGGAAACTCCTTTTACTGGGGATCAGAAGGGCAGCATTTACACACACAAAACTCAAACCACCACAAATCCCTTTGTCTTTAAATTTATATTCAGCATTAACAGTGATGATTTTCTTACCGAAAGAAGATCACAATTTAAAGGTGGAAATCTGAATCATCAGATCAAAACCTCACAGGGTCTCCCCATCCATCAGAAACTGCACGTAAGTACTGGGACATGGTGGCATAGTGCTTAGCATTGCTGTCTCACAGCGTCAGAATCACTGATTTGATTCCCGCCGGGGTCACTGTCTGTGTGGAGTTTGCTCATTCTCCTTGTGTTTGCATGGGTTTCCTCCACTGATTGGCCCTGCAAAATTAACTCTTAATATCATAAGAAATAGGAGCAGGAGTCGGCCATCAAGCCTCTCGAGCTGCCCTGCCATTCAATAAGACCATGGCTGATCTGAAGTGGATCAGTTACACTTTCCTGCTTTCTCCCCATAACCCTTAATTCCCTTGTCTATCAGAAATCTACCCGTAACTTAAATATATTCAGCAAGGTAGCCTCCACCACTTCAACGGGCAGAGAATTCAGAGATTGAGTGAAGAAGTCCCTCCTCAACTCTGATCTAAACTGTCCCCCCCTTATTTTGAGATTGTGCCCTCTATTCCTGCTATCCTTTCTTAAGTGGGAAGAATTTCTCTACCTCTACCCTATCTATCCCCTGCATTATCTTATATGTCTCTATAAGATCCCCCCTCAGCCTTCTAAACCCTAACAAGTACAGACCCAGTCTATTCAATCTCTCCTCATAGGCTAGCCCCCTCATCTCCGATATCAGCCTAGTGAACCTTCTCTGCACTCCCTTCAAGGCCAATATATCCTTCAGCAAATGCGGCGACCAAAACTGCACACAGTACTCCAGCTGTGGCCTCACCAGTGCCCTGTACAGTTGCAGCAAGACCTCCCTGCTTTTATATTCTATCCCCCTCGCTATAAAGCCAACATTCCGTTTGCCTTCTTGATCGCCTGTTGCACCTACAGACTGGGTTTTTATGATTCGTGCATAAGGACCCCCAGTTCCCTCTGCACCGTAGCATGCTGCAGCTTTTCACCTTTTAAATAATAATCCCTCCTACTATTATTTCTACTAAAGTGGATAACCTCACATTTGCTAACATTATAGTCCATCTACCAGGTTCTTGCCCACTTACTCAGCCTATCCAGATCTCTCTGCAGACTTTCCACACCTTCCATGCAATTTGCTTTTCCACTCATCTTCGTGTCATTAGCAAATTTCAACATCCTACATTCAGCCCCATCCTCCAGATCGTCTATGTAAATAGTAAACAGTTGAGGCTCCAGCACCGATCCCTGCGGCACTCCACTAGTCACCAACTGCCAACCAGAATGGCACCTATTAAATAAGTGGGGTTATGGGTAACGGGCCTGCATGGGATTGTGATCAGTGCAGAACTGGGTTCGATTCCGGGCTTGTGTCACTGTGTGGAGTTTGCACGTTCTCCCCTAGTCTGCGTGGGTTTCTGGGTGCTGCAGTTTCTTCCTATTATCCAAAGATGTGCTGGTTAGGTGGATTGGCTATGCTCAATTGCCCCCTGATGTCAGGAGGATTAACAAGCGTAGGTGCATGGGGCTATAGAGATGGGGGCTGAGTGGATTGTGGTTGGTGCAGACTTTATGGGCCGAATGGCCTCCCTCTGCTCTATATAATTCAATGATTCTATCTCCCAATGGGCCGAATGGCCTCCTTCTGCACTGTTGGGATTCTATGACCATCCTACGATCTGTGTGGCTGGAAATCAGGAAGAGCAATTTCAGGCAGGACTTGTAAAGAAGAATGACATATTTAAATTGAGTTGATGTTTCACCAGGAGGATGTGGAGATGCTGATGTTGGATTGGGGTAAGCACAGTAAGAAGTCTCATAACATCAGGTTAAAGTCCAACAGGTTTATTTGGCAGCACTAGCTTTCGGAACCTCAGGTTCCTTCATCAGGTGAGTGAGGAATTGTGTTCATAAACAGGGCATATAAAGACACAAACTCAATTTACAAGATAATGGTATTTAAATTGTAATTAAGCCTGAAAGGTACAGACAATTTGAGTGGAGAGAGGGCCAAGCACAGGTTAAAGAGTATTGTCTCCAGCCAGGACGGTTAGTGAGATTTTGCAAACCCGGGCAAATCATGGGGTTTACAGTTAGCTTGAAGCAGTAATCTCTGCAAGACGTGCTGGATCATCGACATGGATGCCATCATCTCACGTGAGAACACCATCCACCAGGTACACGGTACATACTCTTGCGATTTGGCCAACATTGTTTACCTGTTACGCTGCAAGAAAGGATGTCCCTAGGCCTGGTACATTGGGAAGACTATGCAGATGCTACAATAACCGATGAATGAACACCATTCGACAAGCACCAGACCGGAGTGTGCTATCCTTGCAGTCGGGGAGCACTTCAGCAGTCACGGGCATTCAGCCTCTGATCTTCGGGAAAGTGTACTCCAAGGTGGCCTTCATGACACATGACAACACAGAATCGCTAAGCAGAAACTAATAGCCAAGTTCTGCACACATGAGGATGGCCTTAACCAGAATTTTGTGTTCATGTCACACTATTTGTAACTCCCCCCCCCCATGACTTGCCCGGGCTTGCAAAATCTCACTAACTATCCTGACTGGAGACAATACTCTTTAATCTGTGCTTGGCCCTCTCTCCACTCAAATTGTCTGTACCTTTCAGACTTAATTACAATTTAAATACCATTATCTTGTAAATTGAGTTTGTGTCTTTATATGCCCTGTTTGTGAACACAAGTCCTCACTCACCTGATGAAGGAGCCTGAGGCTCCGACAGCTAGTGCTGCCAAATAAACCTGTTGGATTTTAACCTGGTGTTGTGAGACTTCTTAACACGGCAGTGAAGACAGGAGGATGAGTGAATGAAGAGGATATCAGATGTCAGTAATATAGAGAGATGTTGGATTGGGTTAGGTGACTGGACATAAGCTGTTAGGCAGTAGTGTGACCAGCTTTCCGAATGAGCTATCCACTTCACTGTCAGTCTCAGGAATGAATCACAGACTCCAGCTACCACTAAATCTCAAAAACCCAGAGCTTGCTGCATGTCTGATCATCTAGGACACTGATATTGTTGTCACTTTGCACGTCTTATGGGACACACATTCCACTAGACTCAGCTGCTCTGCCATGCCTTAACTTTACTTCTCCTGTTTTAACTATTGTATTTTCAAGTAATTGTATTATTTTACTACATAGGCCTCAGCTTTCCCTTATTCTTAATTTTTCACACACTGTTCCTTATACTGAGCACTTACAAGCCAATCAACTTCCCGGTTTCCTGTCATGACAAGGTTATTTTCTTCTGGCCACTCCAGCCTCACAGCAGTTGAAAAACTCACCAGATAACTAGCTTCGTCCTCTTCCTCAGGGCAAGACCACTTTCTGAAGAGAGAAAATGTTATGGAAGTCGAAAGAGCACATCTTTCCCCCCTCGCATACTGAATATCCACTTAGATCCAAATTTCCAAGTGTACTCACTGCGACAGTGTCTCACTCAGGTTAAGGTCTCTGTCATTGCTTGTGATGTAGAAACTTACCTGGGAGCTCAGTTTGGGGTAAATTATGAAATCAAAAATTGTGAACAGTTGGTTCTGTCTCAAACATTTGCAAGAGAGAGAGAGATCAGATCAGAGTCTATGGAGTGGAGATTGTCTTCAGTCCTGCAACAATGTTGTCAGTCTTTTCAATATTCAAATATAGGACATGTCTGTTCATCCAGTACTGGATGTCAGGCAAGTCAGGATGGTGTGTGACGTGGAGAGAGGTGATGATGTTGACATAAACTTGCTGCCTTGGTCCTTCAGGTGCTGGAGGTTGTGAGTTTGGAAAATTTCAATCAGAGATCTGCTCCTGTTGTAGATAAATAAAATTCCTTACATTTCTCCCTGCATCCTGCATCTTCCTCCCCTGCTCCCACTCTCTTTTCTCTCTCTCTTTCCCACCTCCTGATTCTCGTGTAGGCAGAGACTGGATGGCAAGTTCCTTTCTCTGAGGGAATTACTGAACCAGCTGAGCTTTACAACAATCCAGCTGCTTTCATGGTCACTTTTTCCTCGTACGGCCCCACAGATTCATTCAGCTCAATTTCACAACCTGTTTTTGTGGGTTCTGTCTCACTCCCTTTTTACTGTTTTAAAACAATTTCACAGGGTATCAGAAAGAGAGGATTTACAGTCGGGAAATTGAAACCAAACATCGCATCAGGATCTGACAGAGTCTCCCAATTTATCTTCACTTGATTTATCTTCACCTTCACCATTGGATTTTAAACATGGAAGAAAAAAGCACCATTCACGGTGGGGAGAAACCGTTCACGTGTTCTGTGTGTGGGGAAGGATTCAGCCAATCATCAGATCTTTCAGAACATAAATGCCATCTCAACAAGAAGAAACTGTTGAACTGTGAGGACTGTGGGATGTTATTCAATTATCCATCAGTGCTGGAAATTCATCGACGGTGCCATACAGGAGAAAGACCATTTACCTGCTCCGAGTGTGGGAAGGGATTCAGTGTGCTATCCAGCCTAGTGATGCACCAGCGCACTCACACTGGCGAGAGGCCGTTCATCTGCCCTGAATGTGGCAAGGGATTCACTGCCTCCTATGCCCTGGTGACACACCAGCGAATTCATACTGGGGAGAGACCTTTCAATTGTCCCATCTGTGGAAAGTGCTATAAAAGCTCCAGTGAATGCATGTCCCATCAACGTATCCACACCGATGAGAGACCATTCAAGTGCTCCAAATGTGGGTCTGGGTTCAAACATTCGTCTCAACTCACTGCACATCAGCGAGTTCACACTGGGGAGAGACCATTTACCTGCTCCAAGTGTGGGAAGCAGTTCATTCGATCATCTGACCTGCTGACACACCAGCCAGTTCACACTGGAGAGAGACCTTTCACCTGCTCCAAGTGTGGGAGGGGATACACTACATCATCCAACCTGCGGGCTCACGAACGGCTTCACAAGTAAGTACAGTGATTGGATTATGATGTTACCCATGTTTATCGAGGTCTTTGTCAGTTGATGTTTATAATTTCTAGGTGTTAGAATTCTGGTAAAAATCAAATAAATCAGCTTTGTTTTAAGTGTTGAATGCCTCATCTTTATGTGAATAGCTGGGAATAGTCCAGTTTCAACTGTATTCAGTGCTGTAAAAGCTCCTCAGATCTGATGTCTCATCAACGTGTTTACGCTGACGAGAAACTGTGAAGGTGCTCTGAGTATACGTGGTCATTACATCTCACTGCTGTCACACCAGAGAGAGGCCATTCATCTGCTCCGAGTGTGGGATGAGTTTGACTACCCTGCTGATGCACCAGAAAATTCGTGAGGATTTGACTGTGAATCACACTGTTTGTATGTTTTAACACTCTGCCTCAAAATCAAATAAATCAAATTTATATCAAACACACACTGCTGAGTTTTATAAATATCATTTACTCATGTTCTTTTGAAGGTCTTCCCCTCTCCCTGTCTCCTCCATTCTCACCTCCAGCAACAAGTGTGAAGAATTCATAGAGCATCTGTATCACTAAGATTGAGACAAGCCTTCTGCTGTCTCTGCTGCTTCCCTCTCTTGCACTAGCTCACTGGGACAAAGTGTCTGTAAAGTCTGAGCCCTGAATTCACATTTCTCTCCTGTTATTCCCTCTCTATTTCTATTAAACTGCTAATAACCCAATCTCCTAATGCTCATTAATATTGTTCATGGTTCTCTCTCTTCAGGCACAGTCTCTTTTTCTATTAAATCTGTTTAAATCTGTCTCTTAAATCTCTTTTACATATATTTTACTCCCATCATCCTTGCATACCTCTGGGCAATCTCCAATCTCAATCAACTATTGACCCAATTCAAACGTGACGTCTCTTCCCAAATACTCGGATTCTCAGTACGAATCGGATGGGATTTTCTTGGAGACAGGATGTTCCAGTTTTCCACCTTTAAAAGGGACAGGGAGAGAACCAAGTGGGCTGAATGACGCTGCTTTCTGACAGCAGTACCTGATAACCACCCTCCCCGGCTCAGTTTATATTTCCTAATAACGTTTTAAATTTGCTGATCCTCGAGTCTTGAACCTGCTGATAAATGAGACAAGCTGCGAATGGGCATCTTCCACCTTCTTCCTCTTTCCTTCCTTTGTAACTTATAGTATGTATTTAAACTCTTTTTGACTGATGAAATGCATCTGCATTAAATTTTCGGATATTTTGTTTCTCATATAATCTCTATTTTTTTCCATTTTGGACAATTTTTAAACACAAAAGTTTGCAGTGGGGATTGAAGCGGGGATTTACTTTCTCCTGTGAAGTTGTGGTGATGATGAGTGTCCTGGGGAAATGAGTTTGAATCCCCCCCAGTCCCAGACAGAGAGGAACTGAACTGACCCATCCATCTCCAGCTCCAATTCCCAAGTAGAAAATGCTGCCAATCACCAGCAAGTCAGCCTGAGTCTGTGGTCCCGCCCACTATTCAAATCTGTCACAATGCCCGGCTGATTGACGGCAACTCCAGACCAATAGGAAGAGGGTCTTCGGGACGGCGCCGGAGCGACTGGTCCTTCTACCAATCGGAATGAATGAGGGGCGGGGCTGGGCGTGGTTAAATTGATCTGTAAGTGGGTTGAAGACGGACGCGACAGCTGTTTCCCTCGGGCAGTGTGCGCCTGCGCCGTCGGCATCTTTGTGAGGGGCAATATTAAGAGCGGTTCCCATGTTTATTGGGGGCAATTTCTCTCTCCAGTGACAGAATGAGAGCACCTTGTTCATCAAATTGCTTCGTACTCTTGAGTTACAATGTCTGATTGAAGAGGGAGAACAACAATCTATGGTAATTTATATTGTACTTATAACGTTGTAAAATTCCCCAAGTCATTTCCCAGAAATATCACAAAGTAACACTGAGTCGAAACAAATTATTGCGGCTGCTGGAAAAGAGAAAAGGCTGGAAAATCTCAGCAGGTCTGGCAGCATCTGTAAGGAGACAAAAGAGCTGAGCATGGAGTTCAGATGACCCTTTATCAAAACTTCTGTTACAAAATAACATTTGACACTGAGCCACAAGTCATAGGAACATCACCAATGATGGAGAGGTTAACATCAGGAATGTGCAAGAGACGAAAGAGACGATCTTGAAGGGTGTGTGGCTCTAGGAGATTATAGAGACAGGGATGGTCACATGGAGGAAAACAAAGCTAAAAAATTTTGCTGCTTCTTAACAGAGCCTTTGTGGGTGAGTGAACACGGGGGTAAGGGGTGGACAAGATTTGGTGTCAGTAACTCAAAATTACAGGGAAATAGAAGGTGAGAGGCCAGCCAGTGTGTTAGGGTAGTTAACTCTAGAGGTAAGATAGGAACGAGTGAGAGATTCAGCAACAGATGAACTGGGACTGGAGCTGAATCAGACAATCTTATTGAGGTAGAAATAGGCAGTCTCGGTGATGGTGTGGATACGTGGTTGAACTATTTCACCATAATTGTGAACAGTCTGGTCTGAGAGAGTTGGCAGGGAGAGGAATGGAGTCAGTGCCAAAGGAGTGGTGTTTGTAGCAGGAAGCAAAAGAGAAAATGCTGGAAAATCTCAGCAAGTCTGGCAGCATTCATAAGGAAAGAAAAGAGCTGATGTTTCGAGTCCAGACGACTCTTTGTCAAAGTTTGTAGAAGTGACTGAAGTTGTTGGCTTCAGTCTTCTCCAACATTTTCTGTTTCAGTGTAGTAGAGAGTTTTCTGTATGAGACAGAAAAGAAATGGACCAATCGAGCAACATATTTCCAAACAGATCAGGAATAGGTTGCAGACACAGAAAGAATCACCTTTAATTTCTTCTCCAATTCCCACCACTTTCCTCTTACATCCACATTGCTGTTGTTATTTAATCTGCTCTGTCTCCCACTTGATCACAATTCATTTTGCACCTCTCCCTCTTACCCTGTCTGTGAAATGTGTTCAAGTCTGTAATATTTGAAACTTGTTTCGAGTTATTAAATTTCCCAACCGTACACTGTTTCTTCCGCTATAGATTGGGTTTCACCCACTGAGGACACACCACATTTTCTGTACACAGAGCATTGGTACCTCCCAGGCTAACTGGTGAACTGTGATTTTCAATCCAACACAGAACATAGAACACTACAGCACAAACAGGCCCTTCGGTCCACAAGCTGCACTGATCATATCTATACTTACCAGGCCATAGAACTATCTGTAACTCCCAATCCCATTAAATCCCATGTACTCATCCAGAAGTCTCTTAAAAGACCCCAACAAGTTTGCTTCTACCACCACTGACGGCAGCCGATTCCATTCACTCACCACACTCTAAGTGAAAAACTTACCCCTAACATCTCCTCTGTACTTGCTCCCCAGCACCTTAAACCTGTGTAATCTCGTAGCAAAGTAGCCTCCGAGAATCCACCCTATCAATTCTTCTCACCATTTTATAAACCTCTGTCAGGTCGCCTCTCAACCTTTGTCTCTCCAGGGAGAAGAGTCCCAGCTCCCTCAACCTATTTTCATAAGGCATACCTCCCAATCCAGGCAACATCCTTGTAAATCTCCTCTGCATCCTCTCAATAGCTTCCACATCCTTCCTATAGTGAGGTGACCAGAACTGCACACAGTACTCCAAGTGGGGTCTGACAGGGATCTGATAAAGTTGCATCATTACCTCCTGACTCCTAAACTCAATCCTTCGATTAATGAAGGCCAGTACACCATACGCCTTCTTGACCACATTCTCCACCTGCAAGGCCAATTTAGGAGTCCTACGGACCCGGACCCCAACTTAACCTACATTCATTTGCTTTGTATTCTAACCTTGGGGATTCCGTAGGTTGATTAATTGTAGACTTTGGATGCAGAAGACACCAGCTGGAGAAATTGTATTTGTCCCCACACACTTGAATGAGAGCGAGAGATGTCTAGTCAATTCCCCCTTTTCTAAGATATCTGACACTGATTTTCATAATGCAATGGTCAGAATATTTGTTTTAAATGTGGATTTACCGGTTTCATTTTCACATGGGGGATTTGCAATTGCTTTATCCAGGAAAATGGTGACACTGTGGTTAAAATCAGCGGAGTATGAATCCCTGGGCCCAGGAACACAGCTCCAGATGCTAATACATCTGAGAGCTGAAATTGACGTGAAAGTTAGTCTTAGTAATGAAGCTTTTTTTCTGATTATCATGAAAACTCATCTGGTCCTTTACAGAAGGAGTTCAGCTACCCTCATCGAGTCTGGTCTACACGAGAATCAAGATAATATCAATGTTATTTTTAAACTGTGTTGTTAAATGGGCCAGCAAAATACTCAACTCAAGGACTTGAGGACAACTTCCAAGAGCTGGGATTGACTACAAAGCATTAATAATATTTTATAAAATGATTAATATTCATTTTGTTTCATTTTATGTCAGAGTGACATGTTCTGGTGTCTTATTATTTAAACCCCAACCCTTTAACCATTTCAACAGGTGGGGTTCAGGCAGAGAAAGCAGATCCAGACTGACTCAGAAACTAGATGATAATCACATTTTGATTTAATGTTTTAAGTTTCCTTTGGACTTTGGTTTCTGTCTGGGCCGTTCCCCTCCTTCCTTTTTTGGGGGAGGGCTGCCTCTCTTAATTTGTCCCTAAGTTAATTTGAGTTCATTTTACTTGTTAGGTATGTAAAAGAGATACCGCAGCAAATCCCAACACAAATCAGGTGATGTTGGGGACACTCAGCAGGTCAAACAGTTTTTCTGAAGAGGGAACAGAGAGAATGTTTCAGGTTGCTGGCCTTTTTATCTAACCTGGAAGAATTTAGAGATGTAATGGTTTGCAAACAAATATAGAGTCAAGGAAAATAGTAGGGGGATGAGGGAAGAACAAGCTGCTTGTGACAGGATTTAAATCTGGAGTGATTAAATGACAATATGATAATGCACTATGGCAGAAATAATAAATGTGTAGAGTATAGGGCAAATGGTAGGATTCTTAGTAGTCTAGATGAACAGAGGGATCTTGGTGTGTATGTGCATAGATTCCTGAAAGTAGGCAGTCAGGTCGATAAGGCTGTTAGGAAGGCATATGGAGTCTTGGCTTTTATTGGTAGAGGGATTGAATTTCGGAGCCGCAACGTCATGTTGCAACTGTACAAACTCTAGTGCGGCCGCACTTGGAGTATTGTGTGCAGTTCTGGTCCCCACATTATAAGAAATATGTGGAGGCATTGGAGAGGGTACAGAGGAGGTTTACCAGGATGTTGCCTGGTATGGAGGGCAGGTCTTATGATGAGAGGCTGAGGGATTTGAGGTTGTTTTCGTTAGAAAGAAGGCGGCTAAGAGGAGACCTTATTGAAACATATAAGATGATTAGAGTTTAGATAGGGTGGACAGTGATAGCCTTTTTCCTAGGATGGAGAAAGCTAGCACGAGGGGACACAGCTTTCAATTAAGGGGTGATAGTTATAGGACGGATATCAGAGGCAGGTTCTTTACCCAAAGGGTGGTTCGGGAGTGGAATGCCCTGCCTGCAGCGGTTGTAGATGCGCCAAGTTTGGTGGCGTTTAAGAGGTTAGTTGCTAAGTATATGGAAGAGAAGGGAATGGTTTAGTTTGGAGGGTCATTGCTTTTTATATTGGTCGGCGCAACATCGAAGGCCGAAGGGCCTGTTCTGTGCTGTAATGTTCTATGTTCTATGTTCTAATAGGGATGATTATTGTTTCCACTGACACAACCTCCCAGGTATGGGTTCAAACGTCGCGCTAAATAAGAAATTTCTCGCTGAATTAAGCACTAACCTCCCCAGTTTTCATTCACAAATCAGAAGCTATGACACTACCGAGGCGGGTATGGAGAATGATTCCCTTTGAACGGTGACACTGCTGGAGGAATGAATAGTTGTAGTTCACCCAGTAAAGTTTGAAAATATCAACGCCCAACGTGGGGCTCGAACCCACGACCCTGAGATTAAGAGTCTCATGCTCTACCGACTGAGCTAGCCGGGCACATATCATGTAGAGCATTCCAAGTGCGGAAGTGTGTGGAGATAAATATAGTTTCTCCAGCTGGTGTGTCCTGCTTCCAAAGAGTTCCCAAGGTTCCAATAAAGCAAAATGAATGTAGGTTAAGTCGGTTTCAAAAACTCAGTTAGGCTGGGAGTTCAATGGTTTGTGATATTTCTTTTCAATTCCCACTCAGGGAAGGAAGATTCATTGCTCTTGGCAAACTATTAAAAATGCTCTGATTTACTCTGGAAAGCGGATTTACCAGAATGAGCCGAGTGAGGTTTGCTAGTTTACATCAGAGCTGGAAATTTCACATACAGGAACGGAAAAGGCAAAGTGTTGACGATAGAGATGTGAAGTGAGGTAAAATCTGGATGGTGAGGGGTCAGATTTTGCCGTTTACACCGGGAGTGAATTATGAAACTTTTCCCTCAACTCTGCAAGGAAGAGCATTTCAGAGAATCCCTACAGAGGGAGGCCAATCGACCCATCAAGGTTCTACTGACAACAATCCCACCCAAGCTTTATCCCTTAACCCCACGTATTTACCCTACTGGTACCCCTGGCACTCGGGGCAATTTAGCATGGCCAATCCACCTAACCCTTTGCACTGTGGGAGGAAACCCACGCAGACACGGGGAGAATGTGCAATTGAATGAAATTGAACCCTGTGCTGTTGCCCGGTTTCCAACCATCAAAAAGGAAAGTGATAAGAATAGTGGAATTTTTTTTGTGTGTGTGTCAGTGGCTGAACACATCATTAGTGTTAAACCAGGCGGTGCCGATTTGCAAGAGAAATTTGTTTGTGGTTTGGCATGATATCAAAATAACAAAAGAAGCATGGATAAAACAAATTGTTAAAAAAAATGTAAACTACTTGTCTGGTGGTTGGAGCTTGAGCTGCTACTTTGATTGCAGAAGGGGAAATAGAGATTTGTTTCTCGCGTCCAAACAGATAACAGTTATTTTCTGATAGAATTCACAATCTGGCCTTTTGACTTGTCCTCTCAGAAGTGAAAACAGATTCTCCAGAACCAGGGGAGGTTAATGCCACTTTAAATACCGCCGGCTCTTCACTATGTTTCTGACTGGAGAAATTACACAGTTCAGGATTACTGTGAAGGAGCAAACTCGAGGTGTCTGATGGCCTTTTAATTGCTGCTAATATATTTTAGTAACAATATCAGTAACTGACATGTGTGCTACGTTGTTAAGCAATGGTAGTGTGGCCGAGCCGTTTAAGGTGGTGTATCGAGGTTCTGTGGAGGCTTAAATTCGAATCTCGCTGTTGCCAGAAATGAGTTTTGCTCCTTACCGCTAAAGTCTAACAGCTCAGATTGAACACAGGATTGAGTGTGGTGTCGTTTTTGACAGCAATAAGGAGGAGGGACATTACCAATGTAAACAGTTCTTGGTGTATAGGGAGGTGTGTGTGGAAGGAGTGGAGTTGCTCCTGCAGAGAGAACACACGAGAACACAGCAACATAAACACCAGGATTACAAACATTGAGACTGAATTTCTGGCCGAGGGGTTAAATTGATGGACTGTAAATTTCAAACTGAACTTCAAATCCTGTAATTAACACTTTCCATCTTTCCTCATCGTGGCTGTGTCTATTTAAAATGAAGCACAGAGATGATCCACTCATTACAAATCTCTCACATCAGCTTCACTGGGGGGTATAATGGTCAGGATTCGATGCCGTGGCCTCTGTTTGATACCCAGCCCCAGAGCGAATAACTTTTCACTTAATTGTTCATTAAATCAGAACACGCCTCACGGTGAAGAGACAATTTAGGCTAATCTGGATCAAGTTGTCTCAGAGCTGGAAAAGTCAGAGATGTTACAATAACAATAAACTCTGAAGAAGAATCATACGGAAGACATTATCCTGTTAATGTAACAGACACACATGCAAGGCTCTGCCGCTTTCAAGTTGCATCTTTTAACTCCCTGTTCCCCATCCCAGGCATTTCCACACGCATCAAATATCACCCACCTGAGAATCCACCCTGGAAAATCACTTTTCATAAAACCCCTGTCAGTATTTGACAATGCGATTGGTTAAGTTCGCTAAAAATTGAAAGAAGGGCACAGTAAATAATTCAAAGGTGCCATGGAATTTGCATTAGCTGTTGTACATCAGGGCGCAATAGGGCCCAAAATGTGCTGGAGTGCAAAATTAAAATAGACAAATACATATTTAAATATACACGACGTGGAATAAGGCAGGGTTGTGCTGGATTTGTGAAAGGAAGGAAAAAGCGTGGAAGAATGCAACATGTAGACAATTTGCCCAATTTTGACACAATTTTTAAGAACGTTTGGATGAAAGAATAGTCAGCTATTTAAATAAAGAAAATGCAGTAAAATAAGTAAAACAATTAACACATTGATTCGCAGGAAAGTGATTATCAATACAAATACAATGTACACAATCCATAGCCAGATTTCCTGTGAATATTACTGACAGAAATATGAATGTAGTTGTTTTACTCATTGATTCCTGTCTGGGGAAACAAAATAGATCAATTTTGTTCTCAAATTGTCCTGGGTTTCATTATCTTGTGATTAAAGTGATGCAATGCCGTCATCTACTGGCGATTCACAGCTACTCCAGGCGTTGATCTCTGAGTCTCACAGAAGTTTGATGCTGAAGTGTGAACATTACCCGGGATTGAAGTTGCCAGCAAGATTTCGCCTGATGCCGTTTTGTAACAACACACTATACATGAATTCAATTCCTCACTGCCTATTGGGAGGTATTGCCTGGACATGGAAGTTGGGATTTTTTTAAACTCCAATGTGTACATTTGATTCAGTTATCAGATGTCAAACGCATTCAAAATAGGAGCGAGTGAACTTTGCTACCCTCTGTAATTCCTCTGCCAGACTTTGTCAAAGTTTAATCTTACAGCGATACACACACATACAGATACCGAGAGGCATACAAATATACAGAAATACAGACACACACACAGATCCTACTAAAGCTATTTTAATGTTTCCAATGTAATTGCCTTAAATTCGCTCAACAATTCATTGAAGATTGAAAACACAAACATTTGAAAGCACATTGTTCTCACATCTTGACGGCATTTATTCACATTGCGTCTGCTCGATCAGAAAAAAGATAAATAAACTATTCCCATTTTGCAGCTTTTGATTTACAATTCTACTGGTTACTGTGATACAGAAAATAACAGGTGAGTTGGAATCAAAATTTTCAACCTCACTCCTTGCTCCGGTTTACCCTGCCAGTTATAAACCTCAACAGCTTTCATATATTCATCAGGAAAGGATTAAATGCTAATTCTTGTGAAATAGTTGGAGCGTTGCCTATCACACAATAAACACAGGGGCTAAATGATACTTCAATTGTTTGAGGAACTATTAACACCCAGAATGGAGAAGTTTGGTGAATGTGGTTCTGTTTTGAAGGTGCAATGTGTTTCTAATTTATAAATTCATTGTCACACGGACAATGACGCTCACTCACACAAACAGACACGCAAATTCTCACATTCAGGCACACTTTCATACAAATAAACATATTTTCATACTCTCTATCTCACACACATCCATACATACTATAAACACAAACATGTATACACACACATTTATAAACACATACTCACAAATACGTACCCTCTCACACACACACACACACAGCGGATCAGTTCGAGAACAGAAAACCTCACAGATACAGGGACACACTCAGATACAGGAGCACACACAGATAAAGGGGCACACACATACTTACAAGAATACACGTACAGATACAGGATCTCACACACACAGTGATGCAAAACCTGATCTTTGATCACATCGTAGAAAAAGTCCAACTGTTTACTTTGTTGTTATGATATAATGGTTCTCCTAACATGGGGAAGGGACCGTTCAGGGGAGCAGATAGGAAGATATTATTTCCAAGGATCAGGGTTCAGTAACCAGAGGACCAAGATTAAAGAAAGACAGACTTGCATTCATAGAACACATTTCTCAACCAGTGAAATAGTCCAGCAAAGCATTCAGTTCAAGGGGGAAAAAAAAGGATGTCCAACAAATGTTGGTATTGACAGCAAAATGAGGATTAGTAATATTTTACTAAATGAATAATTCTCAGTTTGTTTCATATCAAACAGAGTGACATGTTGCGGTGTCTTACTATTTAAACCCTTTAACCAGGCAATGTTCAGAGAAAACTGATACACACTGACCTTAAAACGCACTGTCACCAGTTGCTGCAAATTTCAACTCAAATCAGAAAAAAATTGGAAATAATCAGCAGGCCAAACAGCTTCTGTGGAGAGGGAACAGAGAGAATGTTTCAGGTTGCTGACCTTTTATCTAACCTGGAAGAATTTAGAGATGTAATGGTTTGCAAATATTTGCAAGGGAAATAGAGCAAGTGACGAGGGAAGAACAAACCGTTTTGCGATAGAATGGAAGACTGGAGTGATGAAATGATAATGAGGTTAATTTTTGTTTCCACTGATGCAGTGTGGGTTCAAATGTCGCGCTAAATGAGAAATTTCTCGCTGAATTAAGCACTAAACTCATCGCCTCTCAGTGAACTGGAGGCAGTTTCCAGCCACAAATCAGTAACTGTGAAATTAACAAAGAACAACACAGCACGGGAAACAGGCCCTTCAGCCCAACAAGCCCGTGCCGCCACCCCGATGTTCCCACCTCTACCCGTGATCCCTGTCTATGTTTATAGATCTAGAGATTAAAAACCAAATTTGAGACAATCATGGGGAGAATGTGCAAATTCCCGCAGACATTGGCCCAAATCCCTGTATCTGCACAGCAAACGGTGATAGTCACTGAGCTGTCGTGTTGCCCGTCAATTGGACCAGTTTAAGCGTACACTAACGATGTGAAGCACCAGGCAACTCTCGAAGCAACATCCAAGAGCAGTCCTTGCACGACGCACTGTGTGTATGCCCCTTGTTGGTCAACAAGGCGGACCGAACAAAACAGAATGGAGAAAGTTCAGTGTGAACGCTGACACTGCTGGAGGAATAGAGAGCTGGAGTTCACCCAAGAAAGAGGCAAAGTTTAAAAAAAGCAACACGCAACAGGGGGCTCAAACCATGACATTAAGAGCCCCAAATACTTACCGACTAACCTAGCCAGGCACTTGGAGAAAAGTGAATTCCAAATCCAAAAATATGTGGAGGTAAGTATAGTTTGTCTATCTGGTGTCTGAGGTTTTTTTCTGATTACAAAGTTTACTATTAGTTAACTTACAGAATCAAGTTTAGAATAATAAGCAAATGAATGTAGGGTAGGTCAGTTTGAAAAATACAGTTCACCGGATAGCCTGGGAGAACCAGTTCAGTATTTCCCCAGTGATGTTTCTTTTCAATTCCTGCTCAGAAAAAGAAGATTCATTGCTCTTGACAAACGATTAAAAATATTCTGATTTACTCTGGAAAGCGGATCTATTAAAAAGAGCCCAGTGAGGTTTGCAAGTTTATGTCAGAGCTGTAAATGTCACATGTGCAAGAACACAGAAAGGAAAGGACATTGATAAGCTGCAAAATGTTGATGATAGAGATGCGAAGTGAGATAAAATCTGAATGGTGAGGGGTCAGATTTTGCCGCTTACATCGGGAGTGAATTATGAAACTTTTCCCTCAACTCTGCAAGGAAAAGCACTTCAGAGAATCCCTACAGAGCAGAAAGAGGCCAATTGGCCCATCAGAGCCTCATTGACAAACCCAAGCTCTATCCTCTAACCCCACGTATTTACTCTGTCGGTACCCCTGACACTTGGGGTAATTTAGCATGGCCAATCCACCTAACCTGGTTGCTTTTGCAAAGAACAAAGAACAAAACAGCACGGGAAACAGGCCCTTCAGCCCAATGAGCCCACACCGCCACTCCGATGTTCCCATCTCTACCCGCAATCCCTGTCCATGTTTATAGATCTATGGATTAAAAACCAAATTTGAGACAATTTAGGGAGAATTTTGTTTTGCCAATTAGCCTAAGAGCACATCTTTGGGATGTGGGAGGAAACCGGAGCACCCGGAGAAAACCCACGCAAGCACGGGGAGAATGCGCAAACTCCCACAGACACAGGCCCAATCCATGTATCTGCACAGCACAGCGATAGTCACTGAGCTGTCGTGTTGCCCATCAAATGGTCCAGGTCAAGCGTACACTAACGACGTGAAGCAATAGGATACTCTCGAAAAAAATCCAAGAGCAGCCCTCTCACGACCCATCGCGTGTATGCCCCTCGTTAGACAACAAAGTGGACCAAAGCACCTGTAGGATAAAAACAAGTACATCAATATCATCATCTATTTACACCCTTCCCAGGGACTCCCAAGGCTCATGATCCCTATTTTAAATCAGTTTTCTATACCCCTCCATTCCCATTCTGTTCATGTGCCCATCTAAGTATCTCTTAAATAACTGCAGAGTACCTGCCTCCACCACTTTACTTGGAGCAACTGTGGGAGAGAACTGGAGCACCCAAAGGAAACCCACGCAGATACAGGCAGAATGTGAAAACTCCACATAGACAGCAACTCAAGGAAGGAATTGAATCCAGTACCACTGTGCTCTTTTCCAGTTTCGCATGGAAGTGATAACAATAGTGAGTGTTTGCAAATCACTGAACACATCACTGGTGTTGAAGCAGAAGGTGTCATTTTGCAAGAGAAACGTGTTTGTGGTGAAAGTGGCCTGGTGAAAATTAAAATAACACAAGGAGCGCAGATAAAATTATAAAAGACACTGTAACCTATTTGTCGGGTGGTTAGACTTTGAGCTGCTACTTTGATTGCAGATCTGGAAATGAAGATTTGTTTCTCGCGTCCAAAATAGACGCCAGTAATTTTCTGGTAAAATTCATAATCTGGCCTTCTGATCTGTCCTTTCTGAAGTGAAGAAGCCTGAGCAAATTCTCCAGATGTGGAGATGCCGACGTTGGTCTGGGATAAAGCACAGTAAGAAGTCTCACAAAACCAGGTTAAAGTCCAACAGGTTTTTCAGGAATAAACAGGGCCAGTGTTCCGAAAACTTCTGCTGCCAAATAAACCTTTTAGACTTCAATAGAAGACAGAGGGTGGTGGTTGATGGGAGATATTCATCTTGGAGTTCGGTGACAAGTGGTGTACCTCAGGGGTCTGTTTTGGGGCCCCTGCTGTTTGTAATTTTTATAAATGATCTGGATGAGGGTATTGAAGATGGATTAGTAAATTTGCGGATGACACCAAAGTCGGAGGAGTGGTAGATAGTGAAGAGGGGTGTTATAGTTTGCAGAGAGACTTGGACAAGTTGCAGAGCTGGGCCGAGAGGTGGCAAATGGAGTTTAATGTGGAAAAGTGTGAGGTAATGCACTATGGCAGAAATAATAAAAGTGTAGAGTATAGGGCTAATGGTAGGATTCTTAGTAGTCTTGATGAACAGAGGGATCTTGGTGTGTATGTGCATAGATCCCTGAAAGTAGGCAGTCAAGTCGAGAAGGGTGTTAAGAAGGCATATGGAGTCTTAGCTTTTATTGGTAGGGGGATTGAATTTCGGAGCCGCAACGTCATGTTGCAACTGTACAAAACTCTAGTGCGGCCGCACTTGGAGTATTGTGTGCAGTTCTGGTCCCCACATTATAAAAAGATGTGGAGGCATTGGAGAGGGTGCAGAGGAGGTTTATCAGGATGTTGCCTGGTATGGAGGGCAGGTCTTATGAGGAGAGGCTGAGGGATTTGAGGTTGTTTTCATTAGAAAGGAGGAGGCTAAGCGGGGACCTGATCGAAACATATAAGATGATTAGAGGTTTAGATAGGGTGGACAGTGATAGCCTTTTTCCTAGGATGGAGAAAGCTAGCACGAGTGGACACAGCTTTAAATTAAGGGGTGATAGTTATAGGACGGATATCAGAGGTAGGTTCTTTACCAAAGGGTGGTTCGGGAGTGGAATGCCCTGCCTGCAGCAGTTGTAGATGCACCAAGTTTGGTGGCGTTTAAGAGGTTAGTTGATAAGTATATGGAAGAGAAGGGAATGGTTTAGTTTGGAGGGTCAATGCTTTTTATATTGGTCGGCGCAACATCGAAGGCCGAAGGGCCTGTTCTGTGCTGTAATGTTCTATGTTCTATGTTCAATTTGGTGTTGTGAGATTTCTTACTGAAATTCTCCAGAACCAGGCGAGGTTAATTCCAGTTTAAATGCCAGTTTAGTTGGACTTTCACTGCAACTCACAATATTTCTGATTTCCCGTTTGTTACACAGGATTATGTGTCTCAATCCAGGAGCAGACTCCAAATATCTGATGGCCTTCCCCATCTTGATTGCTTCTGATATATTCCTGTAAAAATATCAGTAATGGACACATTGAGACTGATATCATGTGTGGTAGTGTGGCCGAACGGTCTAAGGTACTGGATTAAGGCTCCAACCCCTGGGGAGGCGTGGGTTTGAATCCCACTGCTGCCAGTAGGCATTTGTGTTTTATTCCTTGCAGCTAAAATCAAAGGGCTCAGATTGAATGCAGGAAATGTGTGCGTGTCGCAACAACAAGGAGAGACATTACCAATATAATATCAAAGGTAGGAGTCTTGGCAGTGTTGAGGAGCAGAAGGATCTTGGGGTCCGGGTCCGTAGGACTCTTAAATCGGCCTCGCAAGTGGAGGATGTGGTCAAGAAGGCGTATGGTGTACTGGTCTTCATTAATAGAGGGATTGAGTTTAGGAGTCAGGAGGTAATGCTGCAACTTTATAAGACCCTTGTCAGACCCCACTTGGAGTATTGTGCGCAGTTCTGGTCGCCTCACTATAGGAAGGATGTGAAAGCTATTGAGAGAGTTCAGAGGAGATTTACAAGGATGTTGCCTGGTTTGGGGGACATGCCTTATGAAGATAGGTTGAGGGAACTTACGAAGAGTTTCGTCTCTTCGTAACCTGGAGAGACGAAGGTTAGAGAGAGCAACACAGCACGGGAAGCAGGCCCTTCGGCCCAACGAGCCCGCGCCGCCGTCATAACTATATGGTAACAATTCCATTATCCTATTCTAATTTTAGGTTATTCCTAATATGGGAGAATCTCAATGTAGGAACAATTTGTTTCCCAAACAGCCAAAGAGCGAATTTTTGGGATGTGGGAGGAAACCGGAGCGCCCGGAGAAAACCCACGCAACCACGGGGAGAACGCGCAAACTCCCGCAGATACCGGCCCAATTCCAAGTGTCTGCACAGCTACAGCGATAGTCACTGAGCTGTCATGGTGCACTTCAGATGGTCCACATAAAGCACTCATTTACGACATGAAGCACCAGGCAACCCATGAATCAACATCCAAGAGCTGTCCTCGCACCACCTGCCAAATGCATGCTCCTTGTTGGTCAAGTTGGACCGAATTACCTGTGGAAAAAAAAAAGTCATAGTTAAACAGTCCTACTATATCCCTCTATCTGCATACCGCTCATGTGGCTGTCCAAGAGACCCTTAAACAACCCTAGCGTGCCTGCTCCCACCACCTTACTCGGCAGTGCATTCCACACACCCACTACCCTTTGTGTGAAAAACTGCCCTCTAATATTCGTCTTATACATAGCCCCCTTCACCCTAAGGCCATGACCCCTCGTCCTATCCATTTCTGAAGGTGGAAAAAGTTTACCACCATTTACTCTATCTATAACCCTTATAATCTTATACACCTCTATTAGATCCCCTCTAAGCCGACGTCTTTCAAGGGAAAACAACCCCAGTCTATTTAATCGTTCCTCATAAGACAGTCCTTCCATACCAGGTTGACCTGATGAGGTTTATAAAATGTTGAGAGGAATAGATAAGGTGGATTCTTGGAGGCTATTTCCCACGGCTGAAATGGTCACTGCAAGAGGACACAGGTTTAGGGTGCTGGGGGACAAGTACAGAGGAGATGTTAGAGGTAAGTTTTTCACTCAGAGAGTGGTGAGTGAATGGAATCGGCTGCCGTCGGACGTTGTTGAGGCAAACTCACTGGGGTCTTTTAAAAGACTTCTGGATGAATATATGGAAAAGAATAGGATAGGGGGTTATAGATAGGTCTGTGGATTAGTAGATGTGATCGGCGCATCAGTTGCCATCAGTGGTGGTAGAGGCAAACTCGCTAGGGTCTTTTAAGAGACTTCTGGATGAGTACAAGGGATTTAATGGGATTGGGAGTTACAGATAGTTCTATGGCCTGGTAGGTATAGATATGATCGGCACAACTTGTGGGCCGAAGGGCCTATTTGTGCTGTAGTGTTCTGTGTTCTGTGTTCTATGTTCAATGTAAATAAAGGAGTGTGTGTGGCTGGGGTGGTTTTCCTTCAAAAGAGGGAACACACAGGCTGAATGACTGTCAGCCATTATAGAGACTTACAAGATAATGAAGGGGCTAGATAGGGTAGAGGTAGAGAGATTCTTCCCACTTAGAAAGGAGACCAGAACTAGAAGCACAGCCTCAAAATAAGGGGGAGTCAGTTTAGAACAGAGTTGAGGAGGAACTTCTTCACTCAAAGCGGGGGTGAATCTCTGGAATTCTCTGCCATTAAAGTGGTGGAGGCTACCTCACTGAATATATTTATGTCACGGGTAGGTAGATTTCTGATAGACAAGGGAATGAAGGGTTATGGGGAGAAAGTGGGAAAGTGGAACTGATCCACTGCAGATCAGCCATGATCTTATTGAATGGCGGGGCAGGCTCGAGGGGCTGGATGGCCAACTCCTGCTCCTATTTCTTATGTTCTTAATATATACAACAGGATTGCAAACATTAAGACTGAATTCCAATAGAGGGGTTAAATTGATGGACTGCGAATTTCTGGCTGAACTTCAAATCCTATCACCTACACTTCCCATCTTTCCTCATCGTGGCTGTGTCTATTTGAAATGAAGCACAGAGATGATCCACTCATTACAAATCTCTCACATCAGCTTCACTGGGGGGTATAATGATCAGGATTCGATGCCGTGGCCTCTGTTTGATACCCAGCCACAGAGCGAATAACTTTTCACTTAATTGTTCATTAAATCAGAACACGCCTCACGGTGAAGAGACAATTTAGGCTAATCTGGATCAAGTTGTCTCAGAGCTGGAAAAGTCAGAGATGTAACAATAACAATAAACTCTGAAGAAGAATCATACGGAAGACATTATCCTGTTAATGTAACAGACACACATGTAAGATTCTGCCACTCAAGTTGCATTTTTTAATTCCCTGTTCCTCACCTCAGGCACTTCTACACGCATCAAATATCACTCACCTGAGAATCCACCCTGTAAAATCACTTTTCATAAAACCCCGTGTCAGCATTCCCAATGCGATTGGTTGAATTCACTGAGAACTGAAGGAAGTGCGCAGTAAATAATTCAAAGGTGCCACGGAATTTGCATTAGCTGTTGTACAGCAGGGCATGATAGAAGCCAAAATGTGCTGGAGTGCAAAATTAAAATAGAAAAATATATATTTAAGTATACACGACGCGGAATAAACGCAGCTGGATTTGTGAAGGGACGAAAGAGAAAGATAATGGAATATTCAGATAAAAAGAAACACTTGTCCAACTATGACATAATACTTAAGAAATTCCGGATGAAAGAATAGTCAACTATTTAAATCAATAAAAGCTGATGTAGTAAAATAATTGGCTGGTACCGGGCACATTTCAATCATAGAATCCCTACAGTGCAGAAAGAGGCCCTTCGGCCCATCGACTCAGCACTGATCACAATCCCACCCAGGCCCTTCCCCTCCACATCCCTACACATTTACACGTTAATTCCTCTAACCTACGCATCTTAGGTCACTAAGGGGCAATTTTAGCATGGCCAATTAACCTAACCATCTTTGAACTGTGGGAGGAAACTGGAACTCGTGGAGGAAACCCATGCAGACACGAGGTGTATGTGCAAACTCCTCACAGACAGTGACTCAAGCTGGGAACCGAATTGAGGGCGCTGGAGCTGTGAAATAGTAGCATCTTACCATGCCACTGTGCTACTGTGCCACCGTACTGTCTATTTATTCACAGGAAGGTGAATTTCAGTGCAAGTACAATGAACAGAATCCTTGGGCCAGATTTCTTGTGACTATTACTGACAGAAATGTGCATGCAGTTATTTTGCTCATTGCTTCCTATCTGGGGAGATAAAGAATTAATTTTGTTTTCAAATTCTCCTGAGACCTGTTTCATTGTCTTGTGATTAAAGTGGTACATCCGCTGGCAGTTCGCAGTTGTGTTCACCATAGTCCAACGCCGGCATCTCCATATCATTGTTCACAATCAATGCAGGGTCTGATCTCTGTGAGTCTCAGAGAGGTTCAGCATCTCCATGGCTGCGTCTGGGGACTGATTACCCAGAACACACCCACACACACATACACACACACACACCCACCCACACACACACCCACCCACACACACACACCCACACCCACACACACACAGATCCTACTAAAGGTATTTTACTGTTTCCAACATAAATCAGTTGAATTCACACAATGATTCATTGACGAATGAAAACGCAAACATGTTAATGTCAATTCTTTTTACTTCTTTACAGCGTTTATTCACATTGCTCTTGATCCACAATCCTACTGGCTACTTGTGGTGCTGAAAATAACATAAGTTTGAATCAAAATGTCCAACATCTCGTTTTGCCCCCATTTAACCTGCCAGTTATACATCTCAACAAGTTTCACACATATTCCTCAGGGGAGGATTCAGTAAGGTTGTGAAACAGGTGTCCGTTCCTTAACGCACTAAAATCACAGAGGCGAAATGAAACTTCAATTGTTTGAGGAACATTTGCCATCCAGAATGGAGAGGTTGGTGAATGCAGTTCTGTTTCAAAGGTGAAATATATTTCTTTTTTACAAACTCATTGTCACACAGACAATGACACACAAACATATACTCTCACACGCACACTCACATTCAAACACACTCTCTTGCATAAACATACACACTCTCTCACATGGATGTACACACACCATAAACACAAACATACATATACACACACATACTCATTAAAAACATACTCACAAATACACACACATGCAGAGAGAGATAAACAGAATCAGATTCAGGGACATTTACAGATGTAGGGACACACAATGGTGCATTTAGTCTCCGTCGCACAATTGGTAAGCACATTCGGTCATTACTTGAAAGATTGGTGATTCGTAAACCATCCAGTGATAGCTTTCGCTGTGTTTTTCGCGTTCATTATCACATAGTTTTCCTTTGTCATTCCCTCTTGGGATAATATGTATTTCCAGTTCCATTGTTAACGCGTGTTACCTACATTAGTTTATTGAATATTTATCTCAAACATATTATATGTAATCATTTATATGTTTCAGATATCATTTAACTTAATAAGAGGACTCGAACCATTCCAGATGTTGTGTTTCAATTCTATTTTCCTGTCCATTTCCCTTCATTCCCGAATCGATCAGAAATCTGTCTCCACCTGAATTGTTATCAATGAGGTAGCTTGACTTATTACGAATAACAAACATTGGAGTAAAAACAAAATTAATCTTCCAGCTTGATGAACTTGTATCAGAGATGGAAAAATCAGAGATGTAAATTTAAAAATAAGTCTGAAGAAGAATTTACCACAAAAGGAATGATACACATGTCAAATTCTGCTCCTGTCAACTCACAGCGACTTGTTTTCCATCTCTGACATTTCGGCAATTTGTCAAATATCACTCCCTGAAAATCCAGCCTCGTTTCTCGCTCCATTGATGATGATACAATAACTGAGGCCAACAATTTTGGCTCCATAATTCAATGGTTAGAGCAGTTCAGGTGTAATGTTGTAAAGTGAGGAGATATTCATGAATGTAGAAAGAAAAGGACATGTTTGAATAAGGTGACTTGCTTATAAGCGTTGATGTGTGAAGTGCCTTGGTTGTGTTTATACAAGGAACGCAGGAAGTTAGCCTGTAACTGCAGCAAACAATTAGGAAGGCAAATGGCATTTCGGTTTTTATTCTAAGCAGCTCACCTTCCAGGAATAAAATTTGATCGGGTCTTTTAGATCCTGTGATGAGAGACTGTGTAAATTGGATTGGAATTCCTTGGAGTCTACAAGAATGAGAGGAGATCTCGTTGAAAACTACAAAAGGCTGAGAGATTGTTTCTACTGAATCATAAAACCCTACAGTGCAGAAACAGGCCCTTCGGCCCATCAAGTTGGAATCAACCAACATCCCACCCAGGCCCTACCCCCACATGGTTTACCCACTAATCCCTCTAACCTAAGCATCTTAGAACACTAAGGGGCAATTTTAGCATAGCCAATGAACCTAACCCGCACATCTTTGGACTGTGGGAGGAAACCGGAGCACCCGAACAAAACCCACACAGACACGAGGAGAATGTGCAAACTCCACACAGACAGTGAGCTGAGCCGGGAATTGAACCCGGGTCCCTGGAGCTGTGAAACAGCAGTGCTAAACCCACTGTGCCACCCGTGCATCCTCACTGGTTGTGAAATCTAAACCATGAGAGTCCAGGGTCAGGATACGGACCCCTCAGATATGTGACACAGAGAAACCTACAGCCAAGACTCTTTGACTCTAATTCTTAACTTTAATAGCACATTTCAAATAAATATATTATTACATTTAAAATATATGAAATAAATATTTCTTAAATAAATAATATTGATAACCCTCTCAGTTAACAATACAGGCCACCATGATTTTATTCAATGGGTGGAGGTAGATCGCGGGGACTGTCTGAATCCAGCTTTTTCTCTCAGTTATTGGTTTCTGAGGGAAGCCAGAGTGTTTAGCATTTAATTCAGGGAGAAGTTTTTCTGTATTTTAGGTGAGATTTGGATCCAGATCAAGGAAATATTTGTGTTCCTGTAAAGGATAAAACCTACCCTGTTACCGCTCGGATTTGACCTTGTATCACCATCATTCCTATCAGTGTTTTGCAGCTTAACACTGCCCTTCTCTTTCTCTGCATGTTCTTGACCTGTTGTTCATGAGTCATTTCAGACATGAAACTGCAAATCTCGATTCTGAGAGTTTTCAATCAGGAAGCAATTCATGATTGTTGATCGAATTATCCAGAATGTCAAAGAAGCTTAGTGTCCTGACGATTGTGCCTGGGGATATATTGTAAATATTGTACGGGATTTAAATTTAAACAGGAGTTGGGCTGGTGTATTGACGCTTGTATAACATGACATGAACTCTGTTCCTCATTACCCATTGGAAGTTATCAGTTGGAGTTTGAAGTGGGATTATTTCAGACTGCCATGTGTATATTTGGTGCAGTTATCAGATGTTAATCACCTTCACAAAGAGAGTAGGAATCTTTGCTGTCCCTTCCTCCCTCAGATATTATCAATGTCTAATCCTACACAACGGATCCTTCTGAATATTTCCAATATAATTGTCTCACATGATTCCTTAAAGATTGAAAACACAAACATTTGAAGGCACAATTTTTCATACACCTTTACATTTTTTATACAAGTTCCCAATATTAGTCTACAATTCGATAGGTTCCGGAGTAACTGAAAAAGCAGCTGAATTGAAATCAAAATTCGTGACCTTCCCTCTTGCCACCATTTACTCTTACCAGTTATAAACTTCAATAAAATTTCACACTTACTTATCAGGGAAGCTTTTATTATTAACTCAAGGGAGAAAGGTGGACTTTTCCCTCACATACAATGGAAGTAGGAATCTTTGCTGCCCCTTGTAGTTTCTCAGCCAGACATTATCTGCATCTAATCTTACACAATGGATCCTTCTGAAGATAGTTATTACTGCTAATATAATTCAATTCCACACATAATTCTTTAAAGACTGAAAACACAAACATTTTAAGACACAATTTCTAATACATCTTTATAAGAGTGCTGAATAAAGTTCCCAATTTGCAGGTATTAATTTGCAATTCAGAGGCTAAAAGATGCTTCAATTATTCCTGGATCTAGGATGGGCAGGTTGGTTAAAGTGATTCTGTTCCAAAGGTGAAATGCGTTTCTGCTTTACAAATTCAATCTCACACAAGCACTGATACTCACTCAAAATCACATTTAGGTGGCACGGTAGCACAGTGGTTAGCATTGCTGCTCCAGGGTTCAATTCCGGGCTCGGGTCACCGTCTGTGTGGAGTTTGCACATTCTCCTCGTGTCTTCATGGGTTTCCTCCGGTTTCCTCCCACAATCCAAAGATGTGCGGGTTAGGTTGATTGGCCGTGTTAAAATTGCTCCTTAGTGTACTAGGATGCTTAGGTTAGAGGGATTAGCGGGTAAAATATGTAAAAATATGGGGGTAGGGCCTGGGTGGGATTGTGGTTGGGGCAGACTCAATGGGCCAAAGAGAACGCCAGAATTATAGGAGGGGATAGCTTGATCTTGGGATTGGACATAGCTCAGCACAATATTGAGGGCCAAACCCCCTGTACTGTGCTGTAATGTTCTATGTTTCTATATTTAGCCCCAATCCCGGGCCTTGGCGGTGAAAGTATTGACTCTAAACAATTAGATACCCGGTCTCCAGCATCACCAGCTCAATATTATCTCCTCCATCGTTCTTTGCGTCACTTAATCATCCTCCCATGTTCTCTATCACAGACCTTCCCTTTTGTTCTTCTCACTGGCTAATTTATAACTTTACCATCAGAAAATGTTGGAAATACTCCGCGGGTCAGTTAACGATTCGTGACAGACTTGAAAAACAGGCTTCATTCTTTCTCCACCGATGCTGTCAGACCCGCTAAGATTTCCCAGCATTTTCTATTTTTATTGAAAACCTATTATGCTCCAACCTGGGACCTTTCGTGTATAAACTAAGCACGAAACCTTCTTTCTGTAGTGTAGAAACATGGTGTTGCAATGACAGAATGTAGAACAGTACAGCACAAACAGGCCCTTCGGCCCACAAGTTGCGCCAATCATATGCATACCTACCAGGCGTATTAGAGACAGGTACAATTTTTTACATGGGTAACATGGATATAGAGAGATATGGGCCAAATGTGAGCAATTGGGACTAGCTTATGGGTTTAAAAAAAAGGGCAACATGGACAAGTTGGGCTGAAGGGCCTGTTTCCATGTTGTAAATCTCTATGACTTTCAATCCCACTTAATCCCATGTACTCATCCAGGGGTCTCTTAAAAGACCCCAGCAAGTTCGCCTGATGAAAGTTAACTGATTCCGCAAACAAGCCTATTGCTCACTGCAATGTATTTTTCTGCTGGTATCTCTTTTTAAATGTTTAATGTTACATTCTAATGCAAGAAATTCATGTGACAACATGCTCGACAAAAGTACTCCATCAAGCTAATTGACTGTTAATTCGTTAAGGGGAGGTCGTGCCTTACGAATCTAGTGGAAGTTTTTGAAGAGGTGACAAGAACGGTTGATGAACGACAAGCCGTTGATGTTGTCTATATGGATTTCAGTAAGGCGTTTGACAAGGTTCCTCATGGTAGGCTGATAGAAAAGGTGAAGGCGCATGGGATACAGGGCCGGGTATGTAGATGGGTTGAGAACTGGCTTGGGAGGAGGAGACAGCGGGTAGTAGTGGAAGGCTCTTTTTCCAACTGGAGGTCTGTCACTAGTGGTGTGCCACAGGGCTCAGTACTAGGACCTCTTCTTTTTGTGGTTTATATAAATGACTTGGAAGAGGGGGTAGGTGGTGTGATCAGCAAATTTGCTGATGACACTAAGATGCTTGGATTGGCGGGGACTGAGGAGCAGTGCCAGACAATACAACAGGACATAGATAGGCTGGTAGACTGGGCAGATAGATGGCAAATGGAATTTAATCCAGATAAATGCGAGGTGATGCATTTTGGCCGGAATAATGTAGAGGGGAGTTATAGGATAAAAGATAAAACTATCCGGAGTATAGAGATGCAGAGAGACCTGGGGGTGCAAGTTCACAAGTCTCTGAAGGTGTCAGTACAGGTGGAGAAAGTGATAAAGAAAGCGTATGGTATGTTAGCCTTCATAGGGAGGGGTATAGAATACAAGAGTAGGAGTCTGATGTTACAAGTGTATAGAATGTTGGTTAGGCCTCACTTGGAGTACTGCGTCCAGTTCTGGTCGCCGTACTACCAGAAGGATGTGGAGTCCCTGGAGAGAGTGCAGAGGAGATTTACCAGGATGCTGCCTGGTATGGAAAGGCTGTCTTACGAGGAAAGATTGAACACACTGGGGTTGTTTTCCCTTGAAAGACGTCGGCTGAGAGGGGATCAATTAGAGGTATATAAGATTATGAGGGGTATAGATAGAGTAAATGGTGGTAAGCTTTTTCCACCATTACAAAAGGATAGAACGAGGGGTCTCGGCCTTAGGGTGAGGGGGGCTATGTATAAGACGAATATTAGAGGGCATTTTTTCACACAAAGGGTAGTGGGGGTGTGGAATGCACTACCGAGTAAGGTGGTGGGAGCAGGCACACTAGGGTTGTTTAAGGGTCTCTTGGACAGCCACATGAGCGGTCTGCAGATAGAGGGATATAGCAGGACTGTTTAAATATCCTATTTGTTTCCACAGGATGTTCATGGATTTGGGCCTGTGTCTGCGGGAGTTTGCGCGTTCTCCCCGTGGTTGCGTGTGTTTTCTCCGGGTGCTCCGGTTTCCTCCCACATACCAAAAATGTGCTCTTAGGCTGATTGGGTAACAGATTGGTCCCTATATGTCATTAAGATGTTAGGACGGCGGCGCGGGCTCGTTGGGCCGAAGGGCCTGTTTCCCGTGCTGTGTTGTTCTTTGTTCTTTGTTCTTGTTCTTTGACTGTATATTTTGCAGTGATGGTGGCACGCCTCAAATAATGATACCACTCTGAATTCAGTACCTACAATAACTCATCAACGCTGCTAACAGAAACCATGAATTATTTCATTTATTTCTTGCTAAACATGTGTGAGTCTCCAACAGATTTTAGCATTATATGGTCTCATTTTAATCTACATTTTCCACTGGAAAATTCAATGTGCAACAATTTATTGTAAAGTGACTGAGAAAATGATGCATATTTATCATGAAATTAACAATGTAAGGAAATGTAACTTCAAATTAAAATATTCATGTCACTGTTAAAGTCAGGTTAGATTTCTGTAAATTGGGATATTTGTATCAATGCTACAGGAAAGTGGCCTGTCAGTAAATTGGGATGTTTGTACCAATGCGATAGGAAATAGGTCTGTCAGTAAATTGGGATGTTTGTATCAGTGCCATAGGAATGTGTACTGTCAATAAATTTGGATATTTGTATCAACATTACAGGAAAGTGACCTGTCAACAAATTGTGATGTCTGTGCCTCTGCCACAGGAAGAATTATGTCACCGGAATGTAGGCTTAGTTAATTGGAATATTTATGTCACATGCTACAAATGTATCAATAAATTGGGTGTTGGTGTATCTGAGACAGGAGGATGGACAATTTGTATTTTCAGATATTTGTGGCCTGTGAGTAAATTGTAAGTTCTTTTTATTGATACAGAAATATGGCCCAACCCTAAATTGCAACATTTTCGTTACTGCTAATAGTAAGTAGCCTGCCAGTAAAATTAGATGTTCATTCACTGTTCCTTTCAAAACACAATGGCATTTTTTTTTTACAATTGAACAGACGAGAGCTTTTGCCATTATCCAAAAATATTGCAGGAAGAGTTTTGAACAACCTCATTGAACTCATTTTTCTATTCAATTAAGGGGACACACCAACAGATTCTTTAACTGCTCCCTGAATTTCCTCTGAGTCACTGCATAAATGAATGTGTTTGTGCAGCAACTCAGCAACTGAAGCATGTTTGCACTTTCTCGGAGAATGAATTTGGGATCACTGTAGCCATTGATTTTAAAATCCTTTGTAAATCTGTCATAAAAGAACTGTATGACGTACGTCAACCACAATAGGATGAAGCTACCTGAAATGGCAAACAGTAAGACGATGGACTTTCTCCTGTTCTCCATCTCTTTATCGCCCTTATTCTCTTTATTTTTTTGGGCTGTGAGTCTCCTGCGGGCTCTGTTGGCCACAAGAATATGTCTGACGGTCAACACATTGAGTAAAAGTATCAGGAAGAAGGAGAGGCATGGAGTTAAAATACGATCAGACCAATCAAATGCTGTCCACACAACTGAAGTGTAACGGATGTCCTTTAGTCTGCAATACCAGGGGACTTTGTTAAATATGTAAACGGGTTCGTGTATAAAGTACCATGGGATACTTTTAAGGCAACTTAAAACACAAACCATTCCTATAACCACAGTTGCCATTTTCTCGGTGCAATAATTTGTTTTCAGCTTCTCATAACAAATGGCCACAAATCGATCAAAGGTGAAAGCGACAGTTAACCACACAGAACTGTCTCTTGTTGCATGAATTAAGGTGATGCTGAGGCTGCACACGGGAGTGATGGACAAAAAACTGCCGGGGAAATAAATACCAGGAATCCGGTTTATTATCACTGCGGTGACAATAACGAGCAGGTCAGTCACTGCCATGAAGACCAGGTACCGAGTGATACATCTAGTGAGACCACATCTGCCTTGGCTCAGGATCACTATAGCCACCAAGTTAACTGTAGGAATGAGGGGCAGGGGGAGAGGGAAAGAGAGGGGAGAGAGAATTTAAGAAAATGCTCCCAGTAAAAGTCACACATTGATCTAGATTATGGGTATGTCATAGTCATGCTTGAAACAAGGATGCAGAGACCTTTGCAGGGAAAATAAAGCTACTTAAAGCAATTAGGAAAAATTCGTTACATGTGTTTACATATCAATATGTCAACACAGGCGACTGTGTACTGATGAAGAAAAATTAATTAAAAAATTATATTAATATTTAAGATATCTAGATAAATGTAGAGGATCAACAGAATGCCAACTAGAATAAAATTCAAAATAACGTTACAAAAAATGTAATAACTAATGAAAATAGGATTATTTTCCGGAAGGATGTGGAGTCCCTGGAGAGAGTGCAGAGGAGATTTACCAGGATAGAACATAGAACAATACAGCACAGAACAGGCCCTTCGGCCTTCGATGTTGTGCCGACCAAAATAAAAAGCAATGCCCCTCCTAACTAAACCATTCCCTTCTCATCCATATACTTATCAACTAACCTTTTAAACGCCACCAAACTTGGCGCATCTACAACAGCTGCAGGCAGGGCATTCCACTCCCTAATCACTCTTTGAGTAAAGAACCTACCTCTGATATCCGTCCTATAACTCATACCCCTTAATTTAAAGTTGTGTCCCCTCGTGCTAGCTTTCTCCATCCTAGGAAAAAGGCTATCACTGTCCACCCTATCCAAACCTCTAATTATCTTATATGCTTCAATAATATCCCCCCTTAGCCGCCTCCTTTCTAACGAAAACAACCTCAAATCCTTCAACCTCTCTTCATAGACCTGCCCTCCATACCAGGCAACATCCTGGTAAACCTCCTCTGTACCCTCTCCAATGCCTCCACATCTTTCTTATAATGTGGCGACCAGAACTGCACACAATACTCCAAGTGCGGCCGCACTAGAGTTTGGTACAGCTGCAACATGATGCTGCGGCTCCTAAATTCAATCCCCCTACCAATAAAAGCTAAGACTTCATAAGCCTTCTTAACAACTTTATCCACTTGACTGCCTACTTTCAGGGATCTATTGACACATACACCAAGATCCTTCTGTTCCTCAACACTATTAAGAGCCCTACCATTAGCCCTATACTCTACACATTTATTGTTCCTGCCAAAGTGCATTACCTCACACTTTTCCACATTAAACTCCATTTGCCACCTCTCGGCCCAGCTCTGCAACTTGTCCAAGTCACTCTGTAAACTAAACACCCCTCTTCACTATCTACCACACCACCAACTTTAGTATCATCTGCAAATTTACTGATCCATCCCTCAATACCCTCATCCAGATCATTTATAAAAATTACAAACAGCAGATGCTGCCTGGTATGGAAGGGCTGTCTTACGAGGAAAGGTTGAACGCACTGGGGTTGTTTTCCCTTGAAAGACGTCGGCTGAGAGGGGATCTATTAGAGGTATATAAGATTATGAGGGGTATAGATAGAGTAAATGGTGGTAAGCTTTTTCCACCATTAGATTCGGATAGAACGAGGGGTCACGGCCTTAGGGTGAGGGGGGCTATGTATAAGACTAATATTAGAGGGCATTTTTTCACACAAAGGGTAGTGGAGTGTGGAATGCACTACCGAGTAAGGTGGTGGGAGCAGGCACGCTAGGGTTGTTTAAGGGTCTCTTGGACAGCCACATGAGCCGTCTGCAGATAGAGGGATATATGAGGACTGTTTAAATACTTTAATTGTTTCCACAGGCTATTCGGTCCACCTTGTTGACCAACAAGGTGCATGCATTCGGCAGGTCGTGCGAGGGCTGCTCCTGGAGGTTACTTCAGGAGTGGCCTAGTGCTTCACGTCATTAGTGTATGCTTAAACTGGACCATCAGATGGGCAACATGACAGCTCAGAGACTATCGCTGTTGCTGTGCAGACACATGGATTTGGGCCTGTGTCTGCGGGAGTTTGCGCGTTCTCCCCGTGGTTGCGTGGGGTTTCTCCGGGTGCTCCGGTTTCCTCCCACATCCCAAAAATGTGCTCTTAGGCTGATTGGTAACAAATTGTCCCTATATTGGTCTCTATATGTCATTAAGACGTTAGGATGGCGGCGCGGGCTCGTTGGGCCGAAGGGCCTGTTTCCCGTGCTGTGTTGTTCTTTGTTCTTTGTTGCACAGATCTAATCCCAGAAAATTATGTGAAGAGATCAGAACTGTTTCCATTGTGGTGGCAATAGACCAGCAATTCATGACGTGATGCCATCAATTAATGCCCCTTCTCCTTTCTTATGGTCTGTTGGGTCTGAGTTAGACAAGTATTCATGTTCTGCAAAATTATACAAAGAACAAAAACAAAGAACAAAGAACAACACAGCACGGGAAACAGGCCCTTCGGCCCAATGAGCCCGCGCCGCCATCCTAACGTCTTGATGGCATATAGAGACCAATATAGGGACAATTTGTTACCCAATCAGCCTAAGAGCACATTTTTGGGATGTGGGAGGAAACCGGAGCACCCGGAGAAAACCCACGCAACCACGGGAGAACGCGCAAACTCCCGCAGACACAGGCCCAAATCCATGTGTCTGCACAGCAACAGCGATAGTCTCTGAGCTGTCATGTTGCCATCTGATGGTCCAGTTTAAGCATACACTAACGACGTGAAGCACTAGGCCACTCCTGAAGTAACCTCCAGGAGCAGCCCTTCCAAGACCTGCCGAATGCATGCACCTTGTTGGTCAACAAGGTGGACCGAATAGCCTGTGGAAACAATTAAAGTATTTAAACAGTCCTCATATATCCCTCTATCTGCAGACTGCTCATGTGGCTGTCCAGGAGACCCTTAAACAACCCTAGCGTGCCTGCTCCCACCACCTTACTCGGTAGTGCATTCCACACCCCCACTACCCTTTGTGTGAAAAAATGCTCTCTAATATTAGTCTTATACATAGCCCCCTTCACCCTAAGGCCGTGACCCCTCGTTCTATCCGAATCTAATGGTGGAAAAAGCTTACCACCATTTACTCTATCTATACCCCTCATAATCTTATATACCTCTAATAGATCCCCTCTCAGCCGACATCTTTCAAGGGAAAACAACCCCAGTACGTTCAACCTTTCCTCGTAAGACAGCCCTTCCATACCAAGCAGCATCCTGGTAAATCTCCTTTGCACTCTCTACAAGGACTCCACATCCTTCCGGTAGTACGGCGACCAGAACTGGACGCAGTACTCCAAGTGAGGCCTAACCAACGTTCTATACACTTGCAACATCAAACTCCTACTCTTGTATTCTATACCACTTTCTATGAAGGCTAACATACCATACGCTTTCTTTATCACATTCTCCACCTGTACTGACACCTTCAGAGACCTGTGAACTTGCACCCCCAGGTCTCTCTGCGTCTCTATACTCCGGATAGTTTTACCTTTTATGCTATAACTCCCCTCTACAGTATTCCGGCCAAAATGCATCACCTCGCATTTATCCGGATTAAATTCCATTTGCCATCTATCTGCCCAATCTACCAGCCTATCTATGTCCTGTTGTATTGCCTGGCACTGCTCCTCAGTCCCCGCCAATCCAAGCATCTTAGTGTCATCAGCAAATGTGCTGATCACACCACCTACCCCCTTATCACCTTATCACACAACATTTCGGACCATCGCACTTTCAAGTTGAGATTACAGGTGGGCGTTCATAAACTGCATGGTCAATACTTAACTGTGAATTTGCAACCAATAACATTGATGGGTCAAATTAACATATTAATCTCAATGAGAGCTCCTAATCATTCTTCAATTCTTCACTTCCAACTGAGCTTCCCAACTTGTAAATGTCCTGATATTTTCTCATGTGAGATGTTATTCCACAACGTAGAGTTCTCTCAATAATTCTTAATATCAACACACACACATATATATACATATATGTAAATATGTATACACATATATATGAATATATATGTGTGTATATATTCATATGTAATATATATTCATGTTTTTAAGTAGGATTTTAAACAAAAAAAGAAAGAACCAAGTGTACGAGGAATTGAAGTTACAGATAGATTAAAATAAGTGCAAGATTTTGGATATGGGAAATTTTCCAAGAATATCAATGCTGACTAGCTCAGCTACAGTGGGGATACAATGGGGAGTGAGAAGGAAACCGCTACACATCTTTCAGATCTGTGTTTCCGAATGGAAAATCGGGTGAAGAGGCTGAAATATTGAAAAATGAACAATCCTTGAATTAAAAGCAGGAATCCCAGTCTACAAAAATTATTTGATGCCTCTGAGAGAGGTTGAATGGGAAAAAGGGAAAATTCAGGTGTTAAATATCAGAAAGACTTGCTACTTCATTCGGAATGAACATACTTTAAGCTGAAAATCCGAACAGCAGATAACTTTCACCGAGAAGACTAACAACAAGTCAGGAGACTAGGGTGAGTATTCCTGTGTTTGCTGTGAAGGCCTTCATTGCTTAGACTGAGCAAAAAAACTGGAACTTACCTCCAATATCCAAATCCTTTAAAATCAAATAATAATGTGTTAATTAATCATAATGTATTCATTGTGTGCTTAAACAGTTGGCAATAACATGCTTGATTAATTCATCTAAAAAGACATACTTAAGAATCAAAACTCTAGGTTAGTTGCCTACCGAACCCTTTACCGACTTTACCGACTTCTTTACCCAGAGGGTGGTTCGGGAGTGGAATGCCCTGCCTGCAGCAGTTGTAGATGCGCCAAGTTTGGTGGCGTTTAAGAGCTTAGTTGATAAGTATATGGAAGAGAAGGGAATGGTTTAGTTTGGAGGGCATTGCTTTTTATTTTGGTCGGCACAACATCGAAGGCCGAAGGGCCTGTTCTGTGCTGTAATGTTCTATGTTCTATGTTCTATGAACCCAGCAGATAGGTTCAGATATGAACAATACCAATTCCATTTCATTCTGACATGTAGCATTTATTAATCGCTCTGTTTCCATGTAATTCATGATGTGATACTATCAGTTAATGCCCCTTCTCCTTTCTTATGGTCTATTGGGGTCTGAGTTAAACAAGTATTCAAGTTCTGCAAAATTATCACTCACAACATTTCGGACCATCGCACTTTCAAGTTGGGATTGCATTTGAAATGTTCAGCGGTGCTTCCATGGGTCACACTTCATCTGCTGAAATCACAGGATTTGCATTTCACAAGACACTAAACATTGTCAGCGCACATTTCTCATGAAAAGGAAAATTCAATACCACCCACCAGTTGGAATATTCTCTTCCCGAAATTCTTAAGTGCAATTTACCTCAATTGACCTCTCCGCTTCTTCATTAGAACATAGAACACTACAGCACAAACAGGCCCTTCGGCCCACAAGTTGTGTTGATCTTATCTATACTTACCAGGCCATAGAACTATCTGTAACTCCCAATCCCGTTAAATCCCATGTATTCATCAAGAAGTCTCTTAAAAGACCCCAGCGAGTTCACCTCCACCACCACTGACGGCAACCGATTCCATTCACTCACCACCCTCTGAGTGAAAAACTTACCTCTAACATCTCCTCTGTACTTGCCCACCAGCACCTTAAACCTGTGTCCTCTCGTAGCGACCATTTCAGCCCTGGGAAATAGCCTCCGAGAATCCACTCCATCTATTCCTCTCAACATCTTATAAATCTCTATCAGGTCGCCTCTCAACCTTCGTCTCTCCAGGGAGAAGAGACCGAGCTCTCTCAACCTATCTTCATAAGGCATGCCCCCCAATCCAGGCAACATCCTTGTAAATCTCCTCTGCACCCTCTCAACACCCTCTCTACATCCTTCCTATAGTGAGGCGACCAGAACTGCACACGATACTCCAAGCGGGGTCTGACAAGGGTCTTATAAAGTTACAGCATTACCTCCCAACTCCTAAACTCAATTCCTCTACTAATGAAGACCAGTACACCATATGCCCTCTTGACCACATCCACCACTTGTGGGGCAGATTTAAGAAACCTATAGACCCAGACCCCAAGATCCTTCTGCTCCTCAACACTGCCAAGACTCCTACCCTTGACATTATACTGCTTCATCCCATTGTTCCTGCCAAAATGGACCACCACACATTTATCTGCATTGAAGTCCATCTGCCACTTCTCCGCCCAGTCTTGCATCCTATCTATGTCTTGCTGCAACTTCAGACATCCCTCCAGACTATCCACAACACCACCAACCTTCGTATCGTCGGCGAACTTACTAACCCATCCCTCCACTTCCTCATCCAGGTCATTTATAAAAATGACAAACAGCAGGGGTCCCAGAACAGATCCCTGGGGCATTCCACTGGTGACCGACCTCCATGCAGAAGAAAACCCATCCACAACCATTCTCTGCCTTCATAACTTCACATATAGATCGAGTTGAATGATGGAGGCGCCAAATGTCTGAATAATTATCTTATTTGCTATGTTCCCATTAAAAAAAAGCTCTAACAACCTTTGCATCAGAACTTTCAATTGACTTCAATCATGAGTGTACATGGTGTGTAGAAAAGACCCAGATAAAGCTGATCCTTCTTCTGGGGAAGTGTTTGTAGGCTGAGCTCAAACTTGAAGGTGAAAAGAGTCAACTTTTGTTCTTACTTACATCAGCAAAATAATGAGTAATCTACACTAACACATTCTTTGTTAGTCGCATATGTTTCTTCCTGTCCATCCACGGATTATAAACTAGCGCCAGAACAATACTATAGAGCGTTGTGATATTGTAAATAATTCATTACAAATAAATTCAAATTGACGGTTCTGATTTGCTGTACTCGGAGCTGATTTCAGTCTTGGAAGAAACTTTGTCGCGTGGAAGATTCAGTCAGAAATTGATCACCTTACTGTAATACTTTACCTGGAATAGCAACGACTGCAAGAGCGGTGTAGTAAATGGCATACACCAGGCCTCTGGGAGGGGCGTGCATTCTCAATGATAAGCAGCACCAAGTGATCCCGATCTCACACACGCTCCGTTTGAAATTGAAATGATCCGCTTTTATACCTGATGTGCAATCTCAAGAGTTTAAATTAGGCAATACCAGCTGTTTCATAAATTACACTCACTGAACAAACATGTTTAGAGACATCAACATTTAGATTAGTTCCAGTCGCCGAATGAACGTGTTTTGTTACTTTTGAATACATAAATATCACGTTTCTCTTATTTGAAGACTGAGTTATCACTTTAAAGAATAGAATATATTTTATGAGTTAAATCCAGCCCGAAGATGATTGGCTCTTAACTGTGGAATTGAATATACAGATTGTATCAAACTATTGGAAATGAAGGAAACGATAATATCTCGCTAAGGGCTGGAGCTGCCTCGTAGAATAGGATTGAGTGAAAGAAAAATACATTCAGACTTTACTGAACATGCAAATTGATCCTCCATAATATGTCGCCAACGTTGGAACAGCTGGCTCAAAAACTCGTTCAGCGTCAGCCCAATATTCATACAGCCAAAATCTTAATATCAGTCTTAACTCCAGTTTCTTGGGTAGTCCCTGACCAACCATTACCACGAATATGTTCCACGCGACAAAGTTTCTTCTAAGACTGAAATCAGCTCCGACTACAGCAAATCAGAACCGTCAATTTGAATTTATTTGCAATGAATTATTTGCAATATCACAACGCTCTATAGCGTTGTTCTGGCGCTAGTTTATAATCCGTGGTTCATAATGTTAGTGTCGATTTTGCTGATGTAGGTAAGAACAAAAGTTGACTCTTTTCAACTTGACATGTTGGTGGATCTGGATGCAGATTTTGGCCAGAGATTGTGTTAGTAAGGATACAGTTCATGATTGTTAATGTGCAACATTACATTAAAGTTTGTTTTAGAAAATTGTCACATGAAATAAAAAACTTTGACTGAGTTTCCAAGCTGCCCAAAGGATTGGGGACTTCAATCGGAGTCTCTTCCCACGTCAAAGGATGTGCTTTATTTCATTGACGAGCGATTGTACTTTTGCATAACTTTATTTTTCGGTGCTTTATTGTTGGAAGACTTGGGCAGAACAAACGCTAAGAATCAAAGCTGGAAAAAAAAACGCTGCTCAACATGTCACATTCTCATGGCAATTGAAATCGCTACGGGACAGATATTGGAAATGGAATTACTATCGATAGGTGCTTAATAGAGGGTGCGGACACAATGGGCAGCAAAACTTATTCCCGTGTTATAAATTATAAATCAGTGATTTAGGCTATATATTCACATATGTGAGCCACAGAAATACCAAGTTGAGACCGTCCCCAAAAAGTGAAAATCTGACAGCATATGAAATTTCAGTGACAAAATTCCCCACCGTCAACTGATGGGGCTTGCCATTCAACTGAAGCAACCACATCAGAGCAGTGGTAACAGGAGCAGTCAGATGTTAGAAACTCTGCACCCAGTAACTCATGAGCTGGCAATTGAAACCCTGGCCACAGTCAGACACAGGGGGGTAGAAACTGAGAGAATATTCTCCACTTGTCTGAATGAGTATAGCTTCAACAATAGCGAAAAAGCTTCATTTCATCAAAGGATCCTGTCTGATTGCTACCATATCCACAAATATTCAATCCTTCACCACTGACAAACAGTGACAGCAGAATGTGTTATTCACAAATTCCTCATCAACACCCTCCAAACTCACGACCATTATCATCCAGAAAAGCAAGTTGGGCGGATATATGGGACCATTGTCCCGTGAAAGTTCCTGTCCAGGTAGCACAGTGGGTTAGCACTGCTGTTTCACAGCTCCAGGGTCCTGGGTTCAATTCCCGGCTCGGTTCACTGTCTTCGTGTGGAGTTTGCACATTCTCCCCGTGTCTGCGTGGGTTTCCTCCGCGTGCCCCCAGTTTCATCCCACAGTCCAAAGATGTGCGGGTTAGGTTGATTGGCCGTGCTAAAATTGCCCTTTGGTGTCCTGGGATGTGTAGGTTAGAGGGATTAGCGGGTAAGGACATAAGCATAGAGCCTGGGTAGGATTGTGGTCAGTGCAGACATGATGGGCCAAAAAGCCTGTTTCTGCACTGCAGTGTTCTATGTTCTGAAACTCACAAGTCTGACTTGGAAATAACAACAGAAAAATATTCACTGTCACTGGGTAAAAATTCTGGAACTCAAATCCCTCACGCACCCTAAAAATAAAGTTAGTTACCCACAAATCGAGGGGAACAGCGGTTCAAAAACACAGCGAAGCACCACGTTGTAAAGAGCAATTAGGATGAAAATTAATACTGTCATAGCCAGCATTAATTAATTTTAAAATACAGTTTTGCAGGTCACAGAGTAAAAGCCACCATCGCGGTTCCGTGCAGAAATTACGATACTGCCTAAATAAAGATGACTATCTTGAACAAATTACAACAGAAAGAGAAACAGAAGGAAAGGGATCGAACAAATAACTACTGGGCTGCTGAAAAGTAACTCGGCAGCTAAAAGTACCACACCTGCAGGACGGCAGTATGATACCTTCTCTTCTCTCTTTGACCCTGATTTCACCTCCTAATCTCAATAGTTAAGGCAACGTTTGACAGTGAAAACCATCACATCTGCACCAACACCATAATAACAAGACAATGCAATATATCAAATTCCAATAATAATCATCGATTAGGGAGTAATCTTGATTAAGTTTTTCTAAAATTCATTGGTGTGTGTGAGAGAGAGAGAGAGTGTCTGTGTGTGTGTGTGTGTGTGTGTATGTTATACACACGCGTCTGAGTATGTGTGTGAGTGCGTGTGTGTGTGTGTGTGTTGTGTTGTGTGTGTGTGTTATACGCACGCGTCTGTGTGTGTGTGTGTGTGATTGTATGTGTGTGTGTGTGTGTGTGTGTATGTTATACACACGCGTCTGAGTATGTGTGTGAGTGCGTGTGTGTGTGTGTGTATATGTGTCTGTGTCTGTGTGTTATACGCACGCGTCTGTGTGTCTGTGTGTGTGATTGTATGTGTGTGTGAGTGTGTCTGTGTGTGTTATACACATGCGTCTGTGAGTGTGTGTGTGTGTGTGAGTGTGTCTGTGTATGTGTGTGTCTGTGTGTCTGTTTGTGTGTTATATACACGCATCTGTGTGTGTGTGTGTGTGAGTGTGTGTCTGTGTGTTATACGCACGTGTCTGTGTGTGTGTGTGAGTGTGTCTGTGTATGTGTGTGTCTGTGTGTCTGTTTGTGTGTTATACACACGCATCTGTGTGTGTGTGTGTGTGAGTGTGTGTCTGTGTGTGTTATACGCACGCGTCTGTGGTGTGTGTGTCTGTGTATGTGTGTGTCTGTGTGTCTGTTTGTGTGTTATACACATGCGTCTGTGTGTGTGTGTGTGTGTCTGTGTGTCTGTGTGTCTGTTTGTGTGTTATACTCACGCGTCTGTGTGTGTGTGTGTGTGTCTGTGTGTTGTACACATGCATCTGTGTGTGTGTGTGTGTGTCTGTGTGTGTGTGTGTGAGTGTGAGTGTGTGTCTGTGTATTATACACACACGTCTGTGTGTGTATGTATGTGAGTGTGTTTGCAAATTCAGTTGAATGAAATGTATTGGTCGTTCTTTACTTTAAAAAAGTAAAGTAACTTTGCTTCTGGGTTACATTAAGTTGAAATAAATCCTGGGTCATGTTGAAGACCTGAAAACCACCGATTTAATCTGTTCTGATGATTGGTGTACGAAAAAAGTTGATTCGCTGGTTAAAAGGAAAAAGGAGGCTTATGTCAGGATGAGGCTTGAAGGCTCTGTTAGTGCAATGGATAGCTATAGATTAGCCAGGAGGGAGCTAAAGTGTGAGTTGAGGAGAGCTAAGAGGGGACACAAGAAGACTTTGGCTGATAGGATTAAGGAGAATCCTAAAGCTTTCTTTAGATATGTTAAGAATAGGAGATTGGTTAGGACAAGATTAGGGCCAGTCACAGACAGCAGTGGGAAGTTGTGCGTGGAGCCTGAAGAGATTGGAGAGGCACTGAAAAAATATTTCTCTTCGGTATTCACGCAGGGTGATGTAAATGTAGTTATGGAGAACACTGAGGTACAGGGTTGCAAACTGGAAAGTATTGAAGTAGATCGGGAGGATGTCCTAGATATTCTCAAGGGTTTGAAGTTGGATAAGTCCCCTGGGCTGAACGGGATTTACCCTAGGATTCTCTGGGAGGCAAGAGAGGCGATTGCAGAGCCTCTGGCTCTGATCTTCAGGTCGTTGTTGGTTATGGGTGTGGTTCCGGAGGACTGGAGGATAGCGAATGTGGTCCCATTGTTCAAGAAGGGGAAGAGAGACCTTCCAGGGAATTATAGGCCAGTGAGTCTTACTTCTGTTGTGGGCAAAGTATTGGAGAGAATTATTAGGGATAGGATTTATAGTTATTTAGAGAGAAATGAATTGATTGGGGATAGTCAGCATGGTTTTGTGAAGGGTAGGTCGTGCCTTACTAACCTCATTGAGTTTTTTGAAAAAGTGACTAAAGAGGTGGATGGGGGTAAGGCGGTTGATGTGGTATATATGGACTTTAGTAAGGCGTTTGATAAGGTGGCCCATGGAAGACTTCTGCAGAAAATGCAGATGTATGGGATAGAGGGTGATTTAGCTAATTGGGTTAGGAATTGGCTAGCAGATAGAAGACAGAGGGTGGTGGTTGATGGGAGATATTCATCGTGGAGTTCGGTGACAAGTGGTGTACCTCAGGGGTCTGTTTTGGGGCCCCTGCTGTTTGTAATTTTTATAAATGATCTGGATGAGGGTATTGAAGGATGGATTAGTAAATTTGCAGATGACACTAAAGTCGGTGGAGTGGTAGATAGTGAAGAGGGGTGTTATAGTTTGCAGAGGGACTTGGACAAGTTGCAGAGCTGGGCCGAGAGGTGGCAAATGGAGTTTAATGTGGAAAAGTGTGAGGTAATGCACTTTGGCAGGAATAATAAATGTGTAGAGTATAGGGCTAATGGTAGGACTCTTAATAGTGTTAATGAACAGAGGGATCTTGGTGTATTTGTGCATAGATCCCTGAAAGTAGGCAGTCAAGTCGATAAGGTTGTTAAGAAGGCATATGGAGTCTTAGCTTTTATTGGTAGGGGGATTGAATTTCGGAGCCGCAACGTCATGTTGCAACTGTACAAAACTCTAGTGCGGCCGCACTTGGAGTATTGTGTGCAGTTCTGGTCCCCACATTATAAGAAAGATGTGGAGGCATTGGAGAGGGTACAGAGGAGGTTTACCAGGATGTTGCCTGGTATGGAGGGCAGGTCTTATGAAGAGAGGCTGAGGGATTTGAGGTTGTTTTCGTTAGAAAGGAGGCGGCTAAGAGGGGACCTTATCGAAACATATAAGATGATTAGAGGTTTAGATAGGGTGGACAGTGATAGCCTTTTTCCTAGGATGGAGAAAGCTAGCACGAGGGGACACAGCTTTAAATTAAGGGGTGATAGTTATAGGACGGATATCAGAGGTAGGTTCTTTACCCAAAGGGTGGTTCGGGAGTGGAATGCCCTGCCTGCAGCAGTTGTAGATGCGCCAAGTTTGGTGGCGTTTAAGAGGTTAGTTGATAAGTATATGGAAGAGAAGGGAATGGTTTAGTTTGGAGGGTCATTGCTTTTTATATTGGTCGGCGCAACATCGAAGGCCGAAGGGCCTGTTCTGTGCTGTAACGTTCTATGTTCTATGATTCACCTGAATGGTAATACCATCACAGTCCTGATTCACGGATCGTTGTGTTGAGTTCATGTGAGTAATTTTCTCAAGTGACTAATTCCAAAGTTGGCACAAGTTAAGTGAGATTGTTATTATATTCAACAAAATATTCGTACATTAAGAATTCTGGCTGCCTTGTAAATATATTGTCTTTTCAGCAGAACCGTGTGACCACTAGAATCTTTCGTTCCCATTTCAGCATCCTGGAGGTACCGTTGCCTCTGCACAACTTTGGAACTGTGCGCATCTCCAGTGCCTCCCTGTACTTGGACAGGAAACTTGTTGCTCTTTCTGTTCTTCCCTTCTCTGCATCCAGGATCTGAAATATTCATTCAAAGACAATAAACAAAATTACATCCACTTCTTCTCAAGTCCATACATAGAGTTATCAATTCAGATTCAGTCTTGCCCACATTAGAACAACAAAGAACAAAGAACAAAGTGCAACACAGCACGGGAAACAGGCCCTTCGGCCCAACAAGCCCGCGCCGCCATCCTAACGTCTTAATGACATATCCATGACTTTAGGCTATGCCCATTGTGGAAGATTCTCATATAGGGACCAATATAGGGACAATTTGTTACCCAATCAGCCTAAGAGCACATTTTTGGGATGTGGGAGGAAACCGGAGCACCCGGACGAAACCCACGCAACCACGGGGAAAACGCGTAAACTCCCGCAGACACAGACCCAAATCTGTGTCTGCACAGCAACAGCGATAGTCTCTGAGCTGTCATGTTGCCCATCAGATGGTCCAGTTTAAGCATACACTAATGACTTGAAGCACTAGGCCACTCCTGAAGCAACATCCAAGAGCAGCCCTCGCACGACCTGCCAAATGCATGCACCTTGTTGGTCAACAAGGTGGACCGAATTGCCTGTGGAAACAAATAAGATATTTAGACAGTCCTGCTATATCCCTCTATCTGCAGACCGCTCATGTGGCTGTCCAAGAGACCCTTAAACAACCCTAGTGTGCCTGCTCCCACCACCTTACTCGGCAGTGCATTCCACATCCCCACTACCCTCAGTGTGAAAAACTGGCCTCTAATATTCGTCTTATACATAGCCCCCTCACCCTAAGGCCACGACCCCTCGTTCTATCCATTTCTAATGGTGGAAAAAGTTTACCACCATTTACTCTATCTATACCCCTTATAATCATATATACCTCTAATAGATCCCCTCTCAGCCGACGTCTTTCAAGGGAAAACAACCCCAGTGTGTTCAATCTTTCCTCGTAAGACAGCCTTTCCATACCAGGCGGCATCCTGGTAAATCTCCTCTGCACTCTCTCCAAGGCCTCCACATCCTTCTGGTAGTAAGGCGACCAGAACTGGACGCAGTACTCCAAGTGAGGCCTAACCAACGTTCTATACACTTGCAACATCAGACTCCTACTCTTGTATTCTATACCCCTTCCTATGAAGGCTAACATACCATACGCTTTCTTTATCACATTCTCCACCTGTACTGACACCTTCAGAGACTTGTGAACCTGCACCCCCAGGTCTCTCTGCATCTCTATACTCCGGATAGTTTTACCTTTTATCCTATAACTCCCCTCTACATTATTCCGGCCAAAATGCATCACCTCGCATTTATCCGGATTAAATTCCATTTGCCATCTATCTGCCCAATCTACCAGCCTATCTATGTCCTGTTGTATTGCCTGGCACTGCTCCTCAGTACCCGCCAATCCAAGCATCTTAGTGTCATCAGCAAATTTGCTGATCACACCACCTACCCCCTCTTCCAAGTCATTTATATAAACACAAATAGAAGAGGTCCTAGTACTGAGCCCTGTGGCACACCACTAGTGACAGACCTCCAGTTGGAAAATGAGCCTTCCACTACTACCCGCTGTCTCCTCCTCCCAAGCCAGTTCTCAACCCATCTACATACCTGGCCCTGTATCCCATGCGCCTTCACCTTTTTATCAGCCTACCATGGGGAACCTTGTCAAACGCCTTACTGAAATCCATGTAGACGACATCAACGGCTTGTCCTTCATCAACCGTTTTTGTCACCTCTTCAAAAAATTCCACTAGATTCATAAGGCACAACCTCCCCTTAACGAAGCCATGCTGCGTATCCCTGATCAGATCAGATTAGGGAGACCAGAATGCTGCTATTTTATGGAACATCTCTCTTCAGTCAATATAGGAAGCTATGTTTTGCATCACCTGTTATTATAAATTTTCTTCCAATTTACAACTATCAAAAAATATGTTAACCTTCATATATAGATTTATAGGTAATGGTATTTACAAGTCGAAAGAGTAAATATTTTAAATTGATGCATTTATTTGCAAAGACAGAAGAAATCTCTGCCAAATGTTGGACGTTATCAATCAGTGCCAGCGGTTTGAATGTTAAATCATATAATACTACAATGGAAGAATAGAAAGTGGAAGAAAACATGAATTGCGGGCCAATTAACAGACCTTAGTTGTCTGGAAGATTCTGAAATGTATTGGAAAGGAAGGCTTTCCAAAGCATGAAGAACAGCAACATTGTTTTGTACCAAAGGAAATTGTGTGCATGGAAAATTTACCAGAATTCATTTGTTTAAAGGCAAGACAGATAAAGGGACAATAGATGCAGCGGAAAAGTCTTTCAAAAAGCCATTGTTAAAAAGTCGACACGGCACAGGTTGATGCATTTAAAAATGACTCATTTTGTTGTCAGTATAGTGTGTCAGTGTGGATAGGTGTTTGGTAAACGGAGAAAAGGCAAAAGAGAAGGTAGAACTGGACAATCTCAATTTGGCATCGTGCAAACTATTGAGATTGCACTGGGCCCTCCGCTATTTACAATTTATATTGTTAACTTGGACAAATACATCAAAAATAAGAATACAACATTTAGTGTTGTTACAATGCCAGGTCGGGATATCAGGTATAAGGAGAAGGTAAAGAGATTGAGAATAGATTGGGCTGGTAAACGGATCAAAATGTGGGAAAGTGTGAGATTATGGAATAGAATAAATAGGTGGTAGACGGCTGGCGCTACACAATAGGCCGAATGGCCTCTTCCTGCGCTGTAGAACTCTATGAATCTATGATTCATGTGGTACATGCAACACCTTCCAATCCCACAGCAATTACTATTCAGAAAGGCAAGTTGAGCAGATACAAAGGACCTTCAATTCATCTCCAAACAACTGACAATTATGATGTAGAGAATTATCAGGAAGATGTTTACTGTCACTGGGTAATTCACCCTCTCCCCCACCTCACACCCAACACCCTTCACCAACCTCCTGCCCCCCCACCACACTCCAACAAACACACATACGCACTAACAAACAACTTACTAACAGCATAGTGTTCTTACAAAACTGGGAGTGCAAAGGTTAAAGGTGACAACTTAACACCAATATAATTAGCAATCGCAATGAACGCCAGCGACATCCATATTGCAATTGTTAACTACAGCTTGACGAAGACTTTGACACGTCTTAACATTTGTTTTTCTATATCTAAGGATTAAAAACGTGATCCATATTTACATTGATATCATTCTTGAAAATAAGCTTTGAGATTATTTACATTGTTAAGTTTCTGACATAAATTAGAAATATTGTTGCTTTTGGATTGGTCAGATGTAATAATTTCTCAGAGCCAATAAAAATGTTTGCTTGTGAATGATACACTAAACAGAATCAGGGATTTAATTATGTAAAGGTTAAATCGATATTGAAAAGTAGGGCCCATATATAATGAAGTCTGATATGCATCAATTATTATTAATGATCATTTAATATTATTTGCAGCAGGTGTCCCTACTCTGCCTCGGGTTCAACCTTAGACAAGCAGCAGTTATTTTTCAAAAATATCTCTTATTTCCATTGACCCCTCCTACTAACATAAAGCTTCTCTACATGAGGATATGAAGTGCCTCAGTGCCTCTTAATCTTTGCCATGTTTGTTAAAATGCCATTCCAGTGATATGTGTGAAAAATTGATGCTAGCACACCAGTGCAGCCCCAAGGATATGTCGCACTGTCAAATGCAGTTTGACCCCACTTAACCTTGTGAATATTGATTGCACTGCTTCCGAGGCAACTTTATCTTTCCTGTCTTTGTGGATAAGTAATCTCTTCATCATTCTAAGTGCAAAACACATGCAGCAGAAGTTCCTTCCTCTTGTGCTCCAATGTTCTTTGTAATAGAGGCCAAATACCTGGAGGGAACCACTCAAATAGAATGTATGATTGTGTGTGTTGTTTACCTGAATGTGATTTTGCTTTAGGTTAGTTTAGCTCAGATTATTGAGCAGGTGGCTTATGATACTCAGAAGGCCATGTTCAATTCCTGTATTGGCTGATATTGCTCATATCAGCTCTGCTTGCCCCATGCCTGTGGTGTGAACAAAGAACAAAGAACAAAGAGCAACACAGCACGGGAAACAGGCCCTTCGGCCCAATGAGCCCACGCTGCCGTCCTAACGTCCTAATGACATATCCTTGTCTTTAGGCTATGCCTATTGTTGAAGATTGTGGCTTTTGTTATGATAATTCACCACCAGTGACACCCAATTTCTTGTCATCTGAGACTTTATCAACTTTACCTTTACTTATGATTGTCTGTTATAATCAGTGTACGTGAGAGAGAGGAAGTGTGTCTGAGAAAGAGACAGAGAGCGTGGGTGTAGGCGACACTGTTTTTTGAAAAGTATTGCTTTTCTCTGTGACTGACAGGATGTGATTAGTTGTGAAAGACTGTTCTTGTCTCTGTGTGTTTGTGTGGGTGTAATTGTGACTGTGTACCACAGCTTTTGTGTCAGTCAAATGTACCTAAGAGTGGGAGAGAGATTTGCTGTACCTGTGACCTTGAGGTTAGAAAGTATGAGCACAATGGGCGGTGCGATAGCACAGTGGTTAGCACTGCTGCTCCACTGCTGCAGGATCTGGGGTTCGATTCCCGGCTCAGGTCAATGTCTGCGTGGGTTTCCTCCGGTTTCCTCCCACAGTCCAAAGATGTGTGGGTTAGGTTGATTGGCCACGCTAAGAAATTGTCACTTAGTGTCCAGAGATGCCTAGGTTAGAGGGGTTAGTGAGTATAATATATGGGGGTAGGGCCTGATTGGGATGGTGTTCAGTGTAGACTTCATGAGCTGAAGGGCCTCTTTCCGCCCTGTAGGATTTTATGATTCTACAGTTTAATGTTAGAGCAGAATCACTTTCATCAAATTGCATATTCTGGATGCTAACAATTTAATACATAATTGATGTATCATTCAGACTGTGTACTTATTCTGCTTTACGGAACTCTATTATATATTTTATCAAAGTCATCAAACATTCCTGGATAATTTTGCTCATCTTTTGCTGAGTTTTATAACTGGCAGCTAAATAATGGGTGAGAATCGAGGTGGAGCTTTTGGATTCTAATTTAGCTGCTCTCTCATTTGCCCTCTTCCTCTGCATCACCATGACCTACGGGATTATAGCTGTAAATGGGAATAGTTTATTTCATTATTCTTTTTTTGATCGAGAACTGAAACAATCTGAATAATGATTGTAAGAAATAAACATAAAATGTTTGAGTTTTCATTGTTCAAAGAGTCATTGTGTGAAATTCAGCCATTTTCCTGTAAATAATTATTCAATCTTCAGAGGGATCTATTGTGTGAGATTAAACATTGACAATTAAAATCAGTGCATTAAATATCGAAGCCCTGGAACATACATTCGAGAATTCAATTGCCACATACTTCTCACACCAGGACCTGGAGCAATACCAAATATCGCTGACTCATCATCAATGATTGGAGAATAGCTGTGAAGTTGAAATCACGTAGATCGCTCAGCCATTAAGAAGACAAGCACATTGTAATAGCAAGTTAAATTTAATTTTAAAACGTGCCCTGTATAAATTACTTTTACACAAAAATTCTGTTTCCCACTAATAACAAACATCGCCTAATAATAAGACATACAGATAAAAGCAAATTACTGGGGATGCTGGAATCTGAAACCAAAAGAGAAAATGCTTGCAAATCTCAGCAGGACTGTCAGCATCTCTGAGGAGAGAAAATAACTGACATTTTGACTCCTGATACCCTTTGACAAAGGATACTCTGGATTCGAAATATCAGCTCTTTCCTCTCCTTGCGAATTCTGCCAGACCTGCTGAGATTTTCCAAGCGTTTTCTCTTTTGGTATGAGAAATATGGATTAGCACTAATAGCCATCACTCAGTAATGTTAAATGGACATCAGCACCAAAGGTTTTGACAGGAGTTAAATTTGGAGACAAAGATACCTTATATGATCAAATGTCAGAGGCTTTTTTTAAAAAATTAGGGAAACATTTTATCCCCACAACTTTTATGACACAAATGGGTCAGTTAGTGATAAAACAGACTGTAGCAGATACACTGGTAACAGGAAGGAGAATCTTACAAGATCAAGCAGGCTACAAGAGTATGGTAGAGGACCAGGACCCAGATGAGGACAGAAACCCCTTTAAGCAGGAGGAAGGATATGGAGAATAGTAATGGGGAAATGAACCATGGAAATGCCCTAGTTGTGATAAATTGATGTTTTAGATGTGACACGAAATTTCATTATGCTTTCAATTGTCTGAAAGGATTTAATAGAGTGTTTGAAGCTACAGAAGAGTCAGAAGAGGAAACAGACAGTGATCAGAAAGAAGGCACTATCCTATTAACAAGAAGATTTACTCCTGCAATGAGTTTTGGTCATTTAATTGTGCGGTATTAGACAATGGCTGCACATCTGCTGTGTGTGGAATTGACTGGTTAAAATGTTACACAGATTCTTTAAACGCTAAATATTGGAGCAAGGCTAAAGAATTTGAAAGATCCCCAATTTGCAAGTTTGGGGATGATAATACTCTGAAGTCGTTGAAAAGAATGGTGATCCCTTGCGATATTACCCGAGTGAATCATTTCATTCCAGCAGATATTGTGTCCAATGAGATATCTTGGCTTGTAAATAGACAGTCGACAAGAAAAGCACACATGAAACTGAGCATGGAAAATGATAAGGCAGCAATTCTTGGAAAAAATGGTGGATTTATGCAATTTATACAGTCCAGACACTATAGTCTTCTGCGAATGATAAATAACCTGAGGTTAAGGCAGTGTTATTAGCAGCATGACATGGAAATTCAGCTGATGACAAACTCATTGTATTGAAACTGCATAATCTATTTGCTCATCCATCTCCTCGGAGGCTGAAATATTCATCAAAGGATGCCGGGATAACAGACAAAGACTATATTAAGCTGATAGAACAGGTCAGTAATCGTTGTGAGGTTTGTAGGAAGTACAGAACAACATTGTGGCCATGGAATGTAAGATTTGGGATAAAACAAACAATATATTTATTTTGCACTTTGTAGATTTAGCGACTCGATTTAGTCAATCAATCATTGTATGTAAAAAAGAACAAAGAATAAAACAGCATGGGAAACAGGCCCTTCAGCCCAATGAGCCCGGGCCGCCTCCTTGATGCTCCCACTTCTATCCATGATCCCTGTCATCCCTGTCTATGTTTATAGATCTATGCATTAGAACCAAATTTGAGACAATTTAGGGAGAATTTGTTCTGCTAATCAGCCTAAAAGCACACCTTTGGGATGTGGGAGGAAACCAGAGCACCCGGAGAAAACCCACGCAAGCACGGGGAGAATGCGCAAACTCCCACAGACACAGGCCCAAATCCATGTATCTGCACAGCACAGCGATAGTCACTGAGCTGTTGTGTTGCCCATCAAATGGTCCAGGTCAAGTGTACACTAGTGAAGCATGAGGCTACTTTCAAAAAATCCAAGAGCAGCCCTCTCACGACCCATTGCATTATGCCCCTTGTTAGACAAGGCGGACCGAAGTACCTGTAGGATAAAACAAATACATCATCGACAAAGAAACAAGAATAATTCTGAATCAGATCATGGAAAAAATGGCCAGGACCAGGAATGGGCCACTGGCAAAATTCTTTATGGACAATGTTGGGGGAGGGGGACGGAATTAGTGAATGATGAGTTTAGGCATATGTGAGATAACTTGAGTATCATAGATATGAATATGGCTGCGGAAAGCCCATTTAGTAATGGGATGTGTGAGAGAAAATCATGCTGCAATAGATGACATGCTCCAGAAAATTTTGGCAGGCAGATTAAATAGGAGTTAAATTCAGCCTTAGAATGGGCGGTACATGCAAAGAATCCATTGCAGATAGTTGGGGGCTATCAATTAGTATTTGGTTGAAATCCTAAAATTTAGTCCATTTTGAATGACCAGCTTCCAGCTTGGGTAGGGATTACAATTCACTCTGCCTTTACTGAATATTTAAATGCATTGCACATAAGTGGAAGAGCATTTTTGGAAGAAAAAGTCTCTGAAAGAATTCACAGAGCTTTAAAATATAATGTAGACCATCAAATACCTGTTTTCAGCAAAGATACATTGTATATATATAACGGAAGCAATTTTAATGAATGGAAAGGCCCAGGGAAAGTTATACACATAGTTGGCAAAACAATTGTTTTGCAACAGCATAATCATGCTATTAGGGTACATTGATCAAGGAAAATAGGAACAGATTACAAACTTTCGAACTTAGAAAGAACACGTGAATATAATGAGCAACCAGGGTCATCTGATTCCTCATCTTGCATAGGATACAAGAATGAGTAGACAACTGGGAGATGGGCTTCAACCGGGATAAATGTGTGGTAGTCCAATTTGTTTGGTCCAATGGGATGAAGGAGTATAATATCAAGGATAGAGGATCAGAAGGACCCTGGGGTCCATAGGACTCTTAAATCGGCCTCAGAGGTGGAGGATATGGTCAAGAAGGTGTATGGTGTACTGGCCTTCATTAATTGAACAAAGAACAAAGAAGAACAAAGAACAAATTGCATTTGTTGGATTGCGTTTTTGGAGTTGAGAGATAATCCTACAGCTTTATAAGACCCTAGTCAGATCACACATCTTTGGACTGTGGGAGGAAACTGGAGCACCTGAAGGAAACCCACGCAGACACGAGAAGAATGTGCAAACTCCACACAGACAGTGACCCGAGCCAGGAATTGAACCCAGGTCCCTGGAGCTGTGAAGCAGCAGTGCTCACCTCTGTGCTACCATGCTGCCCTTAATCTGACAGAGATATTCATAACTATTTTAATTCACATCAGTTCATAAAGTGTTAATCAATTTTCATATTTTTCACCAAAATGTTTGGAATAAAGTCCTTTAGCAAAGGACATGCAATAAATATACATTTTGCAAGTAAAGTTTAAGGCATCTTATTTGTTCAGTGATTGTGATTAAGAAAAGTCAGAATGCAGTTTAATTGTTTCACTATGGACATTCCTCATTTCATAAATAATAAACGTTTTCCATGAGTTTAGTGATGTTTAACTGAAGGATTTTGCCAGTACAAGCACTGAGTATTGAACTTCAGAGTCATTCCAATCATGTGCTGGATTATTCCCCTGAAGATTCATATTATATGGGTATTTAATCATAGCCAAAGGATTTACTATCCACCCCTCGCTTCAGTTGGTGTCACCAATGAGTCATATTTCACTGTATTCATTATCCTTGCTCATGTGACCAGTTACAAATCTGTGTGAAAGTCTCAATCCATATGAGCAATTGCACTGGAGGAAAATCTCTCTGTGCATTGGCAGACACTCTCCCACTCTCACCTGGAAGCCATTCCTTCTTCATGTGCTCCACAGCCCCCTCTCCAACACCAGCTGACCCAGTCGCTTTGATTCTTCAAACCATAGAGACCTTATTAATATATAAAATAGCTTAAAGATTAGTGACTCACATTCAAGTCTACATGAACTTTTCCAACATCTACAGAAGTCTGCAGCACCGTCATAGCAGAATGACCTGGACAGTAATCTCCAATCAAATCCCATTGGTGCAATTAAGTCTCCCCTTTGAAATGGCAGGAAATTAGAGATTTGATCTGTTGGTGAATTTGCTTTCTTTTTACATCAGTGCAGTAAGGCCAATGTGTCTATTCAGTTCTTGTTATGATCGATTGCATGATTTCAGTGTAAGTCCTTTCCATCCATCCAGATTTCTAAGGCATGGGATTTATGCTTCAACCCCTGCGTTGCTGCACAATACATATATTTATACAGTGACTAAGACACAATTCAGAGAGGATCTGAAGAATGTGGTGAGATTTCCATTTACTGGAACTGTGAAATTCATTAAGCAGTGAGCAGATATTCCATGATCACAAGCTGTTTATCTGGTGTTCTGCTGAAAATTGAATAGATAAAGTTAGTATGCTTTGCTACTGTAAAACCTGCCTCAAACATAACAGATGAAGTCATTCTATTCTGAGTCTCAATTCATTAAAATTGCGGTAGCTGTTGTCCAAAATTCAGAGAGATTGCTTCTCATGTTCTCAGCCCAAAATATGAGTTAATTTCATCTCTCTTCTTTACATCTCTCTTTCTTAAGTTAAGGAAACTTATTGATGATTCATATCCTATGCTGAGGTAGTTGTGGGCTTTCCAAATGTGTTACACCTTACTTAAATTCAATGGCAGCAGTGGATGTACTGATGGTTATCTTTGATTTCATATTGAGGCAAATTTCTATTCGTTTCATTGATCAATTTTTATTTATTGCTCACATTTAAGTGTGTAATATCTATGCCTTCCTGACTTTACACAGTTACTGATTGTTCTATCTTTAATAGATTTGAGGCTATTACTTGTCAGAGGCTGAAAATGAAATATCGCATCAAGAAAATGGCAGTTGTGGTTCTGTGAACAGTGTGTGTGCTGTTCAGTGTAAAGAAGATATTCTGGTTTTTCATGGTGTGAAAATAGATATAGGTTTCCAATAATCTCTTTTTTTGTGATGTAGATTTTTATGTCATATCTTCGCATATATGGGGAGCAGTTGAAAGTCTACATTTTAATCCCATTTGCTCCTTTCTTGAAATTCCTACTGCTAAATGCTTTAGCCAATAAACATATTCTAAGGTTGAGCAAAGTCCGGATCAGACTTTGGATCCACAAGAGTGGGAAGAATCCAAATGACTTGGAGTTATTTGAAGGAAATCCATCATCTTACTGTTTGCTCTTTTGATCAATTTTATCCCCTTATGGCCAATGTTTCTATTCAGTTCTTGTTATGATCGATTGTATGATTTCAGTGTAAGTTCTTTCCATCCACCCAGATTTCTAAGGCAACTGGGATTTATGCTTCAACCCCTGAGTTGCTGCACAAACACAGTGACTCAGACACAATTGAGAGAGGATCTGAAGAATGTGGTGAGATTTCCATTTACTGGAACTGTGAAATTCATTAAGCAGTGAGCAGGTATTCCATGATCACAAGCGGTTTATCTGGTGTTCTGCTGAAAATGGAATAGGTAAAGTTAGTGTGCTTTCCATTTCTTCTGTCAGGCATTGACAGAGGTTACTCTTGCAAAAAGTAAAATAAAGTCCAAGTTAATTGTCTCAGTTTCATATTCTAATATTATGAACAGTGTAAGTACAAATATGTTTAGGTACATCTTTCTTTTATCTCTTTGGAGACAATGGAATTATACCATTAGGATGCATATGTATGATATTCATTGGAAATGCCAAAGGGGAAAAGATGTGAACATGCACATGGAGAAAGACAGATAACAATAGCGAGATTGATAGATAGATAGATTTTTTTCAGGCAGAGTGCATATGGGAGCGCTGAAGAACGGGCCTCAAGATCGGATCTGAAATATTCCCATATGCAGCACTTTAAATCAAAGTGGTAAAATCAGGCCCATAATTGAAGGGAGTGGATTTAATGGAGTGGATTTCTGAAATGTGTATGGAAGTATTCTTCAGTGGGGGAAGGAGGGGGTGTAGGGCCTGGATGAGATTGTGCTTGTTGCAGATTCGATGAGCCAAATGACCTGTTTCTGCACTGTAGTTTCAATAATGATTCTATTCTACAACAGCAAACTGGCCATAAGCTTGCAAAGCCTAAATCTTGTTCTTCCTGAGCAAATCCTGTTTATTGGACAAGGTGTTGCATTTCTGTAAGTGACGACATAGTACACCTAACAGAGGTTAATATATTTTGCAACCCAGGTTTCCATAGAAACATCCAAAAGAAGCCATTCAGTGATTGCGCTGATTTGCTGAATTAAAATCTTTTGGTGGTCCACACACCTCTCTCCTCATCCTATTCCCTAACTGCACACATTTACCATGGCAATCCACCAAACTGACACAGGCTTGGATATGGTGCTTTCATGGTGAAGAATTTGGGCATAACTTAATACGTTTGTAAAATATCTGCCATTTTTGGCTGTCTCATTAAATGTGCATGGACGAAAATCAATCTGAACCTTGGGACAAAAAATTAAACTTTAGAACAACTCTGTGCTAAGCAAGTTGTTAAAAGTCAGAGAAACATACAGGGCTTCGGGTTATCATGAAAAAATGCTCAAACATTTCTATCTTCACTGTGTGTTTGGCGCATTATGATATATCCTGTCAGTGGTGCCCTCTCAAAGGCAATGTTCTTAACGTGCTTACAGTAGCTTGGGTACGTTGAAAGGACAGAAGACAGTCAAGTAGACAAGAACATTCTATCCGGTGAGATAGTTGGAACCTGTCAATAAATAGATCGCCCAAATCTTCTGCTTCAAGCCCATTTTCACACACAACATAAAGCCACCAAATGCTGATTATTGCACATCAATGTCAGTACTTAATGCTTGAGTGATAGATCAACTCCTCCCATAGGCTGGTTTGCATCAGCATTCTCACCCTTGGTTGGAAACACAGTAGACACCAACCCAAGAAATAATAGCTTATAATATGACTATGAACTTTTATTTGGGAGAGAATCTACCTCTCATGAATTAATCTCCTCATCTATCAGAAAGTGGTTTTACTGCTGCGTAGATATTTAAAATAGATATTTGTGAAATTGACTCGTAAACAGTTTGAAGTGATTCATACACGCACACATATGCACACGAGATACGCACACATTGATAGATGCACGCACACACACAGATGCAAACGAGCCAACACAATGATGTTAAGAGATGCACGGACACACATCAACATGCATATTCATGTGCAAAAACATATAAAAATTAGACACCCACATACAGACGCATACTCACAGAATCAAACACAAAAACAAATGCACACACACAAACAGATGCACATGCACACATAAACACATACACAGGCATGTGCATGGTCACAAAGAGGTACATACAGCAGCAGACATGCATAGTGATACATGCAAGCACACACACATTCAAATGATTGCTCTACAGTCAGTGCATTCTTATTGTGAAGACAGGGTTTAAATATCAAAGGAGAAAAATTAATTGTCTGTGCACGATAGTAGCTGAGACTCTAGTGAGTTCATTTTATACTGTAAAGATTTGTTCTACTGTTAATTATACCAGAATAAAACTAAGGTGCTTGTGCACTTAGGCTGATGCATTAGATAATTTTATGCTTTAATCCTAAAACCGCAAATTACATTTTTATATTGGACAACAGCGTCCTTCAATGATAGATATCTTTCCCAGCATTCCAGGCGAATCAGAATGTTCTCTATTCGCATTCGGCGCACGCGCACTGGGATAGGAGCACATGCGCTGTTCCGAGTGGCGCATGCGCAGTGTGGCCGCCTTTCCTTCCGGAAGTGGTGCTTCGGTTCCAAAACTGGAGCTAAAGGGCCGATTGATGAAGGGTGAAAGAGGCGGCGGAGCGGGTGGGGAGGCTTCGGGAACACCCAGTGGTGGTCGCAAATCCTGAACAAGAGCCATATGCCGCCGTGTTGGTACTGATCGGAACCGCGGCAGCCGTCGGTGACCCGGGGACCGGTAGCCATCTTTGTCGGAGCGACGGACAGCAGGGAGCATGCGCAGTCATCCTGGTCCAGGCAGCAGGGGGAATGAATGAAGTGAATGTCCTGGATTCACACTGATAGCTTTTGGAAAGTCCTTTTACAGACCATTTACACACCCATACAAACTCAAATCAAGAGACGTGTGTGTCTCTTTTTATCGATTTCTGACTGACAATTACAGGATAGTAGAAGGTCAGATTTTAAAGGCAGAAATTTCAGACAAATCGTGGAAACATCAGATCAAAAACCTGGCAGAGTCGTGTAAGTGTGTCGGTAGCAACAGATTCAAACATTTGTGTGACTGGAAATGGGAAAGAGCAATGTATTGGAGGGAAAACAAAAAGAGAAAATGCTGGAAAAATCAGCAGGCCTGGCAGCATCAGTGGAAAAAGAATAGAGCCAACATTTTGAGTCAGGATTACCCCCAGTCAGCGCGGACTGACTCAAAATGTTGGCTCTATTCTCTGTCCACAGGTGCTGTTCATAATCTGCTAAGTTTTTCCAACATTGTCTGTTTTTGTTTCAGATTCCAGCATCCACAGTACTTTGCCTTTATGTTAATATCATAGATCAAAACGAAAAGAAAGTTGAGAATTTAAAATTGAATTCCTGTTGAACTTATATAGGTCATTGAGGACAGGATGATGGGTGAGTGAATGGGACATAGCGAAGAGGACAGAGACTTTTACACCAAGGTTGGTCAGGAGTGTTTGAATCGTTGTGTCTAGATATAATAAAGGTATGGCTAACAGTTTCAAGGCCAAGTTTAGTGATACATCTCTTTTTAGAGCTGGCACAGCTATTTGTTTAGAAGCTCAGGTGATGACAAAATATCTCACCATTATGAGCAGTCTGATTGAGCCTCAGACAGTTGTCAGGGAACGGGATAGTGTCTGTGGTTAGGGAGTGGAGTTTGTAGCGCAGACTGAAGAGTATGGCTTCTCGCATCCCAAAATCTAAACGGAGGAAGTTTCTGTCCATCCAGTACTGCATGTCAGACCAATTAGGACAATGTGTATCTTGGAGGGGAATTGGATGTGATGGTATTTCACATACACCCTGGTCACGCTAGGTAGTGCAGTTTGAACATTTGGGAGATTCTGTCAGAGATCTGGTAAGGTTATAAATCTGATAATTAATCTCTCACTTCCATGCCAGGCACTCCTGAAGGACATTAGTGAACCAGGTTTGTCTTAAAAGAATCCAGTAGTTTTCATGGTTACTTTTTCCTTGTGCCAGTCCCACAAATTACCAGATTCATGCAGCTCAGTTTCACTATCTGCTTTTGTGTTCTCACAGGTTCTCTCTCATTCCTTCCTTTCTGTTTTAAATCAATTTTACAGGGTATCAGAAAGGGAGGATTTGCAGTTGGGAAATTGAAGCCGAACATTACATCAGAATCTGACAGTCACCCAATTAATTGAATATCAGATTTGGAACATGGAAGGAAAAAGCACCGTTCACAGTGAGGAGAAACCATACATATGTGGACAAGGCTTCAACCAATCATCAGACGTGTCAGAACATAAATGTAGTTACAACAGTAAGAAGGTATGGAGATGTGGGGACTGTGGGAAAATGTTCACATCTCCAGCTGAGCTGAAAATTCATCAACGTAATCACACCGGGGAGAGACCATTCAGCTGTTCCACTTGCGGGAAGGGATTTATTCGGTCATCCCACCTGGTGACACACCAGCGAGGTCACACTGGGGAAAGACCATTCACCTGCTCTGATTGTGGGAAAGGATTCATTAGTTCGTCTGCCCTGATGAGGCACCAAGATGTTCACACTGGGGAAAGACCATTCAAGTGCTTTCACTGTGGCACTGCTTTCAAACGTTCATCCGATCTCGCTGTACACCAGCGAGTTCACACCGGAGAAAGACCATTCACCTGCTCCAAGTGTGGGAAGGGATTCACTCGATCATCCACGCTGCTGAAACACCAGCGGGTTCACAGCGACCAGAGACCTTTTAAATGTCATGAATGTGGGAATTGTTTTAAGAGTTCCCAAGACCTGGTATCCCATCAACGTGTTCACACAAATGAGCGACCTTTTAAATGCCCGGACTGTGACAAGTCCTACAAATGTTCCAGGGAACTTATGTCCCATCAACGGGTTCACACTGATGAGCAACCTTTCAAATGCCCAGACTGTGGGAAGTGCTTCAGATGTTCCAGGGAACTGATGTCTCATCAACGTGTTCACACTGATGAGAGACCATTCCGTTGCTCTCTCTGCGGGACGGGGTTCAGGCATTCATTTCATCTCACTATACACCAGCGAATTCACACTGGGGAGAGACCCTTTAAATGCCAAGACTGTGGCAAGTGCTATAAAAGTTACCAGGAACTGACATCCCATCACCGTGTTCATACTGACGAGAGACCATTCCGGTGCTCTGACTGTGGGACTGGGTTCAAGCGATCATCTGAACTCACTGCGCACCAGCGAATTCACACTGGCGAAAGACCATTCGCCTGTTCTCTGTGTGGGAAGGGATTCAATCGCTTATCCAACTTGAAGACTCACCAAAGAGTTCACACCGATGAGAAACCTTTCAACTGTCTCGAATGTGGCAAGTGCTATAAGAAGTCGCAGGACTTGATGTCCCATCAACGTGTTCACATTAACTAGTGACTGTTCAGTCCTCTCTCTGTGTGTCTGGCTCCACGTGATCATCTCAGTTCTCTGCACCAGCGATTATAAACTATTTTCATTGGGATCTGATGTTAGTAGATTTCAGCCCAGTTATAGGGTTTCATATTGAGGATTAAAGTGAAATAAACGAGTTTGTTTTAAGCATGGTGTTCTGAGCCTATTTGATAAACAAATTACATACAAATTAGGAGCAGAATTAGGTACTTGGCCCATCAAGCCTGTTATGCCATTCAATAAGATCGTGGCTAATCTCATTGTAGTCCCAATTCCACTTCTCCATCTAATCTCAATAATCTTTCAAAATTTTGTTTATCAAGAATTTATTCACCTCTGACTTAAAATATTTAAAGACTCTGCTTACATAGTCTTTTGAGGAAGAGAGTTCCAAAGACTCACCATTTTCTAAGAGAAGAAAATGTCTTTTAACATAAAAAATAGCCCTTCGAGCCTGCCCTGCCATTCAATAAGATCATGGCTGATATGAAGTGGATCAGTTCCACTTTCCCGCCTGCTCCCCATAATCCTTAATTCCCTTGTCTATCAGAAACCTATCCACCCGTGACTTAAATATATTTAGCGAGGTAGCCTCCACCACTTCTATGGGCAGGAATTTCAGAGATTCACCACCCTTTGAGTGAAGAAGTTCCTCCTCAACTCTGTTCTAAACTGCCCGCCCCCCCACCCCTTATTTTGAGGCTGTGCCCTCTAGTTCTGATAAGACATGTCTGTCTTTAAAGAGCAAAACGTTATTTTAAGCCGTGAACCCGGAATGCATTTATTTCGATCAAGTTGCGTTTTATTTTCCTAAATTCTATTCGATACAAAGCAAACTTGCCCAACCATTCCTCATAGAACAATCCATCCATTTCAGGAATTAATTTGGTAACCCTTCTCTGAACTGCTTAGTCACATTCATGTCCTCCCTTAAATGAGGAAATAAAACATGGTTTCCCAATGTGGTCTCACTCACACCACGTATAACTGAAGCAAAACCTCTCCTGTTTGTATTCTCCTCACAATAATTGGTCACTGTATTAGCTTTGTTAATTATTTAGAGTTTCTGCATGTTAGATTTATGTGATTCATGCACTAGAACACCCAGATCCCTCTGCACTTCAAAAGTCTACAATGTCTCCAATTAGGTGAGAACTTATCTTTTATTTCTCCTTCTAAAACAATCAGGCTGCCATGAACCACACACGGGAAATTAGCTTAGAGCAGTTTACCAGGCAGAATTGATCAGGATGCAGCTTTCATAGTATTTCCTTGAATTAGGATGTCGAAAAAACTGATATAAAACTAATGGCAAGTTGGAAACTGGTTTGTGTGTTTAATGGGCCAGAAGGGGATTGTAAAATACGTACAAGTGTAAATTCAATGCAAATTTCAGCTTAGATTTTCATTTTCCAATATGGTATTGAATAGGCCCAGTGGATATTTTACAGCACACAGTAACTCAGCCCCGATTTTACAACATAAATAAAGGGGATCGTGCATAATCACAATAATTGAAGCACGGATCCATTTGAAACCTGCACAATGCCCGGCTGATTGGTAGCTCTGGGCCAATAGGAAGAAAGAGGGAGGGGCTGGAGGACCGACTTGCTCCTCCAACCAATCGAATTAAAGGAGGGGCGGGGCTGGGAGTGCACCATGAGCAGTGTGATGAATGGCGTTGGGGAGATAGTTACATGGTATGCGATCGTTAAGTGAGATGGCGGCACAGAGGGAGTGGTGGATCTGGTAGTGGCTTCGCAAGCATGTTGGGTTAACCCCAGTAACTTCATTGCAGTGTTAATGCAAGCCTTACTTGTGACTAATAAATAAACTAACTTTATCTGCCACTTCTTTGCCCACTCGCCTAGCCTGTCCAAGTTCTTTTGCAGCCCCCGTGCTTCCTCAGTACTACCTGTCCCTCTATATATCTTTGATCATTTGCAAAGTTGGCAACAGTATCTTCATTTCCTTCTTCCAAATCGTTAATGTATATTGTGAAACTTTGTGGTCCCAGCACTGACCCTGAGGCACACTACTAGTCACCAATTGCTATCATAAACAAGACCCTTTATCCTCACTCTCTGCCTTTTGTCAGTCAGCCAATCTTCTATCCTTGCCAGGATCTTACCCTGAACAGCATGGGATCATATTTAACAGTCTCCTATGTGGCACCTTGTCAAATGCCTTCTGAAAATCTAAATAAATCACGTCCACTGGTTCTCCTTTATCTATCTTGTTAGTTCCTCAAAGAACTCTTAACAGATTTGTCATACATGACCTCCTTTGACAAGGCTGTGTCGACTCAGTTCTACTTTGTCACACACTTCCAATCATCTTTAATAATGGATTTTCAAATTTTGCCAATGACCAAAGTCAGGCTAACTTCCCATCTGCTGCCTCCCTCCCTTCTTAAACAGTGGTGTTACGTTAGCTATTTTCCAGTCCTCTGGGACCCTCCCTATCTCCAGTGATTCCTGAAAGATCACTACAAACACCTCCAAGATTTCCTCAGCTTTCTCTTTTAGAACCCTAGGGTGTAGTAATCAAAATATTAAACTGCAGCACAGTTACGAGGATTATTATCATCAATAGGAATAAACTCTGATTGACAGCCTGTTCTATGTGTGATTAACCTAAGAAATCCTAAAGCTTTCTTTTGATATGTTAAGAATAGAAGATTGGTTAGGGCAAGATTAGGGCCAGTCATAGACAGCAGTGGGAAGTTGTGCGTGGAGCCTGAGGAGATTGGAGAGGTACTGAATAAATATTTCTCTTCGGTATTCACGCAGGGTGATGTAAATGTAGTTATGGAGAACACTGAGGTACAGGGTAGCAAACTGGAAAGTATCGAAGTAGATAGGGAGGATGTGCTAGATATTCTCGAGGGTTTGAAGTTGGATAAGTCCCCTGGGCCGGACGGGATTTACCCTAGGATTCTCTGGGAGGCAAGAGAGGAGATTGCAGAGCCTCTGGCTCTGATCTTCAGGTCCTCGTTGGTTACGGGTGTGGTTCCGGAGGACTGGAGGATAGCGAATGTGGTCCCATTGTTCAAGAAGGGGAAGAGAGACCTTCCAGGGAATTATAGGCCAGTGAGTCTTACTTCTGTTGTGGGCAAAGTATTGGAGAGAATTATTAGGGATAGGATTTATAGTTATTTAGAGAGAAATGAATTGATTGGGGATAGTCAGCATGGTTTTGTGAAGGGTAGGTCGTGCCTTACTAACCTCATTGAGTTTTTTGAAAAAGTGACCAAAGAGGTGGATGGGGGTAAGGCGGTTGATGTGGTATATATGGACTTTAGTAAGGCGTTTGATAAGGTGGCCCATGGAAGACTTCTGCAGAAAATGCAGATGTATGGGATAGAGGGTGATTTAGCTAATTGGGTTAGGAATTGGCTAGCAGATAGAAGACAGAGGGTGGTGGTTGATGGGAGATATTCATCGTGGAGTTCGGTGACAAGTGGTGTACCTCAGGGGTCTGTTTTGGGGCCCCTGCTGTTTGTAATTTTTATAAATGATCTGGATGAGGGTATTGAAGGATGGATTAGTAAATTTGCAGATGACACTAAAGTCGGTGGAGTGGTAGATAGTGAAGAGGGGTGTTATAGTTTGCAGAGAGACTTGGACAAGTTGCAGAGCTGGGCCGAGAGGTGGCAAATGGAGTTTAATGTGGAAAAGTGTGAGGTAATGCACTTTGGCAGGAATAATAAATGTGTAGAGTATAGGGCTAATGGTAGGATTCTTAATAGTGTTGATGAACAGAGGGATCTTGGTGTATATGTGCATAGATCCCTGAAAGTAGGCAGTCAAGTCGATAAGGTTGTTAAGAAGGCATATGGAGTCTTAGCTTTTATTGGTAGGGGGATTGAATTTCGGAGCCGCAACGTCATGTTGCAACTGTACAAAACTCTAGTGCGGCCGCACTTGGAGTATTGTGTGCAGTTCTGGTCCCCACATTATAAGAAAGATGTGGAGGCATTGGAGAGGGTACAGAGGAGGTTTACCAGGATGTTGCCTGGTATGGAGGGCAGGTCTTATGAAGAGAGGCTGAGGGATTTGAGGTTGTTTTCGTTAGAAAGGAGGCGGCTAAGAGGGGACCTAATCGAAACATATAAGATGATTAGAGGTTTAGATAGGGTGGACAGTGATAGCCTTTTTCCTAGGATGGAGAAAGCTAGCACGAGGGGACACAGCTTTAAATTAAGGGGTGATAGTTATAGGACGGATATCAGAGGTAGGTTCTTTACCCAAAGGGTGGTTCGGGAGTGGAATGCCCTGCCTGCAGCAGTTGTAGATGCGCCAAGTTTGGTGGCGTTTAAGAGGTTAGTTGATAAGTATATGGAAGAGAAGGGAATGGTTTAGTTTGGAGGGGCATTGCTTTTTATATTGGTCGGCGCAACATCGAAGGCCGAAGGGCCTGTTCTGTGCTGTAATGTTCTATGTTCTATGTTCTAACCGTAGAAAACCATAGAACCACAGAAAATTACAGCTCAGAAATGGGCGCTTTGGCCCTTCTTGTCAGTGCTGAACCATTTTTTGCCCAATCCCACTGACTTGCACTTGAACCATATCCCTCCACACCCCTCTCATCCATGAACCCATCCAAGTTTTTCTCAAAAGTGATCCCACATTTACCACTTTATCCAGCAGCTCATCAAAATTTTATACACCTCTATCAAATCTCCCCTCCTTCTTTTACGCTCCAGGGAATAAAGTCCTAACCTATTCAATCCCTCTCTGTAACTCTGCTTCTCAAGTCCTGGCAACATTCTCATGAACCTTCTCTGCACTCTTTCAACCTTAACAGTGACAATAGTAGCAGTTTCAAGCACATTACGGGGAACTGAGAGTAAGTAGAAATTATTCCTTTACTGCCTTACCAGAAAGAATAGGTGGTACAGTGTAACTGGTTAAACATCTTTCCAAAGTCAGTTCACTGGAACACTATTACTCTGGTGTGTCTTTGTGTATGTCTTGCTATTTTTCCAGCCACAGTAATGTTTAAGGTGTTTTCCCACAGACATAAAAAAACAAACATATCTCTTTCCACATTGATGGCTGATAATATTGGGGTCCTGATTAATCAAGGGACTGTGTCAAATCTTGATTTGAAGACTGGTTTAGAGTTTCTCATCTGTAAATCTTCCTTTAATTCTCTGTAAAAAGAGTTTACAAAGATCACAGTCAGTATAGGATAGAAATTTGAAGCAGATAATTGTATGGAACATATCTTCCTCTCCTGATTTCAAAACCTGAAAAGCTCAATAAGCTGAGCACCATATCCTATTCTTATCAGAGCATCTTTCAGTGTCTGTAGGTGTCTGTTGTGATCCTTCTCATCTGAGCTGATCCTCTATATATGGAGGGGTTATCCATAGGAAATGGCTTCTTTAATGTGTTTAGGGTGGAAGCTAGAGAGGTCGAGCATCATGAGGTTATCTACGGGCTTGTAGTACAGTGAACTGGTGATGGAGATGCTTGTGTTTAAGAATGCAACTGATTCCAGAGAATAGTCCATGGTGAGACTGATGGTGGGGTAGAACTTGTTGATGCCATCATAGAGTTGTTTCATTGACTATTTATTATGCCTCGGAATTGGAATCTTGAGTTCATATCACAATTTCTCTAACCCCCATGACTTGCCTGGGCTTGCAAAATCTCCCCGGCTGGAGACACTATACGTCTCTTTAACCTGTGTTTAACCCTCTCTCCACTCACATTGTCTTTAGCTTTAAGACTAGATTAATTGTAAAGACTCGCATTCCATTATCTTGTAAATTGAATTTTTGTGTATATATGCCCTGTTTACGAATACAACTCCCACAGAGAATCCCTACACTGCAGAAGGAGGCTACTGTGAGCAGCATTACAGAAAGAATATTATTAAACTAGAAAGCATGCAAAAGAGATTTACTAAGATGCTACCGAGACTTCACGGTTTGAGTTATAAAGAGAGGCTGGATAGACTGGGACTTCTTTCCCTAGAGCGAAGGAGGCTTAGGGATGATCTTGCAGAGGTCTACAGAATAATGAGGGGCTTAGGTCAGCTAAATAGTCAACATATTTTCCCAAAGGTAGGGGAGTCTAAAACTAGAGGGCATAAGTTTAAGGGGAAAGGCAAATACAAAAGGATTTGGGGGGCAATTTTTTCACTCGGGGTGGTGAGTGTGTGGGACAGGCAGCCAGAGGTAGTATTAGAGGCAGGTAGAATTTTGTCCTTTAAAAAGAGTTTAGACAGTTACATAGATAAGATGGGTATAGAGGGATATAGACCAAATGTGGGCAATTGGGACTAGCTTAGGCATTTTAAGAAAAGGGTGGCATGGATAAGTTGGGCCAAAGGGTCTTCTCCATGCTGTGAACTTCTATGACTTTATAACTCACCTGTCAAAGGGCCAATGCTCTGAAAACTTGTTGGACTTTAACCTGGGGTTGTGAGTCTTCTTACTGTGCTTACCCCAATCCAACGCCAGCATCTCCACATCATTGCTAATTATTCGCAGCATTTTTGTTTGGGAATTAGAGAGGAGATGGATGGTCAGTTCCCCTCTGTCCGGGACGGGGGGGGATTCACACTCATTTCCCTAGGGCATTCATCATCGCTGCACCTTTCTAGGAGAAAGTCACTGCTTTAATCCCCACTGCAAACATTGTTTCAAATTGTTCCTGCGGAGGAATTAACAGTGAGTTTAGTTTCATATCAAACAGGGGTGACAGTTATTGTCTCATTCTTTAAAAGCTCCATCTTCACTTTGAAAAGGGGACAATAAGTCAGAGAAAACTGATCAACTGTGACCCAAAAACAAGATGCTGCAAATCACACCTGAAAATTAAACTATTTGAATTGTGCAGTTCACAAATGATGCAGTTCCGATTGAAGGTCAAACAGACCAGAAATGTAAAAATATTACAGTCTTTGTAGACATCATTAGATCTGCTGAAAATTTCTGTTTGAATCTCAGATATCAAGCATTTGCAGTATGTTGTTTTCATTCAGGTTGGGAGCGCTGAGAGTATGGAAGTAGTTTGTTTTGATTTGATTTGATTTATTATTCTCAGATGTATTTACAATGAAAAGTATTGTTTGTTGTGCACTATACAGAACATACCATTCATGGAGAAAGAAAGGGACTGTGCAGAATGTAACATTACACTCATAGCTAAGGTGTAGAGAAAGATCAACTTAATGCAAGGTAGGTCCATTCAAAAGTCTAATGGCAGCAGGAAAAAGATTCTTCTTGATTTGGTTAGATTTTTGTATCTTTGTCCCGACAGAAGAAGGTGGAAGAGAGAATGTCCAGAGTGTGTGGAGTCCTTAATTATGCTGGTTGCTTTACCGAGGCAGCAGGAAGTGTAGACAGAGTCACTGGATGAGAGGCTGTTTTGAGTGATGGATTGGGCTAAATTCATGAGCTTTTGAAGTTTCTTGCGGTCTTGGGCAGAACAGGATTCATATCAAGCTGTGATACAACTACAAAGAATACTTTCTGTGGTGCACCTGTAAATGTTGGTGAGAGTCGTAGTTGACAACCCAAGAAAGCTCTGAGATCCACTCCGAGCCAAAAACTAATGGGAAAATCACACTGTGAGTAAGGATCACCAGCTGAAAGTGGAAAGGGATACACTTGGTCTTCCCATTTACTGATACTATAGCAGAGTCTCACCGGAGAGAGAAACCCATTCAGGTACATCATGGTTGTGAAGGGATTCCTCAATTTTTCCCCACCTGTTAACACCCCAGCTATTGTGAGAGAATAAACTCTCACATAATTTGTAATTATACAAGAACTTGTAATTAAGGTCCGTATGATAAAATGTCACGAGATCAGCGTGTTAATTGATTATAGCTAATGTGATCAAAGTATGTTGACCAATGTGATAGAATCAGTATGCTAATCACTTATAATCAATGGATGTAAGCAGTAACACCCTCGGGAAACAATGGTTAGAACATAGAACATTACAGCACAGAACAGGCCCTTCGGCCTTCGATGTTGCGCCGACCAATATAAAAAGCAATGTCCCTCCAAACTAAACCATTCCCTTCTCTTCCATATACTTATCAACTAACCTCAAACGCCACCAAACTTGGCGCATCTACAACTGCTGCAGGCAGGGCATTCCACTCCCGAACCACCCTTTGGGTAAAGAACCTGCCTCTGATATCCGTCCTATAACTATCACCCCTTAATTTTAAGCTGTGTCCCCTCGTGCTAGCTTTCTCCATCCTAGGAAAAAGGCTATCAATGTCCACCCTATCTAAACCTCTAATCATCTTATATGCTTCAATAAGATCCCCTCTTAGCCGCCTCCTTTCTAACGAAAACAACCTCAATCCTTCAACCTCTCTTCATAGGACCTGCCCTCCATACCAGGCAACATCCTGGTAAACCTCCTCTGTACCCTCTCCAATGCCTCCACATCTTTCTTATAATGTGGGGACAGAACTGCACACAATACTCCAAGTGCGGCCGCACTAGAGTTTTGTACAGTTGCAACATGCCGTTGCGGCTCCGAAATTCAATCCCCCTACCAATAAAAGCTAAGACTCCATATGCCTTCTTAACAACCTTCTCAACTTGACTGCCTACTTTCAGGGATCTATGCACATATACACCAAGATCCCTCTGTTCATCAAGACTACTAAGAATCCTACCATTAGACCTATACTCTACACATTTATTATTCCTGCCATAGTGCATTACCTCACACTTTTCCACATTAAACTCCATTTGCCACCTCTCGGCCCAGCTCTGCAACTTGTCCAAGTCTCTCTGCAAACGATAACACCCCTCTTCACTATCTACCACTCCACCGACTTTAGTGTCATCTGCAAATTTACTAATCCATCCTTCAATACCCTCATCCAGATCATTTATAAAAATTACAAACAGCAGGGGCCCCAAAACAGACCCTGAGGTACACCACTTGTCACCGAACTCCAAGATGAATATCTCCCATCAACCACCACCCTCTGTCTTCTATCTGCTAGCCAATTCCTAACCCAATTAGCGAAATCACCCTCTATCCCATACATCTGCATTTTCTGCAGAAGTCTTCCATGGGCCACCTTATCAAACGCATTACTAAAGTCCATATATACCACATCAACCGCCTTACCCCCATCCACCTCTTTGGTCACTTTTTCAAAAAACTCAATGAGGTTAATAAGGCACGACCTACCCTTCACAAAACCATGCTGACTATCCCCAATCAATTCATTTCTCTCTAAATAACTATAAATCCTATCCTAATAATTCTCTCCAATACTTTGCCCACAACAGAAGTAAGACTCACTGGCCTATAATTCCCTGGAAGGTCTCTCTTCCCCTTCTTGAACAAGGTTGTTGATCAGTTACTCAACTTAAATATGATCATGAAGGGTAGAATGAAGTAAATACGTTCTCTTTATCATTCGGCTTAGGCTAGCCAAGCCACAATTGTTATATAAGCAGAATTAATTGGGCAAGGACAAAGATTGTAACTATCATGGTTTCATGAAGCGAGTACTGTATTAGTTAGTGACCAATCTGAAACGAAGCAGATAACCAGTAGGCTCAGCAACAATAGTGGTTAAAAAAATCCAACCTTGAGAATGAGAGATAAGGGGTCTCGGGGTATGTAACTACAGCAAATATAAAAAGACTGTAAGCGAGCAGTTCATTGGATTGTTCCGGACATCCCAGCTCTGTTCTCTTGAATTGCAGAATAAAGTCTTTTTACCTGGAAGATCAAGACTCAGACTCTCACTTAATCAGCTAAAAGTTCGTTGTCATCCTGGGGAACCACGACACTATACAAGTTCCAGGGATTTCAGGCACAATCTGTGCATTCTTACTGCCAATATGGTTTAAATGTGTCTGGGTAGAAGTCACTTGTTCCTTCCACCTTCTGAGACTCCAGTGAGTTCGTATCTCACTTTATGGATTTTTCTTCTCAGCCTTTTGGCTAAGATCAAGTGCAATATGGACATGCTCTGTGCTTGGTTGAAGTCATTAGGTTCCGTTTTAGCTTCATTTGAAGCAATTTTTTAAAGCAGCGTCTCGGCCGTTTGGCTAAAATGCAAATGAGATCAAGCCTTGGAGGAGGAGATATGCTTACTCCAATCAGCTCGGGTCATGTAGATCAAGCCCAGGACAGGATTTGAGAGCCCTGCCTTGTCAGCTTGGTAAGAAATCTCACAACACCAGGTTTAAGTCCAACCAGTTTATTTGATAAAAATCCCACAAGCTTTCGGAAATGGTGTTCGGAACACCGTTTCCAAAAGCTTGTGGGATTACTATCAAATAAACTGGCTGGAGTTAAAATTGGTGTTGTGAGACTTCTTACTGTGTTTACCCTAGTCCAATGCCGGCATCTCCACATCTTGTCAACTTGGATTGGGAACGTCTCAACTTGTTGAGACTCTGAATTGGATTTGATTTGATCAAATTGGCATAAAAAACAAAAAAAGAAATTACACCCAGAATAAAGCTTTGGATGGAGAGTCCCGTGTTCTCTGGTTGTGATATTAATTGATTTAACAATGTTATATTTTGTTTGGTGATGTTTTAATCACAATGCAATGAGGAGACAGCCCAGAATTGGTTACAGTGCAGAATGCCTTGAAAGAGGACAAAAAAGAAATTTCACCCAGGATAAAGCTTTGGATGGAGGGTCTTGTGTTCTCTGATTGTGATATTAATTGATTTAACAATGTTATATTTTGTTTGGTGATGTTTTAATCACAATGCAATGAGGAGACAGCCCAGAATTGGGTAGAATGTCCTCTATCCTCAGCAGGGAAGAGCTGGCGCAGGCGCAGTGACGAAGAGTGAATTGGACATGCGCATTACCATCTCCGAGCGGAGCATGCGCAATGTTGGGAGTAGGCGAGTTGGGTTCAGGGAAGTGGAAATTGTTGGGTGTTTGGAGGGTAATGGAGGCGGTGGGGAGGCTTCATCAGAGCTGAGAACATCCCAGTGTCTGGGTTACCATCAAACCCGGGCAGTAATTGCGGGGCAGCTTTGCCAGACCCCAGTGCATGGTGTAAATTCCTATGGCTCCTGGAAACTCCTTTTACAGGGGATTACAAGGTGATCATTTACACACAAACTCAAACCAAAATACATATTTGTACCTTCATGTCTATCCTGGACTGACTGGTGATCTTCTTACAGGGTATTTGAAGATCAGAATCTGAAGGTGGGAAATTGAAACCCAAACATCAGATCCAAGCCCAACAGAATCACTCCATTCACCAGAAACTGAATGTAAGTGGAAAGAGATTCTAACATGGATATTGTGGATGGATATTGGGAGAGCAACGTCATGCAGGGATTTAAAAAGAAGGATGTGTATTTTAAATTGAGCTGTTGTTTAACCCAAGAGCTTACGCAGGTCAGTGAGGGACAGGGTGATGAGTAAGTGACTGTCACTCAGTGCACAGAATATTGGCAGTAGAGATGCCAATCATGTGGAACAATGTTGGAACTGTGGTTACGTGACGGGGCATGCAGCCCTTAAGCTGTGCTGAGACCACCTCTCTGAACGTGCTATCTATATAGCTCACAGTCTGATGCGTAACTCACAGTGACTCCAGCACCAATTAAGCTCTGAAACCCAGAACTTATGTTTCTGCAACTGAAACACTTCCTGCGTGTATGGTAAGAGGATATCAGCAGTGTTATGAGTTTACACATCTTCTATACAACTAAGCTGCCCTGCCATGTCTCTTTGCTTTAACTATTTTAGATTATGTGTATTATCTCTATATGTAGGCCATAAGTTTTCCTTATTCCAGATGCTTACATTGCTCTTTGTACTGAGCACTTATCAGCCAATTATCTAGCCAGTTCAGCGTGATCACACTGTTGCCTTTTTTGCTCACTGCTGTCTCACAGCAGATGAAATACTTATCAAATAACCAGCCTCTTCCCCTGCAATAGTGTAAGACCACTTTCTAAAGGGTGAAAAAGGTTGTAGAAAGCAAAAGAGCACTTTTTTGCCTATGTACTGATCCAAATTCCAGAATATATTCACTCTGCCTGCATCTCACTCAGCACGAGGTCCCTCATGCGCCAGTTACTAATGCAGACACATGCTTGGAAGCTCAGCTTGGGGTAAAATATGACACCAAATTTGTGAACAACCTCAAGCAGATGCAAGGCAGAGGGATCGAGTCAAGAGCTCAGGGAGTGGAGCTTCTAGCAGTGACAAAAGATAATAGTTTCAGTCTTCCCAATATTTAGATGGAGGAAATTTCTGTTCACCCAGTACTCAGGATGGTGTGTGACTTGGAGCTGATGATGTTCACAAATCCCCTGCTACTCTGCTCCTTCTTGGTGATGGAGGCTGAGAGTTTGGCAGATTTTGTAAGAGATCTGCTCAAGTTTAGGATGTATAACATTCTGCAGCTTATCCTCCTGCCTCCGGCACCTCCCTCCTACAATCTCCTCCTCCCTTCCTCTCAGGAAATAAATGACCAATTGCGCTTTTATAACAATCCAGCAACGTTCATGGTCACGTTTTGTCAGTTCTCTCTCACTCCCTTCTTCCTGTTTTAAATCAATTTCACAGGATATTTAAAAGGGCAGATTTGCAGTCAAGAAACTGAAACCGAGCTTCACATCAGGATCTGACAAAGTCTCCCAAATTATCATAACCTGACTGTCATTAGATTTTGAACATGGAAGGAAAAAGCACCGCTCGCAATGGGGAGAAACCGTACATGTGTCCTGCGTGTGAACGAGGAATCAGGCGATCATTTGACCTGTCAAAACATAAATGCAGTCATAAAGCAAAAAAGTCATGGAAGTGTAGCGATTGCGAGAAGGATTTCAATTCTCCGTCAGAGCTGGAAATTCATCAACAAAGTCACATTGGAGATCGACCATTCACCTGCTCTGTGTGCAAAATGGCGTTTACTCAATTATCCAGCTTATTGGCACACCAGGAAGCTCACACTGGAGAGAAACCTTTCACCTGCCCCAAATGTGGGAAGGGATTCAATGAAGAGTCCAACCTGGTGACACACCAGCAAGTCCACACTCTGGAGAGGCCATTCTCCTGCTCCGAGTGTGGGAAGGAATTCACTACTTCATCCAGTCTGATAACACACCAGCGGGTTCACACCGGTGAGAGGCCGTACACCTGCTCCAAGTGCAAGATGGCATTCACTCAGCTGGCCAACCTGTTGAGACATGAGCGGATTCACACTGGAGAGCGACCGTTCGCCTGCTCGAAATGTGGGAAAGGATTCAATCGATTATTCAGCCTGCTGAGACACCAGCCAGTTCACACCGGTGAGAGGCCATTCACTTGCTCCCAGTGTGGGAAAGGATTCATCGATTCATCCACCTTGCTAACGCACCAGCGAGTGCACTCTGACGAGAGACCGTTTAAATGCGCAGATTGTGGGAAATGTTACAAACGTTCTGGGGAACTGATGTCCCACCAACGTGTTCACACCGACGAGAGACCGTTCAGGTGCTCTCGCTGTGGAACTGGCTTCAAAAGATCATCAGAACTCACTGCACACCGGCAAATTCACACCAGGGAGCAAGGAACTCCGAGGGATTCGCTAACTCATAAATGCAGTCAAACTAGGGAGAAACCGTGGAAATGTGGGGACTGCGGGAAGGGTTTCAATTACCCATCGGAGCTGGAAAGGCATCGCCGCAGTCACACCGGGGAGAGGCCATTCGCTTGTTCCAGTTGCGGGAAGGGATTCACTCAGCTGTGCCAGCTACTGAGACACCAGCGAGTTCACACCGATGAGAGACCTTTCAAATGCCCAGACTGTGGGAAGTGTTACAAAAGTTCTTGGAACCTGATGTACCATCAACATGTGCACTTTGATGAGAGACCTTTTTAACTTGTCCAGACTGTGGGAAATGCTGTATCAGTTCCAGGAACTAATGTCCCACCAACGTGTTCACACTGACGAGTGACCTTTTCGGGTGCTTTCAGTGTGGAACTAGGTTCAGGTAATTATTTCGATTGTACATCAAGGCATGCATGCTACTCCAAGTGTTGTAAGTGATAAATAATCATCCAAATTATTGTAACCTGAATACTGTTGGATTTTGAACATGGAAGCAAAAAAGCGCCATTCACAGTGGGGAGAAACCATACATGTGTTCTGTATATGCACCAGTCTTCAGGCAATCATCTTCTCTAGTGATCTCAAACAATGACGAGAGTACAGGAATGAGGTAGAGAGTCTGGTGAACCGATGCGACAACAATAATCTCTCCCTCAATGTCAACAGAACGAAGGAGATTGTCATTGACTTCAGGAGAGGAGAACGTGCCCCTGTCTACATCAACGAGGACAAAGTAGAAGTGGTTGAAAGCTTCATATTTTTGAGTATCTGGATCACCAACAACCTGTCCTGGTCCCCCCATACTGACACTATAATTAAGAAAGCCCACCAACACCTCTACTTTCTCAGAAGACTAAGGAAATTTGGCATGTCAGCTACGACTCTCACCAAATTTTATAGATGCATCATAGAAAGCATTCTTCCTGGTTGTGTCACAGCTTTGTAAGGCTCCTGTTCGGTTGTTTGGTCCACCTTGTTGACCAACAAGGTGCACGCGTTCGGCAGGTCGTGCGAGGGCTGCTCCTCGAGGTTACTTCAGGAGTGGCCTAGTGCTTCATGTCGTTAGTGTATGCTTAAACTGGACCATCAGATGGGCAACATGACAGCTCAGAGACTATCGCTGTTGCTGTGCAGACACATGGATTTGGGCCTGTGTCTGCGGGAGTTTGCGCGTTCTCCCCGTGGTTGCGTGGGTTTTCTCCGGGTGCTCCGGTTTCCTCCCACATCCCAAAAATGTGCTCTTAGGCTGATTGGGTAACAAATTGTCCCTATATTGGTCTCTATATGTCATTAAGACGTTAGGACGGTGGCGCGGGCTCGTTGGGCCGAAGGGCCTGTTTCCCGTGCTGTGTTGTTCTTTGTTCTGTATTCCTGACCACAGGAAACTACAAAAGATCATGAATGTAGCCCAATCCATCACGCAAACTACCCTCCCATGATTCTGTCTACACTTCCCACTGCTTTGACAAAGCAGCCAGCATAATTAAGGACTCCACACACCCCAGACATTCTCTCTTCCATTTTCTTCCATTGGGAAAAAGATACAAAATTCTGAGGTCACTCACCAAATGACTCAAGAACAATTTCTTCCCTGCTGCCATCAGACTTTTGAATGGACCTGCCTTGCATTAAGTTTTATCTTTCTCTGCACTCTTTCTATGATTGTAACATTACATTCTGCACTCTCTCGTTTCCTTCTGTATAAACAGTATGCTTTGTATAGTGCGCAAGAAACAATACTTTTCACTGTATACTAAGACATAAAGTAAAAGTTTATTTATTAGTCACAAGTAAGGCTTACATTAATACTGCAATGAAGTTACTGCGAAATTCCCCTAGTCGCCACAGTCTGATGCAAGTTTGGGTCAATGCACCTATGATGTGGAGATGCCACCTTGGACTGGGGTAAACACAGTAAGAAGTCTCACACCAAATTGAAGTTCAACAGGTTTATTTGGTAGTAAGCCACTAGCTTTCGGGATGCACCTAATCAGCATGTCTTTTAAAATACAGGAGGAAACTAGAGCACCCAGAGGAAACCCACATAGACACGGGGAGAACGTGCAAACTCCACACAGACAGTGATCCGAATTGGGAATCAAACCTGGGTCCCAGGCATTGTGAAGCAGCAGTACTAGCCACTGTGCTGCACATATGTGACAATAATCAAATCAAATTCACACTGGGCAGAGACCTTTCCTGTGCTGTACGTGTGAGAAGGGATTCACTGCAATTTATTGAATCACCAGTAAGTTTACACTGGGGAAAAGCCATTTCCCCCGTTCCAAGTGTGGGAAGAGATTGACTCATTCTTCCAGCTGACTAGAATCAGACACAAGTTCACACTGAGGAAAGTATGTCCAGCAATTACCAGTTTGAAGTTCAATGAGTCATCAAACTCGCAGACACTTCAGGAAGGACACATTGAGGAAAGTTTATTTACCCTCTCTGAAGTTGAGGGTGAATTCACTCAGGCCGTCAGACCCACAGAGTCAACATGCCCTCACAATCCTCATCTTATCCATCAGATGGTGCTGATGGAGGTCTGAATCTCAATCTATGCTGCAATAACTGGCCTTTGACGATATTGCTGCTCTATTGCTCGTCACAGAAGTTTGTCCTGTCAACCTTTTTCTTTCTCTGGGTGTCAGTACCATACAATCCCTACAGTTCAGAAGGAGGCCATTTGGCCAATCAAGTCTGCACTGACCCTCAGAAACAGGGTGGGGGGTGGTTACCTTGGCTAACTCCCCTGCCCTATTCCTTATATGTCTGTGTATTGATCACGGCCAATCCACCTAACCTGCACATCTTTGACTCTGGAAGGAAACTGGCGCACCCAGGGGAAACCCGAGGGACATGCGAAGAACGTGCAAACTTCATACCGACAGACACTCAAGGCCAGAATTGAGTCTGGGTCCCTAGCGCTGTGAGGCAGCAGTGCTAACCACTGTACCATTGCGCAAGAACATCCTTGCTCAGATAACAAGACCAAAACTGCACACAATACTCCAGACATAGCCTCACCAAGGTCCAGTAGAACTGTATCGAGGTATCCGTCCTTCTGCACTCAACTCCTCTTGCTCTGAAAGCCAACAGAGGCTCCGGTTTCCCACCACATTCCAAAGCTTTGCACATTAGGTGGATTAGCCATATTAAATTGATCTTTGTGTCCCAAGATGTGTAGGTTAGAAGGATTAGTGGGGTAAATGCGTCGGGTTATGCGGATAAGGTAGGTGGTGAGCCTGGGTAAGTTGCTGTGTTGTAGAGTCAGTGCAGAAGGAGGCTACTTGGCCCATCAAGTGATTTGACAGCAATTGTCTTTTTTATTGCCTGCTGAACCTGTGTACTTTTCAGTGGTAGCACAGTGGTCAGCGCTGCTGCTTCACAGCTCCAGGGATCTGGGTTCGATTCCTAGTTGAGGTCACCGTCTGTGTGGAGTTTGCACATTCTTCTCGTGTCTGCGTGGGTTTCCTCTGGGTGCTCCGACTTCCTTCCACAGTCCAAAGGTTAGATTTTAGCATGGCCAGTCAATTATCTCATAGTGAACTGGGATGCGTAGATTAGAGGGATTAGTAGATAAATATGTAGGGATAGGGGGATGGGGCCTGGGTGGGATTGTGGTCGGTGCAGACTCGATGGGCCGAAGGGCCTCTTTCTGCACTGTGGGGATTCTATGATCATCTTGGCCAAAAACGACTGTCACCTGGTGCTAAGGATAGAGTTTTTCCCCCTTTTCATTGTCTATGCTGAGGTTTTGTGCCCTAATCCACCCTTCCCCAGATCCAGAGAAACTGGAACTGAGATTGGAGAGAGAAGGGGGAATGATTGACAGCCCATCCAGACCAATAGGCGGTGAGGGGGGCGGGGTTTAAGGCGCGAGCGTGAGTGGCTAACACTCCAACCAATCGGCGTGAACGAGAGGCGGGGTTCGGAACAGAGCGTGCGCCGTCCATGCCAACGGCGACGAGGAAAGTTTGAGGCAGAGGGAACGTGTAAACGGGAAAAAAAAGCCGAATCGGAGGGACCGATGATCTAGCAACCGGGTGGAGAGGCTTCGTAAACGTATTGTGTAAACTACCGGCCACGTATTAAAGCTTTCCGGTCTCCCGGTTTTACCGAGCGCGGGCGCGGGTTTCTCCCAGTTTCGGAGCCTCTTGTTAACGGCTGCCATCTCACCAGCGGTCAATAGGCAGCAGGACGCGTGCGCAGCAGCCATCTTTGTGCGGGGCATGGTACCGTAGTGAGCGTGCGCATGCGTTATGTTTACTGGGGCGATGTTTTCACGTCTCATTTTTGACCCTTCGCCAGAACAAAACTTTACGAATACCGTGTAGTAGCTTTTGACGCTGAATTTCAAAACATAAGAACAAAACATAAGAAATAGGAGGAGGAGTAGGCCATCCTGCCCCTCGAGCCTGCCCCACCATTCAATAAGATCATGGCTGATCTGAAGTGGATCAGTTCCACTTTCCTACTTTCTCCCCATAACCCTGAATTCCCTTGTCTCTCAGAAATCTATCTACCCATGATTTAAATATATTCAGCGAATTGGCCTCCATCACTTCAATGGGCAGAGAATTCCAGAGATTCACCACCCTTTGAGTGAAGAAGTTCCTCCTCAACTCTGATATAAACTGCCTTTCCCCCCCCCCCACTTATTTTAAGGCTGTGCCCTCTAGTTCTGCTATCCTTTCTAAGTGGGAAGAATCTCTCTACCTCTATCCTATCTAGCGCCTTCATTATCTTGTAAGTCTCTACAAGATCCCCCCTCAGCCTTCTAAACTGTGATGAGTACAGATCCAGTCTATTCAATCGCTCTTCGTAAGCTAACCCCCTCATCTCTGGTATCAGCCTGGTGAACCTTCTCTGCACTCCCTCCAAGGCCAATATATCCTTTTGCAAATGTGGCGACCAAAACTGCACACAGTACTCCAGTTGTGGCCTCACTGGTGCCCTGTACAGTTGCAGCAAGACCTCCCTGCTTTTATATTCTATCCCCCTCGCGATAAAGGCCAACATTCCATTCGCCTTCTTGATCACCCGCTGCACCTGCAGACTAGGTTTTTGCTATTCATGCAAAAGGACCCCCAGTTCCCTCTGCACCATAACATGCTGTAGCTTTTCGCCTTTTAAATAATAATCCCTCCTATTATTATTTCTACAAAAGTAGAAACCTCACATTTGCTAACGTTATACTCCATCTACCAGGTCCTCGCCCACTCACTCAGCCTATCCAGATCTCTCTCTGCAGAATTTCCACACGCTCCACACAATTCGCTTTTCCACTCATCTTTGTGTCATCAGGAGACATCGGGGAAGGTGACCAAAATCTGGATGAATCAGGCAGGTTTTAAGGAAAATCTTAAAGGTGGAGAGGTTTAAAGAGGAAATTCCGGAGCTTGTGACCCAGGCAAATGAAAGAACAGTTACCAATGGTGGAGAGATCAAAATCAGGAATGTTTATTGGGACCAATGTTTTCAATCTTTTCAATGGCAGAATGGAAATAGCTGGTCCATCAAACTGCTTCATGCTCTGAGTCACAGTGTCTGATTGATGAGGCTGAACAACCTGAATGTCCATGTTAGTAACTATATCTGCATTTCTATTATGCCGTTAACATCATAACACTTCACAAATCACTTCATACAAATGTGAGAAAGTAACATTTGACACTGAGCCACGTAAGGAAGTAGAAACCTAGGCCGAGGAGTGAGGTTTTGAGGAAAATCGTAAAAGAGGACAGTGAGCTGGAGAGGTTAAAGGATGTGGAGATGCCGGCATTGGACTGGGGTAAACACAGTAAGAAGTCTCACAACATCCAGACTAAAATCCAATAGATTTACTTGGTAGTAAAACCCACAAGCTTTCGGAATGCTGTTCCTTCATTAGGTGAGTAGAGAGTTCTGCTGAAACTCTCACCTTACAAAGGAACAGTTTTTGGAAAGCTTTAGGATTTTACTACCAAATAAACTATTGGATTTTAACCTGTATTGTGAGACTTCTTATGAGGTTAAAGGAAACATAGAATCCTTGCAGTGCAGAAGGAGGCCATTCAGCCAATCAAGTCTGCACTGAACACAATTCCAGCCAGATCTATTCCTGTAACCCCTCATATTTGTCCTTGCTTCTCCCCCTGATGCTAGTATTAAATTAGCACGGCCAATCAACCTAACCCACACATCTTTGGACTGCAGATGGAAACCAGAGCATCCGCGTAAAGATGGGTAGACTGTGCTAACTCCACACAAAGAGTGACCTGAGGCTGGAATTGTCCTTTGTGCTGTGAGGCAGCAGTGCTAATCACTGTGTCACCGTGCTACCCCACATTCCAGTTATATGAAGGTAACAAAAGAATGGGTGAGAGTTTCAGCAACAAATGAGCAGAGTTTGCAATTTTATGAGGTGGAAATGGGCAGTCTTGATGATGTTGTTGATATGGGGATAGAAGGACATCTTGGAATCAAATGTGATAAGTTTTAAACAATTGGATTCAGTGTTAAAGGAATTGCATCACTGTCTTGGGAGTGCAGTTGTAACTGTGACAAAGGCTTCAGTCTGCCCAGTATTTAAATAGAGGAATTTTCTGCTAATGTCCTACTCAACAGAGGACAGGTCATAGAAGACTGAGGGTCACACTGGAAGGGTGTGTTTCTGAATGGAGGGCTGTGACAAGTGGCATTCCTCAGGGATCAGTGCTGGGACCTTTGCTGTTCATAATATATCTAAATGATTTGGAAGAAAATTTAACTGGTTTGATTAATAAGTTTGTGGATGACACAAAGGTTGGTGGATTTGCAGAAAGCAATGAGGACCATCAGAGGATGCAGCAGGATTTAGATCAGTTGGAGGCTTGGGCGGACAGATGGCAGACGGAGCTTAATCTCGACAAATGTGAGATAATGCATTTTGGAAGGTTTAATAAAGAAAGGAAATATACAGTAAATGGCAAAATCTTTAAGTGTATTGAAAGGCAGGGGGATCTGGGTGTACAGGTTTACAGGTCACCTGAAAGTGGCAATGCAGGTGCAGAAGGTAGTCAAGAAGGCATACGGCATGCTTGCCTTTATCGGCCAGAGCATGGAGTTTAAAAATTGGCAAGTCGTGTTGCAGATTTATAGAACCTTAGGTTGCACTTGGAATATAGTGTTCAGTTCTAGTCGCCACATTACCAGAAGGACTTGGAGGCTTTGGAGAAGGGACAGAAAAAATTTACTAGGATGTTGCCTGGCATGGAGGGCATTAGCTATGAGGAGAGATTCGAGAAACTTGGTTTGTTCTCACTGGAAGGGCAGAGGTTGAGGGGCGACCTGATAGAAGTCTATAAGATTATGAGGTGCATGGACAGAATGGATAGTCAGAAGCTTTTCCCCATGATGGAAGAGTCAATTATTAGGGGGCGTAGTTTTATGGTGTGAGGGACAAAGTTTAAAGGAGATGTACGAGGCAAGTTTTTTCACAGAGGGTGGTGGGTGCCTGGAGCTCGCTGCCGGGGAGATAGTGGAAGCAGATATAATAGTGAGTTTAAGTGCATCTGGACAAATACATGAATAGGATGGGAATAGAAGGATATGGTCCCTGGAAGGGGAGGAGGTTTTAGTTCACCAGGGCAGCATTGTCGGTGCAGGCTTGGAGAGCTGAAGGGCCTGTTCCTGTGCTGGAATTTTCATTGTTCTTTGTACTTTGAATGTGAGACAAATCAAGATGATGTGTGCCTTGGAGGTGATGGTGTTCACATAAACCTTCCAGATGATGAAAGTTGAGGGTTCAGGAGGTTCTGTTAAATTTCTGCCACCATGAGCTCGCTCTCTCTCTGTCTCTCTCTCTGTCTCTCACATTCTCTCAGCTCTCATAGATGTCAAATTTTTGTTCAGGTTCAGGCTGGGTCACTTCTCTGAGGGACATTTGTGAACCAGTTCAGTGTTTATGACAATTCAACAGTTGTATTCTCATATTTTCCTCATGCTGACCTGACAAATCAGCAGATTAATTCAGTACAATTGCCTAACTTGCCTTTGTGTTTTTGTGTGTTTGCTCATCTTTTTTTTTCTGGATTGCAGTCTGGAAAAGGAAGCCAAAATCACCAGGATCTGACAGAACTGCCCAGTTCATGTTAACCTGAATATCATTGGATTTTGGATATGGAAGAAAAAAGCACCGTTCACAGTGAGGAGAAACCGTACAGCTGTTCTGTGTGTGGACGAGGATTCAGCCATTCATCAGACCTGTCAGAACACAAATGCAGTCACAACGGGGAGAAGATGTTGGAGCCTGGGGATTGTGAAAAGGGATCCAACTCCCCATCTGAGCTTGAAACTCATCTGTACGGTCAGAGTGGGGAGAAACGGTTCACCTGCTCCGAGTGCGGGAAGGAATTCGGTCGGATGCCTAACCTGATGAAGCACAGATACATTCACACTGGGGAGAGACCGTACACCTGCTCCACATGTGGGAAAGGATTCACTCAGTCGTCCAACTTACGGTCACACCAGCGAATTCACACTGACGAGAAACCTTTTAAATGTCCAGATTGTGGAAAGTGTTTCAAACGTCCTGGGAACCTGATTTCCCACCAGCTAATTCACACTGAGGAGCGACCTTTCACCTGTTCACACTGTGGGAAGGGTTTTAAGAGTTCTGGCAAACTGATGACCCATCAAATAATTCACAGAGATGAGAGACCTTTCAACTGCTCGCACTGTCAGAAATGTTTTAAAAGTTCAAGGGAACTGAAGTTCCATCAACGTGTTCACACTGATGAGAGACCTTTTAAATGTCCCAACTGTGAAAAGTGTTTTAAAACCTCTGGGGATCTGCTGTCCCACCAAAATGTTCACTCTGATGAAAGACCTTTTAAATGTCCAGATTGTGGGAGGTGTTTCAAACGTTCCAGTGAGCTGAGGTCCCATCAACGACTTCACACTGGCAACAGACCTTTGAAATGCTCAGACTGTGGCAAGTGCTATAAAAGTCCCAGAGCGCTGACAACCCATCGGCGAGTTCACGCTGACAAGAAACCTTTCTGGTGCTCTCACTGTGCGACGGGGTTCAAGCATGCATCCAACCTCACTAAGCATCAATGCAGTCACACCAGAGAGAAACCATTCACCCACATCAAATGTGGGAAAAGCTTAATTCAGTCACCCAAATTACTGACACACCAGCGAGTTCGTACTGATGAGAGACCTTTTAAATGCCCAGATTGTGGAAAGTGTTTCAAATCTTCCAGTGCCCTGATGGCCCATCAGTGTGCTCATGCTGACGAGAGACCTTTCATTTGCTCAGATTGTGGGAAGTGCTATAAATATTGGCAAGAGCTGACGTCCCACCAATGTGTTCACACTGGGGAAGGATTAGATTGATGAGAACATAGGCTGCAGCAAAAAGGGTTAAAGCTGCAGCCAGGTTGAAATATTAAAGCTTACTGCAGGAGCAAAAGAGAGTAACTGAGATTTCTTAGGAAAAAGTAGTAAAGTCGCAAAATAGTTTTATGTCAAATTTAATGCAAGTCAGGAATGAATTCTGTGTAGCACGTAATATGAGATATTTTGATACAATTTGGCAATTTCAAAGCTGGTAACTAGGATGAAGGGTGATTTATAAGAGAGAGGTGATTACAAAACAGAAGTGAGTGGAATTTAGTGGTGACCTGGGTATTACTAAAGTCCAACAGGGGGCAATAATTGTGGAAGATTTGATCTATAAGAACATAGGCTCCAGCAGAACAAGCAAAAAGGTTAAAACCACAACCAGGTTAAAATATTAAAGCTTACTGCAGGAAGACACGTGTGAATAACACCTCCCCTCACCACCCCCCAACTCCAGCCTGCTGTGCACCCACTCCCTCCCCTTCCAGATAGAACCAGATAGTTACATACCAGGTCATGGTTAACAGAGATAGTGACAACAATGGAGATCCAAGGTACTGTTTATCTTGACTCCACCATGTCTCGGAAGAATGCATAAAGTCTTTGTCCTCCTAGAAAACCCAAAGACATGGTGGAAGAGGTGATAGTTGCAGTAATGAATAAACTTACATGTCTGAAGATGCTTATAATGATTTCATATCACACAGAAGTAGAACAAAGTGGGGAAACAGTACAACAGTACCAGCGCAACTGAAACAGCAGCATTGTGCAAGATTGCGTATTCAGGAAAACAGGATCACAGATTCTGTCACAGAGGCGCACGGTGATTAGCAATACTGCCTCACAGCTCCATTGACCTTGGTTCAACTCCTGGCTTGGGTCACTGTCTGTGTGGAGTTTGCACATTCTCCCTGTATCCGTATGGGTTTCCTGGAATGCTCCAGTTTCCTCCCACAGTCCAAAGATGTGCCGTTTAGATGCTTTGGCTATGCTAAATTGCTCCTTAGTATCCCAGGTTGCATAGGTTAGAGGAATTAGCATGGTAAATATGTGGGGGTTATGGAGATAAAGTCTAGGTGGGATTGTTTTTGTGTAGAATCGATGGGCCAAATGACCTCCTTTTCCACTGTAGGATTTCTATGATTCTGTGATCCCATCATCAATGACATGTACAGTTGTGTAATGACAAAAACTGAATTATCAGATATTGGCCCATTCAGAAGATTGAATGTACAGATTGTAACATGATATAGTATAAAAATGCTGTTCAAATCCACCTGTGCACAGTCACTCAGAAGAATAGCCCTGAGTTGGTTCTCTGAGTGCTTTCCTGTGTATATAGTACAAGCTTGAATAAACTTCTTGAAACTCCATACGATATCAAATACTCCACTTGTTTGATCACTCCAACAACACTGATGAGAACCAGTAAGGAGCTCTGAAGTGGGGCCAGGATTAAAGACCTGACTAAAAATCAATCAAAGAAGAGACCTTTTAAATGCCTAAAATGTGGGAAATGCTTTATATATTCTGGCAATCTGATATCCTATCAAATTGTTCACGGTGATGAGAGACTGTTCAGGTGCTCCCACTATGACACTGGTTTCAAATATTCAAGCTACCTTACAAATATCAGCGAGTTCACACTAGGGAGAGACCATTCACCTGCTCTAAATGTGGGAAGGGATTCACTCAGTCATGAAACTTACTGATACATGCAAATTCAGATTGAGGAGAGGTCTTTTAAATGCCCAGACTTGTGAGATTCCAAGAACCAGATGTCTCCGACACGCTCATATTGAGGAGAGACCTTTTAAACGTCCAGTCTGTGGAAAATGTTTCAGGAGTTCTGGGAAACTAATTCACCCAGATGAGAACTGCCCAAACTGTGAGAAGTTCTTTAAAAGTTCAAGGGAACACATTTTCCATCAACTTGTGCACACTAATGAGAACTTTTAAATGTCTCAGCTTTGGAAAGTGCTTTAAAACCTCTAGGGATCTGATGTCCCATCAAAGTGTTCACTCAGCTCAGAAACCATTTAAATGCCCAGACTGTGAGAATTGTTTTAAATATTCCAGTGAGCTGATGTCCCATCAACGTGTTCACATTGACAAGAGACTTTTACATGTTCAGACTGGGAAATGCTTTTAAGAGTTCCAGGAACTTGACCTACCAATGTGTTCACACTGATGAGAGACCATGTTCTCGCTGTGGGACAAGTTTCAGTCAATCATCCACTCTCACTCAGCATCAGTGAATTCACACTAGCTAGAGACCGCTCACCTCCTCTTGAGTCCAGGAAGAGAGTCACTCAGTTATTGGACTTGAAAACGCACCAAAGTGTTCACAATAACGAGAGATATTTTATCTGTCCAGAGTGTGCAAGCTGCTTTTGTGAGTTCCAAGCAACTGATTTACCATCAATATGTTGTCAAGAAGTGAAGATAAAATGATGGTTAAAGAATTGGATAAAAGAACGTTTTCCTTAGAACAGGATGAACACAAGTGCCCAGCTTATTTGTGCCTTCAGCTCCTTACTACTTATACACCTCTGACTGTGTGGCCACAGATGATTTTCTTACAGAAAGAAGATCAAGATTTAAAGATAGAAATCTCAAATCATCAGATCAAAGCCACACAATCTCTCGACCCATCAGAACCTGAATGTAAGTAGAGCAGCATGATGGCACAGTGATTAGCACTGCTGTTTCTCAGTACCAGAAATCTTGGTTCGATTCAGGCCTTGAGTGACTGTGGAGTTTACACATTTTTTCTGTGTCTGCGTGGGTTTCCTCCAGGTACTCCTGGATTCCTCCCAAAGTCCAAAGTTAGATTGATTGGTCAGACAAAATCTTCCCTTAGTCCAAAGTGTGTAGTTTTAGGGGGGATTAACAGAGTAAATATATGGTGATAGGGCCTGAGTTGGTGCAGACTTGATGGGCCAAATATCCTCTTGTTGAATTATATAGATTCTATGTGTCTGTGGATAAAGATTCAAACATTTGTGCGAGTAAAAACCAGGAAGATCAATATCATGGAGGGATTTGAAAAGGAAGATGACAAATTTGAATTGAGTTACTGCTCCACTGTAGGACAGGGCGATGGGTGAGTGAATGGGACTTAGTGAAGAGGATATTGGCAGCGGAGATGACAATAATACGAAGTGATATTGGACTGGGGTTAGGTGACTGGATATAGGGCCATTAGGCTATCATGTGACCACTTTTCTGAATGATCTATTCACTTCACCCACAGTCTGGTGAATGCGTTGCTGGGACCCCAGCCACCACTCAGTCTTTGAAATCTGAAGCTCATGTTTCAGCAGCTGACAGCACTTGATGCAATCAAATCATCTGGACTATATCCAGTCACCTAACCCCAGTCCAATATCACTTCATATTATTGTCATCTCCACTGCCAATATCCTCTTCACTGAGTCCCATTCACTCACCCATCACCCTGTCCTACAGTGGAGCAGTAATTCAATTCAAATTTGTCATCTTCCTTTCCAAGTCCCTCCATACTCGCACAAATGTTTGAATCTTTGTCCGCAGACACATAGAATCTGTACAATTCAACAAGAGGATATTTGGCCCATCAAGTCTGCACCAAGTCAGGCCCCTATTGCCACATATTTACCCTGTTAATCCCCCTAAAACTACACACTTTGGACTAAGGGAAGATTTTGTCTGGCCAATCAATCTAACTTTGGACTATGGGAGGAACCTGGAGTACCTGGAGGAAACCCACGCAGACCTGGATAATGTGTGACTTTGCACATCTTATGGGATGCATGATCCACTAGACTGAGTTATTCTATTTTCAATTAATTATATTATCTTACTATGTAGGCCTCAACTTTCTCTTATTCCAGATGCTAACTTTTCGCATATATTCCTTACGCTGAGCACTTGCCAGTCTCTCAACTTGCCAGTTTCCTGTGATGTCCTAATTTTTTTTGCCCAATGCAGCCTCAGCGCAGCTGAAAACTCACTAAATAACATAAGAAATAGGAGCAGAAGTAGGCCATCTAGCCCTTCAAGCCTGCCCCATTCAACAAGATCATGGCTGATCTAAAGTGGATCAGTTCCACTTTCCCGCTTTCTCCCCATAACCCTTAATTCCCTTGTCTATCAGAAATGTATCTACCCATAACTTAAATATATTCAGTGAGGTAGCCTCCACCACTTCAAAGGTGAGAATTCCAGCCTCTTCCCCTGCTGTAAAGCAACACCGCTTTCTTAAGGGAGAAAAAAATGATGGAAATCAAAAGAGCAAATCTTTCTCCAATATATTGAATCCCCATTTCGATTCAGATTCCCAAATATATTCACTGCAACTGTGTCTCACTCAGGATGAGGTCTCTCTCACTGCTCGTGAACCACTTTGTGATGTGGAAACCTGCCTGGTAACTAGGGTGAAATAGAACCGTAAAATATAATTTTTTTATGAATAAAATATAAAGGGATTTGTGGAATGTCAGTACTCATCTTTTCTGTGTGACCCACCTCCTGCTCCACTGAAAACAGGGTGGGTTGAGACAGATATTCCCCATCCTGGAATACACAGTGTGAACAGGGTGGGATGTGTTTGGAGACAGATGTTCCCGTTCCCCACCCTGGGATTCTCAGTGTGATGTAAAGATGCCGGCGTTGGATTGGAGTGGTAAGAACTCAGTAAGAATTTAGCAACACCAATTATTAATCCAACCGATTTATTTGATAGTAAAATAGCGAGCTTTCAACACTCCCGTGTCTTCATCAGGCAAGTGCAGTCCAGAACACTGCACTTGCCTGATGAAGACACGGGAGTGTTGAAAGCTCGCTATTTTACTATCAAATAAATCGGTTGGATTAATAATTGGTGTTGCTAAATTCTTACTGAATTCTCAGTGTGAACAGATTGGGATGTATTTGGAGACAGAATGTCCCGGTTCTCCATCTGTAAAAAGACAGGGAGAGGATTAGCTGGGTTGAATGACGCTGCTTACTGACAGCACTGCAGTGCCTAATAACCATCTTCACTGCTCAGTTTATAGTAATAACGTTTGAACATTACTGATACTGGAGTATTGAACCTGCTAATTAATTAGACAATGTATTAACTATTTTGAGTTCTTTTGCAACTTATAAACCTTCATTTTCTGTTCTTTTGCAACTCATAAACCTTCAGCGTTTAGTGTATATTTTAACTTTTAACTGATGAAATGCATCGCCCCATGTTTTTGCCGCATTGAATTTTATCTGGTGTCTCTCATTAAATTTGGACAGTTCAGATCATTTTAAACAACAGTTTGCAGTGGGGATTGAAGCGGGGACTTTCTCCTGGGAAGTTGCGGTGATGATGAGTGTCTTGGGGAAATGAGTGTGAATATCCCAGTCTCAGACAGAGGGGAACTGACCCATCCATCTCCAACTCTAATTCCCAAATAGAAAATGTTGCCAATAATCAGCAAGTCAGCCTGAGTCTGTGGCCCCGCCAACCATTTGAAACTGTCACAATGCCCAGATGATTGACGGCAGCTCCAGGCCAATCGGAAAAAAGAGGGCGGGGCTGGAGGACCGAGCGGGAACGGCTGGGACTCCAACCAATCGGAATGAATGAGGGGGCGGAGCATGCGCATTGCGAGTAATGGCGATGGGAAAGACAATGATGTCTTGTCGGTAAGTGAGTGCAGTGATGACTCAGAGGGAGCGATGGATTCAGCGAGTAGGCGGAGAGGATTCGTAAATATGTTGTGCAAAACTAAATCCGGAAAAAGAACACCCCGGCATTCTGTTCCCACGGAGCGTGTCCCCATTTCATTGACAAAGCCCTGGTTAACGGCCGCCATCTTTTTTGGGGCAGTGAGCAACATAGCTTGTGCGCAGCCGCCATCTTTGTTGGGGGAATTGGCTGGAGCTTGTTACCCATTGTTCAGAATGGAGACAACTTGTCCATCAAGCTGCTTTATCCTTTGTGTCCCCATATCTTATTGATGAGGCCGAGGGGGAGCAGAGATGGAAAGAAAAGAAAACAAATCCCACTGCCTCGTGGAAACTTCCCTCCCAAGTGTCCAATGATCTAGGATTTTACTAGGATGCTACCTGGAGTTGGTAGTTTCAGTTGTAAGGAGAAGCTGGATAGACTGGGACTTTTATCTCTGGAGCATAGAAGATTTAGTAGTCATCTTATAGAGGTCTGTAAAACAATGATGGACATAGATGAGGGAGATAGTCAACATGTTTTCCCAACACTAGGGGAGTCTAAAATGAGAGGGTAAAGCTTTAAGAAGAGATGGGAGAGACACAAAAGGGTCCAGAGAGGCAATTTTTTTCACACGAGAGTGGCATCTGGAACAAGCTGCCAAAGGTAGTAGTGAGGGCGGATACAATTTTGTCTTTTAAAAAAGTAGTTACATGGTAAGATTGGGACTAGCTTAATGGTAAAATTTGGGTGGCATGGGCAAGTTGGACCGAAGGGCCTGTATCCATACTGTAAACCTCTATGCTCTATTTGTGGATTTTTCCAATCACATGAAGACCCTTGAGGATGTGTTATCCTCAAATCAGTGGACTGATGGCTCAGACAAAGAGAAGGGTGCATTTGTGAAAATCCTGGTCTAGACAACAGGACGAAAACCCCACAGAATAATAAAGAGCAACTGCTTCTCTTGTACTGTGGCCCAATTCAGTTCTGCTTCTGAATTTCATCATCATCGTAGAATCCCTACAGTGCAGAAGGAGTCCATTCAGTCCAACAAGCCTGTATGCGCAACAATCTCACCTATTCCCCCAACCCCATGTTTTCATCCTGCAAGTCCCCCTTGCTAAGGGGCAATTTAGTATGGTCAATCAGATTAACCTGCACATCTTTGAACTGTGGGAGGTAACCAGTGCACCCTGAGGAAACCCACACAGGCACAGGGAGAATGTGCAAATTCCACACAATGACCTGAAGCCAGAATCGAACCTGGGACCCTGGCACTGAGACCACTGTGTGGAGCTAACTACTGTATTACCTTTTTAAAGCCTCTAATTCATTCTGCATACCCTCTAAAGGTACTGCCCAATCTCCTTGAGTATTTCTAGCATTTCATCTTTTTATTTCAGGTTTCAAGTAGCTGCAGCATTTTGCTATTTTGTTGTGGGGATCACTCATAAACCCAATCTAGAACCTCAGATGAACCAATTAAGAGCAGCTTTTTTTTTAATCAGGGTGGGTGTTGGTTTCAGAAATTGGTCCCTGGTCTCCAGTGTTTACTTTTTTTTAAGCAACACAGCACGGGAAACAGGCCCTTCGGCCCAACGAGCCCACGCCGCCGTCATACTATATAGTAGCAAATACATTATCCTATTTTAATATTCCTATATAATAATATATATATTATTCCTAATATGGAAAATTTTCACCATAGGGACAATTTGTTTCCCAATCAGCCTAAGAGCGAATTTTTGGGTTGTGGGAGGAAACCGGAGTGCCAGGAGAAAACCCACGCAACCACGGGGAGAACGCGCAAACTCCCGCAGACACCGGCCCAATTCCAAGTGTCTGCACAGCCACATCGATAGTCTATGAGCTGTCATGGTGCCCTTCAGATGGTCCACATAAAGCACTCATTTACGACATGAGGTACCAGGCAACCCATGAATCAACATCCAAGAGCTGTACCCGCACCACCTGCCAAATGCATGCTCAAAGTATGGACCGAATTACCTGTGGAAAAAAGCCGTAGTTAAACAGTCCTAATATATACCTCTATCTGCATACCGCTCATGTGGCTGTCCAAGAGACCCTTAAACAGCCCCAGCGTGCCTGCTCCCACCACCTTACTCGGCAGTGCATTCCACACCCCACTACCCTTTGTGTGAAAAACTGCCCTCTAATATTCGTCTTATACATAGCCCCCCTCACCCTAAGGCCATGACCCCTTGTCCTATCCATTTCTGAAGGTGGAAAAAGTTTACCACCATTTACTCTATCTATACCCCTTATAATCTTATACACCTCTATTAGATCCCATCTAAGCCGACGTCTTTCAAGGGAAAACAACCCCAGTCTATTTAATCGTTCCTCATAAGACAGTCCTTCCATACCAGGCAGCATCCTGGTAAACCTCCTCTGCACTCTCTCCAAGGACTCCACATCCTTCCAATAGTACGGAGACCAGAACTGGGCGCAGTATTCCAAGTGAGGCCTAACCAAAGTTCTATACAACTGCAACATCAGTTTATTATTGAGTCATTGAATTATTATTGAACTCCTTTATTATTGAGTCATTGAATCATGACAATACAGATTAATGCTAATCTGATCATTTACCAGCTCTGCCTCTCTGCATGAAAAGATCAGCAGGTCCCTTACCCCTTTTCTTCCATTAACAAGACCAGCATATTTTGTCAATTCCCATTTATCTGTGGAGAAGATGGTGTTTGACCATCTTGAATTTCTGCAATCCATGTAATGAAGCTGTTCGCACAATATTATGAGAGAAGGAGTTACAGGTTATTCACCCAGTGATGATGAAGGAGCAGTGATAAATGTCCAATTCAACAACAGTAATTTCTATTTAATAGCACCTTTTGTTTAATAAGATCTTCCAACATATTTCACAGAAGGGACATTTGACACTGAAGGAGCTTTAAAGGCAGGTGAACAAAATGTTCCTGCCTTTATACTTTTGTGAGTTCTCTCTCACTTCCTTTTTTTCTGTTCAAACCAATTTCACAAGGTACTCGAACAGGAAGAATTCCAGTCGGGAAGCTCAAAATAAGCGTTGCATCAGGATCTGACAATGAGCATGGAAGGAAAAAGCAGCGTCCAGCCAGGGGAGAAAGAGTGGAAATGTGGGCACTGTGGGAAAGGATTCAGTTACCCATCTCAACTGAAAATCCATCAGCGCGGTCACACTGGAGAGAGGCCGTTCACGTGCTCCAAATGTGGCAAGGGCTTCACTCGGTCGGCCAATCTGCTGTCACACCAACAAATTCACTCCGGGGAGATGTTGTTCACCTGCTCTGTCTGTGGGAAGGGATTCAATCGGTCATTCAACCTACTGACACACCAGCGCGTTCACTCTGGGGAAAGGCCGTTCGTCTGTTCTGAGTGTGGGAAGGGATTCACCGGGTCCTCTGACCTGCTGAAACATCAGCTGGTTCATACCGATAAGCGACCTTTTAAATGTCCAGACTGCGGGAAGTGCTATAAAAGTTCCAGGGAGTTGACGTACCATCAACGCATTCACACTAATGAGAGACCATTCAAGTGCTCTCACTGTGGGACTGGGTTCAGGCGTTCATCTGATTTCACCGTACACCAGCGAATTCACACCGGGGAGAGGCCATTCAACTGCTCCGTATGTGGAAAGGGATTTGCTTCTTCGTCCCATCTGAAGAGACACCAGCAAGTTCATCAGTGACAAAAGAGGTTGGATGCTGCTGTTAATTCTTCTGTTAATCACATCCAGCATTTCACATGTTCATTCTGATGGACTGGGTTTATTCCTGATGTTAGTGGCCATGCTTGCTCTGTGTGCAATGCAGAATATCTCTCACTGAGATGTGAATAAATAATATCAGGAAGTATCTTTATAAACACAAATCAACACAAATTGAACTGAGGATGAACACAGATGTCAGTCTAATCATGCAGCTCCATATTGACAGGAGAAAGTCTGCTTTCTGTAGCAGAGTAGTTAGCACTGCTGCCTTATAGCTCCAGGGACCCAGGTTCCATCCCAGCCTTGGGTCACTATCTGTTTGGAAGTTGCACATTCTCCTTGTGTCTTTGTGGGTTTCCTTTGAGTATTCCGTTTTCCATCCACAATCTGTGCAGTTAACATGGATTGGCTATATTATATTGCCCCTTTGTGTCTTGAGATGTGTCGGTTCTGGAGATTGGAGGAGTAACAATGTAGGGATCGTGACTGGGATGCTCTGTTGCTGAGTTTTTTGCAGAGCCAATGGGCCAAAAGACCTCCTTCGACATTAGGGATTCTATGATGAAAATGTAACAACTTTTTATTTCTAAAGGAAAGTCCAAAATTTAATCATTTGCAAATATAAGAATTTTAAAAGTAAGCATATCTATTAAATTCTAAAGTATCAATTCCAGAGTATGTGAAAATGTCTCCATTCAGAATAATTAATTTAATCTACGAGAATTGAATGAATCCCCTAACAAAAGCTAAAGATTGGATTTTGGATTAAAATATTTATTCTAAGGTTTTGGGTTGTTTGGATAATGGTAGCATGGAAGATGTTAACTGGATCAATAACAGACCCCCACTAATTGCTTTTCTATGTTTGGTGAAATGACCAAATGTTCAATTTCTGGGAAATGTTATTGTGATTTATTCCATAATATGAATTTCCCACAACAGAGTGGGAAATCAGAGTGGTTGAGTTAAGGTATTAGAGTCCAGTAAAATAATAAAAATTCGGGGCTGAGTATTCTGTTTATCTGCTTTGGAGTTTTACTAATCAGAGCTGGTATTTTAGCTTATCTACTAATGTTTTAGTACAAACCATTTTTTAGTTGTGTGTATTTCTTATCAGTAAATTCACATTCGGGAGGTTGTGAAGAGCGTTAGCCTTGCTCCCTCTGCAAGCAGTTTTGCGCCTGATTAAAAAATGATTTACTATGAGTTTATGTGGCGCTACTCTTAATCTAATCTTCCAATATTACTTCACAGTGTTTGGCTATTGTTACTTCACGCCTTTCCCTGAAGAACATAGTTGGGTTTTGATGAGAATCCAACTACTTTCATGGTCACTTTTTCCTAGTGTAGCTCCATAAATTATCGCATTCATTCAGCTCAGTTTCACAACCTGCCTTTGTGTTTTTGTGGGTTCTCTCTCACTCCCTTTTTTGTGTTATAATTAATTTCACAGGGTATTAAAAGGGGAGGATTGGAAACTGAAGCCAAACATATCAGCATCTCGCCTAATTTATCATAAACTGAATATCATCGGATTTTGAACATGGAAGCAAAAAGCACCATTCACAGTGGGGAGAAACCGTACACGTGTTGTGTGTGTGGACAAGGGTTCAGCCAATCATCTGATCTGTCAAAACATAATTGCACTCAGACTGGGGAGAAGTTGTGGAAATGTGGTGACTGTGGGAAGGGATTCCAGTACCAAAGTGAGGTAGAAGCTCACCGACGCATTCACACTGGAGAGAGACCGTTCACCTGCTCCGAATGCGGGAAGGGATTCAGTCAGTCATCCCACCTTCTGACACACCAACGCGTTCACGTTGATGAGAGACCTTTTCAATGTCCAGACTGTGGGAAGTTCTTCAAAAGTTCTGGGGAACTGATGTCACACCAGCGCGTTCATACCAATGAGAGACCATTCAGCTGCTCTTACTGCAGGACGGCATTCAGACGATCATCTCAACTGACTCGACACCGACGCATTCACACTGGGGAGAGACCTTTCACCTGCTCTGAGTGTGGGAGGGGATTCACTCAGTCAACCCACTTGCTGAGACACCAGCGAGTTCACACTGAGGAGAAACCGTTCAGTTGCTCGCTTTGTGGAACGGGCTTCAAGACGTTATCTGACCTTACTCTACACCAGCGAGTTCACAGTGGGGAGAGACCATTCAGCTGCTCTGTGTGTGGGAAGGGATTCACTCAGTCATCCACTCTGCTGAGACATCAGCGCGCTCACACCGATGAGAGACCTTTTAAGTGCTCAGATTGTGGTAAATGGTTTAAAAGCTCTGGAGAGCTGATGTCTCATCAACGTATTCACACTGACGAGAGACCGTTCAGGTGCTCCTACTGTGGGACTGGATTTAGGCTTAGGTTTAATCTCACTGTTCATGAGCGCAGTCACACTGGGGAGAGGCCATTCACCTGCTCCAAGTGTGGGAAGGGATTCAGTCAGTCATCCCACCTCCTGAGACACCAACGAACACACACCGGGGAGAGACCGTTTCGCTGCCCAGACTGTGGGAAGTGCTTTAAAAGTTCTGGGGAACTGATGTCCCATCAACGTGTTCACACTGACGAGAAACTCTTCAAGTGCTCATACTGTGGGACTGGTTTCAAACAATGGTCTAACCTCACTGTACACCAGCGTAGTCACACTGGGGAGAGACCGTTCACCTGCTCAGACTGTGGGAAGAGATTCATTACCTCATCTCACCTGCGGAGACACCAGCGAGTGCACAAGTAACTCCTTGTACATTTCTTCAATCACATCCAGGACCGCAACATGCTCACCGCAGTCAGTTTCTGTTAATGTTAATAAACAAAAGCTTAATTATAAATGTTAATGTACTGGATGAAGTTAAATAATTTACAACGTTAAAGACAATGTGAGTACTTATCTCTAACACAAGTTATCTCTTTTTGAAGGTCTCTCCCCTGTCTCCTCCATCCTAACCTCCAAAAAGAAACCTAAGAATCTCATAGAGATTTCTTTATCACTGAGATTGATTTTTTTTATTTGTTCATGTGATGTGTGTGTTGCTGGCTCAGCCAGCATTTATTGCTGTGGATCTGTAGTTACATTCAGGCTAAACCAGATGAGGATGATAGATTCCGTTCCTAAATGGATATTAGTGAACTAGATGCTTTTTTAAATGAGAATCAATATGATTCATGGTCATTATTAGACGCTTAGTTACAGATGAATTCAAGTTTCATCATCTGCTGTGGTAGGATTTGAACCTGGATTTGAACCTGGTAGGATTTGAAGCTTGGAGCTCGGGATTACTACTTCAGTACTCTATTACTCTGGATCACTATTACCATCATACCACTGCCTCCCCGATTGAGACAATCTGATCAGCTGCCTCTGCTGCTTCTCTCACTTCCACTAACCCAGCAGGACAAACTGTCTCTAAAGTTCCCCATTGTCTGAGCCCTGAACCCACATCTTTTCCAGTTTCTCTCCTGTCTCCACTCATGCCCTCTCGATGCTCACCTCTCTATGTGACCCACCTCCTGCTCCAGTATGAACAGGAAGAATGTGATTGAAGACAAGATGTCCGAGTTATCCACCCTGGGATTCTCAGTGTGAACAAGTTGGCTGTATTTGAAGACAACAGATCCCTGGGATTCTGAGTGAGCAGGGTGAGATGTGAATATCATAGAAACCCTACAGTACAGAGAAAGGCCATTTGGCCCATCAAGTCTGCACTGACCACAATCCCACCCAGGTTCTATCCCTACATATTTTACCCACTAATCCCTCTAACCTACACATCTCAGGACACTGAGGGACACTTTTTGCATAGCCAATCAACCTAACTCATGCATCTTTGGACTATGGGTGGAAACCGGAGCATCTGGAGGAAACCCATGCAGACATGAGGAGAATGTGCAAACTCCACACAGACAGTGACCCAAGCTGGAAATCGAACCCAGGTCCCTGGAGCTGTGAAGCAGCAGTGCTATCATGCTGCTCTGTGTTTGAAGACAGGATGTCCCTGTATTCCACCTTTAAAAGGACAGGAAGAAATCAGTGGGGCTGAATAACTCTGCCTTCTGACAGCACTACAGTCCCAATAACCACTCTCTGTACTCAGTTTATATTTCTTAATAATGTTATAAAATTGCTGAGATTGTAGACTTGAATCTGCTTATTAATAAGACAATATGTCAACTAGAATTGTCCATTGTTTTTTGTTCTTTTGTAACTTGAAAACCATCAGCATTTAGTGCATATTTTAGCTTTTAATTGATGAAATGCATCACCTCAGATTTTTGCCACATTGAATTTTATCCGTTGTCTCCCATTAAATTTTGACAATTTTCCAGTTTGGATCATTTTTAAATACAAAATTTGTAGGCGGGATCGTAGCGGGGACTTACTTTCTCCTGGGAAGTTGCACTGGGGAAATGAGTGTGAATCCCCCCCAGTCCCGGACAGAGGAGAACTGACCATCCGTCTCTAGCTCCAATTCCCAAATAGAAAATGCTGCTAATAATCAGCAAGAACTCAGTAAGAATTTAGCAACACCAATTTATAATCCAACCAATTTATTTGATAGTAAAAAAGCGAGCTTTCAACACTCTGTGTCTTCCTCAGGCAAATGCAGTGTTCTGGTCTGCAATAGCACACATCAGCACAGACAGTCAGAGATTGCTGATTAGAATGCGAATCCTTACATCTAACCTGCTATTCAAGTGTTAAAGTGGCTAACAATGTGTGTGAAGGGAATCCTGAGCATTGGTTAGAGAATTGTGTATTTTCTCCAGACAGCACAGTAAGTGAGGTTTTTTGCTAACCCAGGCAAGTTACGGGGGTTACAGATAGTGTGTCATGAAGCCAAGATCCCTGTTAAGACCGTCCTCATGTGTGCGGAGCTTGGCTATCAGTCTCTGCTCAGCGACTCTGCGCTGTCGTGTATCACGAAAGCCCCCTTGAAGAACATTTACCCGCAGGTCGGAGGCCGAATGCCCATGACTGCTGAAGTGTTCGCCCACAGGAAGGGAACTGTTTTGCCTGGTGATTGTTGAGCGATGCTCATTCATCCGCTGTCGTAGTGTCTGCATGGTCTCCCCAATGTACCATGCTTCGGGACATCCTTTCTTGCAACGTATTAGGTAGACAACGTTGGCCGAGTTGCAAGAGTATGTACCGTGTACCTGGTGAATGGTATCCTCACGTTTGATGATGTCGTCCATGTCTATGATCCGGCATGTCTTGCAGAGGTTGCTGTGGCAGGGTTGTGTGGTATTGTGGTCACTGTTCTCCTGAAGGTTGGGTAGTTTGCTGCGAACAATGATCTGTTTGAGGTTGTGCGGTTGTCTGAAAGCAAGAAGTGGGGGGGTGGGGATGGCCCTAGCAAGATGTTCATCGTCATCAATGATATATTGAAGATTCCGGAGAAGATGTCGTAGCTTCTCCGCTCCGGGGAAGTACTGGACAACAAAGGGTACTCTGTCCACCGTGTCCCGTGTTCGTCTTCTGAGGAGGTCAGTGCGGTTTATCGTTGTGGTACGTCGGAACTGTCGATCGATGAGTCGAGCGCCATATCCTGTTCTCACGAGGGCATCCTTCAGCGTCTGGAGGTGTCTGTCACGATCCTCCTCATCTGAGCAAATTCTGTGTATACGGAGGGCTTGTCCATAGGGAATGGCTTCTTTAACGTGTCTAGGGTGGAAGCTGGAGAAGTGGAGCATTGTGAGGTTGTCTGTCGGTTTGCGGTACAGTGAGGTGCTGAGGTGACCGTCCTTGATGGAGATGCGTGTGTCCAAGAATGCAACTGATTCTGGAGAATAGTCCATGGTGAGTCTGATGGTGGGATGGAACTTGTTGATATCATCATACAGTTGTTTCAATGATTGTTCACCATGAGTCCAAAGGAAAAAGATGTCATCAATGTATCTAGTATATAACCTTGGTTGGAGATCTTGTGTGGTGAAGAAGTCTTGTTCGAACCTGTGCATGAAGATGTTGGCATACTGAGGTGCGAATTTGGTCCCCATGGCTGTTCCGTGTGTCTGGATGAAAAGCTGATTGTTGAAGATGAAGACAAGATGAAGGTCCAAGATGAAGCGGATGAACTCATCCGCTTCATCTTGGACCACAATGTCTTCACCTTCAACAATCAGCTTTTCATCCAGACACACGGAACAGCCATGGGGACCAAATTCGCACCTCAGTATGCCAACATCTTCATGCACAGGTTCGAACAAGACTTCTTCACCACACAAGATCTCCAACCAAGGTTATATACTAGATACATTGATGACATCTTTTTCCTTTGGACTCATGGTGAACAATCATTGAAACAACTGTATGATGATATCAACAAGTTCCATCCCACCATCAGACTCACCATGGACTATTCTCCAGAATCAGTTGCATTCTTGGACACACGCATCTCCATCAAGGACGGTCACCTCAGCACCTCACTGTACCGCAAACCGACAGACAACCTCACAATGCTCCACTTCTCCAGCTTCCACCCTAGACACGTTAAAGAAGCCATTCCCTATGGACAAGCCCTCCGTATACACAGAATTTGCTCAGATGAGGAGGATCGTGACAGACACCTCCAGACGCTGAAGGATGCCCTCGTGAGAACAGGATATGGCGCTCGACTCATCGATCGACAGTTCCGACGTGCCACAACGATAAACCGCACTGACCTCCTCAGAAGACGAACACGGGACACGGTGGACAGAGTACCCTTTGTTGTCCAGTACTTCCCCGGAGCGGAGAAGCTACGACATCTTCTCCGGAATCTTCAATATATCGTTGATGACGATGAACATCTTGCTAGGGCCATCCCCACCCCCCCACTTCTTGCTTTCAGACAACCGCACAACCTCAAACAGATCATTGTTCGCAGCAAACTACCCAACCTTCAGGAGAACAGTGACCACAATACCACACAACCCTGCCACAGCAACCTCTGCAAGACATGCCGGATCATAGACATGGACGACATCATCAAACGTGAGGATACCATTCACCAGGTACACGGTACATACTCTTGCAACTCGGCCAACGTTGTCTACCTAATACGTTGCAAGAAAGGATGTCCCGAAGCATGGTACATTGGGGAGACCATGCAGACACTACGACAGCGGATGAATGAGCATCGCTCAGCAATCACCAGGCAAAACAGTTCCCTTCCTGTGGGCGAACACTTCAGCAGTCATGGGCATTCGGCCTCCGACCTGCGGGTAAATGTTCTTCAAGGGGGCTTTCGTGATACACGACAGCGCAGAGTCGCTGAGCAGAGACTGATAGCCAAGCTCCGCACACATGAGGACGGTCTTAACAGGGATCTTGGCTTCATGACACACTGTCTGTAACCCCCGTAACTTGCCTGGGTTAGCAAAAAACCTCACTTACTGTGCTGTCTGGAGAAAATACACAATTCTCTAACCAATGCTCAGGATTCCCTTCACACACATTGTTAGCCACTTTAACACTTGAATAGCAGGTTAGATGTAAGGATTCGCATTCTAATCAGCAATCTCTGACTGTCTGTGCTGATGTGTGCTATTGCAGACCAGAACACTGCATTGGCCTGAGGAAGACACAGAGTGTTGAAAGCTCGCTTTTTTACTATCAAATAAATCGGTTGGATTATAAATTGGTGTTGCTAAATTCTTACTGAATAATCAGCAAGTCAGCCTGAGTCTGTGGCCCCGCCCACCATTTGAAATCGTCACAATGCCCGGTTGATTGATCGCAGCTCCGGACCAATAGGAAAAGAGGGGCGGGGCTGGTGGACCCAGCGGGAGCCGTTGGTCCACCCACCAATCCGAGTGAGTGAGGGGCGGGGCTGGTAGTGGAGCATGCGCAATGTGAGTAATGGCGATGGGAAGACGGTGTGTATCCAATCGGTAAGTGGGAGGAACGGCAGCAAGGAGGAGATCGTGGAGAGGATTCCTAAATATTAAATGGAAGCAAGTTACTGCAGATGCCGGCTTTTGGCTTCCTGTATATGTTTTGTAAACCGCAAAGTAATTGAGTGGAGTCGCGGAATTTCTCCGGGTGTAGACCTGATTTCACGGCCGCCATGTTTCCCGGGGGTAGTATGCAGTTGGGCGCATGTGCGGCCGCCATCTTTGTCAGGGGCAATGCACAGGCACAATTGCGCATGTGCGGTGGACATGTTGTTCAATCTTTTCAATGACAAAATGGGAACAACTTGTCCATCAAATTGTTTCACACTCAAGAGTTACAATGCCTTACTGATGAGACAGAACAACGACATATGTGCAAGTTATGCAATAATTTGTACTTATACTCTGCCTTTAACAATTAGAATTTCGAAGTCATTTCACACAAATGTGAGAAAGTAATATTTGACACTGAGCCACATAAGGAGATATTAGGGCAGATGACCAAAAGTTTGGAGGTTTTAAGGAGAATTTTAAAGCAAGAAAGTGAGATGGAGAGATTTAAGGAGGAAATACCGCAGCTTATATCCTCGGCAAATGAAAGAGCAGTTACCAGTAGTGGAGAGATTAAAATGAGTGTTCAAGACCTTGGAATTAGATGAATGTCAAGCTCAGAGGAGTGAGTGACTGGAGGAGATTACAGATGGTCACCGTCAAGGTGGAAGATGAGAATTTAAAAATCTTGGTGCTTCTGAAACAGAAGTATTTGTACATCAGTGAGTAAACATGATGTGTGAACAAGTCTTACAAAATCAAAGAATTTTACACTGCAGAAGTCATCTGGCCCATCAAGTGCATCGACCACAATCCCACACAAGCCCTATCCCTATAACCCCATGTATTTATGCTAACTAGTTCCCTTGACACTCTAGGGGGCAATTTAACATGGCAAAACCACCTTTACCCGCGTGTCTTTTGGACTGTGAGAAAAAACCAGAGTACCCAGAGGAAACCCATGTAGACATGGGGAGAACATGCAATCTCCACATAGACAGTGACCCAAATTGGGAATTGAACCTGGGGTCCTGGTATTGTGAGGCAGCAGTGCTAAGCACTGTGCCACCGTGCGCCCAAAAATGGTGCAAATAAGCACATGGGCAACAGATTTTTTTATGACTTCAGTATTACAGAGAGGTGTGTTAAGATAAAGATGTATAGATTGGCTATACTAAATTGCCCGTTAGTGTCAGAGGGACTAACCAGGATAAATACATGGAGTTATGGGGCTAGGGCCTGGATGGGATTGTGGTCAGTGCAGAATCAAAGGGCCGAATGGCCTCCTTCTGCAAGTATGATTCTATGATAGTTAAGTCTAGAGGTAACAAAAGAATGGATGAAAGTTTCAGCAGCAGATTAATTGAGACTGGGGTGGAAGTGGGTGATGTTACTAAAGTGGATATATTTTTTTTAAACTTCATTCGTGAGACATAAGTGTTGCTGGCTGGTCAGCATTTATTGCGCATCGCAGTTGGCCAAGGGAACTTGAGAGTCAATCACAGTGTCTACCTTAGTCTTCCCAATATCTAATGGGGGGGGAACTTATTTTTCTCCAGTACTTGATTTCAGACAAGTGTGTGACTTGCAGGAGAACCTGGAGGTGATTGTGCTCACATTCACCTGACACCCTGGTCCTTCTTGGTGATGAAGGTTGAGGGTTTTGGCAATTCTGTGAAATGTTGATTTCATTGTGAATATATGGCCCCTGTCTCTCCAACCCCTTTCCATCATTATATCTCTCTTTTACTCTCTCTGTCCTGTGAGAGGTTGCCATCCATGACAACATCAGTGAACCTGTTGTATTTCTTTACAACAATCCAGCAACTTTCATGGTTCTTTATCCTAGTGCATGTCATACAAATGCCCAGAATCATTCAGCTCAGTCTCACAACCTGTCTTTGTGTTGTGTCTTCTCTCTCACTCTCCTTTTTCTTCTGTTTTAAACAAATTTCTTAGGATAACAGTAGTGGAGGATTTGCAGTCGGGAAACTGAAACCAAATATCAAATCAGGATCTGACAGTTGCCTCTTTTACTGTAACCTGAATATCATCAAATTCTGAACATGAATGTTCCCGGAGGGAAGAAACCATGGAAATGTGGGGACTGTGGGAAGGGATTCGGAACCCCATCTGAACTGGAAATTCACCGGCGCAGTCACACTGGAGAGAAGCCTTTCACCTGTTCTGTGTGTGGGAAAGGGTTTGCCCGTTCATCCAACCTACTGATGCACCAGCGAGTTCACACTGGGGAGAGACCAATCAGCTGCCCTGAATGTGGGAAGGGATTTATTCATTCATCTAACCTGCTCAGACACCAGCGTAGTCACACTGGGGAGAGGCCATTTATCTGCTCTGAGTGTGGGAAGGGGTTCAATCATTCATCTCACTTGCTGAGGCACCAGCGAGTTCACACCGGAGAGATGCCGTACTTCTGCTCTGAGTGTGGGCAGGCATTCACTCGATTATCAGGGCTGCTACAACACCAGCGAGTTCACACTGGCGAGATGCCGTTCACCTGCTCTGTGTGTGGGCAGAGATTCACACGCTCGTCAGGGTTGCTACAACATCAGCAATTCCACACTGATGAGAGACCGTTCATCTGCTCTGAGTGTGGGAAGGGGTTTACTCGGTCATCCAACCTGCTCAAACACCGGCAAGTTCACAGCGGGGAGAGGCCGTTCATCTGCTCCATTTGCGGGAAGGGATTCATACAGTCATCCCACCTGCTGAGACATCAACTAGTTCACACTAACGAGAGACCTTATAATTGCACAAACTGTGGGAAGTGTTTTAAAAGTTCTGGGGAATTAATATTGCATCAATGTGTTCGCAGAGATGAGAGACCATTTGGGTGCTTTCGCTGTGGGACTGGGTTCAGCCAATCATCCAATCTCATTGTGCATGAGCAAATTCACACTGGAGAAAGACTGGTCGCCTGCTCAAAATGTGAGAATGCATTTCTGAAGCACCACCAAGTTCACAAGTAATCACAATGATTGCATATTGCTCTTAATTGCATCCTGCTCTGTTCATTGTGGTCTGTCACTGTCAATGTTCATAAACTCCAGCCCCAATATACAATACACTATTCTGGATGAAAGACAAATAAATCATGTTTGTGTTAAACATACTGTGCTGAATCTACTTCATATCGCTCAGAGAAGTTAGTTCCTTTCAAAGGTTCTTCCTCTCCCCTATCTCCTTCATCCTCACCTACAACAACAAGTTGGAGGTAAGGAACTTCATTGTCACTAACATTGAGACAATCTCATCAGCTGTCTCTGCTGTTTCCCTGCTTTCCACAAGCCCACCAGAAAAAAACTGTGGTTTTTGGCCTGTCTTTGGCCAGAACTCACATCTATTTCCAGTTACTCTGCTTTCTTCCCTCATGTGAGTTTCTTTTGGTTTCCCCAGAGTAGATGATAAATTGAAGCCTGTTCTGCACACAACACAGACTCCAGAGTGAGATCAGATAAGTTCTGGGAAGACTCGGGGTGTAAGAGTTTTGAGGAGCAAAATGTTGTGAAAGTGGGGAGGGGAAGAATTGTGACAACCACAATGGAGGAGGTGGGCTCATTCCTCGTTAGCTTATTCAACGGAGTCAGTGACAATGTCTCAAATCTAATTTTCTCAACTCCCAAACCATCAATAAGTTTATTAGTCGCAAGTAAGACAACCAAGGTTATTGCAAAAATAAGAAAGAAAAGAACGCATGCTTTGGAGCCTGTAACCCAATGGCAGGACTGTCCCAGCTAAAATCTGTTGCTGTTTGGAAGCTCACCATCCCAATTCCTCAGCCCTGAAACTCATTGGAAATTATAACCCTCTTTTTGAGTGCAAACGGTGTAAAATGAAGCCAGGATTTTTGGGTTAAGTCTCCCATTTGGAAATGTTCTTCCTCTACACTTGTATTAACATAATTTACAAAAATCATCACTGTCAGTATAGAACAGGACTTCGGAATTGATCATTCAAATTTCTGTGGAATGTAATTGTCTTATTCCTCCAAAGTTCTAACTCCACAATTCTCACATTATCCCTCCACCCTGGGTAAAATCCAAATCCAGCATGCCATTTTTTTCATCCATTCTCAATTTTCTCTCTCTACACTGGCTGGGTTGAGTTCACCAGTCCTTTGACTCTCGTTCTGGTCCTGAGGTTGACTTCAGCTAGTGTCTGCTGAAACACAGAAGGGGGATCAGTTTCTGACCTTGTGCAGGACAATGCTCTCCCCATAGTTTCTGAATCTGATATTAATAAAAGAAAGACTCAGTGGTGAAACTGCCAGAGAAATGGAGCACTGGGATATCGCAGGAAAATGCGAGGAATCCGGAAGCCATTATTAGAAGAGTTTGAGATCTGTGTCTAAACTAAAAATGTAGACTTAAACTTGCACTGTAAGCAGATTATCAACCAGTTGCAGTCAGAAAGGGACTCACTCTTTAAGCTAGATATGTTCTTTATGGCTGGTGAAGACACAATAGGATGAAGGGTGTCTTACTGTACTGGGAGGTTGTTTGACTCTATCATTCCATTTGCTCAAATGCAATACATACACACTGGGGCAGTGTGTTCCTCACATGTTAAACAACTTCAAAGGATTTGATCCACAATCAAAGCATTGGTATAGGAAAAAGGCAGTTTAGATCTCCCAAAAATGAAAATCTGAGTGCAGATCTAAGCATATAGGGAAATATTTAATGATGTGGAGATGCTGGCATTGGACTGGGGTAAACACAGTAAGAAATCTCACAATACCAGGTTTAAAGTCCAACAGGTTTATTTGGTAGCAAAAGCCACTAGCTTTCAGAATGCTGCTCCTTCTGCCCTGGCTGGAGACAGATGCACCTTGCTTTAACCTGTGTTTAACCCTCTCTCCACTCACATTTTCTGTAACTTTAAGACTTGATTACCTGTAAAGACACAGATTCCACCCATTATTTTGTAAATTGAGTTTGTGTCTTTCATATGTCCTGTTTATGAATGGAACTCCCACTTATCTGACAAAGGAGCAGCACTCCGAAAGCTAGTGGCTTTTGCTACCAAATGAACCTGTTGAACTTTGACCAGGTGTTGTGAGACTTCTTACTGGACATGTTTAATCCAACTGTAGTGGTTTGTTCTGCTACACATTATGTCCAGGAGAGAATAATATAGGAGGCAGGAACAATTTAACATAGAAGACAGGAACAGGAGAAGACCATTCGGCTCTTCGAGCCTACTCCACCATTCATCACGATTATGACTGATTGTCCAACTCAATAGCCTAATATTCCTTATTCCCCCATAACCTTTGATCACGTTCGCCCCAAGTGCTATACGTAGCCGCCTCTTTTATTGATGTATTAATTTATTAAATAATTTTATACATTGTTTCTATGGCATCCATTATATTATTATTTACAGGACATAGGTTTGAAAACTATAACGTTACCTTCCATACTGGAGCCGTCACCCAGCATTCAGCGCGGCTGAGAATGTGCCCTATCTTGACAACAGGACCGCCTGAACATGCGCAGTAGTGATCGAGGCACGAGCATGCGCACTGTGGCCTCGGCCATGAGCACGCGCAGTACTGATAGAGGCACGAGCATGCGCACTGTGGTCTCGGCCATGAGCATGCGCAGTATTGCTCTGCGACTGAAGGCGCCCGGAGCGGGTGAGTGAAAGTCGAGTGGAGAAAACTAACAGAGTTAGTGGCTGGGCGAGGAGGAATGGAGTTAACGGAATGGGCACGGAGGCTTCATAAAGGCGCACTGCAAGCCCTCAAAGAACAAGGGACATTTCTCCCTTCGGATTTCTCCTTCGCTAGAACCGGATAATGGCCGCCATCTTTATAGGGGCAGTGAGCGGCTGGGCGCCTGCGCGTTCATCCTGTTCCCAAGAGAAAGTTTGAAAAGTCTGTGCTGGATTCTGGTGGGTTTTGGAAACTCCTTTCACAGGGGATCGGAAGGGGAGCATTTACACACACACACAACTCAAACTAACGGAAATGTTTGTTTCTTATTTTCTATTTTGGACTCAGTCATGGATTTTTTTTTACAGGATATTAAAAGAGTAGAATTTGAAGGTGGGGGAAAAAAGTCAAACATTTGTGTGACTGGAAATAGAGAAGAGAAATTTAGAGGGATTATGAAGGAGGAATGAAAATTTTAAATTGAAATTGGCCTTTAGCTGGGTCTTTTAACTATAGGTCAGTAAGGACAGGGTGATAGGCGAGTGAAATGGAACTCAAGTGTTCAGCTGGAGATTTAAATAAACTCACGTTTATTGTGGGTTGAATGTGGGAGATTGGCTAGTCAAGCCTGGAGGAAATAATGGAATGAATGAAAGTTTCAGAAACGTGAGATAGGGCAAGATTGAGTGATGTGAATTGAGATAGAAATCCCTCTTGGAGAAGAAACACTGACATAGTTTTAGAACATAGAACACTACAGCACAAACAGGCCCTTCGGCCCACAAGTTGTGCCGAACACATCAAAACCTACCCAGCCATAGACCTATCTATAACCCCCAATCCCATTGGATCCCACATACTCATCCAGAAGTCTTTTAAAAGACCCCAGCGAGTTCGCCTCGACCACCACCGACGGCAGCCGATTCCATTCACTCACCACCCTCTGAGTGAAAAACTTTCCCCTAGCATCCACTCTGTACTTGCTTCCCTGCACCTTAAATCTGTGCCCTCTCGTCGCGACCATTTCAGCCCTGGGAAATAGTCTCTGAGAGTCCACCCTATCTATTCCTCTCAACATCTTGTAAACATCTATCAGGTCGCCTCTCAACCTTCGTCTCTCCAGGGAGAACAGTCCCAGCTCCCTCAACCTGTCTTCATAAGGCATGCCTCCCAATCCAGGCAACATCCTTGTAAGTCTCCTCTGCACCCTTTCAATAGCTTCCACGTCCTTCCTATAGTGAGGCGACCAGAACTGCGCACAGTACTCCAAGTGTGGTCTGACAAGGGTCCGATAAAGCTGCAGCATTACCTCCTGACTCCTGAACTCAATCCCTCGATGAATGAAGGCCAGTACACCGTAAGCTTTCTTAAACACATCCTCCACCTGGGAGGCCGATTTGAGAGTCTTATGGACCCGGACCCCAAGATCCCTCTGATCTTCCACACAGCTAAGACTCCTACCTTTGATAGTGTACTCATTCATCCCGTTGGATCTGCCAAAATGGACCACAACACATGTATCTGCGTTGAAGTCCATCTGCCACTTCTCCGCCCAGTCTTGCATCCTGTCGATGTCATGCTGCAACTTCTTACATCCCTCCAGACCATCCACAACACCACCGACCTTCGTGTCATCGGCGAACTTACTCACCCATCCCTCCACTTCCTCATCCAGGTCGTTTATGAAAATGACAAACAGCAAGGGTCCTAGAACAGATCCCTGGGGCACTCCACTGGTGACCGACCTCCATGCAGAAAAAGAGCCATCCACAACCACCCTCTGCCTTCTGCAGGCAAGCCAGTTCTGGATCCACAAGACCAAAGCTCCTTGGATCCCATGGCCTCTCACCTCTCAAGAAGTCTTGCATGGGGGACCTTGTCAAATGCCTTGCTGAAGTCCATGTACACCACGTCCACTGCTCTTCCTTCGTCAATGTGTTCAGTCACATTTTCGAAGAACTCAATTAAGCTGGTAAGGCACGACCTGCCTTTTACAAAACCATGCTGACTATTTCTAATCAATCTAAACTTCTCCAAATGCTCGTAAATCTTGTCCCTCAGAAGCCTCTCCATCAGCTTACCAACCACTGAGGTCAGACTCACCGGTCGGTAATTTCCAGGACTATCCCTGTTCACTTTCTTGAAAATAGGGACCACATCCGCAATCCTCCAATCCTCCGGAACCCCTCCCGTCTCCATCGACGACGCAAAGATCATCACCAGGGGCTCTGCAATGACATTCCTCACCTCCCACAATAACCTGGGGTACATCCCATCTGGTCCCGGAGACTTGTCTATCTTGATAGCATTTAGAAGTTCTAACACATCCACTTCCTTAATATCTACATACTCAATCTTTTCAGTCTGCCACAAACTTGTAGTGCATCCTCCCAGATCACTTTCCACCGTGAATACTGAGGCAAAGTACTCATTAAGCACCTCTGCCATTTCTTCCAGTTCCATACAGACTTTCCCCCTTCACCTTTTATAGGTCCTATCCCTTCTCTTCTCATCCTTTTACTTTTCACATATTTGTAGAAGGCCTTGGGATTCTCCTTAATCCTACCAGCCAAGGCCTTCTCATGACCCTTGATCTGTGTACTGCTGTATTTTAGTACTGCTGTATCACAGTGCCAGTGACCTGAATTCAATTCCTCATTTGGGTTACTGTCTGTGCAGACTCTGTACATTCCCCCTGTGTCTGCATAGATTTCACACCGGTGAGAGGCTTTTTAAATGCCCAGACTGTGGGAAGTGTTTTAAAAGTTTCAGTGAACGGATTTCTCATCAAAGTGTTCACGTTGATCTGAGACTGCACTGGTGCAGCGAGTGTGGGACTGGCTTCTGGCAATCTGTCCACCTCACCATATACCAGCCAGTTCACATTGGGAAGGGACTGTTCACCTGCACTGAGTGTGGAAAGGGAGTCACCCATTTATCCCACCTCACTTCACGTGAATACGTTCATGCAGCTAAGAGACCCTTTGTGTTCTGACTGCGGGAAACATTTATAAAGCAGCTACGTTTTACTGAGACACTAGCAAATTCATACTAGGGAGAGGCCTGCTGTGGGAAGCGATTAACTCGTATTATGATTTAACCAACAATTAAAGCGGTTGGATTTTCCTGTTGCTGCTAATCCCACCAAGGACTGAACTGTGTTCATTCTGATAGGTATTATTACTGATGTCAAATATCACAACTGGATTGAGTGTTTTCTCCACACCATCAATCATGTGAGAATCAATCGCCATGTTTACAGGTCTCACTTTAAATATAAGTACATCCAGAAACTGTATTAACTAAAGTTGAACACAGATCATAGTCCAACCCTGCAGCTCTATATTGACAGGAGAAGTCTGCTCTGTATCTCAAGGTGGGTTTTCTCTGGGTGGACCTGTTTCCTCCCACAGTCCAAAGATGTGCGGACTAGGTTGATTGGCCAGGCTGAAAATTGCCAATTTTCCTGAGTGTCCTGAGATGCGTGGGATTGGTGGATAAATATGTAGGGATATGGGGGTAGAGCCTGGGTGAAATTGTGGTCAGTGTAGACTCGATGGGCCAAATGGCCTCTTTCTGTACTGTAGGGTTTCTATGATGAGGCTGCATGAGCTCTGGAAGTTTAATCACAAATAGACTTGAGCTATTCAATAGATGTGCTGCTCAAAGCTGTTAACTTGTCAGATATTGAAGGAAGTTCTCTGAAAATAAACTCACCAATTTCTAACCTCAGTCTCTGGTTGGTGCTATAATTAATAATCAGTATTCATTAGTGCTAATTTACAGTGAAAGACTGAATAGTCTGTGAAATCTATGTTCCTTGCTTAGTGAATTATCTCTCCCCATCAGTGCTGAACTGCTTAATAATTCTGGTTATATTCATACATGTCCAGAAAGAATCTGTGTGTCCAGATTTCACCTAACTTATGATTTGTGACCAATAAACAACGTTTATGACATGAATTGCAAGTCTGGAGTCTTGGTGATGTATAGAGAAAGATTTAATTCACTCACTTAGCAGTTTGTGACGGTCGAGGCTGAGGTTTGTTAATAGAAGGTTTGAATTATCTAGCACCTTTCCCAACTTCAGCAAGTCCCAAAATATTTTACAGACAATGAAGTTCTTTGGAAGTGAATCGCTGTTGCAGTGTTGGAAATGGAGTAGCCAAATTGTACACAGCAAGATCCCACAAATAGAGGTGTGATTCTGAGCCGACAATCTGTTCAATGTTTGTTAAGTGATAAATATTAAACAGTAAAACTAGGGAGAACTCTCCTGCTCTTCAGAATAACTCAGTAAAGTTTTACAACACCAATTTTAAATCCAACCAATTCATTTGATAGTAAATTCGCGAGCTTTCGACTTTATAGCCTTCGTCAGGCAAATGCAGTGTTCTGGTCTGCAATAGCACTCATATCCACACAGACAGTTACAGATTGCTGATTAGAATGCGAATCCTTACATCTAACCTGCTATTCAAGTGTTCAAGTGGCTAACAATGTGTGTGAAGGGAATCCTGAGCATTGGTTAGAGAATTGTGTATTTTCTGCAGACAGCACAGTAAGTGAGGTTTTTTGCTAACCCAGGCAAGTTACGGGGGTTACAGATAGTGTGTCACGAAGCCAAGATCCCTATTAAGACCGTCCTCATGTGTGCGGAACTTGGCTATCTCTGCTCTGCGCTGTCGTGTGTCACGAAAGCCCCCTTGAAGAACATTTACCCGCAGGTCGGAGGCCGAATGCCCATGACTGCTGAAGTGTTCGCCCCCAGGAAGGGAACTGTTTTGCCTGGTGATTGTTGAGCGATGCTCATTCATCCGCTGTCGTAGTGTTTGCATGGTCTCCCCAATATACCATGCTTCGGGACATCCTTTCTTGCAACGTATTAGGTAGACAACATTGGCCGAGTTGCAAGAGTATGTACCGTGCACCTGGTGAATGGTATCCTCATGTTTGATGATGTCGTCTATGTCTATGATCCGGCATGTCTTGCAGAGGTTGCTGTGGCAGGGTTGTGTGGTATTGTGGTCACTGTTCTCCTGAAGGTTGGGTAGTTTGCTGCGAGCAATGATCTGTTTGAGGTTGTGCGGTTGTCTGAAAGCAAGAAGTGAGGGGGTGGGGATGGCCCTAGCGAGATGTTCATAGTCATCAATGACATGTTGAAGACTCCGGAGAAGATGTCATAGCTTCTCCGCTCTGGGGAAGTACTGGACAACAAAGGGTACTCTGTCCACCGTGTCCCGTGTTCGTCTTCTGAGGAGGTCAGTGCGGTTTATCGTTGTGGCACGTCGGAACTGTCGATCGATGAGTCGAGCGCCATATCCTGTTCTCATGAGGGCATCCTTCAGCGTCTGGAGGTGTCTGTCACAATCCTCCTCATCTGAGCAAATTCTGTGTATACGGAGGGCTTGTCCATAGGGAATGGCTTCTTTAACGTGTCTAGTGTGGAAGCTGGAGAAGTGGAGCATGTGAGGTTGTCTGTCGGTTTGCTGTACAGCGAGGTGCTGAGGTGACCGTCCTTGATGGAGATGCGTGTGTCCAAGAATGCAACTGATTCTGGAGAATAGTCCATGGTGAGTCTGATGGTGGGATGGAACTTGTTGATATCATCATACAGTTGTTTCAATGATTGTTCACCATGAGTCGAAAGGAAAAAGATGTCATCAATGTATCTAGTATATAACCTTGGTTGAAGATCTCGTGTGGTGAAGAAGCCTTGTTCGAACCTGTGCATGAAGATGTTGGCATATTGAGGTGCAAATTTGGTCCCCATGGCTGTTCCGTGTGTCTGGATGAAAAGCTGATTGTTGAAGGTGAAGACATTGTGGTCCAAGATGAAGCGGATGAGTTGTAAAATTGCATCCGAAAACTGGCAGTTGTTGGCATTGAGTACTGAGGCAGTTGCAGCAATACCATCGTCGTGGGGGATGTTGGTGTAGAGCGCCTAGACATCCATTGTGACAAGGAGTGTCCCTGGTTCAACTGCTCCATGTGTGCTGAGTTTCTGTAGGAAGTCCGTATTGTCAAGACAAAAGCTGGGGGTCCATTGTACAAAGAACCCCCAGCTTTTGTCTTGACACTACGGATGTCCTACAGAAACTCTGCACACATGGAGCAGTTGAACCAGGGACACTCCTTGTCACAATGGATGTCTAGGCGCTCTACACCAACATCCCCCATGACGATGGTATTGCTGCAACTGCCTCAGTACTCAATGCCAACAACTGCCAGTTTTCGGATGCAATTTTACAACTCATCCGCTTCATCTTGGACCACAATGTCTTCACCTTCAACAATCAACTTTTCATCCAGACACATGGAACAGCCATGGGGACCAAATTTGCACTTCAGTATGCCAACATCTTCATGCACAGGTTCGAACAAGACTTCTTCACCACATGAGATCTTCAACCAAGGTTATATACTAGATACATTGATGACATCTTTTTCCTTTGGAATCATGGTGAACAATCATTGAAACAACTGTATGATGATATCAACAAGTTCCGACTCACCATGGACTATTCTCCAGAATCAGTTGCATTCTTGGACACACGCATCTCCATTAAGAACGGTCACCTCACTGTACCGAAAACCGACAGACAACCTCACAATGCTCCACTTCTCCAGCTTCCACCCTAGACACGTTAAAGAAGCCATTCCCTATGGACAAGCACTCCGTATACACAGAATTTGCTCAGATGAGGAGGATCGTGACAGACACCTCCAGACGCTGAAGGATGCCCTCATGAGAACAGGATATGGTGCTCGACTCATCAATCGACAGTTCCAACGTGCCACAGCGATAAACCGCACTGACCTCCTCAGAAGACGAACACGGGACAAGGTGGACAGAGTACCCTTTGTTGTCCAGTACTTCCCCAGAGCGGAGAAGCTATGACATCTTCTCCGGAGTCTTCAACATGTCATTGATGACTATGAACATCTCGCTAGGGCCATCCCCACCCCCTCACTTCTTACTTTCAGACAACCGCACAACCTCAAACAGATCATTGCTCACAGCAAACTACCCAACCTTCAGGAGAACAGTGACCACAATACCACACAACCCTGCCACAGCAACCTCTGCAAGACATGCCAGATCATAGACATGGACAACATAATCAAACGTGAGGATACTATTCACCAGGTTCACGGTACATACTCTTGCAACTCGGCCAACGTTGTCTACCTAATACGTTGCAAGAAAGGATGTCCCGAAGCATGGTACATTGGGCAGACCATGCAGAGACTACGACAGCGGATGAATGAGCATCGCTCAACAATCACCAGGCAAAACAGTTCCCTTCCTGTGGGAGAACACTTCAGCAGTCATGGGCATTCGGCCTCCGACCTGCGGGTAAATGTTCTTCAAGGGTGCCTTCGTGACACATGACAGTGCAGAGTTGCTGAGCAGAGACTGATAGCCAAGTTCCGCACACATGAGGATGGTCTTAATAGGGATCTTGGCTTCATGACACACTATCTGTAACCCCCGTAACTTGCCTGGGTTAACAAAAAACCTCACTTACTGTGCTGTCTGCAGAAAATACACAATTCTCTAACCAATGCTCAGGATTCCCTTCACACACATTGTTAGCCACTTGAACACTTGAATAGCAGGTTAGATGTAAGGATTCGCATTCTAATCAGCAATCTGTAATTGTCTGTGTGGATATGAGTGCTATTGTAGACCAGAAAACTGCATTTGCCTGACGAAGGCTATAAAGTCGAAAGCTCCTGAATTTACTATCCAATAAATTGGTTGGATTTAAAATTGGTGTTGTAAAACTTTACTGAGTTTACCCCAGTCCAACGCCGGCATCTCTACATCATGACTTCAGAAATAACGTCATGGGAACTTTTACACCCAACTGAGAGGGTAGATGATGCCATAGTATAAGGCCTGATTTCAAAGATGAGACCTTGAACAGGGCAGGCCTCCAACATTGACTATCCGCCTGGATTTGATGCAGATGTTTTTGAATGTGGATTTGAATTCCCATCTTCCTGACCCAGAGATGAGAATGTAACCACTGAGCCACAACTAACACCTCATCATTTCTCTGGATTATTGCACTTGTTACATCATCAGTTCCTGCATGGACAAATACAGACATACATACATACATACAATCAGTTCCTACAGTGCAGGAGGCCATTTGGCCCAGGGAGTCTGCACCGAAAATAATCCCTATCAGGCCCTATCCATATTTACCCTGTTAGTCCCTCTAACATAAACATGCCAGGACATTAAGGAGCAATTTAGCATTGCCGAATCAATCCAAGCTACATATCTTTGGACTGTGGGAGGGAACAGGAGCAACCTGTTCCCGCCCACAAAGGAAACCCAGCCAGATATGGGGAGACAGCCAGAAATTGAACCCAGGTCTCTAAAGCTGTGAAGCAACAGTGCTAAATACTGCTCCCTGGATTCGGAAGATCCAAAAAGGGCATCAAGTTCATGAGCGATTTTCAAACATTTTATTAAGAAGCAACAGATTAGGAATAGTACATTAACTAAATAGGCAAATAGAACATATATAACCAGTGAAGGTGATGCTGACCTCCGGGGCTGGTGGCCACAGTCTCCTCTGAACGGTTAGTCAGTGTGAGGCAGATTGTGGGCATTGAGCTGAAGCTAGTACAGATCACTTCAAAATTTCTCTGCTCTTGAGAGCCTGTTTTAACCTTTGTACATACAGTTGGGTTACGTGTGGGTTATGAGATCCAATCATATCAGAGTTATATCTTATTTCAGGGCCTGTGCTAGAGACATGTCCTTGACAGGGATAACAAGCCTGGCCTGTGTTTGTCAGCGAGCAAACTACAATAGAAGCTTTCTTCATAACAGAAAGAGAGAAGAAGTGAACCATTTGTATAAAAGCCCATAAATCTCTGAAGATTTTATAAGAAGATATACTAGTCAGTGATTTCTGATAGTCCGTTACTTGGATTGACGTCGTTCCCAGCCGAGGGGATTTCTGTACCAGGCAGGTGGGATAACATTTGGAAATGTTCAATTCACCACCAATTCCAATGCCCCTTCTTTTGGTGGATAATGAAGGTGTCACTATGTATAATGTGCATGTCAGTAAGAATTGTCAATAAGGATTAATAGTACTTTCTAATTGGAGATGTTAATCAGTGGAACATCTCAGATACTGAATTGTAGAGTTCTTACCAAACATCAATTTAGGATTGACGTTAAAGTTCAGAATCTTATTGTAAACTAATCCCTGATAAGAGTTCCTGATTTTTGAGGGAATATCACAAACAGTGGCTCTTAAAGGGATACTGCAGCCCTGAGAACACAATCAGCTACAATCCAGGATATTAAACCCCAACCCAGTTACAGAGATTATGAACATCAGCAGAAACAATCTCCAACTGTCAGCATGAACATGCTTCAGTCCTGCATGTGATTAACAGCAGAATCCAATCCCTACAGTCACTTGTGGACTCGCTGGTGTGTCTGCAGGTGGGATGACTGAGTGAATCCCTTCCCACACTCTGAGCAGCTGAATGGCCTCTCTCCAGTATGAACTCGCTGGTGTGTCAGCAGGTTGGATGACTGAGTGAACCCCTTCCCACACTGGGAGCAGGTGAACGCTTTCTCTCCAGTGTGAATCCGCTGGTGTGTCAGCAAATTGGATGACTGAGTGAATCCCTTCCCACACTGGGAGCAGGTGAATGGCCTCTCTCCAGTGTGAATTTGCTGGTGTGTCAGTAGGTGAAAAGACCGGGAGAATCCCTTCCCACATACAGAGCAGATGAATGGTCTTTCCCCAGTGTGAATTCGCTGGTGTGTCAGCAGGTTGGATGACTGAGTGAACCCCTTCCCACACTGGGAGCAAGTGAACGGCCTCTCTCCCGTGTGAATTCGTTGGTGAGCAGTAAGGTTGGGTGAAGACCTGAATCCCTTTCCACACAAAGTACAGCTGAATGGCCTCTCCCCAGTGTGAATGCGCTGGTGTTTCAGTAGGTCAGAGGATCCAGTGAATCCTTTCCCACATTCAGGGCAGGCGAAAGGTCTCTCACCAGTGTGAATCCGCTGATGTATCAACAGGTAGGATGACTGAGTGAATCCTTTCCCACACTGGGAGCAGATGAAGGGTCTCTCTCCAGTATGAGTTCGCCGATGAGTTTCCAGGTCTGATGGAAAATTGAATCCCTTCCCACAGTCCCCACATTTCCACGGCTTCTCCATAGTACCACTGTCCTCGTGTCTCTCCAGATTTGATGATCAGTTGAGTACTTAACAACACACACAAAATATGTAGTTTTTCCCCACTGTAAATGGTGTGATTTTATTTCAGGTTATGTAACTGGTTAAAGCTCTTTCCATATTCAGATACCTGGAACACTCTCACTCAGGAGTGTGTGTGTGTGTTTGTGTGTCTGTGCTTTTCCAATCACGCTTATGTTTGAAATATTCTATGTGAAACAAACTTTTCTTCGGATTCAGAAACTCATGACATGCACATCCTGATGAATTGAGTGACTCTGTCAGATCTCAGTGTGATGTTTGGTTTGAGATTCTCATCTAGAAATCTTCCCCTTCTGCTCTGTAAAGTAAGTTTAGAAATGTCATCACAGTCAGTAACAGGATAAAAATTCAGGACAAATAATTCTTGTTGCTATGGAATGTTTTTTCCTTGCTTGCTCCCCATAAGTTGTAAATCCCCATCCCATGTAACTCCCTCCTCCCTGTGCTTAAATCCAAACAAAGTTTTGGACAATTCTTGCTGTATCTTAACAAACTTGTACAACTAGCTTCCTGACATGCCTTGACTCCCAGTAAAGGCTGTTCTCACATTTCCCCCAACAAACATGGCCACTGAACATGCGCTCTTCACACTTTGCCCCTCAGAAAGTTAATAGCGCATGCGCACAACGGCACATTGCCCGCAGTGAACATGGCGACTGTGAAGTCGGACCAGATAGAAAATACAAACTGGGTTCCGCTCACTGCAAACGAGGAGCCAGGAAATTCTTTTTCGGGCTTTGTGGTTTACACATGTTTACGAAGCTTCCCCGGCCACCCGCCCGATCCGTCGCTCCCTCCGAGCTGTCCTTCCACATATTTACCATTTGCACATCACTGTCTCCCGATCGCCATTACTGACATTGCGCATGCTGTACTCCCAGACCCGCCCTCTAGTTCACTCCGATTGGTTGGAGGACCAGACCAGGTCCTCCAGTCCTGCCTCCTCTCTCCCTATTGGTCTGGAGCTGCAGTCAATCAGGCGGGCATTGTGACGGTTTCAAATGGTGGGCGGGGCCACAGACTCAGGCTGACTTATTGTGAGAAGTCTCACAAAGCCAACTTAAAGTCCAACAGGTTTATTTGGTAGCACAAGTGACTAGCTTTCGGAGCGCTGTTCTTTTCACCAGTAAGTGGTAATTCTGTTCACAAACAGGGCATATATAGACACAAACTCAATTTAGGAAATAATGGCTGGAATGTGAGTCTTTACAGGTAATCAACTCTTAACAGTACAGACAATGTGAGTGGAGAGAGGGTTAAGCACAGCTTAAAGAGATGTGTATTGTTTCCAGCCAGCAGACTCTGGAAGAGAATCAGAATCTGGAAAAGATTGCAGAGTCTCTGGCGATGATCTTTGCATCATCAATGGAGACGGGAGAGATTCCGGAGGATTGGAGGATTGCGAATGTGGTTCCTATATTCAAGAAAGGGAATAGGGATAGCCCAGGAAATTACTGACCAGTGAGTCTAATCTCAGTGGTTGGTAAGTTGATGGAGAAGATTCTGAGGGACAGGATTTATGAACATTTAGAGAAGATTAGTATGCTCAAAAGTAGTCAGCACGGCTTTGTCAAAAGCAGATCGTGTCTTATGAGCCTGCTTGAGTTCTTTGACAAAAAGAGAGCGGCAGATGTGGTTTATATGGACTTCAGCAAGGCGTTCAATAAGGTCCCCCATGCAAGACTTCTTGAGAAAATGAGAGAGCATGGGATCCAAGGAGTTGTTGCCTTGAGAATCCATAATTGGCTTGCTCGCAGAAAGCAGAGAGTGGTTCATCATAGAATCATAGAACCCTACAGTGCAGAAAGAGGCCTTTCAGCCTATTGAGTCTGCGTCGATCACAATCCCACCCAGGCCCTAACCCCATATCCCTACGTGTTATACCACTAGTGCCTCTAACCTATGCATCCCTGGATACTAAGGGGCAATTTCTTAGCACAGCAAATCAACCTAATCCACATATCTTTGGATTGTGGGAGGAAACCGGAGTACTCAGAGGAAACCCACGCAGACACGAGGAGAACATGCAAACTCCACACAGACAGTGACCCGAACTGGGAGTCAAACCCAAGACACTGGAGCTGTGAAGCAACAGTGCTAACCACTGTGCCACTGTGCTGGTCTTTTTTTTCTGCATGGAGGTCGGTCACCAGTGGAGGGCCCCAGGGACCTGTTCTGGGACCCTTGCTGTTTGTAATTTTCATAAATGACCTGAATGAGGAGGTGGAGGGATGGGTTGGTAAGTTTGCTGACGATACGAAGGTTGGTGGTGTTGTGGATAGTTGGAAGGTTGTCAGAAGTTGCAGCGAGACATAGATAGGATGTAAGGCTGGGTGGAGAAGTGGCAAATGGACTTCAACTCGGATAAATGTGTAGTGGTCCATTTTGGCAGGCCAAATGGGATGAAGGAGTATAATATCAAGGGTAAGACTCTTAGCAGTGTAGAGCTCAGAAGGACCTTGGGGTCCAGGTCCATAGGACTCTTAAATTGGTTTTGCAGATAGAGGACGTGGTTTAAGAAGGTGTATGGCTACTGGCTTTCATTAATCGAGGGATTAAGTTTAGGAGTCAGGAGATAATGCTGCAGCTTCATAAAACCCTAGTCAGACCCCGCTTGGAGTACTGTGCTCAGTTCTGTCGCCTCATTACAGGAAGGATGTGGAAGCTATTGACAGGGTGCAGAGGAGATTTACAAGGATGTTGCCAGGATTGGGTGGCATTCCTTATGAGGATAGGTTGAGAGAGCTCGGTCTCTTGTCCTTGAAGAGACAAAGGATGAGAGGTGATCTGATAGAAGTGTATAAGATGTTGAAAGGTACAGATCAGGTGGATTGTCAGAGGCTTTTTCCAGGGCTGAAATGGTTGCTATGAGAGGACACAGGTTTAAAGTGCTGGGGAGCAGGTACAGAGGAGATGTCAGGGGTAAGTTTTTCACTCAGAAGGTGGTGGGTGAGTGGAATTGGCTGCCATCGATAGTGGTGGAGGCAAATTCAATAGAGTCTTTTAAGAGACTTCTGGATGAGTACATGGGACTTAATAGGATTGAGGGTTATAGATAAGCTTAGTAGGTAGGGATGTCATTGGCACAACTTGTGGGCCGAAAGGCCTGTTTGTGCTGTAGTTTTTCTATGTTCTATGGTCTTACTGTGTTTACTCTAGTCCAATGTTGGCATCTCCACTTCATTGTTGATTATTGGCAACATTTTCTGTTTGGGAATTAGAGATGGATGGTCAGTTCCCCTGTGTCCCAGGACTGGAAGATTCACACTCAATATCACCGCAACTTCACAGGAGAAAGTCCCCGCTTCAATCCCCACTGCAAACTCAAGTTCACCCAAACTTGAAGAATTTATTGGGATAGGAAGAAATTTGGTGGAGAAATATGCAGTAAGTTAAAAGAATAAAATACACATTAAACTGTAAAAGTTTAAAAGGTGCACAGGAAGGAGATTGGAGATTCTAGCTGACGTCTTCTTTTATTAATCAGCAAGTTTGAGATTCCAACGTCTGCATTTTTTTAAAACTTTATTAAGAAACATAAGCAGATCAGATCTCTGTCTTCTGATCCATCAGAGTAAATATGCAAGTCCTGTGTAGCCTCAGTCATTTACAGGAAGTCAGCCTGCTGGATGGAACCTCGGGCTCCTGAGTTTGATGTCTGCAGTTTCTAGTCCTGACAGCTCCCTTCTATCAGTGCCCCCTCACTCAGTTTCATACCCTGCAGTAATCCAACTCTGGCCCTCTTGTCTTCTTTGCTGAGTTTTGGCAGGAAATGATTAGTGTATTTTGATTTCCAGAAGGTGTTTGACAAAGTGGTTCTGAAGTGCAAACCCTACAAGTAAGAGCAATCTCAGCATCCACTCTATCAAAATCAGTGTGGTGAAGCTTTCTGGGAGATCTCGTTCTGCTAAACACCAAGGAATTTATCCTGCTGTTCTTTATAGAGCAACCTCATCGTCCCAAAGAAGAAACTTGTGAGCTTTTGCTGTACAATATCCAATATAAGTAAGTTGCCTCTTAAATGTGGAGACCCAAACTGCGCACAGTATTCCAAATGTGGCCTCACTAAAACCCTGAAAAACTTCAGCAAGATTTCAAAAAGGACAAAGCTTAGAAAGGTGCACCAGACTGGAAGGAGAGTGTGACTGTGGATAAGCGGCATTGAACACATTCCTGTAATCAATAACTGGGAGAATTGGGAAGACGAGATCCTGGACTCTGATGCCTGTAAACAATATCTCTTCTCAATTCCTTGTGTCTTGCACTCCCTGTTCCTGCTTTCCAGGTAAAGCTCGTGTTCACCAATTGTCTGTGTCTACATTAAGCAGCTAATTGACTCTGGCGGCTGGGGGAGAAGTAGCGACAGAAACAGAAAGGGATGTGAAATGACAGTGTTCAGAGTTTGATCTGTGTCAGTTGTTGCCTTGTAAGGTTCACAAGAGCCGCAGTGATGAGCTGGGTGGGTTTTAGAATTTGAAAGTTACATATGAGTAACTTGTGGTACTAATTCACGTCACTGTCCATTTCATGTTCCAGCTAATAGCAATCTGTGCTGTCACTGGCTGAAGAAGTTACTTCTCTTCAAACAGAATCATAGATTCCCTCCAGTACGGAAGGAGGCCATTCAGCCCATTGAGTCTGTGCTGACCACCCAGACCCTATTCCTATAACCCCACACATTTATCCTGCTTATCTCTTGGGTCAATTTAGCATGGCCAATCAACCTAACCCGTACATCTTTGGACTTGTGTTCCATTTAAACATGGCAGTTTGAAGGAGAAACTTGTTTCTGTTGAAAAAAAATGGCCTGCCATGGAAACAAAATTTCTATGGGTAAATGAGATTTTTAAAAACTCTGCACCAAACTTGTGTGGTGATCCAGTGGTCAGGATTCTGCACTTTCACCACCAGATTTGATTCCCAGTCAGGAAATTGGAGTTTTTCACTATGAAACAACCTCTAGGATTCAGCAGCGGTATGGCTTCCTCTTTTGCATTAGAAAAGTCACATGCGCGGCAGAACAGAAAAATAAGACTGTGATAGGCTGCAAAGCAGTGATGATTGAAATATCTTGCAAGATAACATCTGAATAGTCTTGGGTCAGATTTTATTGTTTCCACTAACGCAAATATTTCCCAGATCTGGCTCCAAATCTCGGGCTAACTGACAGGAAAACTTCTGGCTAAATTAATCAGTAAACTCTCCGACTTGCAGTGAAGTGAAGACAGTTTTCACTCACAGCGCAGTGACTGGTACGTTAATAAAGCAGGAGAGAGAAAGACTCGGTTTGAGCAGTGACACTTTCAGAGGGAGGGAGAGCTGGAATTCACCCAGGAAAATAGCAAAATAACGGTGCCCAACATGGGGCTCGAACCCATAAATCTGCAATTATCAACTCAGCCAGCCAGACACATAAAGGATTCTATACTCTGTCATAAAGTACTTGAAGACAAATGTACGTTTCCATCTGGTGTCTCAGTTTGTTCTGATTTCTAAGTTTGCAATTAATCCACTATAAAGGTCCCAGTGTTCCTCTCAATAATCAATAATATCATTCACATCTTTCACTTCTCAGCCTCTCAGCATATGCACTGTCAAACTGTTTCCCAATTTCAGATTTTTCAATCCAATCAATTTTCATTACCCTGAACTCCAGAGGGAACAGGGCCATCGACTCAATCTCTCCTCCCAGGACAGCAGCTTGATCGCAGGAATCAATCCAGTGAACTTTGGTTACACACAGATGTCGAGAGACAAAGATCAAAAAGGGGAAGGAGATAGAGGCACTGACAGAGAGACTGAGAGAGTAAAAGACTCTGAGGCAGATAAGCAGAGACAAGAAAAGGCAGACTCCACTCTCTGTCTATGACACCCACAACCATAAATGAATAGCGATATAGAACATAGAACACTACAGCACAGAACAGGCCCTTCGGCCTTCGATGTTGCGCCGACCAATATAAAAAGCAATGCCCCTCCAAACTAAACCATTCCCTTCTCTTCCATATACTTATCAACTAACCTCTTAAACGCCACCAAACTTGGCGCATCCACAACTGCTGCAGGCAGGGCATTCCACTCCCGAACCACCCTTTGGGTAAAGAAATATATATATGTAACTAACTGCCTGAAACACAAGATGGGGTCCTATGATTTAGTGAATAGGGATACAGTATTTATGCATATGCATAGTCTCCTCCTCATTTAGAAATGTGTTGATTTACTTATGCATGTGATATGCTTATAGATTCCCTTCAGTGTGTCTTCAAGTTCTCAAACCAAAGCCCATGTGAACCAATCCTGCTGTGAGCAAAGAAATGAATGAAATCTACAACTTGGCCAATAGGAAACAACAGCAAAAGGCTGTTAAACCTGAGACCTCACACAAACTTGCTGAGTATGAGAGTCCTAAGCAATGGTCGAACACTAGACAAACAAGCCGGTACTGCACCCATCAATTAATCAACAGATAATCTTATTGCCATGCAAAGTTGATCACAAGAACATCTTTCCTTATATAAGGAGACCGAACCTGCACTCTATTCCAGCTGTGGACTTACCAAAGCCCTGTACAATTACAGCAAAACATTCCTACTTAGATCCTCTCGCGATGAAGGCCAGCATACCATTCACCTTCCTTCCCTTGCTGCATCTGCATGCTTCATTTCAGCAACTGGTGTACAAGGACAATCACATATACTTGCACATCGTCTATCTCAGCCTATAGCCATTGAGATAAAAAAATCTACCATTCTGTTTCTGCTACCAAAGGGGATAGCCTCACGTTTATACACATGAAATTGCATTTGCCCTGCATATGCTCACTCACTCATCAAATCACACTGAAGCATCTCTGCATTCTCCTCACAGCTCACTCCACCAAGTTTTGTGTCATCTGCAAATTCAGAGATATTACATTTATTTCCCTCATCCTAATTACTAATATATCTTGTGAAGAGCTGGAGTCCTAGCACTGATCCCTGTGCTGCCTGCCACTTGGAAAAAGATTGTTTATTTCTACTCTTTGTTTTCTCTCTGAAGACTAGTTTTCTATCCATCTCAATACGTGACACCTGTGTTTCCTACATTGTAATGATGACAACATTTTCAAGAATGGTTAGAAAGCATTTTGTGATGTCCAGTGGTTGGGAAAGGCTATATAAATGCAAATCTGTGTTTTTTTTTATTTTTAACTTCAATCTCACCCCTCTGGTTACTGATCCTCGTCAGTGGAAACAGTTTCTCCTGATCAGCTCTACTTAAACACTTTCCCCACATCCATAATTTGGGCCGGTTCCATGAAATCTCTGTTTAACCTTCTGAGAAGAAGGCTCTTGGACTCTATAATCTCATCACAAAAATGAATTTCCTCATCCCTGGAGGTCATGCAATGTGGAGGATTGAGATGTTTTGAAGCTGGGAGCTGATCATATATCAACAGAATGGAAGAACACCATTCAAGAACTTGTTTTGTGCAAGTACAATTCAACTGAATCCCTAAGCCATGCAGCAGTGAGACTGATTTTAATATTAGACTCAAAAAATGGCATTTGCCTCAGATACTGTACCTTTCTCCATAACTGTGCATTTTGCAGAATTGTGGAATTGTACATGTTATGTGGTTGTGAGATAATATAATCCCTCAATATTTAACAGCAGACGGAATGAAGAACATTCTTCACACTGAAAGATAAATATATTTTAATGTTTATATCTTGTTTCACAGAGAATCATACATTCTTACAGTGCAAAAAGAGGCCATTTGGCCCATTGACCTGCAATGATAACAAGGTACTATCTCCTGAACCTCATGTATTTACCTTGCTAATCCCCTTGACACTAAAGATCAATTTAGCATGGCCAATCAACCTAACCCACATAACTTTGGACATTCTCAGCAAGCTCAATAATCATTACACATCAAAAAAACTTTTAAAATGTTGAGTGTTTGCTCAAACTTAATTCAAAGAAATAGATTAATAATCAATGTGTTTAAAATTTGATGTGCATCAGTTACTTCTGATGATGAATATCTGTTGGCTGTGGCATTCTTTCACAGAAGCCACAGTGATCAGGTTGGTAAGTTTTGGAAATGAGAAGTTGCAAATGAGCAGCTTGTCGGATTATTTCAACTCACTGTCCATCCAGTTATCAGCATTTCCACTTGTGTTCCTCCTAATCATGACATTCTGTAGGAGGAACCTGTCTCTGGAGAGAGAGACCTCTGAAGAAGTGAGGTTAAACCTGTTTCCCTGGTTGTCTCGTGGTTAGGGTTCAGCGCTTTTATCTGTTTGGCCTAAATTCGGGATCAGAAAAAGCAAATTATTTTTGCTATCCACCAAACTGTTAAATGAAGCTGAATTTCTCCCCAAGGTAAAACAGCTCTGCCACAATCAGTGGAATAAGAGATATCATTTTACAGCAGTGCTGCAAATGTCACATGGTGCAATAGGTAGAGAAAAATAGAGACAGAAAGAGACAGTGATAGGCTGCAAATGGTGTTGCAAGGTAACATCTGGGTGGTGATAGGTCAAATTTTATTGTTTACACTGACACAAATATCCTCTGAATTGGGTCCAAATCTCGGACTAAGTGGCTCAGTGAAGAGAACAAAAGGGAAGGTCTGTGTTAGAGAGCAAATCAAGATGGATTAACCAACACAAGGAATGATGAACAAGGGTAAGGTTGAATTGGTGATAGTGGAGCCTGAGTGGTCTCGTAGTTCTGAATCAGTTTTTTCACTGCCAGGGTTGATAAACAAGCAATAACAAAGCAGAGCACTTTGAATTTGCTCCCTTTGTGGGGGTAATTTGATCTGAACAGAAGGAACAGTGAAACAATGGTTAGCAGTACTGCTTCACTGCAACAGGAATACCAGCTCAATTCCCAGCCTTGGGTCACTGTCCGTGTGGAATTTGCACATTCTCCCCATGTCTGCTTGGGTCTCCTCTCAGTGCACCAGTTTCCTCCTACGATGCAAAGATGTGTGGGTTAAGTGGACTGGCCATGCTAAATTGCCCCTTGTATCAGGAGGACTAACATGGGATAAATGTGTGGGGTTATGGGGATAGGACCTGGTTGGATTGTGGTTAGTGCAGACTTGATGGGCCAAATGGCCACCTCCTTCTGCACTGTAGGATTCTATGAAGTGGAGATAAAGTGAAATATGTTTGTGTGAATATGTCTCAAGCGAAAGTGATCTGAAATGAAGCAATGAATAAAGCAATGATGATCAACTGATTGGAAATCTCTCACATCAGCTTCCTGGAAGTCTCACAGTAAGGATTCAGTACAATGACCCAGGTTCGATTTCCAGCACGGAGTGAATAACTTTCTATAATTCTTCATCGAATGGAAACACACCTCACACCATCCATGAAAAGAGAAGCAAGGTCAATCTTCCAGCAGGAGTAACTTGTATCACAATTGGAAATATCAGAGATGTTACATCAACAAGCACTGGGGTGGCACTGTTGCCTCATGGTGCCAGAGACCCAGGTTCAATTCCAGCCTTAGGTCACTGTCTGTGTGGAGTTTGCACATTCTCCCCGTGTCTGTGTGGGTTTCCTCTGGGTGCTCTGGTTTCCCCCTACAGGTCAAAGCGTGTGGTTGATTGGCTATGCTAAATTGACCCTTGGTGTCAGGGGGATAAGCAGGTTAAATACGTACATATGACCTGAGTGGGATTATTGTTGGTGCAGGTTCGATGGGCAGAATGGCCTCGTTCTTGCATTGTAGGGATTTTATAAAACAATAAGCTCTAAGATTGATCACTGAAAGTAACTGACACATCTCAAATTCTGCCTCTTTCCAGTCACATCTTTGACCTTCATCCTCTCCATCTCAGATATTCTCACATGAATCAAACATTACCCACCAAAACCTTCACCCTGAAGCTCATTCTACTGATTACAGTAGAGGAACTGTGAGGTTGGATATACGGTCGGCTTCCTGGCTTGAAAAGTCAATGATTGTGGCTGAATTGTTAAAATGATAGAGTTCAAATCCGTTGGGATTTCCAACTTCTCGTTATTCCTGGTGTTAACTGTGTGCTTAAAGGGTGAATTGAATCAAATCTATTCAAACACTGGGGCCATTTTCCATTTCCGTTCATTCACAAAATCAATCACCAATTTTGCAGTGGGGAATGGAACAGAGCCTGAGCCAGTCTTACTTTCAGTGTGTTTGTCTCTCTGTCACTTTGGTTGGTGTGGGTTTTTCTCTGTGTGTGTGTGTGTGTGTGTGTTCAGCTGTCCCTTGGGAATGAACAGCTTTATACCCAAATAAAAATATTCACACCCGTTCAAAAGTTTAATCGTGAAATATTAGAGAAAATACCAGAAAGAAGAAGAGGAGTTTGTAATGTTTGGAAAGTGGAGCAGCTAATAACTGAATGGTGAAAACAGATGAGTTGATGTTGTTCAGCAGAGTGACCACAAAAATGTTCATAACAGGTCGATGCTAAAATTGCTGTTTGAATACGGTGAGCTACAGTGAAATTTAATGCAGTAGCAGGTAGTTATTACTGATTTTGATAGAAGGAATCAGCATGGCAATGTAAAGGTGAATTGCTGTGGGTAATTGACTGTGGAATGGGACGGATTTTTCTTCTTACTGTTCAACAAGTATTGAGCGACAGTTTGCAATTTCTGTAGAATCCAGTGATCTGAGTTCAAATCTCGGCGAAACCTTGCTTTACTTTGTAGTGGGAAATGGAACGGAGACTGAGCCAGGCTTGCTTTCAGTGTGTTTGTCTCTCCTTAGACCTCTGACACTTCGGTTGTGTGTGTTTGTGTGGGTTTCTGTGTGTGTGTGTGTGTGTGTTCAGTTGTCCCTTGGGAATGAACAGCTTTATACCGGAATAAAAATATTCGCACCAGTTCAAAAGTTTAATCATGAAATATTAGAGAATGATGATTAATTTGCTGAAGGATTCTTCGCTGGCAACATCAGTGTTCTTTTTTTTAAATCTTTTTTGCTATTCTTTAACTCTTCTGTTGGAAAAAAAAGGAGCAACAACAACAACCATTCGGCTGGAGTCTGGCAATTGTTGAGAAATTGTGTGTTTTGTGTTTTGGGAGAAAGGATCCGTGCATTTGACCAGGTTACTACTGAATCCAGAATTCTGATTCTGAATCCGGGTTGAGCCACTATTCTCATCTCACCTTTCCTTTACATTGGGACAGATGAGTGTGTGAATGGTGTGTGCACCGACTTCCCACTGTGGTTTCTCTGCCTCTTTGTTATTTGCATTCTCGAGTAATGGTCCTCTGGGGTTGATGCAGTGACCCCGGGAGAGTCATTCTCTGCACTGTGATTGTGGTGGAATTTACTGAGATTTCTTCAGTGTTTACAATTCCATTTTCTGAATACTTAATATAAAATGCCCTTCAGCAAACCAATCATTGGCTTTAGCAAAGACAAGCAAGGTTTGTCCAAGATTTGAACTCAGATTCAGAATCCTCACCATTACACCACAGAAAGCAAATGATCACTCAAAGCATTTGACCCCTTCTGTTCAAACAGAGAGTGTGAAAACAGTGTGGTGTTGTGTGCAATACCATTGATGTGCAAAAAACTCAATAAACTACCCCGCAAATCTACAGCAAATCATTTCATCTCCAACCTTATCGGGAGATAGCAGCAGAAATAGTCATGTTTCACAGGTCATTTGTAGTTGTTTGCTTTGGGCTGGGTTCTGTGGTGTAATGGTGAGCACTCTGGACTCTGAATCCAGCGATCCGAGTTCAAATCTCGGCAGAATCTCGCTTTTCTTTGCTGAAGATCGATTTGCTTGAAAGACTTTTCATTTAAATTTGTCACAAAATTTGTCAAAATTTGACTCAAGAAGACCAATTTGTCAGCCAGTTCATCTGCTATTACAATGCACATTGCCGAGCCTCTGGCACCAGAAGCTGCAACATTAGAGTTTTTTTTCATACTTTTGCTTCTCTTGAATTCTGTTGCAAGAAAGAGGCAATTGGTGTCACAAAACAGGCACTCAACTGGAGTTTACTTTGCGAATGCTGATGATTAATTTAATGAAGGATTAAGTTTTATTAAAACTTACTCAGTATGTTTTAATAATAATAATAAACTTTTCCTTAGTGTGAGGAAAAGTTGCCTCATTCCTGTTTGTTGTTAAATATTAAAGGATTATATTTTATCACAGCCTTCCAACATTTACACTTCCCCAAGTTTTGAATGAGATGCTGCAAATTTCCGGATAATGTGCCAGCCATGTAGGTTTGAGATAGAGACATTTCTTCACTCAAAGGATTGAGAATATTTGAAATTCTCTAGCCCAGTGGTCTGTGGATATTCAATCAATGAGGATATTGAAGGTTGAGACGGAGAGAGTTTTGAAAGCTATTGGAATGAAAGGCTATCGGGATTGGGTGGGGAATTGTTGTTTTTATTATTCATTGGTGGGAAATGGCCATTGCTGGGTGGCCAGCATTTATTGCTAATCCTTAGTTGCCCTTGCAAAGCTGTGGTGAGGTGCCTACTTGATTCGCTGCAGTTCATGTACTGTGGGTTGGCCCACAGTGCTGTCAGAGAGGAAATTCCAGGATTTTGGCCCAGCGACTGCAAAGGAATGGTGACATATTTCCAAGACAGCTTGGTGAGTGGCTTGGAGGGGAACTTGCCCATGTATCTCGCATCCTTCTACATGGAAGTGGTTGTGGGTTTGGAAGGTGCTGTCTAAGGATCTTTGATGCATTGCTGTAGTACACTTTATAGATGACACACACTGCTGCTACTGGCTTTGGCAGTGAAGGGATTGAATGTTTATAGATGTGGTGCCAATCAAGCGGGCTACTTGGTGCGAGGTGTTGTTGGAATAGCACCCATCCAGGAAAGTGGGGAGTACTCCATCACACCCTGACTTGTGCCTTGTAGATGGTGGATAGAATTTGGAAGTCAGGAGGTGAGTTACTCACCACAGTATTCCTAGCCTCTGACCTGCTTTTGTTATAGAACATAGAACATTACAGCGCAGAACAGGCCCTTCGGCCTTCGATGTTGCGCCGACCAATTAGGAAAAAGCAATGACCCTCTAACGTAAACCATACCTTTTTCGTCCATAAACTTATCTACTAACCTCTTAAATGCCACCAAACTTGGCGCATCTACAACTGACGCAGGCAGGGCATTCCATACCCTTACCACCCTCTGGGTAAAGAACCTACCTCTGACATCTGTCCTATAACCACCACCCCTTAATTTAAAGCTATGTCCCCTCGTGCTAGCTTTCTCCATCCTAGGAAAAAGGCTATCACTGTCCACCCTATCTAAACCTCTAATCATCTTATATGTTTCAATAAGGTCTCCTCTTAGCCGCCTTCTTTCTAACGAAAACAACCTCAAATCCCTCAGCCTCTCTTCATAAGACCTGCCCTCCATACCAGGCAACATCCTGGTAAACCTCCTCTGTACCCTCTCCAATGCCTCCACATCTTTCTTATAATGCGGGGACCAGAACTGCAAACAAAGCGATTGTTATCGCTGTGTTTATGTGGTGAGTCCAGTTGAGTTTCTGGTCAATAGTAACCCCAAGATGTTGAGAATGGAGGATTCAGTGATGGTCAAACCATCGAGTCTGAGGATCTGCCAACTTCTAAGGAAGTGATGGATAAAGCTCAATGGGACTTGTCACTCAAATCCTACTCCATTGATTGTGTTCACAAGCAACAGCAAATAATTTTTTGCACCGCGAGCACTGGTGAGAAGTTTAAAGCACTAAATCAGTAGAATGATATCCGTAAAGGAGTGGGATCGAATATCTTCTGCCTCTGTCAAATATCCATTTGACTTTAAACATTGAGAACTACATTTGGGCAAACATGTGATCACTAAAATTGAAAGCATTAGGATGTATCATTATTTATTTTGACAGGAGAAACCAGCAGTGGTAATGTAAATGTAAATTGACTGACAGGATTGTGGAACAATATAATTGTTCCTCCAGTAAAAAGGATCTGCTTCCCCTCTGACAATCTTTGTGTTTCTGTAGTGTAGTGGTTATCGTGTTTGCCTCATATGCGAAAGGTCCCCCTTCAAAACCAGACAGAAGCAATACTTTGAAGTGATTCAGTTTTCAGAAGTATTCACTTGTGTCACTAAGCATTGGCTGACCAGCTGTGTATTTCCTGCATTTTCTGATTATAAAAGCCATGATTCAGAAAGGTCAAAGGGAAGGTCTGTGATAAAGACAAAGGCAGGATAGATTAACAAGGAAAGATGGAAAAGGCAGAATTGATCTGGTAATTGTGGAGCTAGGGTGGTCGAGTGGTTCAAAATCAGTATTTTCAATCCCAGGCTCCAGACTCGATCACAAATGCTTAAACATACAGAGGATTTTGAAGACGGCATTAGCTCAGTTCCAGAAGGTGAACAGATCTGAACACATGAGGGTAAGATAAATTTTGATGCAATTGTTTATACGATGATAGATTGGCAGTGTGACAACGTCTGCAGTGAAAATTACCCAAAGTAATGGGAATAGAGATGATGATCAACAAATTCCAAATCTCTCATGTCAGCTCCCCTGGGAGTTTACTGGCTAAGGTTTGGTGTGCAGCTCAAAGTTTGATTCCCAGCCACAGAGTGAATAACATTATATTTAATTTTTCATTTAATGAAAACATGCCCCACAGAGTGAGGGGCATAACACGGTTAATCTTCCAGCTGGACCAACTTGTAGCAGAGCTTCAAAAGTTAGAAATGTAACATTAACAGTAAGCTCTGAAGAGAAATCACACACACAGACTCATAACAGACATTCTTCATTTAAAGTAAGACACACATGTAACATTGTGTTGCTTTCAATTTTCATCTCTTAACTTCCTGCTCCATATCTCACACACTTCCACATCCATCAAACATCATCCACTTTAAGATCCAGCCCGTTGCTCACTCCATTGATAAGGATATAGTTAATCTGAGTAATGCTTAGCATTGTCTCCCTAGTTCAATCTTTAGTACACTTGCCTTTTAAATGCAAAGACACTGAGTTCAATCCTTGCTGGAGCTTTTGATCTAAAATTTGAAATTGATAATTAAAAATAATTTAAATTAGATCAAACACTTGGATCACTCCAATCTATTCAAAAATTCACAGTAATTGATAAAAATTGATGCTGTGATTATAGATACAGAACTGGAATCCACCATCAATGGAGTGAATTAATTATCCCTTTAACTGTTGTTCAATGAAAATTTCAATCATCCTCCACTTTTGTATCTTTTTCCTGATAGAAGAATGTTCAAGAGAGTATGTCGGGGTGTCTGGGGTCCTTGATTACGTTGGCTGCTTGCCTGAGGCAGCAGAAAATGTAGATGGAGTCAATGAATGTATATTGATTCAGTTTGTTACCTCTAGACTTAATTATCCTAACCCAACTCCAGCAGGGTTCCCACATTCAATATCCCTGTCACTTTGAGGTAATCCAAAACTCTGTTGCCTGTGTGTTTATTCACTCCAAGCCTTGTTCACCCATTACCCCTGTGCTCATTGCCCTCCAAAGGCTCCATGTTAAGAAACAGCTAAATGTTAAAATTCTCATCCTTTCCAAATATTCAAACCTCCCCAATTTTATCTGTTCCATCTTTGCTGAAACTTTAAGCTTTGGAATATCCTTCCTTAGACAAGGTGTCAAAGAAAAGCTGTTTCCATTAGATGATTATTCAGAGATTATGGAGCACAGATTTAAGATTTTGGAAAATTCAAGTGGGGATATGAAGAGGAAATTTTGCACAATGAGTAAAAATGACTTGGGACTTGCACTCAAAAGGTCAATAACATTCAATGCTGATGAGGTAGTGACTCTGTCAGGTTTTGATGTGATCTTTGAGTTTCCTGACGATTAGCTTCTAATATTCTGCAAAAGCATTATATAGAATTCACTATCAGCTTATAATAAAAATGTGATTGGTAAGTAGGAGGCCTTCAAAGGAGAAATTTTGAGAGTGCAGAGTTTGTATGTTTCTGTCAGAATGAAAGGCAAAGTGAATTGGTTCTCGAGGGATATTGCAAAGTTATAAAAAAGAGAGATGGATGACATATATAGGCAACAGGGAATAAATAAGATGCTTCAGGAGTATAAAAAGTGCAAGAAACAACTTAACAAGGAAATCAAGAGGGCTAAAAGAAGACATGAGGTTGCTTTGGAAGCCAAGGTGAAGGATAATCTTAGGAGCTTCCACAGGTATATTAAGAGCAGAAGGATAGTAAGGGATAGAATTCGTTCTCTTGAAGATCAGAGTGGTCGGCTTTGTATGGAATCAAAAGAAATGGGGGAGACGTTAAATGGGTTTTTTGCAAGCGTATTTACTAAGGAAACTGGCATGGAGTCTGTAGAAATAAGGCAAACAAGTTGGGAGATCATGGAACCGAAACAGATTAAAGGGAAGGTGTTTGCTGTCTTGTGGCAAATCAGAGTAGATAAATCCCCAGGACCAGACAGAGTATTCCCTTGGATCTTGAAGGAGACTAGTGTTGAAATTGCAGGGACCTGGCAGATATATCTAAAATGTCAGTGTCCACGGGTGAGGTGCCGGATGATTAGAGAATAGCTCATGTTTAAAAAAGGCTCAAAAAGTAATCCGGGAAATTACAGGCTGGTAAGTTTGATGTTAGTATAAGGCAAGTTATTGGAAGAAGCACTAAGAGATAGGATCTACAAATACTTGGATAGCCAGGGACTTATTAGAGAGATGGCTTTGTGTGTGGTAGATCATGTTTAACCAATCTATTAGAGTTTTTTGAGGAGGTTACCAGGAAAGTGGATGTTGTCTACATGGAATTCAGTAAGGCCTTTGACAAGGTCCCGCATGGGAGGTTAGTTAGAAAGATTCAGTCGCTAGGTATACATGGAAGGTAATAAATTGGATTAGACATTGGCTCAATTGAAGAAGCCAGAGAGTGGTAGTGGAGGATTGCTTCTCTGAGTGGAGGCCTGTGACTAGTGGTGTGCCACAGGTATCAGTGCTGGGTCCATTGTTGTTTGTCATCTATATCAATGATCTGGATGATAATGTGGTAAATTGGATCAGCAAATTTGCTGATGATACAAAGATTGGAGGTATAGAGGACAGTGAGGAAGGTTTTCAAAGCTTGCAGAGGGATTTGGACCAGCTAGAAAAATGGGCTGAAAAATGGCAGATGGAGTTTAATGCAAACAAATGTGAGGTATTGCACTTTGGAAGGACAAACCAAGGTAGAACATACAGGGTAAATGGTAGGACATTGAAGAGTGTAGTAGAACAGAGGGATCTGCGAACACATAATTCCCTAAAAGTGGCATCACAGGGAGATAGGGTCATAAAGAGTGCTTTTGGTACATTGGCTTTTATAAATCAGAGTATTGAGTATAATAGTTGGAATGTTATGGTGAGATTGTATAAGACATTGGTGAGGCCAAATTTAGAGTACTGTGTGCAATTTTCATCACCTAATTATTAATAAGGCTAAAAAGTGCAGAGAAGGTTTACAAAGATGTTGTTGGGACTTGAGAAACTAAGTTACAGAGAGAGGTTGAATAGGTTAGGACTTTATTCTGTGGAGTGTAGAAGAATGAGGGGAGATTTGATGGAGGTGTATAAAATTATGATGGGTATAGATAGAGTGAATGCAAGCAGACGTTTTCCACTGAGGCTGGGGGAGAAAAAAACTAGAGGACATGGGTTCAGGGTGAAGAGGGAAAAATTTAAAGGGAATATTAGGGGAGGCTTCTTCACGCACAGTGTAGTAAATGTGGGCTCATTTTTATCATTTAAGAAAAGCTTGGAATAGATACATGAGTAAGAGGGGTGTGGAGGTGTATGGTCCAGGTGCAGGTTAGTGGGACTAGGCAGAAAAATGGTTCAGCATAGCCAAGGGGTGGCGGGGGTGGGGGGGGGGCGGCAAAAGACCTGTTTCTGTGCTGTTCTATGGTTCTCCTACCCATTTCCTCTCCCCATCCCACCATATCATCTGTCACAGCTTACCCTCTGATTTCAGCTTCTCTGCTATTTGGCCACTCACATATTTTATTCTGTCTGTGGACTGCCATTAGCAGCCCTTTACCCGGTTTCTGTGGCTATGACTCACCTTTCATTCCCCTACCCTGCAATATGAATACCCCACTTTCTCTGTCTTTTAGCTTTGTCAAAGGTTCATCTAGACTCAAAACATCACCTCTTTTCTCTCCTTATAAATGCTGCCAGACCTGTTAAGATTTTCCAGCATTTTCTGTTTTGGTTTCAGATTGCAGTATGCGCAGTAATTTGCTTTTATCCTCGATTCAGAAAGAATGTTTCCAATGCTGGGGAGTCCAGAACTAGGGGTCATAGTTTGAGGATAGAGGATAAACCTTTGAGAGCCGAGGTGAGGAGAAATTTCTTCACCCAGAGGGTGGTGAATGTGTGGAATTCACTCCCAGAGAATTTTGTTGAGGCCAAAACGTCTGATTTCGAGAAGAGATCAGACATAGCTTTTGGAACTAAAGAGATGAAGGGATATGGTGGAAGTGGGGAATCAGGATATTGAATTCAATGATTAAAATAAATGATGGAGGAGGCTCAAAGGGCCAAGAGGCTTTCTCCTGCTTCTAGTTTGTATATTTTTGTTACCTGGATCTCTGATCTCATTTTGTCAACCTCTGTAAGGTCACTATCAAAATGCATCAACTTCGGCATAATCGGGGGTGGGGGGGGGTAAAAGGTCTGTTTCTGTGCTGTAATGTTCTATGGTTCTCCTACCCATTCCCTCTCCCTCTCCCACCATATCATCATCTGTCTCAGCTTACCCTCTGATTTCAGCTTCTCTGCTATTTGGCCAGTTATTAGAATCATAGAATCTACAGCCCTTCAGCCCAAACATGTCTATGCCAAGCAAAATGATCATCTAAGCTAACCCTGCTTTCCTGCATTTGACCCATATCCTTCCATACCTTTCCTATCCATGTATCTGTCCCAGTGCCTTTAAAATGTTGTCAATGTCCCTGCCTCTACCATTTTCTCCGGCAGTTCAATCCACATACAACCACCCTCTGTAAAAGAGTTGCTCCTCAGGTTCCCATTAATTCTTTCCCCTCTTAACTTAAAACCGATGCTCTCTAGTTCTCGATTCCCCAACGCTGGGAAAAAGACTGAGCGCATTCACCTGATCTATGCCTCTCGTGATCTTATACACCTCTGTAAAATCACTTCTCAGTGTCCTATGCTCCAAAGAGAAAAGTCCTAGACTGTCCAATCTCTCCCTACAACTCAGTCCTGGCAACATGCTTGTAAATCTCTTTTCACTCGTTCCAGTTTAAGAACATCTTTCCTGAACACCCCACTCCAGATACAGCCTTATCAATGTCCTCTACAACTGCAACAACTTTCCAATTTCTATACTCAATAGTCTGATGTATGCCAAAAGCCTTCTTCACTGCCCTATCTCTTCTGACTCTACATTTAGAGAATCATGCACCTGAACGCCAAGATCCCTTGGACTTTCTTCAATTTTGTGACACTCCCTAAGGCCCTACCATTCACTGTGAAAGTCCTGCCTTGATTTGCCTTTCCAAAATGCAACACCTCACATTTATCTGTACTGAACTCCATTTGTTATCTCTCGGCCCACTTCCCCAGCTGATCTAAATCCTGCTGCAATTTTTGATAACCTTCTTCACTGTCTGTGATACCATTTATTTTACTGTCATCTGCAAACTTACTGATCATGCATTGTACATTCTCATCCAAATTATTGAGATAAACAGCACTGACCCCTGAGGCACATTACTAGTCACAGGCATTCAATCAAATAAACATCCTTCCACCTTAACCCTCAAGCCAATTGTAAATCCAGTTTGCCAGCTCTCCCTGGATTCCGTGTGATTTAACCTCCAGAGCAGCCTACCATATGGAATTTTATCGAAGACCCTACTGAAGTTTAAATAGATTACTTCTGTGACCTTGCCCTCATCAACCTTCCTGATCATGTAATGCATGAACTCCCATGCACAAAGCCATGCTGACTACTCCTAGTCAAACCTTATCTTTCTAAATGTCTGTATATCTTATCCATCTGAGTCCTCTTTAGTAACTTACCTAACAGATATTAAGCTTACCGGTCTATAATTCCCAGGTTTTTCTTTGCAGCCCTTCTTAAGTAAGGGCACAACATTTTCTAGCCTCCAGTCTTCTGGTACCTCACCCATGGCTAAGGATGATGCTTATAAGTCAGCTTAGGGCTCCTGTAATTTCTTCTCTAGCTTTATGTGGTATTTTTGGACATACCTGATCTGAGCCAGAAGATTTGTCCACCTTCATACATCCACCACCTCCTATACGTAACGTGAAATGTCCAATATATCACCACAAACTTTCCAAGGTTCCTGAATCTTCATGTCTTTCTCCATAATAAACAGAGGAATAATATTCATTGAGGATCTCGCCCACCTCCAGCTGTTCCACACACACACATCCACTTTGTCCTTGAAGGTCTGCTGTAATCTTGACTTCCGAGTTTAACTTTAACACAAACATTAACACAAGATACTTAACCAACAGATTGTCTTTATTTTACCTGCTAGCCAGGGGTTTGTTTCTCGGCACAATGGGTCGAGACATCATTCTAAAGCACAAAGATAATCATCCTGGTTCATACAATTCTGCAGCTCACAGTCGGCTGGGTAACAATCAAAATTGTTACAAATGACATACTGTACATATTGATCCAATAGAAGAAACACTGAACCATCCTGATTTATGAAATCACGACATCTCATGGGATATCCCAATACATCATCCCTAAGCCTGAGCTCTACTCTGTCAGTCAGACATGATGTCTCTACTTTTGATAGTAGCCTCACTAAAACAGTCACAAATAGGCAGCCTTTAATTAATAAAGTGGGCTTACAAATACCATTAGTATTTAATGGCCTTGTCAGTGAAGTTAACTGGATCTCTGAGGGATGTGGTCAACTCATCTTGCCTTCAGAATATTTCCCAATTACAGATCTGTTAAGTTTTATTTATTGCCAATATAATGAAACACACATATATATCACTTCAATGACTGGGCTTTTTGCACTTGCCTGAGGAAGACACAAGAGTGTTGAAAGCTCGCGGATTTACTATCAAATAAATCGGTTGGATTAATAATTGGTGTTGCTAAATTCTTACTGACTTTTTATCACTACCAACAGTTTCAAGGGGTATCATTATGTTACTGTTAAATTTTTCTCAGTTTCCACTAAGTGCTCTACCATAACCTTTTTTGTTAGCCAAGACATTACTCTCTTTCTGACTCTGTTTTGATTAGCAACTGTGAAGGCAGCTTCATTAAAACTCACTGTTGTATCAGTCCTTTCTGATGCAGTGTCCGTTGAGACAATTAAGTCTCCTTTATGGCCTTGTGATTCCAAAAGTTGGGAGCTTTAAAGGAATGTATCTAACATGTATTTGGTATTAAAGGGGCACTCTAAACTGTGCATCAAAGTTTCTTTGTTTAATTTCTAAAAGTGTACAGAAGATATATTTACATATATGGACTAATTAAAGTTATTACATGTACCTTAAAAACTAATGTATTTAAAAACCTCATTACAATTACTAGCAAACTTATCATTGATAAAGTGAATTTTACATCTAAGTTGACTAAACAAAAACCCTAATAGGGTCTGGCAATTTTACAGAAGCCCTTTTTCTCTATCTTTTTACAGATCCTAATCTCTCTCTCATTCTTTTTAATTTAATATTTTTAAAAATCCCTTTGGATTCACCTTAATCCTCTCAAACAAAGCCACCTCATGCCCCTTCTAATTTTCTTCTTGAGTATACTTCTGTATCTCTACTTCCACCAGCCTGGCCTTTCACTCTAAAAGAAATGTGCTTATTCTGAACCCTGGTTAACATGTCTTTGAAAGCTGCCCACATACCAGCTGTCTCTTTACCTGCCAACAGCCTCTCCCAATGTCTAATGCCATCAAAATTGGCCTTGCCCCAATTTAGAATTTTAACTTTTGGGCCAGATCTATTATGCTGCATAGCTATCTTTAAAACTATTGGAATTATGGTCACTGGTCCCAAAGTGATTCCTCACTAAAACTGTGTCATTTGCTCTTCTCTTTATTCCAAGAGGTCAAGTTTTGCCATCTCCATAGTCAGGCCACCGACATACAATGAGAAACTCCTCCTGAATACACACGACAAATTTCTCTCGTTGACTGCCAGTCCATCCCCTCCCTTAGCAATGTTTCAATAATAGCTAAAATATCCAGTGCTTTGTACTGATCCATGCCCTGAGCTCATCTGCCTCGCCCGTCAGGCCTCTTGCATTGAAATAAATGCGGTTTAATCTGGAATTTCCTTTCTCTTTGCCCTGCTCTTGCCTGACAAATCTAGTATAAGGATTACTGACAGTGCCTTTACCATTTAATGTACTCTCTTTAACCTTCTCTTCTGTCTCCCTATTGCTTTGGGTGCTACCCCTCTGCCAAACCAATTGAACCTTCCTGAGTAGCTTGAGAAAATCCTGCCACCAAGATACAAGTTCCCCTCCAGTTCAGTTGTAACCTTTCCCTCTTGAACAGGTTACCCCTGCCCCAGAAGAGATCCCAATGATCCACAAATCTAAATCCCTGCCCCAACTCTCAGGCCACGCATTCATCTGACAAATCTGCCTATCCCTACTCTCGCTAGCATGTGGCCCTGGCAATAGTCCAGAAATTACTGTCCTCAAGCTCCTGCACTCCAGCCTTCTGCTTAACTCTCTGGTTACACTTTAGAACCTCACCCTTTTCCTACCGATGTCTTGATACCAATGTGTACAACGATCTCTTGTTGCTTATCCTCCCCTTTTAGAATATCCTGCAATTGCTCAGAGGTATCTTTGACCCTGGCACTACGGAAGCAACACACCATCCTGGACTCTCGATTGTGGCCACACATGCCTTTCTGTGCCACTAACTACTGAGACCCCTATTATTATTGCTTGCTCTTTGCCTGCTCTACAACAGAATCAGGTGCAGTGCCATAGGTCTGGCTGCTGCTGATATTCCTCCCCCATGAAAGGCTGTTATCTTCAACAAGATCCAAGTGGTACACCTGTTGGAAAGGGGAATAGCACAGGAGATTCCTACACTACCTGTCTGCCTCAACTGGTAGTCACCCATCTTCCTGACTGAACATGTTGTGTGACAACTTCCCTGTAACTAGTGTCTATCACACTCTGTATTTCTCATTCCCTGTATTGTGTCAATGCCATTGTAAATTCCTGGCTTCACTTAGGAACTTCCCCATTCAGGTTTAACTTGAGATTACAATCTCAACCACTGTGATCCCACTTGTAAGATTTAGGTTCGCGAGTCAGAGATTACCTGAAAAAAGGGGTTGAGCCCAGAAGTGATTTTAAATTAGTTTATTGAGGAACAACAGTCTAAATATGGTGTGAAAGCTAAATTGACAGGAAAGAAACATGACCCATGACAGATGTGAATGGTTTACAGGTCCCAGATGACAAACTAATGGTTGGTGTAGAGTGAGTGCTGGTCTATGTAACGTGACAGTCTCCTCTGAACGGTTAACCTCTGAGGACCAGGGTGTGGGTGTTGGGCTGAAGCTGATTTATTAATCAGAATATTAACCTCCAGCTCAGTTACGGAGATTATTAACATCAGCAGAAACAAATCCCAACTGTCAAAATGAACATTTTCAGTTCTTGGTACGATTAACAGCAGAATCCAATCCCTGCAGTCACTGGTGAGCTGTCTCATGTCTCAGCAGGCAAGCTGACGAAAGAGATCCCTTCCCAAACACAAAACAGCCCATCTCCAGTGTGAATTCACTGTTGCTTCAGCACCACATTCAGGGCAGAAGAATGGTCACTCTCCAACGTGAACCCACTGATGTGTTTGCAAGTAGACTGACTGAGTGAATCTCTTCCCACACTCTGAGCAGATAAACCACCTCTTTTCATGTGAACTCGCTGGTGGGTCAGCAGATTGGACGATTGAGTGAATGCCTTCCCACACTGGGAGCAGGTGAATGGTCTCTCCCCGGTATGAACCCGCTGGTGTGTTAGCAAGTGAGATAACCGGGTGAATCCTTTCTGACACTCGGAGCAGGTGAACGGTCTCTCCCTGGTGTGAACGTTCTGGTGTGTCAGCAGGTGAGATAACTGAGTGAATCTGTTCCCACACTCGGAGCAGCTGAACGGCCTTTCCCCAGTGTGAATTCGCCGGTGCACGGTGAGGTTGAACGTGGACCGGAATCTCTTTCCACAGGTAGGGCAGCTGAACGGCCTCTCCCCAGTGTGAACTCGCTGGTGGGTCAGCAGGTCAGAGCATGCAGTGAATCCTTTCCCACACACAGGGCAGGTGAATGGTCTCTCTCCAGTGTGAAATCGCTGGTGTCTCAATAGGTAAGCTGACTGAATGAATCCCTTCCCACACTCGGAGCAAGTGAACGGCTTCTCCCCCGTGTGACTGCGTCGATGAATTTCTAGCAGGGATGGGTAATTGAATCCTTTCCCACATTCTTCACATTTCCAAGGTTTCTCCATGCTGCCAACGTCCTTGTGTTTCTCAAAAGCTTTATTTACTTATTAGTCACAAGTAGGCTTACATTAACACTGCAATGAAGTTCATTTGAAATTTCGCTAGTCGCCACATTTCGCCATTTGTTCGCATACACTGAGGGAGAATTTAGCACGGCCAATGCACCTAAACACGTTGGATGTTCAGTTAAATCATTGTCCACATACACACACAGCACGTGTACAGTCTCTTCCTGCTGTGATTTTTCTTTCATGTGTAAAACTCTTTCTACAGTCAGTAAACTGGAACACTCTCACTCGGGTTGTATGTGTGTGTCTCAATGCTTTTCCACCCCACACTAAGGCTTGAAATCTTTTCCCAGGGACAGAAAACAGTGTTTTCCTTCCACAGTCAAAGGACAGTGATATTCAAATCCTTGAGGTGATGTTTTGTTTGAGTTTCCTCCACTTCAAGTGGTCTGTAAAAAGAGTTTACAAACATCATCCCTATCAGTACAGGACCAAAATTCAAAACAGGGAATTCTAACTTCTACGGAACTTTATGTCCTTTCTTGACTCCCAAAGCTGCAAACCCCCTCCCTGTACTGAATTTTTCTCGTATCTTTTTACCAAGTGTGTGCAGTTAGAGACGACAATATGTTCGATTATTCGCTTCAATCATTACTCGTGACAAAACATTCTCAAACCTCCTGATAGACCACACAGAATAGTAGACATTAACCTTATGTCCAAAATTTTCTGTCCGGAGATTTAATGTGCAATGGTGAAGGTGGTTTCTGCAAACATCCCAGGATTTCCTTCTGCGGTAGAGCAAACCCAGGGCATGTGGACTGCAGCATGGGAGGAATGAACAGAAAGGTTAAGCACTTACTGCAGCGTCCACACTTACTGCAAACAGACGCATGACAAATTACAAATAATTACATCTCAGACGGCACTAACAGGTGAGATGCTTCCGAGGTTACAGCAATAATAAGAGAATCAATTTGTTATCACGGCTTCACGTCGTCTAGAGGAATCATTGTGCCTCTTGAAAACTAATCAAGTTATCAGGGAAATGGGACAATTAGCACAGCATCAAAATAAACACAATGATTTGATATTGTAATATGTCCAGAATATGATTAAAGTTAAAGTAGACGGGTCAATGAATGCATGTGATCAAAAACAGAATTGTCACTAATTTAAAGGAATCATCTGATGGCCTAATCAAAATGTAGCATTTTGTAACATGAAAAACTATAAAAATGCAAAAACCTATAATTAGCAGAGTAGCTCGGAGGCAAGTTGGAATTAAAGCCACAAGTTCTGCTCTCCCTCGTGCATGTAGAATAAAACTGTTTTTGTTGAAGTTCTGTGTCTGTGGGAGTTTGCGCATTCTCCCCGTGATTGCGTGGGTTTTCTCTGGGTGCTCCGGTTTCCTCCCACATCCCAAAGATGTGCTCTTAGGCTAATTGGCAAAACAAATTCTCCCTAAATTGTCTCAAATTTGGTTTTTAATCCATAGATCTATAAACATGGACAGGGATCGCGGGTAGAAGTGGGAACATCAAGGTGGTGGCGCGGGCTCGTTGGGCCGAAAGGCCTGTTTCGTGTGCAGTTTTATTCTTTGTTCTACATAATCTCTAAAGACTCTGTTCTCTAATTTCTTCCAACACTCTTCTTTCTCCCCCTCCAGGATGGGTTATTCTGGTTTCTGTTTCTCTTCCCAATGACTAATTAATTCCAATTAACATCACAGCACAGGTTTGAGGAGTAGAAGTCAGCAGTTTAGTCCTTCCTGCCTGCTCTGCCATTCAATCAGATCATGGCTGATCTCTCTCTGGACTCAAATCCATCTCCCCATCTGTTCCCCATATCTCTTTAACCCATTTTTATCAGAAATATATCTACTTCTTGAAACCAGTTAATGATTAATACTCCACTAAGCTATGGGACAGCGAGATCCACGGATCCACCACACTGTGAGAATAGTTCCTCCTCATCTCCATTTTAAATCTACTGCTTTTCAACCTATAGCTGTCACCTTTTGTTCTAGATTGCCTGACAAGGGGACACGTTTGGTCCACGTTTACTTTATCAATCCCTTTCAATATTTTACATACCTCAATCATATCCCCTTTGATTCTTCTAATCTTCAGTGACTATCAGCCCAAACTGTTTAATCTCTCTTCATATGTCAACCCTTTCATCCCTGGAATCAAACTAATGAACCTCCTCTGAACTGCCTCCAATGCTGCTACATGTTTTGTCAAATAAGGAGACCAAAACTGGACACTATACTCCAGATGTCATCTCACCAACACTCTACAGAATTACAGCAAAATTTCCGTACTTTTATACTCCAGTCTTTATCCATCATTTGCCTTTTTTATTACATGCTGTACAAAAATTCCAACTTCCTGTGATTCACGAACAAAGACATCCAGATCCCTCTGCCCAGATACATTTTGAATCTGTTTTCCATTTAGATAATTTGCTTTTTCATTTTATGCCCAAAATGGACAACTTTACACTTATTGCCAAATTTTGACCATTCGCCTAGCCTACCAATATCCATCCATAAAATCTTTATCTCCATTTCACCGCCTGCCTTCCCATCTATTTTACCACCATCCACAAATTAAACAGTGAGCAGACTGAAGACACACTTTGCACTCCTTGCTCCAAAATCCATTTACTAGATACCAGCTTCATTCCTCTCCATGGGAACACTCTGACTTGAAGCCAGTCTGCTCACAATCTCAGTGTCATATTTGATCTTGGGATGAATTCTTGACCTTGTATCTGTGCAATCACTAAGATCCCTCATTTCCACTCTATAATATCACCAGACTTCATCCCAGTCTCGATGCATCTTCCGCTGACACCCTTATTCTTGCTGTTGTTACATCCATGACTCGACTAATCCAACTGCTGGGCTCCAGTATTGTACCCTCTGTAAATCTGACACCATCCTAAAGTCTGTTGTTGTATCTTCACTTACAGTGAGACTTGCTCCTCTATCTTCCCTCCACTTCCTGACCTGTCTTGACTCCTGGTTAAGGAGCAACTTGGTTTGAAATTTCTGATTCTTGTTTTAAATCCTCCTTCATATCCATCTGTGTAATCTCCTCCAGCCACACAGCTGCAGAAATTTAATTCTCGCCACTCGTATATTCCATGTTATAATATCTATCTCCATTAGAAATAGCGGTGCCTTCAGTTTTTTTGACCCCAACCCCAACCACCCCATAACCTCTGAGGACTTGTTCCCAGGTGCTTCAGTTTCCTCACACAGTCCAAAGATGTGCAGGTTAAGTGGATTAACCATACTAAATTGCCCTTTCATATCAGGGGGACACAGCGAGGGTAAATGCATGGGGTATGAGGATAGGGTCTGGGTGGAATTGCGGTCAATGCAGAGTCCATGGGCCGAATGGCCTCCTACACTGAAGAATTCACAGAAGAACTCATAGAAACCCTACAGTACAGAAAGAGACCATTCGGCCCATCAAGACTGCACTGACCACAATCCCATCCAGGCCCTAGCCCCATATCCATACATATTTTACCCACTAATCCTCTAACCTATGCATGTACGGTCAATTTAGCACAGCCAAACAACCAAACCCGCACATCTCTGGACTGTGGGAGGAAACAGAGCGCCCGGAGGAAACCCACGCAGACAGGAAGAGAATGTGCAAACTCCACACAGTGACCCAAGCCGGGAATTGAACCCAGATCCCTAGAGCTGTGAAGCAGCAGTGCGAACCACTGTGCTACCGGACCGCTCTATGATTCTTTGATCACTGCCTGGATGCTATGATTGAGATGGAAGAGTTGAAGAACATTACCCCAATAAGTATGGCGGTAGCACATGCGCTATACTACACAGTGCCCCCCACAAAGATGGCGTACCCGCATGCGCCCTACTCCACATTGCTCGCAGCAAACATGGCTGCCGTGAACTCGGACCTGTCACTTAGGAAATGTTGATGCCCCATTCAGTGCAAACGCGGGTCTGAGTAATTGCTCTTTGACGTTTAATTTACACAATATGTTTAGGCAGCTTCTCCATCCATCCGTCAGATCTATCGTACCCTCCGTGCTGCCATTCCACCTACTTACCATTTGGTCATTAGATCATTGCTCCTCATCCCCATTACTCACACTGCGCATGCTCTATCTCTACCCCGCCCCTCATTCACTCCGATTGGTTGGAGGATCAGCCGCTCCCGCTCAGTCCTCCAGTCCACGCCCCCTCCCTGCTGATGCGGAGCTGCTGTTAATAACCTGGGCATTGGGAGAGTGACCATAGATTCAGGCTAAACTACTGATTATTGGTAGCATTTTCTGTTTGGGAATTGAGCTAGAGATGGATGGTCATGACCACTGTTCAGTAAGCTTTGAGTTACTAATGGACAAAGATAAGCGTAGTCCTCAAATTAAGATGCTAACCTGTGGGAAGGCTAATTACAACAATATTAGAAAGGAACTGATGAATATAGATTGGGGGCAGATGTTTGAAAGCAAATCAACATCTAGCAATGTTGTTCCTTTGTTTAAGAAGAATAGCAACAACACTCCAGATAATTATAGGCCGGTGAGTCTTACATCACGAGTAGGGAAATTATTGGAGAGGATTCTTTGAGACAGGATTTATTCCCAGTGGACGTATTAGTGAGAGCAACATGGTTTTGTGAAGGGGAGGTCGCGTCTCACGAACTTGATTGAGTTTTTTGAGGAAGTGACGAAGATCATTGATGAGGGTAGGGCAGTAGATATTGTTTACATGGACTTCAGTAAGGCCTTTGACAAGGTCCCTCATGGCAAACTGATCCAGAAGGTAAAGTTGCATGGGATCAGAGGTGAGCTGGTAAGGTGGATACAAAACTGACTCAGTCAAAGAAGACAGAAGGTAGCAGTGGAAGGGTGTGTTTCCGAATTGAAGGCTGTGACAAGTGGTGTTCACAGTAAGAAGTCTCACAACACCAGGTTAAAGTCCAACCAGTTTATTTAACCTGGTGTTGTGAGACTTCTTACTGGGTTTACCCCAGTCCAATGCTGGCAAATCCACATCATGACAAGTAGTGTTCCTCAGGGATCAGTGTTGGGACCTTTACTTTTGTATATATATAAATGATTTGGAGGAAAATGTAACTGGATTGATTAGTAATTTTGTGGACTATCTGCAGATTGGGGACAATGATGAGGTCCATTAGAGGATACAGCCAGATATAGATCAGTTGAAGACTTGGGCGGAGAGATGGCAGATGGAGTTCAATCTGGACAAATGTGAGGTAATGCATTTTTTGGAAGATCTAATACAGATAGGAAATGTACAGTAAATGACTTAAGACTATTGATAGGCAAAGGAATCTGGGTGTACAGGTATACAGGTGAGGAAAGTAATCAAGAAGGCATATGGCATGCTTGCCTTCATCAGCTGGGGTATTGAGTTTAAAAATTGGCAAGACAGCTTTGCAGAACCTTAGTTAGGCCGCACTTAAAATATTATTGCCACATTACCAGAACGATGTGGAAGCTTTGGAGAGGGTATAGAAAAGATTTCCCAGGATGTTGCCTGGAATGGAGGGCATTAGCTACGAGGAGAGGTTGGAGAAACTTGGTTTGTTCTCACTGGAGCAACGGAGGTTGAGGGGAGACCTGATAAAAGTCTAAAAGATTTGAGAGGCATGGACAGAGTGGATAGTCAGAAGCTTTTTCCCTGGGGTGGAAGAGTCAATTACTGGGGGAATAGGTTTAAGATGCAAAGGACAAGGTTTAAAGGAGATGTATCAGGCAAATTTTTTTTACACAGAGAGTAGTGGGTGCCTGGAACTCATTGCCAGGGAAGGTAGTGGAAGCAGATATGGTAGTGATTTTTAAGGGACATCTTGACAAATATGTGAATAGGATAGGAATAGAGAGAGATGGTTGCTGGAAGGGGAGTGTGTTTTAGTTAAGTTGGGCAGCATGGTTGGTGCAGGCTTGGAGAGCCAAAAGATCTGTTCCTGTGCTGTAATTTTCTTTGCTCTTTGATCAGTTCCTCTGTCCGGGATTGGAAGATTCACACATGTTCCTAGGGCACTTATTATCACCACAACTTTACAAGAGAAAGTTCTCATTTCAATCCCCACTGTAAACTCTATGTTTCAAGATGTGGAGGAATTAGCAGTGAGTTTAGTTTCATGTTGAATGGTATGGTCATTGTCTCATTCTTTAAAAGCTCCTTCTTCACCTTTGAACAAGGAACAATCAGTCAGGGAAAACTGATAACACTGTGATCCAAAAACAAGATACAGCAAACCCCACCTCAAAATACAAAATGTTGGAAACATCAGCAAGTGAAGGACCTCAGCTCATTAGGTAAACAGAGTGAATGTTTCACTTTTATCTAAGCTGGAAAATCTAGAGATTTAATAGTTTATAAACTGGTAACGAGTCAGGGAGAAGAGATAGGTAGAGGAGGACAGAGAAAATTGTGTTGAATAGGATAGAAGGCTGGAGTGGGAGAGAAAAATTACAAAGGAATGCTGGTGTAAGGCAACACTGATAATGAGAGAAGGAAATAAACTGTGCACTAAGTGAAGAAAAAATAAAGATTGGACAGACTCAAAGTATTTTCTCAGGATATGACAGTGAAGGATGACCTGACCCTATAACATTATAAAAACATTTGACAGGATACATAATTGGAAGATATTTCCACTTACAGAAGGTCAATTCCAAATGTTGAATAATCTAGTATGCAAATCAAGAGCAATTGTTCATTTGGGAAAAAAGAAACAGAATGCTGCAATTACTCAGCAAATCTATGGATGAAAAAAGAAAAATGCTACTGGTCTGTGCAATGATCCAGTACACTTCTGATGAAAGTTAACATAGAATTACAGAAGATAGGAGCAGAAGGAGATTATTTGGCCATTTGAGCCTGCTCCACTATTTATTACGATCATGGATAATCATCCAACTCAATAGCCTAATCCTGCCAGAATCTTTGATCCCTCTCACCTCAAGTACTCTATCCAGCCACGTTTTCAATACACTGAATGTTTTGGCATCAACTACATCCTGTGATAATGAATTCCACAGACTCACCACTCTTTGGGTGAAGAAATGTCTCCTCACTTCCGTCCTAAATGGTCTTGACTCCTCAGACTGTAACCCCTTGTTCTGGACTCCCCCATCATTGGGAATATCCTCCCTGCATCTGTCTAGTCCTGTTAGAATTTATAAGTCTCTATGAGATCCCCCACATTCGCCTGAACTCCAGTGAAAACAATTCCAACCTAATCAATCTCTCCTCATACATCAATCCCACCATCCCTGGAATCAGCCTGACAAACCTTCCACTCACTCAAGAGCAAGAACATCCTTCCTCAGAAAAGGAGACCAAAATTGCACACAATACTCTAGATGTGGCCTCACCAATTAGAACACATCCCCTGCTCCTGCACTCGAAACTTCTTGCAATGAAGGCCAACATGCCATTGCCTGCTTCACCTGCATGCTTACCTTCATGATTGGTGCACAAGGGCACCCAAATTTCACTGCATACTCCCTCCTCTCAATTTACATCCATTCAGGTAGTAATCTGCCTTCTTGTTTTTGCTTCCAAAGTGAATAACCTCACATTTATCCAAATGATATTATATCTGCTGTTGATTTGCCCACTTACCTAGGCTGTCCAAATCATTCTGAATGATCTCTGCATCCTCGTCATAGTTCACCATCCCACCTATCTTGGTATCATCTGTAATCTTTGAGATGTTAGATTTTGTTTCCTCATCACAGTTTCTGCCTGCCAATTTAAAAAGTACCAATTAATTCCTACTCTTTGTTTCCTGTCTGCCAACCAGTTTTTTATTGTCTCAATACACTTCCCCCAATCCAATTGCTTTAATCTTGCAATGGCCTAAAATTTAATCTTGGTTTATGTCTGCTCAAATGCTACCTGATCGGCTGAGCATTTCCAAAGTTTTCTGTTTATATTTCAGAATTCCAGCATCTTCAGTAATTTGCATTTCTTCAGTCAGAGTGCACAGATAAGGTGAATCTCATACCCAAAGGATTTAGAATTTCAATCCAACTGGAAAATCACGTGTATGAAAAGGTTAATTTACCAGCTAAATATGGAAATGATTCACTTGGTCATCCCATTTATTGTCAAAACAGCAATGACCCATCAGAAGGACAGAATTCAGATACTTCACATATGCAAGGGGCTTTATTCAATTTTTGCACTCATTGATATTGAAGATTTCAAATCTCAAATTTTTGATCCATTATCAACAGATTCATCTTGATAAAGGGCAGTTTAACTTCTCTGTCGATGGGCAAAAATAAATGATGTGTTCACTCCACTTGTTAAGACTCTTAACAAGTGTTCACATCTAACTGTAACAGTTTGTATGGTTTTTAAGTTTACCCAGAACAGAATTAGGGTGAACGACCCGTGCTGGTTAGTTATTGTATCAATTGATTTAATATTATGAATTTTCCATTTTCTCAGTCGTTGTAATTGCAATCGGATCGCTAATCATTGTTTTCTATTCAGCGACATGTGTTGCAATGGCAGATTAGGCACCCAGAATTCGCTCCGGCTTGGAAAATGCCCTATTGCAACGACGGAGCTTCTGACGCAGGCGCAGTGCTCGGCTATGAGTGAAGCATGCGTAGTGCGGGGTTGTCCCTGGAGCTGCGAGGAGCGGGCAAGAAACAGCGGAAAGTGGTTGAGTAAAGGAGCCGGTAAGGGGGCGGGTAGTAACAGAGCTAGCGGAGCGGACGGGGAGGTGTCATAAATATACCCGTGGAGATTTGTAATCCCGGATAATAAAATCACCGATCTCACTTCAATAGCAAACGGGGAATGAGCGGGGGGTCTCGGGTCACCAGGAAACAGGCCCCGAGTTAACGGCCGCCATCTTTGTGAAGGTCAGTGAGTGGAAGAGCGCATGTGTGGCAGCCATCTTTATGGGTCATTGAGTCGCAGGGAGCATGCGCTGTAAAGGGTGCAAACCCCGATGTGTAACCCACTGGGAGGGGGCGTGGTCAATGAATCAGAGACAGCATGGTGTGAATTCAATGGGTTGTTATTGTAGACTCAGTAAAGTTTGACAACTTGTTGTCAAACTTTACTGAGTTTACCCCAGTCCAACGCCGGCATCTCTACATCATTGTTATTGTAGAAACAGGAGGTCAGCAGTACAATTTTTGGCAAAACAAATTCTCCCTAAATTGTCTTAAATTTGGTTTTTAATCGATAGATCTATAAACATGGACAGGGATCGCGGGTAGAGGTGGGAACATCGGGGTGGCGGCGCAGGCTCGTTGGGCCTAAGGGCCTGTTTCCCGTGCTGTGTTGTTCTTTGTAATACAGGCAGAAACAACAACTATTAACCTCATCAATATGATAACTGTTAAAAAAAACGCCTGACACTCAGAAACATGAGACATTCGGGCAACTGACAAAAAAAGGTAAAGAGGATTGAGAGTCTGAATTAGTCACTTGTTTTTTACAAAACAAAATGTTGGTTTGCAAGTGCAGCAGGTGATTTAAAAATGCAAATAGAATTTTGTCCTTCACTGCTAGAAGGATGAAGTTTAAAAACAGCATGGTTATGTTGCAGCTGTATAAGGTGCTGGTGAGGCCACACCTGGAGTTACTGTGTACAGTTTTGGTCTCCTTACTTGAGAAAGGATATACTGGCACAGAATGGGGTGCAGAGGAGATTCACTAGGTTGATTCCGGAGTTGAGATGGTTGGGTTATGATGAAAGACTGAGTAGACCGGGGCTCATTGGAATTCAGAAGAATAAGGGGAGATCTTACAAATTTGCACAGGTTCTCCCTGCTGCGAATGGTGTGATGTTTTTTCAGGCTGTGTAACTGGTTAAATCTCTTCTCACACTCAGTGCACTGGAACGCTCACTTGGATGTGTGCGCGTCTCGGTACTTTTCCAGTTACACAGATGTCACATTTCTTCTTATTTGCTCAGTGAAGTAGTTGAGGTTACCTAATTGAAACTTTTTAAGGCAAGGATAGATACATTTTTGAACAGTAAAGGAATTAAGGGTTATGGTGAACAGGCAAGTAGGTGGAGCTGAATCCATAAAAAAAAATCAGCCATGATCTTACTGAATCAGGCCCAAGGGGCCAGATGGCCTACTCCTGCTCCTAGTTCTTACATTCTTATGATTGGAGCAGGGAGTGGAAACTGTGTCTTCCGTCTGCTCACTGTTTCACTGATAATTAGTTATCAGGAAGAGAACCAGAATGGGCCATAGGAGTGATCCCAGGTTTAACCTAGTTAGATAGGGAGAGAAAGAAGGAAGGAAACCCTGGGGGGGTTTGGAGAAACCACCTTTACCATCGCTCATTAAATCTCCATACAGTAAGTTTTGAACATGAGGTTAACATTGCTATTCTGTATGATTGGTCAGGAGGGTTCAGATTCATGTTTTGTCATGAGTAATGACTGAAGTGAATAATCAAATATACTGTTATCTCTAGTTGTAAACGTTTGTTAAAAAGAATACAAAGAATTATTCAAAACTTTGTACAAGGAGGAGGGAAAGTTTGTGGGATGGGAGTTTGGAGCTTTGTGGGAACAAGAGGAGAAGAAAATGTTCAATAGAAACTAGAATTGTCTGGACTGAATATTTATTCTGTACTGATAGTGATGACTTTTGTGAATTTTTTTTTACAATTAGGAAGGGAGGATTTACAGACAGGAAAGTCAAACATTACATCAAGATCTATTTGATTCATCAGGATCCAACATCAACCTCCGAACGTGGAAGAAGAAATGTGACTGGAAAAACACCGAGATGCGCACACATCCAAGTGAGTGTTCCAGTGCACAGAGTGTGGGAAGAGATTTAACCAGTTACGCAGGCTGAGAAAACATCACACCATTCGCAGCGGGAAGAAACTGTGCAAATGTTCTGTGTCTGGATGAAGATTCAATTGGTAATCCAATCTGGAGAGTTATAAAGACAACGGCACCATGGAGAAACCGTGGAAATGTGAGGAGTGTGAGAAAGCATTCAATTGTCCTTCAGTGCTGGAAATTCATCAGCGCACTCACACTGGGGAGAGGCCATTCATTTGCTCCGATTGTGGGAAGGGATTCACTAAGTCATCAAACCTAATGAGACACCGGCGCCTTCACACTGGAGAGAGGCCATTCACCTGCTCCGAGTGTGGGAAGGGATTCACTGAGTCGTCGCAACTGCTGATACACCAGCGAATTCACACTGGAGAGAGACCATTCACCTGCTCTGTGTGTGGCAAGGGCTTCACTCAGTCATCCCACCTTTTCACACACAAACGAGTTCACACCGGGGAGAGGCTGTTCATCTGCTCTGAATGTGGGATGCAGTTCACTAAATCATCTAACCTGTTGACACACCGGCTAATTCACACTGGAGAGAGGTCGTTCATGTGCTCTGAATGTGGGAAAGGATTCACTCAGTCATCTGATATGCTGAGACATCAGCGCGTTCACACAGGAGACAGGCCATTCATCTGCACTAAGTGTGGGAGGGGATTCACTCAGTCATCTGACCTGCTGAAACACTGGTGGGTTCACACTGGGGAGAGACCGTTCATCTGCTCTCAGTGTGGTAAGGGATTCACTCGATCATCGCACCTGCTCAGACACCAACGAGTTCACAAGTGACAGCAGGGGTTAGGTTTTGCAGTTATTGCTGCTGTTAATGACTTTCAGGACTGAAATATGTTCATTCTGACAGTTGAGGTTTGTTTCTGCTGGTGGTAATAATCTCTAACTGGGTTGAAGTTTAATGTATTCTTGGGGCCGCAGTGTTCCTTTAAGAACCACTGTCTGTGATCCTTCTTCATAATTCGGGAACTATCATCAGAAATTAGTTTACAACATGATATTACTTCAATCCTGCATCTTTGATATCAACTCTACAATTCAGTGTCTGAGAGGTTCCACTGATTAACATCTTCAATTAGAAGTGATGATTAACCGTCATTGACAATTCTTACTGACTTGCACATTGCACACAGTGACATCTTCATTACTCACCAGAAAAAAAGGGGAATGGGAATTGATGGAGAATCAAGAATTCCCAAATGTCATCTGGGGGACAGAAATCCCTCCGGCTGAAAGAAATCTCTGATAGCCTTATAAAATCTTCAGAAATTTATGGAATATTATAAAAATATCTCATTGTCTAATGAAGAAAACTTCCATAGCAACTTACAGGCTGAGAGACACAGGACAGGCTTGTGTCAAGGACACAGCTCCAGCACAAGCCCTGGAACAAGACATATCTGACCCTAATATGATTGAATCTCATGACTCACAAGTAATCCAATTATCTGCGCAAAGGTTAAAACATGCTGTCGAGAGTGAAGAGATTTTGAAGTGATCTGCCTCATACCAGTTAAGTGTTCAGAAAAGGTTGCCACCACCAGCTACAGAAACTAGCACTCACTCTGTACCACTCTTCCATTTGTCCTCTGGGACCGGGAAACTGTTCTCAACTATTGTAGGTCAAGTGTTTTTATTGCCTGTTTAGCTTTCACGTAATATTTAAAATGTTTCTGCTAAATAAACTAATTTAAAATCACTTCTGAGCTCAACTCCCTTTTTGGGTAATCTGTGATTCTAGCCTTGGGAGACTGTAGGCATGTTCTCCCCGGGTTTCTTCTGGGTGCTCTAATTTCCTCTCTCAGACAGAAATTGTGCAGGTTAGGTGAATTGACAATGCTAAATAGCCCCTTAACGTCCTGACATGGGTTAGGTAAGGAGAATTAGCAGGATACTTACGTGGCATTACGGGGAAAGGGCCTGGGTAAGATGCTTTGTCAGACCATCGGTGCAGGCACAATGGGCTGACCAGCCTCCTTTTGCAGTTTAGGGATTCATGATTCTATGGAAGTAGCAACGTGCAGGAAAACAGCTCAGGAAAGGATTGAGAGATTCAAGTCTGTTTTCTGAGAAAATAAGGCTGAGGCTAATTGATATTTTTGAAATGATGAAAAGTTTTGATGAAGAGCGAATGTTTCCTCCAGATGATCACTGAGAAATCCAATTGGAAATTCAGGAGAAATCTCTTCTTCAGAGTGGTAAGAAAGTGAAAATAGCTAGCACTGGCTGCAATAAAGTGAATTGTATCACTTTTGTTTAGTTAAAAAAAGGCACGATGCACAGAAGTGTTTTTTTCCCCCTGTTAAAGACAAGACCGTGCATGTGAATATATGAAGCTTTGAGTATGTGAAATGGGGTTTGCTGTGAGTCCAAGTAATGATCTTAATGAGGAGTTAGCAGAATTTGGTTCTCATTGGCTGAAATTTTGCCTCATTGTGGAATCTGATTGGTGTGAAAGTTGAGGGGAAAAGTGGTCCTTTGCATTTGTGTCTTTAACCACATGAAAGATGTGGAGCAAATGTTTGTTCCTGCAATGTGCAAACACGAAGGAGCAATGTACTAACTATTCAACCACTAACTTCAAGGGAATAACTGGGCAGATGGAATGTCCCAATTGTAACCACAATGTTTGCTTGTTCCAATAAATGATCCAGCTAAAGGGTTGGGACAGGTTAGGGAGAAGGTTCAGATTATCATTCAGAGCACAGGAAAGCCAGGGTCTAAGAGAAGGAAATCCCCCACAGGCCAAGAGGGAAAGTTTACCTTTGTCACAGTCACACAGAATGTTACTGGGAAAATGGATTTGAGCTGCTTCAGAACAAGGTGCTATAAATCAGGTCACAAATTCCAAGGTATTTTATGAGATCACAAGTTTGCACTTTGAATTTGGCTGGGTAAGCATGAAATGGTGTATTTTAAAATAACCCATGAGGTAGCTTTTATCAGACAAAGTTAACACAAAATTAGCAATAGCTTTTACCAGTTACTAACAAGGAAGAAAAACCACAATATTGAATTAATCTTAACAACTGAATGCACTGTTTCAATACAACAAACCTCTTTATCCTATCAGTTTAGCACAGAAAATAAGAATGCTCACATATTTCTGCAGCTTAGCAATATCTGCTGTGAATTCATCCTTTGGATAGAATTGAAACTGATTTCCCAGCCTTGTAACTTTCAGCAGACTGAGATAGAGGTAAAGCCACTGATGGCCTCTAGCTTTTAGCCTGCAAACCACTTGCAGGAAACAACAAAGAAGAAAACAGCACGGGAAACAGGCCCTTCGGCCCAACGAGCCTGCGCCGCCACCTCGATGTTCCCACCTCTACCCGCGATCCCTGTCCATGTTTATAGATCTATGGATTAAAAACCAAATTTGAGACAATTTAGGGAGAATTTGTTTTGCCAATTAGCCTAAGAGCACATCTTTGGGATGTGGGAGGAAACCGGAGCACCCGGAGAAAACCCACGCAAGCACGGGGAGAATGCGCAAACTCCCACAGACACAGGCCCAAATCCATGTATCTGCACAGCACAGCGATAGTCACTGAGCTGTCGTGTTGCCCATCAAATGGTCCAGGTCAAGCGTACACTAACGACGTGAAGCACTAGGACACTCTCGAAAAAGATCCAAGAGCAGCCCTCTCACGACCCATCGCGTGTATGCCCCTCGTTAGACAACAAGGTGGACCAAAGCACCTGTAGGATAAAAACAAGTACATCAATATCAATCTTGTTTTTATCCTACAGCTTCCACTCCAGGAAGGTAAGCAAAACTGTTTCCAATGTAGAATTTCTAATAATAGCTAGAGAGACACACATATCTTCAGCCAGGAGTCCACACATTGAACTAAAACAGTAGCCAGCAGCCTAACACTGAAAGCAAAGGAACTCTTGTCACCTGTGTTGTCAATCATTCATCCCCTAACAATTCAAAAGGGTGGTCAAACTCGTACAACACTAGGACATCACATTAAGCCCAGATTAAAACTAAAACCCTATTTAAACCATTTAAGCTACAATAAAAGGACAATCTCACCAGGAGTGTATCTGCAGAGAGAAACCATTAACAATATCAGCAAACATGGGGAAATTGGTTGGTGAGCAGTTTAGTCTGAATAGGATCAAGTGAGCAGATGATACACAGGGAGCATTGGAGGCATTAGGGTTAAATGGGCAACAAATTGGAGAAAGTTTACGAGTTCAGACAAAAGGCAACTTCAGAGACAGTTTGCTAGTGGAGTGGAGGGAAGCAGCAGAGACAACTGATGGGATTGTCTGAAATCTTGGTCACAAAGAAGCTCCTCGAACTTGTTGGAGGAAAGAATGGAGAAGAGAGGGTGAGAGAGGTAGACCTTCAAATGTATCAAAGTTATATTTGAAATATTAAGACTCAAAAGCACTGTGCAACACCAGGTGAATTTATTTACATTATTATTAACTTTAAAGTTGATGAACAGCAGCAAAAACATATTCCAAATTAACATAATTCAATCCTGAACATTTATGAAAATTTAATCACAGTAGTTAACTGTGAACTCTCTGGTGTCTCAGTAGATTGGATAACTGACTGAATCCCTTCCCACACTTGGAGCAGGGGAATAACCTCTCTCCAGTGTGAGCTCGCTGGTGTCTCAGCAGATTGGATGACTGAGTGAATTCCTTACCACACTCAGAGCAGATAAAAGATCTTTTCCCATCGTGTATTCGCTGATGTATAGTCAGTTGAGATAATTTCCTGAATCCAGTCCCACAGCAAGAGCACCTGAACGGTCTCTCATCAGTGTGAACACGTTGATGGGACATCAGGTCCTGAGTGCTTTTATAGAACTTCCCGCACTCTGAGCATTTGAAAGGTCTCTCATTACTGTGAACTCGCTGGTGTCTACGCAGGTTGGAAGACTGAGTGAATCCCTTCCCACATTCGGAGCAGGTGAATGGTTTCTCACCGGTGTGAACTCGCTGGTGTTCAATGAGTTGCTCTGATCTCCTGAACCCAGTCCCACAGTGCGAGCACCTGAAGGGTCTCTCATCAGTGTGAACACGTTGATGAAGCATCAAGTTCCCAGAACTTTTATAACACTTCCAGCAGTCTGGGCATTTAAAAAGTCTCTCTCCAGTGTGAACACGCTCATGTCTCAGTAGGGTTGATAAGTCAGTAAATTTCTTCCCACACTGGGAGCAGGTGAATGGTCTCTCCCCAGTGTGTATTCGCTGATGTACAGTGAGTTCAGATGATCGCTTGAACCCAGTCCCACAGTCAGAGCACTGGAATGGTTTCTTGTCCATGTGAACAAGTCGATGGCGTATCAGTTCTCCTGAACTTTTATAGCTCTTCCTACAATCTGAGCATTTATAAGGTCGCTCCCCAGTGTGAACTCGCTGGTGTATCAGCAGATCAGATGCAACGGTGAATCCCTTCTCACACTCAGAGCAGAGAAATGGTTTCTCTCCAGTGTGAGTGCGCCGATGAATTTCTAGCCCAGATGGGGTTCTGCATCCTTTCCCACAGTCCCCACATTTCCATGGTTTCTCTCCAGCGTGAGTGCGCTTGTGTTTGGACAGGTCAGATGATTGGCTGAAGCCTTGTCCACACGACAAACACATATACGGTTTCTCCCCACTGTGAACGGTGCTTTTTCCTTCCATGTTCAAGTTTAATAATATTCAGAATATGTTAAATAGAAAAACTGTCAGATCTTGATGTTTGGTATCAGTTTGCCGACTGCAAATTCTCTCCTTCTCATACCCTATGAAATTGATTTAAAACAGAAAAAAAAAGTGAGAGACAACTCTCATAACGCACAAAGGCAGATTGTGAAATTGAGCTGAATGAGCTCTGGTAACTTGTGGGGCCGGCGCAACAAAAAAAAGTGACCGCGAAAGCTGCTGGACTGTTAATAAAATCCAACCTGTTCGCTAATGTCCTTCAGGGTGTTCATCCGCAGTAGGGGTAGTTGCAAGCAATAAAAGAACTAACTTCAGAAAGTAAATCAAAAAAAAGTCATTTTAATAAGAAACTTCATTGCTCCAACACTTACGGCCACACTCTGGGCGATACCAAGCTCTCCACAATTCCCATCTGCTTCTTATTGATACTGGGTCAGCGGACCCTCACAGCATGTTACCTCTGGTTATATAACAGATCCAAAGTTATCACTGGTCACATTATAACATAGGGAAGCCTGTTAAGAAGTAAAGGACAAATAATATAAAATTAGTTCAGGAATATTAGGTAACTTATCAACAACTCTGCATCTACACAGACTCTGGGAGGAGAGAGAGAGATGGAAAAGTAACACATCTCAAAACAAAAATTTGACAGAATTTGTTGAACTCCAACATCTAGAAGGACCAGGGTAGCAGCTGTGTCAATACTATCATCTACAGGATCCTCTCCAAGTCACACACCATCTCCTGACATCTGGTACTAAATGAAAATAAATTTTCTCTGTTTAAATATTGGTAAGATCGAAGCTATTGTCATCAGTTCCTGCTAAAAACTCCTCTCCCTGGACACTGGGTTCCATCTCTCTGGCACAGAACCAGACTATTCACGACCATGGTGAAATATTTAACCACAAGATGAGCTTCCAATCACATGTCCACATCATCACCAAGACCACCTAATTCCACCTCTGTAACATTGTCTGACTCCACACTAGTCTCAACTCATCTATTGCTGAAACTCATCTATTCTTTTGTTATCTTTAGACTTAACTATCCTAACGCACTCTCGGCCAGCCTCCCACATACAACCTCTGTCATTCTGAGGTCTTCCAAAACTCTGCTGCCCATGAGTTTACTCTCACCAAGTCTTTATTCAGCTATCACTACTGTGCTTACAGACATACAGAGGCTCTGGTTTAAGAAATATCTAACTATAAAAATTCTTGTCTTTATTTTTAGCTATCCCCATGGTCTCGCCTGTCTCTGTCATCTTCTCCAGCCTCACAATCCTCCTGACACATCTGCATTCCTCTAATTCTGACCTCTTGAACATGCCTGACGTTTATTATTCCACCTTTGGTGGATGCATTTTCAGGTGTCAAAACTAAGTTTTGCAAATTCCTCCTGAAACCTCTTGGGCTCATATTTCTATGGTATTTTCTTGTGCTTCAGTGTCAAATTTGTGCTGTTGATTTAAACACTGATTTTTGCTCATCGTTGGCCTAATAAACTGTAGCTCCTAACAGCTTCACCACATGGACTCCAGCAGTTTATGAAGATGAAAAATCATTTTCACTACAGGCAACTGGATATTGGCAATATCTCTGCTGGTCTTGTTAGTGAAAGTGCAGCGGAGTGCATAATGTTATGACGGGCTTAGGTAAGGTAGATGAAGAAAAGCTGGTTTTATTGCTTGCTCATAAAAAGGTTCCAGCTACAAAATGAATGCGACTGACCTGGAAATCACACTGAAGGCCGATAATATCCATGTTCTGATAATATTGAGTGATTTAGTCAGGTTTTAATGTGACTTTTCTTTGAGTTTCCAATTTGTAAGTCCACTTCTAATATCCTGCAAAATAATTTTACAGAATATATCAAACTTTGTGCAGGATTAAAAGTAATAGACAAACATTTCTCATTGTTTTTTGACACACTTACATTCAGGTGGTCATGAATCAACTGTCAGATTTTGATCTGATGTTTCCCACCTTTACATTTTTCTATTGTAATATCCTGCAAAAAAAAAGTGGAGGATAGAAATTAAGATAAAAACATTTCTGAATTTTGTACATGTAAATGCCCCCTCTAAACCCTACAAAAGGAATTTCCAGAACTCAGAGCCAATCTTTCATTTAACAACTTACAAATACTAACTGCATTACACTTTCAGATTACAAACCAGAATATATCATCTCACCTTCATAAATTATAGAGATAACACCGATATAACACAGTACCAACAATAAACATGCCACTTTTAACACAATAGCACAAACAATGTAGCACAGTAACAAACAGCTAGTCTGCAGTGCGAGTTATCCACAACAGGGCCTTTCAAGGTTGCAAAGTCAACAACTATAAACAGCAAGCTATAATATAAACACAATACCGAAAGCTAACATTTCATCCTTTAACCAATAACAAACCCTTACAATAAGAAGTTAATTGCAAGTTTTCTACAACTTTCCAGGGCTTTGCTCTCCACATTTTCTTCTTCTGAAACTTTCACCTCCAGGGTTATGCTCTCGGGACTGCATTTTCCAAGGCTGCACCTTCCAGGGATTACACCGTAATACAATAACATCTCTTTTTTAACAAGATGATCATTGTGAGTTATGTGCAACCCTCCAGATTTTTATCTTGCAGATTAGCTTGCTTCTAACTGGGAGTTATTCTATCCGAGGGGTACACTATCCAGACTACAGAGACAGTTCGGGCTAGAGAGGGAGGGGCAACTCTCTGTTTGAGAGTTAAACCATACAGATTTTTGGGAGAAGGGAGCATCACCCCGGAAATACTCTGTTGCAACCCTCCTTTCTAGATTTTCCTCCCCGCTGAGGAGGGGGATCCTCTGTGGTTACTCTGTCCAACGCTTCACCTTCCAGATTTTCCCCTTGTCAGAGGTTACACCCTCCAGATTTATTCCATCCAGGGAAGTGGGAAAACTCCCTTTGGGCCACAAATCAAGTGAAAAAAATGAGCAAGTAATAAACTAGCAAATTAACAAGCCCTAATACAATAACACACAATCTCTTTACAACAAGAGTCCATTATAATTAGCAACAAGAGTCCATAGTAAATAAAAAGAGTCCGTTTTTAGTTATCTTGCAGCATTTCTTGGGATTGGGGGTTATAGATAGGTCTATGGCTGGGTAGGTTTTGATGTGTTCGGCACAACTTGTGGGCCAAAGGGCCTGTTTGTGCTGTAGTGTTCTACGTTCTATGTATTTCAGGGGCTTCACCCTCCAAGGCTTTTGCCTTCCGAGACTGCAAATAGTCACACTGGAAGTATTTGGATGAACAAAGTCCCACCATGCCAGGCTAGATCTTCCGGGGTTACGCCTACTGGGGTTAAACTTTCCATAAGAACGTAAGAAATAGGAGCAGGAGTAGGCCATCGAGCTTGCCCCGCCATTCAACAAGATCATGGCTGATCCAAAGTGGATCAGTTCCAGTTTCCCGCTTTCTCCCCATCACCCACTCCGGGGTCGACCCTTACGTTTTCCTGCGTACGCCTCCTGGGATACGTCTCCCAGAGTTGTACCTTCTGGGGTAGAGATGGGTCTCAACTGGAACATCACCCCAATTCCTAGCTGGGCCAAAACTCCTTGCAGGAGAACCAAGCAAGACAGATGGAAACACACTTTGGAAGTTCAAGGGACACGTGGACTCCAAACATCAGTTCTTTCCTCTCCTTACAAGACCTGCTGAGGTTTTTTTCCAGCAGTTTCTCTATTTGCTCCAGGTTCTGCACTCACTTCCTTCTGGCCCCTATCAAGATGGCGGCCGCCAAGTCTGAGCTTCCAACTCAGGCAGCCGGGAGAGGACGGAACACCAAGCAGTTCTTATTCAGATTCTGTGTTGTGCACCAGGTTCTCCACGAAGCCTCCCCACCCACTCTGCCGCTTCCATTACCTTCCCCAAAACCCGGCCTCTCCCGACTCCATCCAACAGGCTGCCGGACAGCCACCCACTGCGCATGCACCAAAACACCCCCCCACCGAGCATGCGCAGTCACGACCCTCTACCATTGTCTATTGAGCTTGCTGGGTGAAGTCCCCACCATTGGAAAGTGCTCTTGTACAATAGACAAATCAGTTTTATCATTCAAATATGGCTTATTATTTTCATCAGATCTTTTTCAGCACAGAGAGGTGTTCTGCTCTTCCCAGTTTCACTCACTAAAGGGCTGAGGAAGAGAAGGACAATTTAGTGGGTTTGTTTGAAAGCAATAATTTCATGGATTTCTCATGGGTTGGATGGAGACACTTGTTAAGTCTAACAGAATGTTTAAAATAAACATATCGTGTGTCGTGTTAAAAAATAGGTATTAATTCAATAAAGCGGGCAACACTGAATAACAGCAGAGCCAACAGTAATTGAGATTTTTAAGATTGCTTGTCAAGTCCCCATTGAAATTATGGAACTGTGAGATGACAATGAGGGGGAAACAGTGGATGGTGCATCAGTGGGATGGTCTGGAACCAACAAAGTTCTGGTTAACAGCCAAACATATGAACCATGAGATATCCTAAATGTGTTAAAACTTGAGTGAATTAACATTTCAAATTGCTACTCAAATAGTTATGATTTTATCTTAGTTTTACTCTTCCAAAATAACAGATGGGACATTCATTATGGATCTATGGAAACTGTCTGATCCTCTCACCCAAGACACATCCATATCACTGGGAACCAGCTCTCCTACAAACAATACCATTGCGCTTCAAGTCTTTTGATGTCTGTTGCCAAGTATTCTGATTGTCGTGAAGCTGATACTAGGTTTGAATTTCTGATGTTCAATAATAAGAATCCATTCAACATCTCAGATCAATTAATTTCATTGATCACATCAGAGTCAATATTCCAACATCTTAAAGAAGGGAAAGGTGCCTTGACTATCTAACCCCCACAACTTGCCTGGACTTGCAAAATCTCACTAACTTTTCTGTCTGGAAACAATACACATCTTTTTAATCTGTGCTTAAAGCTCTTTCCACTCACATTGTCTGTACCTTTAAGAATTAATTAGCCATAAAGACTCACATTCCAATCACTATGCATGTTGAGTTTGAGTCTTTGTGTCATTTTTACAATCAGAACTCCCAGCCACCTGACGAAGGGACAGGCTGTCCCAAAAGTTTGTGGGTTTTGCTACAAATAAACCTGTTTAGACTTCAAACTGGTGTCATGGGATTTCTTTGTGTTTTACCCCAGTCCAACGCCAGCATCTCCACATCATGTCTGCTCAGTTGGACAGCTCAACCTTCATTCTCCTCTGGTTCCCAAGATTTTCTAAAGATTCATAAAACTGGCGACTGAGTTTTCTGATTTGATTGCTTCTCCATTTTCCCCACCTGCCAACAGACAATATTTTCCAAAATCTGGTCTGAACCCTCTGCCTTGGATCATGTCCAGGTATGAGACATCTTAGAGGCTGGCATTATTCTCTTTACAGCAAAGTTGGGACTCTGTGTAAATGTTTCTCCCCTTATGGAAAAGAAATTATAAAACCAGAGGTCTCTGTTTAATAATAAGTAGTCTCACATTTAAAACAGGAGGGTATATTTTTTCTCTCTTCATGGATCACGAGTCTTCAGAAACAGTCTTCAACAGCAAGCATGCGGAAGCAGAAACTATGAGTATTTTACGGCAGAGGTAGATAGATTCTCGATAGGCAAGAGGATGAAAGATGATCAGGAATATGGAGGTGAAGTTGAAATCAGATCATGGTCTTACTGAATGACAGAGCAGTTCAGGTAGGTAGATAATCTAATCCTGCTACAAATGTGTATGTTCATATTTGTGTTGGTGATATTAAAAAGATTTTCCACACCAAGTGTTTAACAGAAAAGTAATTTATTTCATTTTTACCTACAATATTACCCCTATAATGGGGCTGGAGTCCATCAACATCAGCAGAAATAGTTCAGTCCTGGATGTGATTAAAATAAAATCCAATCAGTGTGGTTACTTGTGAATGTGAGATTGATTTCCTTCCCACACTCAGATTAGGTAACGGTTTCTTTTCCAATGTAAACTGTTTTGTTCATCTTCAAGTTGGATGAATTAATGAATCCATTCTCACACTGGTAACAGGTCTCTCCTCACTGTGACTGCGTTCATGTGCAGTAAGCTGAGATGACCATCTGAAGCCAGTTCCACAGTAAGAGCACCTGAATGGTCTCTCATCAGTGTGAACGCGTTGATGATTAATCAAGTTCCCAGAGCTTTTATAACATTTCCCACAATCTGGACATTTGAAAGGTCTCTCATCAGTGTGAACACGCTGGTGTCTACTCAGGCCGGATGAATCGGTGAACCTCTTCCCACACTCAGAGCAGATAAATGGCCTCTCCCCAGTGTGAGTGCGCTGGTGCTTAGTGAGGTCAGATGACCACCTGAATCCGGTCCCACAGTGAGAACACCTGAACGGTCTCTCATCGGTGTGAATACGTTGATGGAACATGAGGCTCTCTGAACTTTTAAAGCACTTTCTACAGTCTTGGCACTGAAAAGGCCTCAACTCAGTATGTACTTGCTTATGTCTCAGCAGCTGGAATGAGGTAGTGAATCCTTTCCCACACTCAGAGCAGACGAATGGCCTCACCCCGGTGTGAACTTGCTGGTGAGACAGCAGGGAGCATAACTGGGTGAATCCCCTCCCACACTTGGAGCAGATGAATGGTCTCTCCCCAGTGTGAGTGCGTCGATGTCTTTCCAGGTCAGATGGATAATTGAATCCCTTCCCACAATCCCCACATTTCCATGGCTTCCCAGTACTGTAACTGCATGTGTGGTCTGACAGGTTACATGATTGGCTGAATCCTTGTCCGCAGACAGAACACAGGTACAATTTCTCCCCAGTGTGAATGGTGCTTTCTTCTTCCATGTTACCACAAATTGGATGACTCTGTCAGATCCTGATGTGATGTTTTGTTTCCCGACTGCAAATCCTCACCTTCTGTAAAGTAGATGAACAGGGGAAAAAAAGGGAGTGAGAGAGAAGACAGAAAAGGAGTCAGCTTGTGAAAATGAGCTGAATGAATCTGGCAAATTGTGGCGTTGGCACTTGGAAAAAGTGACCACAAAAGCTGCTAAATTGTTGCAAAAACTCAAATGGTTCACTAGTGTCCTTCAGAGAAGGAAACCTGCCACACGGTTTGTGTTTGACAGAGGGAAAACAAAAGATACATCAATGGTGAGAGGTGGATACAACGGCTAAAAGAGATTGAATGTATGTACAAATCAATTAAACCTTGGACACGACCTTGCAAAACATCCAATATTCACCACTTAGAAGTCCCAAGGCAAACATGTCCTAGTTTTTCTAAATTCAAGTTGTAGGTGAGCAGATATTCCCTCCAAGTAAATATTAGGAAGACTGAAACCATTGTCTTTAGTCAATAGCACTCCTTTGATTCCAGCTTCCTCTATGAGAAATGTGGTGCACAACACCACTGTCACAACTGACCCCAAGATGTACCACATTATTACCAAGGCACTTCTTCCAGTAACATCACCCAACTCCACCTCTCAGTCTCAGCTCATCTGCTGTCTAAAATCTTCATCCATTCCTTTGTTACCTCTAGACTCAACTGTCCTAATGCAGTCCCGACAATCCTCCTGCATTTAACCACACAATAATCATTCAAAAATATGCTCGCCTTGTGCTTACTCTCACCAACTCTCATTTAACCATCATCTCTGTGCTCACTGATCTACAAATGCTCCTGGTTATGAAGCAATTCAATTTGAAATTTCTCATCTTTGTATTGCTCCATGGTTATGACCATCCCTATCTGTAATGTCCTCCAGCCACATCTCTACACTCATCCAATTCTGGTTTCTTGAACCTTCCTGATTTTAATTACTTCAACATTTACCTGGAACACAAGCTCTGGAATTTACTTCTTAAATCCCACCACCTCACTTTTCTCCTTTAAGATTCTTCTTGAAGCCAAGATTTTGGTCACCAAGCCCAATATCTCCTTATGCGGCTCAGTATCAAATGTCATTTTTTGTGAAATGACTTTGGAAAGTTTTATGTTAAAGGCACAGTAGAAATATAAATTGTCCTCACAGAATTGGATACATATTGTTGCCCTGCCGCAGCAATAAGACATTGTAAAGTCTAAAGTGTGAAGCAATCCAAAGATGCGCCAGATCAGCTAACTTGCCCCTTAACATCTCAAGATGATGTGGAGATGCCGCCGTTGGACTTGGATAGGCACAGTAAGAAGTCTCACAACACCAGGTTAAAGTCCAACAGGTTTATTTGGTGGCACAAGCTTTCGGAGTGCTAACCATTAATCAGATGAGTCCCAAGATAATTTAGTGGGCTTATAAATGCATGGCGTTGTGGTCATAGGGCCTGGCGAAGCTGCTGAGATGGTGCAGAGACAATGGGCCGAATGGTCTCCTTCTGCAGTGTCAGGGTTCCAGGGTGGCACTGAATAGACAAGGCGACCACGCATGCGCCCTACCACACATTGCCTCTCGGCGACGCATGCGCCATAAGCACATTGTCAGCTACCAATATGGCCGTCGCCAACAAGGGTCTTTAATCGGGGGAAAAAAACGACCGCTCTCAATGAAAACGGGGTCCGCTAAATTATTTTTCGGCGTTTGCAGCTTTCTACAAAACGTTTACGCACCCTCTCCGCTCACCCGCTGGATGCATCGCTCCCTCCGAGTCGCCATTCAACCGGATTGGACACTGTCTCGCCCATGGCCGCCACACACTGCGCATGCTCCACTCCAGTTCCTGGAGGACCAGTCGCTTCCGCTCGGTCCTCCAGCCCCGCCCCCTCTCTTCCTATTGGTCCGGAGCCGCCGTCAATCAGCCAGATGTTGGGGGTGGTTCAAATGGTGGGCGGGGCCACGTTCTGGGTTTGGGAATTCGAGATGGAGGATTCACATTCATTTCCCTGGATGTTCAATTGCCCTTTTTGGACTGGGGCAGGCACATAAGGAGTCTCACAACACCCCAAGGTTAAAGTCCAACTGGTTTATTCGGCAGCACAAGCTTTCAGAGCGCTGCTCCTTCATCAGGTGAGTGGCAATTGGCTTCAGAAGCAGGGAATGGAGACTTTAGCCTGGTGTTTTTGAGACTACTTACTGTCCCTTGGGCACTGATCATCACAGTTTTACAGGAGAAAGGCTTCAATCCCCACTGTGCTTCAAATTGAGTTTAGCATCGGGATTGGGATTTTTTGAGATAACCAGAAATGTTGAGAGTAATATATGGAATGCAATATATATGGACTTTCAGAAAGCTTTTGATTGAATCTCTCAGAATAACTTCAAGAGCAAGGCAATTTAGCCCCTCGAGTCTGCAACACCATTTTATATGACCATGGCTGAATTCATCGTGGCCTCAACTCCATCCTTCTGCCCTTTCACCATAGCCTGTTAAACCCTTACTTTATTAATAATTTGTTCACCTCTTCCTTACAATTACTCAAAGTTCTGGCATCTACCATACGCTGGGGTAATGCATTGCACAGGTTCATGATCCTTTGAGAGAAGTAATTTCTCCTCATCTCTGCTGTCAGTCTGCCATCCTTCTTAAAATACAACTTCCTGTTCTAGGCTGCGCTATAAGAGAAAAATCTCTTTTGTCAATTCCCCTTACCATCTTGTTATGCTGAATCTGATCTCCTCTCATTCTTCTAAAGTCCAGGGATTATAGTCCTAAACTGTCCAGCCTCTCATTGTAAAACAAATTGGCAGATGGTCAGGAAACTAAGGGCCCATGGGACTCAAGATAAGCTGGTACATTCAATCCAAAGTTGGCTAAAAGGCAGGAAGCAGAGGAAGATGACAGAGAGATGTCTCTGTGACTGGAAAACAGGTTCCACAGTCCTGGGATTTTTGTTATTTATGTTGTAAGGGATGATTTGGATTTAAGTATATGATCAAGAAGTTTGCAGATGTCAGTTCCTTTTTTTCAGGGTGGTAAATAGTGTAGAGGATAGCTGTAAATTGCACAAGGATATCTATGCACTTGTCAGATGGGCAGAAGAGTGACAAATTGAATTGAACAGAGAAAAAATGTGAGTTAATGCTCTTGCGGAAGGCTAACAACACAAAGTATTACACTATGTAGGATCTTAGAAGTACTGAAGATCAGATATACCTTGGAATGCATATCCATGTACTCTGGAAAGTGGCAGGGAAAGTAAAACTTTTATGTGGGATACTGACTGTAGTGAGGAATTCTGTTTTAGTGGCCAGCTTGCTTTAGAAACACTAAAAAGTAATTGTGTCTAATAACTTTTGCAAAGGTAAATGAAATTCGGATTTAAAGTATAATAAATTTATCTCCAAATGTGCTTTTGTTACAAAACCTATAAACAATACAAAGAAGAAAAGACATGCATGAAACAAATATAATAGTTTGGCCGAAGGAGCATCTGGTGATGTGACAGCACTTCAAGTTTCCTCCACAGATCTCAACCTTTGTGTCAAAAGCTTAAACAATTATGCAATCTGGTTTTCTTAGATACAGCCCAACAGTTAACTTAATATGATCTAATTTAATATTCATCTTTTCAATCTATCCAATGACAACATTCTCAAATCGAATTACAATCTGACACCTTAAATAATGGTTTGTCATTTGTTCACTCAATGTTCAGAAGAACACGCCTCAATAAAAATGGCTCCCTTGTTACAATACAAAGCTACGTTATTAACTTATTCAGCGTTTTGTGGGGTAGTCAGAACTTTTTTTTCCTGCTGGATGGTGACCTAGTTATCTGACAGAATTCCCAGAATGAACTTCTTGTTCTTGAATACAAATTTATATAATTTGTTTTTTTTAAAACAGTATATGGCTTCATAACTGTACCATGTTCAAGTTACATTATAATGATAAAATAAGTTCTTGAGTTTTACAATCAATTACTGGCAAAGTTATTAGCTTTATATTTATGATTCAAATGCCTGTTTTATTTCCAAAACCTTATATTAAAATATTAGTTGCTTGATACCTTTTCTAAACTCCAATGAAAATCCTAACCGATTTAATTTCTGCTCATATGACAGACCTGCCATCCTAGGAATCAGCCTGGTAAACCTTCGCTGTACTCCCTTTATAGCAAGGACGTCCTTCCTCCGATAAGGATACCAATATTGCACACTGCACACAATACCCCAGATATTGCCTCACCAACGCCCTATACAATTGCAGCAAAACATCTCTATCCCTATTCTCAAATCCTCTCACTATGAAAGTTAATATGCGAGCAGAGATATTTTCCAAGCCACTTGGGAGGGTTTAAATTAATTTGTCAGTGGGGTGGACTCAAAGCAGTAGGAAGACGGAAGAGAAAGTTGAGGACAGCACAAAAGTTAAAGAGAGCACATTAAATAGTAAAGGCAGTGTAAGTAATTCTAGTACTAGACATGTCAGGCAAAAGTATGGTAGTGGGCAAGGGAAGTCCAGATTAAAATGCATTTATTTCAATGCAAGAGATTGAAATAATTTGCCTTGTCGTAGGACAAGGCAGATTAACTCAGGGCATGAATGGGCACGTGGTATTGGGATATTACAGCTATTATTGAAACATGGCTAAGGAAAGGAAAGGTGTGGCAGCTCAATTTTACAGGGCACATATGTTATATGAAAGATAGAACAAGACATAAGAGAGGAGGGGGTGTTGCATTTTTGATTAGGAAAAACATCACAGCAGTACCTAGAGGGGATATTTCTAACAGTTCACCAACTGAGTATATATGTGTAGAATTGAAAATTAAGAAGGGAGAAATCATTTTGATAGGTTTGCATTATAGACCTCCAAATAGTCAGTGGGAAATTAAGGGGCAAATATGTAAGGAGATTACAGACAGTTCCAAGAAAAATAGGGTGGGAATAGTCAGTGACTAATTTTCCCAACATTGACTGGGACAGCAAAACACGATGGAGAAAAATGTGTTGAGTGTTTTCAGGAAGAATTTCTCATTCAGTATGTGGATTGCCTGACTGCAAATAGGGCAAAACTTGACCTCCTCTTGGGAAATAAGGAAGGGCAGATGACAGAAATGTTAATGAGGGATCACTTTGGGACCAATGACCATAATTGGCTGAGTTTTAAGAAAGCCATGGAGAATGATAGGTCAGCCCAAAAGTTAAAATTCTAAATTGGGGCAAGGCCAGTTTTGATGGTATTAGAAGGAACTTTCAAAGTTGATTGGAGGAGTCTGTTGGCAGGCAAAGGGATGTCTGGTAAGCGGAAGGCTTTCGATAGTGTTAACCAGCGTGCATAGTAAACACATTCATTTTAGAATGAAGGGCAAGCCTCGTAGGACTAGGGAACACTGGAAGGTCTGAAAGAATCTGTGGAGAGACAAATAGAAGTTTCAAGTTCATGCACCAGTGAAAGGGAGGTGGGGAAGAACAGAAGGAAACATCTGTGGGAGACTCTAGAGTGGCAGATGCTCTTTGACAAAAGGTTTCATAGAGCGAGATCAAAGGGATTGGGAATGGGGCAGGTAAAGACACAGAAGATATGTTGAGATGTGATGCAAATGTGGAAACAGAAATGAGAGAGGCAAGAAAATGGGAGCATATATTATGGTATAAAATTGTTGAACTCAATTTTGATTCCTAAAAGCTGTAAAGTTCCCTTTTTCGCTTCATAATAAACTATTACATTTCTATCTGTTCTCAGATTGGATGGAAGATCACACAGCAGTCATTTTAAGATTTATTTCTCTCTTCACAGAGGCAAGTCTAATCTGCTGGGGGCTTTATATTCACCATTTTATATTTGAGTCTGGTGCTGGAAGTCAGATTAAAATCAGCTCTGATGAAGGGTCATCCACACTTGAAATATTTGCTCTATTCTCACTCACAAATACTGTCAGATACTTACAAAAAAAACTCAATCAAATTCATGAGACATTCACTTCTTCAAATACATAAGGAACAAAAGAATAACAAGGGAGAAAGTTGGGGTTCTTAAGAATAAATAAGGTTATCTATGTGCAGATCCACAAAAGATGGGTGTGTGCTTACAGTTGAGAAAGGCATGGATGTTAGGAAACTTGGGGAAATAAATAGTGATATTTTGAGGAGTGTCCATGTTACAGAGAAGGAGGTGCTATAAGTCTGAAAATGCATAAATCCCCAGGACCTGATTCTTTAGCGGATATGACTTTAGTGACTTTTAATGGGTATCAGACAAGTACATGAATAAGATGGGAATAGAGGGATGTGATTCTGGAAGGGTAGTGGGTTTTAGTTAAGTCAGGCAGCGTGGTTGAAGAGCTGAAGGGCCTGTTCCTGTAATTTTCTTTGTATCCCAGGACATTGTGGGAGAATAGAGAGTTGTTTGCTAGGATCCCCTTGGAGCACAAGATGCCTGAAGATTGAAGGGTGGCAAATGTTGTGCCTTTGTTTAAGAAGGGCTGCAGGGAAAAGTCTGGGAATAACAGGCCTTTTGCTCTTTATCTATAGGTAAAAGCTGATTGGTTCCTCCTTTGCTTTATCTGCCAAAGCAACCTAGTGTCTTCACTCTCCTGATTTCTCTCTTAGTTCTACTCTGACAACCTCTGTGCTCTTCAGGGATCCACTTGATCCCACTGCAATGCATGTCATATGCCACCGCTTTCTTTTTGATCAGAGCTTCAACATCCCAAGTAATCCAGGGTTCCCTACGAAATTCATATTTATTTCTGCAATTGAGTAAAGTCAGGGAAAATAGCAGGAGAAAAAGACAAATGATCTTGTGATTGGATGGAAAGCTGTCTTGATTAAATGATAATGGTGATGATGATAACAGGGAAAATTGACTGGGTTGGAAGCTCAGGTGTAGTGATTAATTGACAAAAGCAATAATGGGCATTGGCACTGAGCAAATTGAGCGAGAGGTTTGCTTGTCATTTATTGCAGGGGATTTGAAAACAAACCAGTGGAAGCACAGTTTAAGTGGGACCAACTCTTCACTGCAATTCACTGTTTTGGCAGGAGATGATTTCTGAACATTACAAAGAGGAAGATAAGCTTACTAATTATCAATGTCCTGGGGTTATCGTTGACCAGAATCTGAACTGGACTAGCCATATAAATACTATGACTTCCAGAACAGGTCAAAGCCTAGAAATCCTGTGCTGAGTAACTCATCTCCTCAAATCTTATCAAACATCTTCAGGCCACAAATCTGAGGAGTATACTGGAATACTGGCCCTGTACGAACGAGTGCAACTTCAACAACACACATGGAACTCAACACCATCCAGGAAAATGCTGCCTGCTTGATTGCTACACTTTTCACAAACATTCAAACCTCAAATACCAATGGCTGTAGTATATACAATCTACAAAATGCACAACAGGATATCAGCAAATTCCTCAGGTAACATATTACAAACAGATAACCACTAGCATCTAGCAGATACCTGGGAACATCACCACCTGAAGATTCCCCTGCAAGTTTTCACCATCCTGACTTGGAAAATATCTCACCATTCCTTCACTGCAATGGATTGGCATTCCTTCCCTAGCAGCACTGTGGCTGTGCCTACACCTCAGGAACTGCAGCAGGTTAAAAAGACAGCTTACTGCTATCTCCTGAAAGGCAACTTTTGCAGGGCAATAAATGCTAGTATAGCCAGTGACACCCATATCCTGTAAATGATTTAAAAGAAAAAGTTTCAGAGCAGCTTCTAGGTTCCAAGTAGTCTGTTCACACTCCTCTCAGCATGGTAGTGTGGTTGAGAAGTTTAAAATGTTCCATCTCACCCTTCAATGTCAAATCGACTGAGGACCAAAAGACCTCTGGGTTACAGGATTCCAAAGATTCATGAAACTTTGAGTGAATAAATGTCTCCTTCAATCCTAAATGGCTGACACACAATCCAGAGAATGCAGTTCCAAATACTCCAACCAGGTGGGAAGAAACCTCTATGTACACTGTCAAAATGTCTCCCAATTTCAGACTTCTATATGAGTTCACCTCTCATTGTACTAAACTCCAGAGAAATCAGATTCATCCCACTGAATCTCTCCTCCTAAGACAACTGACTCCCCTTGGTAATCAATCAGTGAACTTTAGTAATAAATAGACAGCGAAAGAATAAAGGGAGGAGAAAGAGGGGAAAAGGGAGAGATACACAGACAGAGATACTGAGGAAGCGAAAGAGACTGAGGCAGACATACAGAGATTAAAAAGACAGTGGAGGAGATATATAGTTTATACATTTCAAATGATTGTTAAGTTGACAGAAACAAAACAAAGAATAAAAAAAATTCAGATCAAGCCCAATTCAAGACTATGGAATAATTTCTGGAGCCAACTATTTTAACTAATCTAACAACAGACAGAAATTGACATTTCAGGTCTGAAAGAATGTAGTTCTGATGAAATGTCACAGACCAGATATGAAAACCATGTTTTCCTCTCCACAAAAATTATCAGGTCTGCTGTCAATACCAGTATTTGTACTTCAAAAAACAATCTTTAACTAATTAATACTAAAAATGTGTGGGTTGGATTGATTGGCCATGTTAAATTGCCACTTATTGTTCCAAGATGTGCAGGTTAGGGAGATGGCTGAGTGAAAATGTGGGGTTACAGGATGGAACTGTTGTTGTTGCATTTCGATGGGCCTCCTTCATCGCTGTAGGAATTCCATGATATGAACGTGGTACTCATTGCCAGAAGAGTTTGAAATCCATGTTTGAGGAACAAACATTAGTAAATAACATTGTGAATAGATTCAAAATCAGAAAATACTGGAAATTTTCAGCCGGCCTGACAGTATCAATGGAGGGGGAGAAGGGTGTGGTGGGGAGAGTAGGGCAAACATTTCTCATCTAAATGGCCTTCCATCAGTGGGGAAGTGGGTGTGGGTAGGTGGTTGTGGAGTGGGGAGGAGTGGGCAGGGAGGGATGGGGGAGATGCAAAGAGGAATGGTGGGGAGGGGAGAAAGGTCGGGTGGGAGAGAGAGGGGAACATGATGGGATGAAGGGCCTCTTACTGTGCTCTGGGATATCTGACTTCTATCACTCCATTTTTTTTCAAGTCCAATGCTGTAACACAGGGAGAAAGGATTCCCACCTGCTAACATATCAATTCCAAAGATTTTGATTCACAATCAGAGCTTTGCTGTTGGCAATACACTGTTTAACCGTCCCATGTAAGAGGGGAAATATTAAACCTAACTGGAAAGGGGTTTGTCCGAGGTAGGTTCTTTACTCAGAGAGCGGTTGGGAGTGCCTAAATTATGATGTGGAGGTGCCGGCGTTAGACTGGGGTGGGCACAATATGACGTCTCACAACAGCAGGTTAAAGTGCGACAGGTTTATTTTCTGAACGTAACATTGCTTTCAATGGCGATGTTCTCACCCAGCATTCCTGGCGGCTGCGAAGGTGCCCTATTCTCGCAACAGTACTGCGCTGAACATGCGCAGAGCGAGCTGCGCCAGGAGCATGCGCATTTCCGTCTTGCCCCGGGAGCATGCGCAGTATTGCTCTGTGAGCGGAAGTCGAGTGGAGAAGAGTTAATGGCTGAGCGAGAAAGAACGGGGGCTTCATATGGACACAGTGCAGACCGCACACCCCAAAGAACAAGGTCCCTGTCTTATGTTTGCAGAGAGCAGGCGGGAAAAATCTGGATGTCCCTCTTCGCTCTACTCGGGTTAACCGCCGCATCTTTAGATGGGGCAGTGGTTAGCAGGGAGCATGCGCAGGAGGAGAAGGCTGGTCAATCTCTATCCTGGACTCTTGATGGCTTTTAGAAAATCCCTTTCTCAGGGGATTGTAAAGGGAAGCATTTTCACATACAAAACTCAAACCAAAGGAAATGTTTGTGTCTTAATTTCTATTCTGGACAAATAATACAGACTTTTTCTTGCAGGATACTAGAATTGGAAACTCTCCAGGGACATCCAGCTGTGGTAGAGGGGCAGACAGTTGGGACGGATGCCTCCCCCCCGATTGCCCACTGCCTGGACCTATTGATGGTGTGTCTTGCCAGGCCCAGGAGCAGGTTCATGAGAAAGTTGCCATCCCGACCCTCCCCTTTGTTTAAGAAATACTTAGATGGGCTCATGAACAGAATGGGAGTGGAGGGGTATAGAAAACTGATTTAAAATAGGGATCATGAGCCTTGGGAGTTCCCTGGGAAGTGTGTCAATAGATGATGATATTGATGTACATGTTTTTATTCTACAGGTGCTTTGGTCCACCTTGTTGTCTAACGAGGGGCATACACGCGATGGGTCATGAGAGGGCTGCTCTTGGATTTTTTTCAAGAGTATCCTAATGCTTCATGTCGTTAGTGTACGCCTGACCTGGACCATTTGATGGGCAACACGACAGCTCAGTGACTATCGCTGTGCTGTGCAGATGCATGGATTTGGGTCTGTGTCTGTGGGAGTTTGCGCATTCTTCCTGTGCTTGCATGGGTTTTCTCCAGGCAGTCCGGTTTCCTCCTACATCCCAAAGATGTGCTCTTAGGCTAATTGGCAAAACAAATTCTCCCTAAATTGTCTCAAATTTGGTTTTTAATCCATAGATCTATAAACATAGACAGGGATCACGGGTAGAGGTGGGAACATCGGGGTGGCGGCGTGGGCTCGTTGGGCCGAAGGGCCTGTTTCCCATGCTGTTTTGTTCTTTGTTCTCTCTCACCAGATGTTCATAGATCAGGAGTGTGGGTGGGATGTGTTTGGTACAGGGGAGGACCAGCTGGGCTGAATAACACTGCTTACTGACAGCACTGTGGTGCCCAGTAACCATCCTCCCTGCTCAGTTTAAATTTCCTAATAAAGTTTTTAAGTTGCTGATACTGGAATTTTGAACCTGCTAATTAATGAGACAAAATGTAAACTATAAATTTCCAATATTTTTCCTCTTTTGTTGCTCTATATAAACCTTAGTCTATTTTTACTTTTTTAACTGATGTCCATTACCTTTTTTTTGTGTTACGTTCTACCTGTTGCCTCCCCATTAAATCTCTAAATTCTTCCAGTTTGGACAATTTGGAAACACAAGAGTTTGCAGTAGGGATTGAAGCGGGGAGTTTCTCCTACAAAGTTGCGGTGATGATGAATGCCCTGGGGAAATGTGTGAATTCCCCCCCAGTCCTGGACAGAGGGGAACTGACCATCCATCTCTAGTTCTAATTCCCAAACAGAAAATGCTGCCAATAATCAGCAAAGTAAGAAGTCTGACAACACCAGGTTTAAATCCAACTGATTTTATTTGATAGTAACTCGCTAGCTTTCGACTCTATGGTCTTCATCAGGTGAATGAGGTGTTCTGGTCTCTAACAGCATAGACAGTTTACAGATTACTGATTAGAATGCGAATCTTTACACCTAACCTCCTATTCGAGTCTTAAAGTGGCTAACAATGTGAATAGAAGGAGCACTGAGCACAGGTCTGGAGACAATACACATCTCTTTAACCTGTGCTCAGTGCTCCTTCCACTCACATTGTTAACCACTTTAAGACTTGAATAGCAGGTTAGGTGTAAAGATTCGCATTCTAATCAGTAATCTGTAAACAGTCTGTGCTGGTACGTGTGCTGTTGGAGACCAAAACACCTCATTCGCCTGACGAAGACCAGAGGGTCGAAAGCTTGTGAGTTTACTATGAAATAAATGGGTTGGATTTAAACCTGATGTTGTCAGACTTGTTAGTGTGTTTACCCCAGTCCAACACCAGCATCTCTACAATGTAATAATCAGCAAGTCAGCCTGAGGCTGTGGCCCCGCCCACACTTTGAACTTGTCACAATGCCCGTTTGATTGACAGCAGCTCCGGACCAATAGCGAGAGAGGGGGCGGGATTGGAGGACCGAGCCGGAGCGGCTGCTCCTCCAACCAATCCGAGTGAAGTAAGGGAGCGGGGCTGGCGTTGGAGCATGCGTAGTGGCGACGGGTGAGATGCGATCAGACACCGAAGCGGTAAGTGGGTGGAATGGCGGCGGCACGAAAGAGGCAGTGGATGTGGCGGGGCTTCGTAGACGTGTTGTGTAAAACGCAAACCAAGGAAGAACTTCCTGATTACCCGTTTGCACTGAGCGGAGCCCGGTCTGTTCTTCCCCCCGCTTCTGATCCGAGTTCGCGACCGCCATCTTTGAAGCGGAGGTTGTGCGCCATCGCCATCTTTGTGAGGGGTAACCTGAAGGCCGCTCAGGCCCCCATGTACTCCCCATGATAGTTACAGACAATGTGAGGACAACGCGTGCTCGCTCCTCATATTTGTTGTTGGGGGAGGGGAGAAGCTGTTTATGGGTGAGTGCTAGGAAGGGGGTGTTGGTAGGGGCGAAAGGGAGTGAATGGTGGTAAAGGGTTGATGGTGAGGGTGATGGGAGCTTGGGGTTGTGGGCTAGGGGTTGGCTGGTGGGAAGGGAAGGTAATGGATAGGGTCAGGGAGAGGGGGCTGGGGAACAATGGCCAAGTAGTTGGCTAGGATCTGGACCAACTCAGTGGTTGACAATGGCTCTAGACCAATAAGAAGGGAGATAGGGCTGGAGGACTGGGTAGGAGCAACAGATCCTCCAATGTATCAGAGTGAATAAGGGCAGGCCTGAGGCTGAACAGGTTCAGGTCTCTCCCAAGAGACTGTTTGCCAACTGCTGCCAGACTGGTCTAGATTGAATGATCAGTCTTGAGAACATTGCTGTGTGCAACTCTGGAGAACAATCACAGGGACATGAAAATTGGTTGTTTCACTGTGATTTTCACTTTGGGGAGTGAGAGACTGAGACTCGCAGCTTCTGGGGGAATTACTGTTCCACAAAAACATGAATTGCCTATTCTGAATTTTAATCCTGTTCTTGGTGTGAGGATTGTTTTCCGTTCATTTTACAGGACAATAGAAGGGGAGGATTTATAGACAGGAAAATTTAAATCAAACATCACATCAAGTTCTGACACAGTGATGAGAATCACCAGAATATCATCATCCTTTAAATATATGCAGATAAACATCTGTCTGTGGGAAATAATTTAAATATTAGTGTGATGAGGAAAGCACTGAGACACCCACAGCTGGAAACTGGTGAGAGGCTGTTTACTGGTTCCTCCTATTGGAGGGATTGTCCGTGCCGACAAATATGCTGACACGCCAGCGAACTCGCAGTAACAAGAGGCTGTTCACCAGCTCTGTGTGTGGGCAGAGGTTCAATCCATCTTCTGACACACAAGCGCACTCACATCAGGAAGAGACTGTTCACCTGCTCCATGTGTAGCAAGGCGTTCATTGGTTCATCCGATCTTCTGAAACATCAGCGAATTGACACTGGAGAGAGACCATTTACCTGCTCTGAGTGTGGGAAGGGATTCACACTGTCATCCCACCTGCTGACCCACCGACGAGTTCACACTGGGGAGAGGCCGTTCACTTGCTCCGAGTGCGGGAAGACTTTCTCTCGGTCGTGCCACCTTTCAGTTCACAGGCGTCTTCACACCGGGGAGAAGCCATACATTTGCCCCTTGTGTGGGAAGGGATTTACTTGTCTGCATCATCTGCAGATACACCAGTCCGTTCACACCGGGAAGAAGGCTTTCGCCTGCCCCGAGTGTGGGAAGTGTTTCACTCAGTCATCCAGCCTCCAGAGACACCGACACACCCACACTGGGGAGAGGCCGTTCACCTGCTCTGTGTGTGGTAAAGGATTCAGTCAGTCCTCCCAGTGCATTGAACACCAACATGTTCACTCTGATTGGAGACCTTTTCAATGTTCTGAATGTGAGAAGACCTTTAAAAGAAGACATGATCTGTTAAAACACCAGCGCACTCACACTGGGGAGAGGCCGTATCCCTGCTCCGAGTGTGGGAAGGGATTCGCACATTCGTCTGATCTAGTGAGACACCAGTGCACTCACACTGGGGAGAGACCGTTCACCTGCTCCGTGTGTGGACAGGGATTCATTGATTCATCCCACCTGCAGAGGCACCAGCGAAGTCACACGGGGGAGAGACCATTCACCTGCTCTCTGTGCGACAAGAGATTCACTCAGTTATCCAGCTTGCAGAGACACCAGCGAAGTCACACAGGGGAGAGGCCGTTCCCCTGCTCCGTGTGTGAAAAGAGGTTTGCTGAGTTATCCAGCTTGCAGAGGCACCAGCGAAGTCACTCTGGGGAGAGGCCGTTCCCCTGCTCTGTGTGTGAGAGGAGATTCACTTGCTCACACCACCTGCTGAGACACCAGCGAAGGCACGTTTTACTGGAAAACTTAGATTCTGTTTCTGCTGAGAATCACATCCAGAACTGAACCGTTTCTCCTTCCAACTCTGGATTATTCCTCATTCTTTCAGTTACTCTTGTGTACAACGTCCAGCTCCCCACACCTTCCAGAGTATCTCACTTTCCCTGGGTTTCAATGCTCGATTTCGAGAACAGATCTGGGATCCCTGAAGGTTTGATGTATGAGGAGAGATTAAACAGTTTGTGCTTATAGTCACTGGAGTTTAGAAGGATGAGAGGGGATCTGATAGCGATAAATAAAATACAAAAAAAGATTGAGAGTAATGTAAACGAAATGTTACCTGTGGGATAACCGGTATAGGTACGTTTAGAAGTGAGATGAGGATAAACTGCTTCTCACAGAAGGTGGTGAATTTGAGACACTCGCTGCCCTGTAGTGTGGTGGAGCCTGAATCATTAAAAGTTTCAAGAAGGAGATAGGTATATATCTGATTTTTAAAAAAAAGGATTAAAGGGATATAGAGAACAGGTGGGAAAGCAGATTTGAGACCAGGAAGACATCAGCATGATCTGACTGAATGTCAGAGCAGGCTCGAAATGATGAATTGCCTATTTCTGTGTTCCTAACCCACTTTGTTCATCACTTTCAGCTATTGGACTCAGTGTCCATCCTACAGTGTCTCTCCCCCTCGATGTGTGAACTGAATATCACACCTATAAATCTGGGTAATTTGAAATCCACTCTCATAAAATATATTTACTGAAACACTGTTATTGATCAGTCAGAGTTAGGGTGGCAGAATGCTGCTGCCTCAGTCATGGGTCAGTGGGTAACACTCTTACCAGAAGGCTGTGAGTTCAAGTCCCATGTCAGTGCCTCACTGTCAGAGGGTCAATACTGAAGGAGTGCCTCTCCTCTCTTGGAGGGTCAGTGCTGAGGGAGTGTGAGGAGCTTCTTTCTCATTAAGATTGAGACTGTCCCATCAGCTGATCTGCTACTTCTATGTATTCCACTTGTCCATCCGGATAAACTGTTGCTAATGTTCTCCTGTTTTAAACCTGAATATATGTATTTCTCTAGTCTCTCTGTGACCTTCCTTTGGGTGGCTTTTCTTCTATCTCTCGAGGTTGGACAGTTGTCCAGTTGGTTAAAGACTTGTCCGTGCCTACAGTCCAGACTGAGAGCTGTGGTTGAAGGTGTGGGAAAGGAGGCAAGAGTTGTGATAGCAGGACATTTAAGAAGTGTGAAGAGATGAGGTGAGACTTGAGAGGGAGGGGAAGAGCGGATGGGTAAACGATGCAACAACCAAAATGGTGTGTAGTCATTTTTTTTCACCATTCTGTAAGTGAAAGATGGCTTCAAATACTTTCTTCCACTTGTACACTGTCCACACATGCACAATCCTAATGACAGATTTTCTCCTTCCAAACTTGAATTGTGTCGGACTGTGTTTAAATTCTGAAATACCAGTATAAATTGATGAGACCTGATCAATGAAAAGGGTTTAGCATTTCAGTTGTACAGATAAGGAATCAGAATATAAACAATATATATTTATACTGTAAATAGTATAGAGACTAGCTCGACTGCAGACTAATGCCAGTCCAGCCTATAAAATATCCCACAAGTTGCAGGCCAGGTCGTTTTGAATCCATTAGTCTCCAGTTTGTCACTGGTGTAAATTTCCACCAATTGGTTAGGGAAAAGTTAAAATACAAATACAAAATACGCCTTTCTGACGAAGGTTACAAACCTGAAATGAAAATTGTGTTTTTCTCTGTCTGCAGAGATACGTTGAGAATTCCCGCATTTTCTATTTTCTTCTGTACAGCCAGCATCTTGCAGTATTTTGGCTTCTTCAACAGATTGGCGCTGAATCCAAAAGAGCAAAGCTAAACTTATACTGTAAACAGATTGTTCACCAGCCAAAATTGGAAAGAGTATCCATTTGGATTCTTCGTATGTACAAAGAGATTTATTCTGTTTTAAAAGTTCATGTGTTTTGATACACAATCAGCATTGCTACTGCAATACACAGTTTAAATGTTCCATGTATTATAGAAGTGTTATTGTGCAAAAGGAGGCCATTCATACCATTGATCCTGCAATGATAACAACCTCATCCCTCCCCTATCCTTGTAACCACTTGTACTTATCTTGCTATTCCCCTGACACTAATTCACCGTGACCAATGCACTGCAGCTTTGGCATGTGGGAAGAAACTGAGGAAACTAGACCACCCAGAAGAAAGCCATGCAGACATGGGGAGAATATGGAAATTTCACAGTCAACCAAGGTCAGAATTGAACCCGAGTCCCTTGCGCCCAGAAGCAGCAGTGTATGGGGAAACATGTGTCATGACTTACTTATGAGTTCATTGTATATTACAGTCATTCTATTTGTTTTAGGAGAATGCAGGCACTTTCCTATCTAATCAATGTATAGTTTATATGTATATACAATGTATAGTTTAATTGTCTCATTGGAGAGCTTCTTCCATCTATAACAAAATGATTGTGTAGCTTGAAATGTATGGTCTCCAGTATAAACATCAATCATTGGATATCAGCAATGAGATCAGGGTCTGGAATATTTCAACTGAACTTCAGATTCTGTTGGTAATTGATAATTTACAAAAATATACTTCATTTTGCTGCTGTTGGTATTACAAATCATTGATTATTTTATAAATTATTTCTATAAAACATCTATCAGTGCTCTTGCTGTCTTTATGCATGATGTGCAATAATTCATTGTATTGTGTGTTATTTTTGCATCCTGTGAATTATACTGCCATGTACTTCCATCAGCTGAGAATCAAACTTGGGTCCCTGGTGCTACAAGACAGCAGTGCTAACCACTTTGCCACCATACCATCAATTCAACAAAAATCTGCAACAGCTTGTTCCAGTGATGCTGACCAATTTTGTTGTAAATACACAACTGCTTCACTAATCCATTTAGGAAAGGAAAAATCTGTCATCCTTACATATTCTGGCCTACATGTGACTCCAGACCTACAGCAATATGGTTGACTCCCAAGTGCCTTCTGAAATGACTGTACTTTGAACTGTGTGTCTTGCTCAGTCAGAATGGACAAAAAAATAGTTCGTTTGTCACATCCCATGATAAATGTTAAAAATAGCACCACATTCTGGATTTATGGTGGTTGGAGGCTGAGAGAGGTAGGATAGCTTTTGAATCGTCTGAGAAAAAGAATGAGGACATTCAGCAGTAATTAGGCCGACACAGGAGAAGAGGTATGTTACAAACTCAATTTATAAGATAAAGGTTGGAATGCGAGTCTTTACAGGTAATTAAGTCTTAAAGATATGGACAATATGAGTGGAAAGAGGACCAAGCACAGGTTAAAGAGATGTGAATTGTCTCCAGCCAGGACAGTTAATGAAATTTGCAAGCCCAGGCAAGTCATGGGTGTTACAGATAGTGTGACATGAACCCAAGATCCCGGTTGAGGCTGTCCTCATGTCCCCAAACAGAAAAATGGGAGTGAGAGAGAACCCACAAAAACACAGACAGGTTGTGAAATTGAGCTGAATGGTAATTTGTGGGGCCAGCATATTTCAAGCTGCCTTGTTTCTATGTTCCCCCGCGTTTTCCTTCATTTCAAATTGTTTTGTTTTCAATAGCATCTTAACTATTTAAATTTCTTTACCTTTAGGACAGCTTGGTCTATCATGCGTCCCTTGTAATTGTAGATGTTTTGCTATGCATTCAACATCAGCTTTCCTTACCCAGTGGGTTTATTTACCAATTCAGTTAACTGATTCTTTTTCATTTTGTGTTATCCAGTCAGAGCAATTTTCAGTGTCATTTTGGATTCTATCTCACAGTAACTTCAATTCCAGTGTCTAGTACTTCAGTAACTGACATAACTGTTTTTTGCAGGATTCACAGACTCCACAATTTAACAATAAATCTGAAATCAAGCTTTACTATTCAGCAACTAGTAAGTTGCTTTCCACATTGCAAAGTATCTTAATGAGTTATTACTAATAAGCCTAATAACCATTTCTTCACATTTCGATATCCACACAAAAGCCCCACTTTTGTCAGTTTCCCACCAGTCATTACAAACTGGATGGGAAAATCTGGGAATGGAACTCAGCATTGAAGGACCATGACATTTTGTGTTTAGAAAACAGGATGGGCAAGAGTCACAGAACCACTAGTAAATTTTAACTAGAAAAAAATTACATTTATTAAATAAGAAATGTTTGGTTATAATACAATGCCATTTTACACCGTCATATCTTCACAAATACACACAGGTTTCAAGTTTAATAAGTCACAAAGAATATCTTAATCTATAATGGTTTTGGTAACCCAAAGTCACTTCTGGCACACGCGTTGGTTGTGGTCAAATACACCGTTCACCCTAACCAAAGTGAATGTGTGTGGAATTCTCCTTGAAATCATAGACTGTAAAAAAAAACCTTGAAATATTTGAATTAAAAGTTTCTAAATTGGAACACAGGTCAAAGAAGGGAATTGTTCACCATTGCTGTGGCAAATGAAGGACAGGAGAAAGAGAGGAAGCAAAGCCAGAGAGGTGAGAGAAGGCTTTATCGCTGGGGACGGGGAGGGGGGGTTTGGACGGGGTTAGGGCGTTCTCTGTTGTTGGCATCAACCGTGCTCCAGCTTATTTTTATACTGTGAGCCATATTATCTCACTGAACTCTGGTTTCCACACAATTGATTTCTGATTTGCACAGCAGTTTGTGTGTTTTACTCACAGCACTTTTCTGCTTAATTCTCCTGAACACCTTGGACCCTGTTCTCTTAATCTTCCTAAAACATTGTTTGTGGGCCAATTCCTTGGTTATCTGCACTGAGTCTAATTCTTTGGGAAGTCTGCCTCACTTTTAGCGCCTTTGTCCACTCTATCCAGGCCTCACAGTATCATAACTTTCAATAAGATCGCCTCCTCCCTTGTCTTTCTAAACTCCTAACAAGTACAGACCCAGAGTTTGTAAACATTCCTCATAAGGCAAGCTCTTCATTCCACGGATCATTCTTGTGAAATTCAAATAGTCATTCCACCTGAAAAAGAGCCCACTGTTGCAAAGCAACAATCTCATGCTTCTGCCAATTTATGTACTCTTCACACTAGTCATTTCCAAACACAAAAACACAGCTCTTGCTGAAAGCCAAAAAAAACCCCCAAAATGCAAATACCTTTGTCTAGACTAAATCTAACTTTAGGTTTGCTCTTCCTTACACAATAACATTAAATTAAAACCACTTAAAACTATAACTTATTGTCAATATTTAACAATGCAAATCTTGAACCGTTTAACCTACCGAATTTTCCTATCAGGAATAACAATGATATCAAATCCAATTATTTCAATTTGAGCTATTAGATTATCAATCTTGTTCCAAATGCTGTGTGCATTCAGTTAGAACTCCTTTACCTTGGTCTGTTTGCTACCATTCCACATTAAACACATACACAATACTTTGCTTCTGCTGTATTCAAGTCCCATTACTATTTCCTTCACTTTGGGCCACTCTTCAGTTACCCATCCCCCTGGCAAGTTAGTTCAAACCCACCCCTGTACAACCTTCCACTATCTCTGGAAAGAAGTAGCAAGGAAAGTGGGAGCGAAAAGCGAAGTTATAGACTTACATGTCAATAAGAACATTGACAGAATCATCAAGTCTCAATCTCTACAACATAAAAGGACCAGTAGCAAGTAAATGAGAACACGCATCATCCCCTCCAAGTCACACCCTGTCCTAACTTGTCAAACAATCAGTTCTGAATGAAAATAAATCTACTTGATTTAAATACTGGAAAGACTGAAGCCATTATCTTCAGCCTCTGTTACAAACTCCAGTCCTTAACCATCAACACCAGTCATCTATCTCCCTTACAGCTTTGAGTCTGACCAGAGTGTTCACAATCTTGACGTCATATTTCAGCTCATGTTGCGCTTCTAACTACATATCACTAAGACAACTCAGTAACTTTGTCTAACTTCATTCCTGCCTCAGTTCATCTGCTGCTGAAACTTATGCGTTCCTTTGTTCTCTTGAAACTGGACTATTCCCAGCAGCCCATATAAAGATGGAGTCATTCAAAATTCAAACCAAAACTGATTTCTTTTGTACACAGTATGTCAGAAAACTGCAGAAATTAACACGAAAAAGATTCTAATAAATAAGTTTCATTTCTGCATCAATGTTACCTGTGAAGTCGCTGGTGTTCACGCAATGTGGACGACCGAGTAAATCCTTTCCCACACTCAGAGCAGGTGAATGGCTTCTCCCCAGTGTGAACTCGCTGGTGTGCTCGCATGTGAGATGACTGAGTGAATCCTTTCCCACACTTGGAGCACGTGAATGGTCTCTCTCCTGTGTGAATTCGCTGGTGCTTAGTGAGGTCAGACGATCGCCTGAAGCCAGTCCCACAGACAGAACACCTGAATGGCCTCTCATCAGTGTGAATACGCTGATGGCACAGGAGTTCTCTGGAACTTTTGTAACACTTCCTGCAGTCTGGGCATCTGAAAGGTCTTTCGTCAGTGTGAACTCGCTGATGTGCTAGCAGGGCTGAGGACTGATTGAACCCTTTTCCGCACTTGGAGCAAGTGAACGGCTTCTCCCCAGTGTGGGTGCGCTGATGTATCACCAGGCTGGATAACACTGTGAATTTTTTCCCGCATGCGGAGCAGGTGAATGGTTTCTCACCTGTATGAATCCGCAAGTGTATCAAGCGATCCGACAACTGAGTGAATTCTTGCCCACATACGGAGCAAGAGAACGGTCTGTCCCCGGAGTGAGTTTGCTCGTGTCTCATCTGGGTGGACAACCGAGTGAATCCCTTCCCACACGTGGAGCAGGTGAAGGGCCTCTCCCCAGTGTGAGTGCGCTGGTGTGTCACCAGGCTGGATAACACGCTGAATTTCTTCCCACACTCGGAGCAGGTGAACGGTTTCTCCCCTGTGTGAATTCGCTCATGTATCAGACAGTTCAACGGCCGAGTGAATCCCTTCCCGCACTCAGAACAGGTGTACGGCCTCTCCCCAGTGTGGACTCGCTTGTGCCTTAGCAGGTCAGATGGTTGACTGCATCCCTTCCCACACTCAGAACAGGTGAACGGTCGTTCTCCAGTATGAACGCGTCGATGACTTTTCAGCCAGGATGGATATTTGAATAACATCCCACAGTGCTCGCATTTCCACGGTTTCTCCCTGCTGCGACTGCATTTGTGCTCTGACAGGTCTGATGCTTGGCTGAATCCTCGTCCACACGCAGAGCACACGTACGGTTCCTCCCCACTGTGAACGGTGCCTTTTCCTTCCATGTTTCAAATTCCGATGATTTTCAGATTACGATAAATTGCGTGGCTCTGTCAGATCCTGATGTGATGTTGACTTCCTGACTGCAAATCCGCTCCTCCCAATATCCTGTGAAACAGATTTAAAACAGAAAAAAAAGGGAGTGAGAGAGAATTCACAAAAATACAAAGACAGTAGTGAAATTGAGCTGAATGAATCATGAATCTGGTCATTTTTGAAGCCAGCAATAGAAAAAAATTCTCACACACGACCCTGGCCGCGATGGGAGCAGAGACAGAAAGAGTGGGAGGTGCAGGAGGCAGTAGGAGAAGTTGAGGAATCTTGTATATCTACAATTTTAGCAGACCTTCAACAAAGATTGAAATTATCTAGTTATTTATACCTCATCATCACTGCCAGCGAGATGGAGAATTTGGTCCTCTGCCAAATCTCCATTCGCTGCATTGGAACCACAGAATTCCAGCCACCGGCAAGGCTGGAGAATTCCGACCATAATCTCCCAAACTCTTGAACGCCAGCTGCCAGCAGGACCAAGATAGCAAGTGTGAGTGAACACCATCTCCTCCAAGCTCCCCTCCAAATCACACATCATTCTGAGTGAACATTTTAGATATTTTGAAGCCTCAATTAATTGTCTTCAGTTCCTGTTACAAATTCCACTCCCTAATCATCAACACAATCCATCTCTCCCATAACTTTGAGGCTGTACCAAGCTGTTCATAGTCTTGGTGTCACATTTCACTCCAAACTGAGCTTCTAATTACATATCACTAAGAGTGCCTATTTCCACCTTAGTAACTTTGTCTAACTTCACTTCAGTTTTAGATCATCTGCTGCAGAAAAACATTTGTTCCCTCAAAAGAAGATTACTCCCAGCCACGCGCATAAAGATGCCAATATGTAAACCATACATTAACACTGCTATACGTCGTTTTTATCCTGAATTTTAACACCTAAAACGTTGCTTGAGATCATTAACATTAGTAGAAAAGGACGCTGATAAACATGGTTCAGTTCTGGATGTAACTCATATGACAATCCAGTCACTGTACCTACTTGTGCAGTTGCTGATGTGTCTACAGGTTGGATAACTGACTGACTGAATCCCTTTCCACACTATAATCTCCATCTACAGGTGCTGATCCCACCTCTCTCCCTGGCAAATTTCTGAGATAGAACTGACTGTTCACCAATTTGGTTTCATATTTTAACCCTCAGTGAGCTTCCAGGCAGGTGTCTGCAACAGTAAGTAGCACAAGGGCATTGAGAGAGACTTCATCTTGAGTGAGACACAGTTGCAGTTTGGGAATTTAAATCAAAGTGGGGATTCAGCACATAGGGCAAAGAGATACTCTTTTGCTTTCTATAACTTTTACTCCCTTCAGAAAGTGGCCTTGCCCTGCTCAAAGGGAACAGGCTGGTTATTTGGTGAGTTCAGCAGCTGTGAGGCAGCAATGAGCTAAAGAAAATAACCATGGTATCAGACGAAACTGGAAAGTTGAGAGAGTGTTAAGTGCTGAGTGTAAAGAGCAGTGTGTGAAAAATGAGCAGCTGGAATAAGGGAAAGTTGAGGCCTGTATATTAATTAAAAATAGAATAGTTAACACAAGAGAAATAAAGTTAAGACACGGCTCAGTCTAGTGGAATGTGTGTCCTGTGACATGTGCTATGTCACAGAAACTACCGGTGTTCTGGATGATCATACGTGTATCAAGTGCTGCCAGCTGCTGACACTTGACCTCAAGGTTTTAGAGATTAAGTGGTAGCTGAAGTCACTGTCTCACACCTGTCAGGCCGAGTGTGAAGTGGATAGGTGGTCATAACACAGCGGAAGGGCTTATGTCCAGTTACCTAATCCCAATCCAACACCTCTCCATACTATTGACTTCTCTGCCTCTGATATCCTCAGCATTGAATCCCATTCACATAACCTCGCTGACCTACACAGGCTCCCAGTTCAACAGCAACTCAATTTAAAATTCTCATCCTTTGTTCTTCTTTTATTCCTTCGTGGCATGTGGGTGTCGCAGGCTGGCCAGCATTTATTGCCCATCCCTAGTTGCCCTTGATGTGGTGGTGAGCTGCCTTCTTAAATCACTGCCGTCCAGGTTGACCCACAATAGGGAGGGAATTCCTGAACTTTGAGCCAGCGACTGCAAAAGAACAGCAATGTATTTTTCCAAGTCAGGATGGTGAGTGGCTTGGAGGGGAATTTGCAGGTGGCAGTGTTTCCATTTATCTGCTGCCCTTGTCCTTCTAGGTGGAAGTAGTCATGGGTTTGGAAGGTGCTGTCTAAGGATCTTTGGTGAAATGAAATCTTGTAGATAAGGTAAATCCCTCCCTATCGCTCTTCCCTATTTCTAGTCAGACAGATGTTTGAATCATTTTCCACAGGCACACTTACATTCAGGTTCTAATGAATCAATAACTGTCAGATTCTGATCTGATGTTTAGTTTGAGATTTCCATCTTCAAATCCTCATCTTCAAATATCCTGTAAGAAAATCATCACCGTCAGTACAGAATAGAAATTAATAGACAAACACTTTTCTGGATTTGAGTGTGTGTGTGTAAACGCGTCCCTTCTAATCCCCTGTAAAAGGAGTTTCCAAAAGCTGTGAGAATCCAGGATAAAAATGGCCCTGCGGCCCATTGCCCCCAATAAAGGTGGCGCCCGACCGCCCATTGCCCCCAATAAAGGTGGCGCCCGACCGCCCATTGCCCCCAATAAAGGTGGCACCCGAGCGCCCATTGCCCCCAATAAAGATGGCGCCCGGTAACTGCCCTCTGGCAGCGGAAAGGCCGCTCCGCGATTACTGCCCGGGTTTGACAGCATCCCCAAATCGGGATGTCCTGATTGTAGGTTTATTATCCCGCTTGAGTGTTCATGAAGCCTCCCCACCCACTCCGCCGTCCCCATTACCCTTCAGAATTCCCCAATTCCTCTCCGATTACGGAACCCAGCTGACCACCTGACATCAAGGGCAGCACCCACAGTGCGCATGCTCGAGTCCGAAACCGCAGTGCCTGTCCAATTCGCTACTGCGCCTGCGCCATTAGCTTCACCAGCGAGCAAAGGGTCTCTGCACCAATAGCTTCATCCTGAATTTAATCAAAGCAAATGCATAAAGTTATATAGAACTGACTGGAGTCTCAGCAAGGGGGAGGGAACAAGAGACTCCTTCCCCAGACAATTTAAACAGGGTCTTGTCAGTAACAATGCACAGATTTGTAGCTGAAATCCTTGGAACCTTTGCTGAATAATGTGTTCCTGGAATTTTTGTAGCACTTCCCACAGTCTGAGTATGTAAAAGGTCACAAGTCAATGTGAATATGTTGATTGTACTGGAACACTTAAAACACTTGTCACAAACTAGGCATTTAGGTGGTTTCTCAGCTGAGTAAACACTTTGATGGGACATCAGATCCCCATAGGTTTTATTGTGCACTTTGTACAGTTGAGACATTTAAGAAGGCTGCCATTTGTATGAATTAGTTGATGCATCATCAGTTTCTCAGAACTCCTGAAATACTTTAACAGGTGGGAAAACTGAGGAAATCCTGATCACATCCAGCTGGGCGTGAATCCCTTCACAACCACGATGTATCTGAATGGTCTCTCCGGCGTGACTCTGCTATTGCATCAATAAATGGGATCACCAAGTGAATCCCTTTCTCTTTCAGCTGGTAATGATCTTATTCATATTTTTTAACCAATCAGTTTTCACTTCCCATTGTTTATATTTCATGAAATCGGCCGGAATCCCACAAGTTGCTCACGGCATCTAACTTAAAATTTTCAAAACCCATCAACCTCATCACTACGGCTCCTCTGAAACTGACAAAGTATAAATGGCAAATTTTCATTGCCAAAAACAACTGACGCATCAAATTCTAAATGTTTCTCTGTTTTACCTATTTCGTAAGTGTCGTAGCTATTATGTTCACTTGATGCTAAAGGTCTGCTGTCAGAAACCAGATATAAAAATTAAAACATATATATCTGTTTCTCTGAGGAAAAATTGCCTCATTCTTAATTTGATTTATTATTGTCACATGTATTGGTATAAAATGAAAAGTATAGTTTCTTGCACTCTATACTGACAAAGCATACAATTCATAGAGTACATAGCGAGAAGGAAAGGAGAAGGTACAGAATATGTTAATGTCCTCTCTTCACCAGTGTAGGCAGTAGCTGAATTTCTACATTATATTTTAATCCCATTTGTTCTTTTTGTGTTGATTCTGCTGCTCAATGTTTTAACTGTTAGATACATTCTGGTGTCCAGTAAGGACCGCAGGAAATTTCGGAGCCGCAGGTGGGGGGAGAGTCCAAGTGACCCAGAGATAGAGAAGAGAAGAAAATCCATCATCTATTTGCTCTTTCAGGAAATTTTATTCTGCTATGTCAGTGTGCTGCTTGATACGTTTAGTGAAGAATTGTATAATTTAGATTTAATACATTTTTATGGTTCCATATTGGTACAGGAACTGGGATCTTTGCTTCAACTCCTTTGTTGCTGCACTAACACATGTAATTCTGCAGTAACCCAGACACAATTCAGAAAGAAAGTGAAGAAAGTAGTGAAATTTCTATTCACTGGAATTTGTGGAAAATGATAGATATTTCACCATAACAAGTGTGTTTAGTTGGTGTTCTGCACCATATGTCAGTGGGATATAGACAGTGATATTCACGCTTTGGTTTTGTCATCCAAAAAAAATGAAGAGGAATCATGGAAACAAAATAAGCCAAAACGAGTCAAATCCGGAATGACTAAGGGATTTGAATCAGTTAAATCTTCTGATTCAGTGAGGATTCAAAACAAAGAGCTTCAGAGTAGACTATCCTCTGGGAGTGATATTAATGCTTCAGTTCCAACACTCCTCCTGCCCCACAAATAAAAGAACCACCAGTTTCAGCTCAAATCTCAATGCTACATTCATTCCACACTCACATTACCATCCATCCCAACACGAAGCCACCAACCCTCCTCCGACACACTCCTAGTTAATTTGTACTCTGAAATTGCAAGCTGAAGGCTTCTAGTTCAAGCTTTACAATTACAAAATTTTCAGATAGAACAAAAGAAAATTTCCTGAAAGAGCAATTAGTTAGATGATGGATTTTCTTCTCTTCTCTATCTCTGGGTCACTTGGAGTCTCCCCCTACTTGCGACTCCAAAATTTCTTGAGACTTTGCTCAACACCAGAATGTATCTAAAGGTTGAGCAGCAGAATGAACACATAAAGAACAAATGGGATTAAAATATAATGTAGAAATTCAGCTGCTGCCTACACTGGTGAAGAGAGGACATCAACATCTACATCGCAGAAATGCAGATTACTGGATATTATAGATCTATTCTCAGATATGAAGTACCAGAAAGTGTTCTTTACAATAAACAGTGCACTTAGCATTTCAAAATCCACATCTGATAAGGTTCCCATTACAATTAATTGATATAATTTAGTTTTGAAGGTTGTGGTTGGAGAATGGAAACAATGTGTTTTTCCTGTCTCACTTTGAGTATTCCAAACTCTGCAAACCAGAGGAATGTATCTCAATATTCATTTAGTGCTCCTTAATTTGAAAATGATCTGGACAACGCAGTGATACACAGGATATATAATAATTCACACACACTCCACATGAGTTCATAATGGAAGCGCAGAGAACAGCTCAAGCGGATGGTGCAGGAGAAATTGTTCACCTCGTTGTAATAATTTGGTTGATTTTGTGAATTTTAAGGTGAGATTTCATTCAAATCTCAAACCCTGTTCTGCATTCTGCCTTTAGCTAATTGGATTAGGAATTGGCTGGCAGATAGAAGACAGAGGGTGGTGGTTGATGGGAGATATTCATCGTGGAGTTCGGTGACGAGTGGTGTGCCTCAGGGGTCTGTTTTGGGGCCCCTGCTGTTTGTAATTTTTTATAAATGATCTGGATGAGGGTATTGAGGGATGGATCAGTAAATTTGCAGATGATACTAAAGTTGGTGGTGTGGTAGATAGTGAAGAGGGGTGTTTTAGTTTACAGAGTGACTTGGCCAAGTTGCAGAGCTGGGCCGAGAGGTGGCAAATGGAGTTTAATGTGGAAAAGTGTGAGGTAATGCACTTTGGCAGGAACAATAAATGAGTAGAGTATAGGGCTAATGGTAGGGCTCTTAATAGTGTTGAGAAACAGAAGGATCTTGGTGTATGTGTCAATAGATCACTGAAAGTAGGCAGTCAAGTGGATAAAGTTGTTAAGAAGGCATATGGAGTCTTAGCTTTTATTGGTAGGGGGATTGAATTTAGGAGCCGCAGCATCATGTGGCAACTGTACAAAACTCTAGTGCGGCCGCACTTGGAGTATTGTGTGCAGTTCTGGTCCCCACATTATAAGAAAGATGTGGAGGCATTGGAGGGTACAGAGGAGGTTTACCAGGATGTTGCCTGGTATGGAGGGCAGGTCTTATGAAGAGAGGCTGAGGGATTTGAGGTTGTTTTCGTTATAAAGGAGGCGGCTAAGAGGGGACCTAATCGAAACATATAAGATGATTAGAGGTTTAGATAGGGTGGACAGTGATAGCCCTTTTCCTAGGATGGAAAAAGCTAGCACGAGGGGACACAGCTTTAAATTAAGGGGTGATAGTTATAGGACGATATCAGAGGTAGGTTCTTTACCCAAAGGGTGGTTCGGGAGTGGAATGCCCTGCCTGCAGCAGTTGTGGATGCGCCAAGTTTGGTGGCGTTTAAGAGGTTAGTTGATAAGTATATGGAAGAGAAGGGAATGGTTTAGTTTGGAGGGGCTTTGCTTTTTATTTTGGTCGGCACAACATCGAAGGCCGAAGGGCCTGTTCTGTGCTGTATTGTTCTATGTTCTATGTTCTATGTTTAATTTAACTTTAATGTTCACTTGCGTTTTAGTTCATGCAATGGGAAACAATTACCACCCCCCCCATCACGCCCAGTAGCAACTGCAAAACAACTTCATTGGGTATTTATTTAGAATTGCTTCCTTCCTTAGCAGTGACTGCCCAAGCTGTTTGAAACATGGACATGTCTAAATAAAGGATTATTTGCCTCCTGCAAAATGTAAGAAATGTCAACATCGCTGCAAAGGAAGATTTCGAGCTCCAGAGGGTTTTTATCTCCATTCGTTCATACAATGTGAGAATCACTGGCAAGGCCAGAATAAAAACATAACAAATAAGAGCAGGAGTCGGCCATCTATCCCCTCGAGTCTGCCCCGCCGTTCAATAAGATCATGGCTGATCTGAAGTGGATCAGTTCCACTTTCCCGCTTTCTCCCCATAACCTTTAATTCCCTTGTCTATCAGAAATCTATCTACCTGTGACTTAAATATATTCAGCGAGGAAGCCTCCACCACTTCAATGGGCAGAGAATTCCAGAGATTCACATCCTTTGAGTGAAGAAGTTCCTCCTCAACTCTGATCTAAACTGTCCCCCCCCCTTATTTCGAGGCTGTGCCTCTAGTTCTGGTTTCCTTTCTAAGTGAGAAGAATCTCTCTACCTCTACCCTATCTAGCCCCTTCATTATCTGATAACTCTTATATCCCCACTTCTAAACTCTAATGAGTACAGGCCCAGTCTATTCAATCTCTCCTCATAAGCTAACCCCCTCATCTCCAGTATCAGCCTGGTGAACCTTCTCTGCACTCCCTCCAAGGTCAATATATCCTTCCACAAGCACAGCAACCAAAACTGCACACAGTAAAATCTGCTGTCCATCCCTACTTACACCTGACAGCAGTTAAGAGGTCATGATAGCCAAGTTCCGCACACATGAGGACGGTCTTAACAGGGATCTTGGGTTCATGTCACACTATCTGTAACCCCCATGACTTGCCTGGGTTAGCAAAAAACCTCACTTACTGTGCTGTCTGGAGACAATACACATCTCTCTAACCTGTGCTCAGTGCTCCTTCCACTCACATTGTCGGCCACTTTAAGACTTGAATAGCAGGTTAGGTGTAAAGATTCACATTCTAATCAGTAATCTGTAAACTGTCTGTGCTGATATGTGTGCTATTGCAGACCAGAACATCTCATTCGCCTGAAGAAGGCTACAATAGCCGAAAGCTTGCAAGTTTACTATTAAATAAATCGGCTGGATTTAAAACTGATGTTGTCAGACCTCTTATAGCAGTTAAGAGTCCAGCTCACTGCGATGGCTCAAGAATCACAGACCAAAGAGATTATGGTGAATGGCAGATTTCTTTCCCTAAAGGGTATTAGTGAGTCTGATGCATTTTTATAACAATCAATTATAATTTAACAGTTACCATCTCTGCGACCAACTTTCAAATCCAGATTTTATTATCATATGTAGACAAATAAGAAAACTGTGCAGAAAAAAAACTAGGAATATTTAACACTGGGAATTTGGAGGCAGCTAAAGTGGGAAAGGGGAATAAGTTTTCACAATGTGAGCAGGAGAATTTTCTAACTCATTTAAAAATAAAAATAGAGGAAATGAATATTTTTAAAAAACTGTTTCTAGTGATGGGGAATTAAACCGATAAGGAAGTATGAGTAAAGGGGAAATAAGAAAGACAATAGTGAACATAAAATAATGAACTTCCAGTGAGTTATATTCAGAATCAGATTGCAGCTCAGGACGGGACACTGGGATAGCAGCGACTACATTGAATAAAAGCCTCTGTTAGCATGGGATTATACAATTGGTACAATTTGTTCATAACTAAAAAAACAAGTGCACAGCCAATCATCCAAAACGCTCATGGAACTTGCAATCTGTGTTATAGATATGAGAGAGATGGAAAACTAGTTGGGATGAATCAGAAAATTCAAATGAGCAAATCGACTTTAAATGTACATGGAAGGGTTGGCCTGGATTTGTGAAGAAAATTAGAACAACAAATAAAAGCTGAAAACTCCATGGAAAAATAAATAGGCGTCTGGTAATAATTATTTCATAAACTTAGGATGAAAATAGAGATATCTTTAAAACAGTGACGGAGAAAGTAATGCTGGAAACAGGCTTATTAGTTGGAAGATGCAAGTACTAATTTCACATTCCTCGGGCCAGGCATGAACCATTGACTAAAATAGTGTTGGCAGCACTGTTTCCTGTCTGGCAAAGAAATGATAAGGAATTTACTCTTAAAAAAAAGCCCCAGAAACTTTTTTCATCGCTTTGTGAGTAAAGTGATACAATGCTCCCACCTGCTGGCAGCTCACAGATCCTGCAGGTGCTGGTCTTGGTGAGTTTCAGAGTTCAGTAACTCGGCTGTATTCGCTGAAATGTGAATATTGAGCAGTACCGTCAGAGATTGAAGTTTTCAGCAGGATTTCGGCTAGTGCCTTTCGCCACAGCTCCTTTTGATCTGAATGAATTCTGCAGGAGCTCCCGAATAGCCTCCCATAATCTTAACAGTAAATTCACCACGAGAAACCCCAGGCTCTAATGCTTTCCATTCAATGATCAAAAGCAACATTTGTAACTTGCTCCTCTTCTTAGCTGCAACTCCTCCCAAGCATTCTATTCAGGTTTTCCTTCTGCATTTCCCTGCTCTCTAACTGATCTTGAAATCAGATTCCCTTCAATATCCAAGATATCAAGGTGAAATATGAGAAATTGGCAACAAATAAGTTATTTCTCCCACTGGGTGCCTCCAGTTTTGCTGATGATTGAGGAGGCCATTTCTGGGAGGTCGATTCTGACAAGGCTATCGGAATGAAGCTGTGGCTGTCTGTGGAAGTGTCTTTATTGGCTTCATTGAGAAACCATTGTAATCACTGGTTATCCTGGTACCAGGTTACCTCTCTGGGCTCAGTAACTAACATTCCGGTATGAAAATCCATATTGTGGATTCTTGTTTCCCATTCATAAGCATCCCAGATGCTTGAGCTTTGAGTGCTACACTGGCTGTTAGCCTTCAGCTGCTTTAACATATAGAAAGTCCATATATTTGACAATCTTTCACGCTGTGGGTGCAGCAGATCCACTGAAACTGCATCTAGTTAGTAAGTCTAACATATTTGGAAGCTGTGAGAGGAGAGATTCATTCCTGAATTCCAGATTTTATTATCATATGTAGATAAATAAGAAAACTGTGCAGAAAAAAAAACTAGGAATATTTAACACTGGGAATTTGGAGGCAGCTAAAGTGGGAAAGGGGAATAAGTTTTCACAATGTGAGCAGGAGAACTTTCTAACTCATTTAAAAATAAAAATAGAGGAAATGAATATTTTTAAAAAACTGTTTCTAGTGATGGGGAATTAAACCGATAAGGAAGTATGAGTAAAGGGGAAATAAGAAAGACAATAGTGAACATAAAATAATGAACTTCCAGTGAGTTATATTCAGAATCAGATTGCAGCTCAGGACAGGACACTGGGATAGCAGCAACTACATTGAATAAAATCCTCTGTTAGCATGGGATTATACAATTGGTACAATTTGGGGGCTGTATTGGGTACTGGTGAGGCCACAGCTGGAGTACTGTGTGCAGGTTTGGTGGCCGCATTCGAGGAAGGATATATTGGCCTTGGAGGGGGTGCAGAGAAGGTTCACTCGGCTGATAGCAGGAATGAGGGCGTTGGATTATGAGGAGAGACTGAATAGGCTAGGTTTGTACTCTTTGGAGTTTAGGAGGCTGAGAGGGGATCTTATAGAGATGTATAAGATAATGAAGGGGATGGATAGGGTAGAGGTTGAGAGACTCTTCCCACTTAGCAAAGATAGCAGGACTAGAGGGCACAGCCTCAAGATTGGGGAGGGTGGTTCAGATCGCAGTTGAGGAGGAGTTTCTTCACCCAAAGGGTGGTGAATCTTTGGAATTCTCTGCCTGATGAGGTGGTGGAGGCTTCCTCACTGAATATGTTCAAGTTGAGAGTGGATAGGTTTTTGATTGACAAGGGAATTAAGGGTTATGGGGAGAAAGCGGGAAAGTGGAACTGATCCACTACAGATCAGTCATGATCTTATTGAATGGCGGGGCAGGCTCGAGGGGCTGGATGGCCGACTCCTGCTCCGATTTCTTATGCTCTTATGTAATTTGTTCATAACTAAAAAACAACGTGCACAGTCAATCATCTGAAACCCCCGTGGAACCTGCAATATGCGTTACAGATATGAGAGAGATGAAAAACTAATTGTGCTGCATAAGTAAATCCACATAAGCAAAATACACTTTAAATGTACATGGAAGGGTTGGCCTGGATTTGTGAAGAAAATTAGAACAACAAATGAAAGGTGAAAACTTCATATGTAAGCCAAATGCGCCGCACTCACAAAGCTCCAAGATTGAGATTTTTTTTCTGAGACCTCTTGAGATTCAGTGTGAGGTAGCCAATTAGATACAAAATTGGCTTGATGACGATCGACAGTTCCGATGTGCCACAACGATAAACCGCACTGACCTCCTCAGAAGACGAACACGGGAATCGGTGGACAGAGTACCCTTTGTTGTCCAGTACCTCCCCGGAGCGGAGAAGCTACGACATCTTCTCTGGAGTCTTCAATATATCGTTGATGACGATGAACATCTCGCTAGGGCCATCCCCACCCCCCCACTTCTTGCTTTCAGACAACCGCACAACCTCAAACAGATCATTGTTCACAGCAAACTACCCAACCTTCAGGAGAACAGTGATCACAATACCACACAACCCTGCCACAGCAACCTCTGCAAGACATGCCAGATCATAGACATGGACGACATCATCAAACGTGAGGATAACATTCACCAGGTACACGGTACATACTCTTGCAACTCGGCCAACGTTGTCTACCTAATCCATTGCAAGAAAGGATGTCCCGAAGCATGGTACATTGGGGAGACCATGCAGACACTACGACAGCGGATGAATGAGCATCGCTCAACAGTCACCAGGCAAAACAGTTCCCTTCCTGTGGGCGAACACTTCAGCAGTCATGGGCATTCGGCCTCCAACCTGCGGGTAAATGTTCTTCAAGGGGGCTTTCGTGATACACGACAGCGCAGAGTCACTGAGCAGAGACTGATAGCCAAGCTCCGCACACATGAGGACGGTCTTAACAGGGATCTTGGCTTCATGACACACTATCTGTAACCCCCGTAACTTGCCTGGGTTAGCAAAAAACCTCATTTACTGTGCTGTCTGGAGAAAATACACAATTCTCTAACCAATGCTCAGGATTCCCTTCACACACATTGTTAGCCACTTTAACAATTGAATAGCAGGTTAGATGTAAGGATTCGCATTCTAATCAGCAATCTATGACTGTCTGTGCTGATGTGTGCTATTGCAGACCAGAACACTGCATTTGCCTGACGAAGACACAGAGTGTTGAAAGCTCGCAATTTTACTATCAAATAAATCGGTTGGATTTAAAATTGGTGTTGCTAAATTCTTACTGAGTTCTTGATGACAGAAGCCAGAGGGTAATTGTAAAGGGTTGTTTTTTAAAACTGGAGGCCTGAGGCCATTTATATTAATGATTTAGGTGAGAATTTAGAAGGTTAATATGTTTACAGATGACATCAAGATTGGTGGCAGAGTGGAGAGTTATTTAGGACTGCAACGGGATCTTCATCAATTGGGCTGATGAATGGCAGATGGGGTTTAATTTAGATAAATGCGAGGTGATGCATTTTTGGTAGATTGAACAAGGGCAGGACTTACTCAGTTAATGATAGGGCGCTGGGGAAAATTATAGGATGATAAGGTCTTTTAAGAGAGTTTTGGATGAGTACATGGGGCTTAGTAAGATTGAGGGTTACAGGTAAGCCTAGTAGGGAGAGATATGTTCGGCGCAACTTGGGGGCCAAAGGGCCTGTTTGTGCGGTAGTTTTTCTATGTTCTATCTGTAAATGGTCCATGTTTCACAGTCACATGGCAAGGTGCTGAAAATACCTCACTGAATATATTTAAGTCTCGGGTAGATAGGTTTCTGATAGAGAAGGGAATTAAGGGTTATGGGGAGAAAGCAGGAAAGTGGAATTGATCCACTTCAGATCAGCCATGATCTTATTGAATGGCGGGACAGGCTCGAGGGGCTGGATGGCCGATTCCTGCTCCTATTTCTTATGTAAACAATCAGATTGCTCCTCAGGGTTAGTGTGATGTTATTCCATGTGGGTTTTATCAGTGAGCTGCTAAGTGCTTTCCCCATGAGTTTATCAATTCTGCATAAAGGAGCAGACTCTTTGTATAAGTACCATGTGCTAACCGATTGCATCACTGGGGCACTTCTTTTTAATATATTTGAATTCACCAGGAGCAAGTGACAGCTTGTGAGTGAGATTGTTGGTCTTCTAGACTGTCCTGTGAGATAATCGTGTACAGTAAAACTGCTGCTCCAGGTGAGGATCGAACTCACAATCTCAGCTACACTGCTGTATAAGTACCGCGCGCCAACCGATTGTGCCATATGATATCAGCTGTGATTTTATTTAATGGCAGCAGGGCCAAAAAAACCTGCACACAATTTATCCTGACCTCTGCGGGCTAACTTGTGGTGTTAATTTGATTTCAGCTTTTTTTGTTTTGATCATCAGGATCTGCAGGAATAGCTGTTTCTCTTTGTTGAGGGATAAAACGCAGGCATTTTAATGTAACAGGCAGTAGATTCAGAGGGATTTGAGAAAATCGAAATCGCTTACTTGGAGGGTGGTGGGAATCTGAAATGAACTGCCTGGGAATGTGGTGGAAGCTGCAAAACTTGCAACCTTGAAAAGCAGTAGAAACATCATACAATGGAGGGGTATAGAAAACTGATTTAAAATAGGGATCATGAGCCTTGGGAGTCCCTGGGAAGTGTGTAAATAGATGATGATATTGATGTACTTGTTTTTATCCTACAAGTGCTTTGGTCCACCTTGTTGTCTAACGAGGGGCATACATGCGATGGGTCGTGAGAGGGCTGCTCTTGGATTTTTTCGAGAGTATCCTAGTGCTTCACGTCGTTAGTGTACGCTTGACCTGGACCATCTGATGGGCAACACGACAGCTCAGTGACTATCGCTGTGCTGTGCAGATACATGGATTTGGGCCTGTGTCTGTGGGAGTTTGCGCATTCTCCCCGTCATCGCGTGGGTTTTCTCCGGGTGCTCCGGATTCCTCCCACATCCGAAAGATGTGCCCTTAGGCTAATTGGCAAAACAAATTCTCCCTAAATTGTCTCAAATTTGGTTTTTAATCCATAGATCTATAAACATAGACAGGGATCACGGGTAGCGGTGGGAACATCGGGGTGGTGGCTTGGGCTCGTTAGGCCGAAGAGCCTGTTCTGTTTTGTTCTTTGTTCTTTGTATTCAAGGATTTGGGACAAGTGAAAGAAATGGGATTAGCGCAACTTTACCAATAGTTATTGTCGATGCAGATTCGAAGAACTGAAGGGCCTTTTCTGCGTTGTGTAAGTATGAAGCTAAGTGCCTCTTGATGTAAAAACACCCGAGTGTTACGGGGGATGGATCTGGCCACCCTGCCGTGGAACGCTTCGAGTTGTTGGACCGTACCGCAGCACCTGTCCTTCATGGAGAAATTTTTCCGTAAACACACCTTTAACCACATGGCAATTAAGCAGCGCGTAATGTCCTTGGGGCCCTGAGAGAAAAGGACATGGTGGATCCTGTCAGATGGTTTCCTGAGCAGAGTATCATCTGGCAGAACTTCCAAACAAGCACCAAGATCTAGTTTGGCTGGTGGTGAGAAGGGCACTCCCTGTCAAATTCTTTATGCATGCTCGAGGTCTCAACATCATTGCACCCTGCCCTCGAAGTGGCTGTGGGGCTGATGAGACGGTCACACACCTCCTTGTGGAATGTGTCTTTGCAAAGAAGGTTCGGAGTGAGATGCGGTGGGTATTTGTCGAGGTTTGTCCTCGGTGAAGCAGGACTTCTGTGCTCTAACGGGCTCTTTCCGGGGACGCGCACCGAGACAAATATCAACTGCTGCTGAAGGGTCATCAACTCAGACGTTGGTCTGCCCGAAACTTGCGAGAACTGTCCTCGACTGAGTGTTGCACATTCCGAGGTCCAGGACTATGTGCTGAGGGACGCGCTGAAGCTTGGGGCAGGCACCGCAAAGACACGAGAAATCTGGTTCCCTGATTCACATGCTGCTCATTGACCTGCCATGGGCCCTGGAAAATGCAGGACTCATTTTAAATTTCCGATCCTCGTATTCGTATTCTTCTGAGGCCTCAACTCCTTCCTATCGCTGTATTCCCTCGAGTCCAATGATCTTGTGAGACATCTCTACTCCTGAAACGCTGTAGGCATGTTCAATTTCTCTACAGCATTCATAAATATCCTTCCTGAATCCTATTACTGCAAAGCAAGTTATTGAACCGCAGCATCACTCAGTGTACAGTTTAAAATACAGTATAAATGAAATTTATCTGCGGTAAGATAGCTATGACACTCATTTCACAGACTAAGAACTATCAGGACAACCCTAGCAGTAACATATTTTAAAATTTCATAATGAGGAATATTTGCTGGTTTATAGAACATAGAACACTAAAGCACAAACAGGCCCTTCCGCCCACAAGTTGCGTCAATCATATCTATACTTACCAGGCCATAGAACTATCTGTAACTCCCAATTTCATTTAATCCCATGTACAAAGAACAAAACAGCATGGGAAACAGGCCCTTCGGCCCAATGAGCCCACGCTGCCACCCCGATGTTCCCACCTCTACCCGTGATCCCTGTCATCCCTGTCTGTGTTTGGTTTCACAGTCATCATTAGATTCTGAATTCCAGATATTTTTTACTGAATTCAAGTTTCACCATCAGCTGTGGCAGGATTTGAACCTGGGTTCCCAAAAAATGAGCTGAGTTTCTGGAATAATAGTCTAGTGATAAAACCACTAGGCTATCACCTCTCTCCCTAGTTGGAACAAGGGAGATGAGTAGAGCAGTGACATTTGTTTGAACTTGTATACATGTTATTCCTTACTTGGCAATAGAGTCTTTGTTAATTCAAGCCACCCTCGATCTCTTACACCCACAACATTTTGCAGGAATTCCTCTGACTTTGCAAGTAAAGCCTGGTATCGGTATACCATAAATGCATTATATTCTTGCATCCAATTGGAGGTACATCTAATTCTTTGAATATTTGGCATTCTTATAGATTGAGTAATTCTGGCAACAGAACACAACTCCTCTCTTCGCTTGAAGCATGTCTGATTGCCCACCTAACCCAATGCTCACTATTGATACCATATAGATGACGGATAATTCTCACATCCATACTGTCAATGTCACATTTCAACAGCACAACTATTAGCTTTTGGTCTTAAACATGGTCAAATATTTTCTTTATAGTCTACAACGCATACATGTTCTTGGTTACTTTGAGATATTTATCAAAGATTGTACTTCGGGCGGACAGCATGGTGGCACAATGATTAGCAGTCCTCATCCAGTATCACACAGACAGCACCCCCAGTGTATCACACCAACCATGCCCCCAGGTTAACACAGCAACAGTGACCCCAGTGTATTACACTGACAGAGCCCTCTGTGTATCACAACAACAGAGTATTGGCCCTGTAACCCCCAGATAGGACATAGAACACTACAGCACAAACAGGCCCTTCCGCCCACAAGTTGTGCCGATCATATCTATACCTACCAGGCCATAGAACTATCTGTAACTCACAATCCCATTAAATCCTGTGTACTCATCCAGAAGTCTTTTAAAAGACCCCAGCGAGTTCGCCTCCACCACCACTGACGGCAGCCAATTCCACTCACTCACCACCCTCTGAATGAAAAACTTACCTCTAACATCTCCTCTGTACTTGCCCCCCAGCACCTTAAACCCGTGTCCTCTCGTAGCGACTATTTCAGCCCTGGGAAATAGCCAAGTTTGTCACCAAGTATTCCCAAGCCTGTGGAGTATTCTCATAAGTGGGTTGACTGATTTGGCAAAACTCTGGAAAACGGAATAAAATATGAGGTATTTTGGCAGGATAGATTAAAAAAATCTAAATGGCGATAGCTTGGGTATTCTAATACTTGAATGACAAAAAGTTAGTATACCGGTATAGCAAACAATTACCAAAGCATGTGCATTGTTCTCGTTCACTGTGAGAACTTTAATGCAACATAATAGCTCTATCGGACAACTTTAGAAATTGCAATGTTAGCGGCAGAAGCATTAATGTCACAAGTAGCGTTTTGGATGTGTCAGTGGAGAGTTTGGTTTGTGGCAGAGAGCGAGGGGTGGGTTGAGGCTGCAGAGGAGATTTACAAGGATGTCGCCTGGATTGGGGGCAGGCCTTATGAAAATACGTTGAGGGAGCTGGGACTCTTCTCCCTGGAGAGACGAAGGTTGAGAGGCGACCTGATAGAGGTTTACAAGATGTTGAGAGGAATAGATAGAGTGGATTCTCGGAGGCTATTTCCCAGGGCTGAAATGGTCGCTACGAGAGGACACAGGTTTAAGGTGCTGGGGGGCAGGTACAGAGGAGATGTTAGAGGTAAGTTTTTCACTCAGAGGGTGGTGGGTGAATGGAATCAGCTGCTGTCAATGGTGGTAGAAGCGAACTCGCTGGGGTCTTTTAAGGAACTTCTGGATGACTACATGGGATTTAATGGGATTGGGAGTTACAGATAGTTCTATGGCCTGGTAGGTATAGATATGATCGGCACAACTTATGGGCCTGTTTGTGCTGTAGTGTTCTATGTTCTATGCCAACAGCCAATAAAGGAATATTAGTCATGGCACACAGATCGAGATCCCTGCTCTTCTAATAATGACTTAAGATCCTGTAAGTGATGAAGCAGAACAACTTCTACTTAACATTTCCTCAGAAACACAACTGCTGTTCATACTTGCTCAGCAAACATTGAGCATTTCTGTCAATTGCAACTATTTGTGGCATTACAAGTATTCATAGAATCACATAGTGCAGAAAGAGGCCCTTCGGCCCACCGAGTCTGCACCAAACACAATTCCACCCAGGCCCTACCCCCATATCCCTACATTAATCCCTCTAACCTACACATCCCTGATCACTAAGTGGCAATTTCTTGGCATGGCCAATCAATCTAACCTGCACATCTTTGGACTGTGGGAGGAAACCGGAGGAAACCCACGCAGACACGAGGAGAATGTGCAAACTCCACACAGACAGTGACCCGAGCCGGGATTCGAACCCAGCACCCTGGAGCTGTGAAACAGTAGTGCTAACCCACTGTGCCACCGTGCTGCCTGCAGGGAAAGTGCCTACAGAAGATCATTGAAATGGTGAGAGATCCATGGAACTATAAAGAGAGAAGGATTCTGCTTTCCCGTGAAATCGGTTAATGATATGCATTTGAATGCAACAGACATTAGCTCTGTTGAGACCGTAATTTCCCTACATTAATTCACAGCGAAATATAATTGAAAACTGTTTTAGAACATAGTCGACTTTAGTTTTCAACAAGAGAGCTCCACAAACATGTAGTGGAGTGTTAAAGCACTGCAGTATTCAATCTCATGGTCATAAAGCAGCTGAGAGAAATTCTATTGGTACATAACCAATTATTTAATGGCCACACAATTTATAATTCAATTTCCCTGTTATCGCAGTCAGCAAAACAACACCTGGAACACCAAGAGTTGCAAGAACGGAATAATAAATGGGAAACACTGGTCCATTTCGCGTTGTGTGCATTATCTGAGACAGTAATTTGCCAATGCCCCCTTTTTTCTCTGAATCAATGGCACGTCCCTTCACATCGAACGCTAAGGGATAATTAGATTAGATCATCGTATTAACAGTCATCTGCACAAACAAATTAAGGCACTCATTTTCATGCTTTCATTAATTCATGGCTCATTTGATGAAAGAGCAATGCTCAGTGATTCCAAATAAATCTGTTGGATATTAACTGATATTCTGAGACTTTTTCCTGTGCCCACCCCAGTCCAACGCTGGCATCTCCACATCACATTAATTAATGGAGCATAATGTACTCTATATGAAATGTCTCAATTCGAATTCTACAATATGTATTCATAGTGAACAACACACATTTCACTCGCAACAAAATGTACCTATAGCTTTTTTTAAAAAAATGTTATACAGCTGCAAGCAAATGAAAGTTTTTATGACTGATTCATAAATCAGTGCATGCCTGTCACCTTTCAAATGTCGTTTGTTCAAATTGATTTGCTAGAAATCTAAAACTCTTTGATAAAGTCTATGAGTTATTTCACTGCACAGCGATTAAAAAATGGGAGCGGGGGGATTATTTTTGTTAATGGTTAGAGGAAGGTGAGCAATTGTGTTCCGCTTGAGTTGGAGTTCCTTAATATTATATATTATATAAAAATATATTTCATTTGAATTGTATTGCTTCTTACCTCATGGCTAAATGCTTAAATAGATCGCATTCCATGTTGGTCACCTACAAGAACACTGCTAATTTTTCAGTTAATAAATGCTCAGGCTGAACATCGAACATAGAACACTACAGGACAAACAGGCCCTTCGGCCCACAAGTTGTGCCAAACACATCAAAACCTACCCAGCCATAGACCTATCTATAACCCCCAATCCCATTGGATCCCATATACTCATAGAACATAGAACATAGAACATAGAACATAGAACAATACAGCACAGAACAGGCCCTTCGGCCTTCGATGTTGTGCCGACCAAAATAAAAAGCAATGCCCCTCCTAACTAAACCATTCCCTTCTCATCCATATACTTATCAACTAACCTCTTAAACGCCACCAAACTTGGCGCATCTACAACAGCTGCAGGCAGGGCATTCCACTCCCTAATCACTCTTTGAGTAAAGAACCTACCTCTGATATCCGTCCTATAACTCATACCTTAATTTAAAGTTGTGTCCCCTCGTGCTAGCTTTTTCCATCCTAGGAAAAAGGCTATCACTGTCCACCCTATCCAAACCTCTAATTATCTTATATGTTTCAAAGATCCCCCCTTAGCCGCCTCCTTTCTAACGAAAACAACCTCAAATCCTTCAACCTCTCTTCATAGGACCTGCCCTCCATACCAGGCAACATCCTAGTAAACCTCCTCTGTACCCTCTCCAATGCCTCCACATCTTTCTTATAATGTGGCGACCAGAACTGCACACAATACTCCAAGTGCGGCCGCACTAGAGTTTTGTACAGCTGCAACATGATGCTGCGGCTCCTAAATTCAATCCCCCTACCAATAAAAGCTAAGACTCCATAAGCCTTCTTAACAACTTTATCCACTTGACTGCCTACTTTCAGGGATCTATTGACACATACACCAAGATCCTTCTGTTCCTCAACACTATTAAGAGCCCTACCATTAGCCCTATACTCTACACATTTATTGTTCCTGCCAAAGTGCATTACCTCACACTTTTCCACATTAAACTCCATTTGCCACCTCTCGGCCCAGCTCTGCAACTTGTCCAAGTCACTCTGTAAACATAAACACCCCTCTTCACTATCTACCACACCACCAACTTTAGTATCATCTGCAAATTTACTGATCCATCCCTCAATACCCTCATCCAGATCATTTATAAAAATTACAAACAGCAGGGGCCCCAAAAACAGACCCCTGAGGCACACCACTCGTCACCGAACTCCACGATGAATATCTCCCATCAACCACCACCCTCTGTCTTCTATCTGCCAGCCAATTCCTAATCCAATTAGCTAAATCACCCTCTATTCCACACATCTGCATTTTCTGTAGAAGTCTTCCATGGGCCACCTTATCAAAAGCCTTACTAAAGTCCATATATACTACATCAACCGCCTTACCCCCATCCACCTCTCTGGTCACTTTCTCAAAAAACTCAATGAGGTTAGTAAGGCATGACCTACCCTTCACGAAACCATGCTGACTATCCCCAATCAATTCATTTCTCTCTAAATAACTATAAATCCTATCCCTAATAATTCTCTCCAATACCTTGCCCACCACAGAAGTAAGACTCACTGGCCTATAATTCCCTGGAAGGTCTCTCTTCCCCTTCTTAAACAATGGGACCACATTCGCTATCCTCCAGTCCTCCGGAACCACACCCGTAACCAACGAGGACCTGAAGATCAGAGCCAGAGGCTCTGCAATCTCCTCTCTTGCCTCCCAGAGAATCCTAGGGTAAATCCCGTCCGGCCCAGGGGACTTATCCAACTTCAAACCCTCGAGAATTTCTAACACATCCTCCCTATCTACTACAATACTCCCCAATTTGCAACCCTGTACCTCAGTGCTCTCCACAGCTACATTTCCAGCACTCTGCGTGAATACCGAAGAGAAATATTTATTCAGTGCCTCGCCAATCTCTTCAGGCTCCACGCACAACTTCCCACTGCTATCTATGCTTCATCCAGAGTCTTTTAAAAGACCCCAGCGAGTTTGCCTCGACCACCACCGACGGCAGCCGATTCCATTCACTCACCACCCTCTGAGTGAAAAACTTTCCCCTAGCATCCCCTCTGTACTTGCTTCCCTGCACCTTAAATCTGTGCCCTCTCGTCGCGACCATTTCAGCCCTGGGAAATAGTCTCTGAGAGTCCACCCTATCTATTCCTCTCAACATCTTGTAAACCTCTATCAGGTCGCCTCTCAACCTTCGTCTCTCCAGGGAGAACAGTCCCAGCTCCCTCAACCTGTCTTCATAAGGCATGCCTCCCAATCCAGGCAACATCCTTGTAAATCTCCTCTGCACCCTTTCAATAGCTTCCACGTCCTTCCTATAGTGAGGCGACCAGAACTGCGCACAGTACTCCAAGTGTGGTCTGACAAGGGTCCTATAAAGCTGCAGCATTACCTCCTGACTCCTGAACTCAATCCCTCGATGAATGAAGGCCAGTACACCGTAAGCTTTCTTAACCACATCCTCCACCTGGGAGGCCGATTTGAGAGTCTTATGGACCCGGACCCCAAGATCCCTCTGCTCTTCCACACAGCTAAGACTCCTACCTTTGATAGTGTACTCATTCATCCTGTTGGATCTGCCAAAATGGACCACAACACATTTATCCACGTTGAAGATATCGCTGGTTATTATTCATTGCCCATCCCAATTCCTTCTTGAAATTATGATAGTGAGCTGCCTTCTTCAACATTTTATGGGATTTGACTGTAGCGACCGTGCTGTTAGTGAGAGAATTTCAGGATTGCATAAAGACAATGAAGAGACATCAATATCATTCCAAGGCAGGATGGTCAACAGCTTGGAGTGAAATGTACAGATAGAGACAGTCCCGTCTACCTGGTGCCCTTGGGGTTCTAGATGGTAATTAACATTGTTTTACAAGATGCTGTACAAGGACATAGAACATAGAACACTACAGCACAAACAGGCCCTTGCGCTGATCCTATCCATACCTACCAGGCCAATCTATAACTCTCAATCCCATTAAATCCCATATACTCATTCAGAAGTCTTTTAAAAGACCCCAGCGAGTTTGCCTCTACCAACAGCAGCCAATTCCACTCACTCACCAGCCTCTGAGTGACAAACTTACCCTGACATCTCCTCTGTACTTGACCCCCAGCACCTTAAACCTGTGTCCTCTCGTAGCGACCATTTCAGCCCTGGGAAATAGCCTCTGAGAATCCACCTGATCTATACCTCTCAACATTTTATACACTCTATCAGGTCAACCTTTGTCTCTCCAGGGAGAAGAGACCTAGCTCCCTCAACCTATCCTCATAAGGCCTGCCTCCCAATCCAGGCAATATCCTTGTAAATCTCCTCTGCACCCTCTCAATAGCTTCCACATCCTTCCTGTAGTGAGGCGACCAGAACTGTACACAGTACTGCAAGTGGGTCTGACAAGATCCTGCATCTCGCACATGGCATCTACAATATGCATCTTCTGCTGTGTATCATTGGCAAAAGCAGTAAATGTTTGTTGGAGGGATTCTGTGTAAAAGTGTTGTGTTCTCTTTGATGGTATCAGGTTTATTGAGTCTTATTTCAGCTGCACCCAACTAGGCAAGTTGAACCAATTCCATTAACCTCTTGATGTGTGTGCTTGTAGTTTGTGGTCAGGCTTTTAGCCGAAAAGGGGTGAATTATTCCCCACAGGATTGCTGTCCTATGATGTTCTTTTGTAGCCGCAACACTTATGTGGCTATTCCAGTTGAACCAAAGACCCATCAATAAAGATAGAGACCATTTGGTGCATGGAGTCTGCACCAAAGAGCATCTTGCCCTGGTTGCCTCCCTGCATCTACGGAACCCCTCACACTTACTGTGGCTAAATTAACTAACCTGTATATCTTTTGATACTAAGGACAATGGCCAACCTGTTCATATTTGGGAGGAGTTCCATCAGAGACATGGAGAGAATGTGCAAACTGCTCACAAAACCACCTGATCTGAGATGAAAACAAATCAATCGAATTTTTGGTCAACCTCTCGGATACTGATATTCAGTAATGCCACTGATTTTCGAGGGACCTTGCTTGAGTTATCTTCTGTTGGAGATATTCATTGTCTGACCCTTGCATGGTGCCAACATTACTTCCCTGCTAGTTCTAGATATTGTTCACGTATTTTGCTGCATTTGGATTTATGCATTTATGCAATAGACAGTATCTTCTATTGCTGTATTAGCGCTTCAAACGCATTTACAACAACTGGAATACGTATTGTTGCCTTCTGTCTTAACATTACACACAGTGCTGGTGACATGGGGGCATGTGCTATTTCTACACTGCTATTCAAATTATAAATTGTCATTGGTATTTTTTAAAAAAATCTTTTGCCAAAATCACTCATAAACAATTTTTCATGTATGCGTATTTTATTACATGTGGAGTAAGGAACACAAATGTAAAAATAACCCAGTAATAAATGTTTTATGCTGTAACAAATAGAATATCTTTCACACTTGTTTATGGAATTAGGAGAATCTACACTCACAACAAAGACTGGTGGAGAATTAAGATAATACAATATTTAGAAAACTGGTTCAATTTTAGGCCAAATGTTACGTGCAAATTGTACTTTTTTCAAGATGTGGAGGTGCCGGCGTTGGACTGGGGTAAACACAGTCAGAAGTCTGACAACACCAGGTTAAAGTCCGACAGTAAATTTGATAGTAATGCCACAAGCTTTCAGAAACGGTGTTCCTTTGTCAGGACCTTGCACACATGTGTGGGGTTACGATCAAATAAGCTGGTTGGATTTAAACCTGGTGTTGTCAGACTTCTTATTGTGTTTGCCCTTTTGAAGTCCAGATGTTGCTTTGTCTGGCATGAATATTTTCAGACTGTAATGTTATATGTCAAGGTGCGTGGCTTTCACTGCCCAGTTGCTGAAGTTAGTCTTAGCGGGCAAACTTAATTGGTGGACGCAGTGTTATAGGGGGAGCAGAGAAGATTCCTTACATCAAATCTCCAAACGTGGCACTTGTCTCAAATTTTAATCGTTGTCGATCACTTTTCCCACCTTTCATGTTTCTTTATAGTGATTTTCTATATTGCAGACAGCAATTTGTTCATTATTCAAACAGAGCTCAATTGAAGTTCCACAGGTCGTATATCCCATTACAGCAGGCCATTGTAATTTTAAACTTGACGAAATGTATTGAGAGAAATGTGCCGAGCCAAGCATTCTTGAATCCAGATATCTTTGCTTGCATCTAGCCACTTAGAGATGTCAGGATTAGCGAGGATGCTGCCTCCTGAAGTACAATCTAGAACAATGGGTTATAGTTTTAAGATAAGGGGTTGCAGGGATGAGGAGGAATCACTTCTCTCTCAAAGGGGCTTAATCTGGAATTCACTACCCCAGAGCAAAGTAGGTGCCGGATATTGTGCAAGGAGATATCAAGGTGCAAGACTGCAACCACGCTGATTCATTGTGAGAACAGAAGAACACAACACAAAAGGAGCCAGGAACGGGAGCAGGCAACTCAATTCCACGAACTATTCCCCCACTCAAAGCAATCGTGGCTCGTGTTGTCTCATCCACTTTCCTGTCTGTTCTCCATAAATCTTCCAACCCCATTACTAATTCAAAACCTATCTATCCCCTTCTTAAATATGCACAATGTCCCAGCACCTAGGTTAGTGAATTCCAGATTAAGACCCTTTGAGAGAGAGGTGATTTCTCCTCATCCCTTTTAAATCTGCGACCCCTTATCTTAAACTGTAACCCATTGTTCTAGATTGTGCCTCAAGAGGCAGCATCCACTCTGTCACTTACTTTCATCATCATTGCCTTATGAAGATAGGTTGAAGGAGCTTGGTCTCCTCCCTGGAGAGATGAACGTTGAGAGGAATAGATAGAGTGGATTCTCAGAGGCTATTTCCCAGGGCTGAAATGGTCGCTACGAGAGGACACAGGTTTAAGGTGCTGGGGGAGTAAGTACAGAGGAGATAGAACATAGAACATTACAGCACAGAACAGGCCCTTCGGCCTTCGATGTTGTGCCGACCAATTATGAAAAAAGCAATGACCCTCCAAACTAAACCATTCCCTTCTCTTCCATAAACTTATCAACTAACCTCTTAAACGACACCAAACTTGGCGCATCTACAACTGCCGCAGGCAGGGCATTCCACTCCCTAACCACCTCTGGGTAAAGAACCTACCTCTGATATCCGTCCTATAACTATCACCCCTTAATTTAAAGCTGTGTCCCCTCGGGCTAGCTTTCTCCATCCTAGGAAAAAGGCTATCACTGTCCACCCTATCTAAACCTCTAATCATCTTATATGTTTCAATAAGGTCTCCTCTTAGCCGCCTCCTTTCTAACGAAAACAACCTCAAATCCCTCAGCCTCTCCTCATAAGATCTGCATAAGATGTTAGAGGTAAGTTTATCACTTAGAGGGTGGTGAGTGAATGGAATCAGTTGCCATCAGTGGTGGTAGAGGCAAACTGCTGGGGTCTTTTAAGAGACTTCTGTATGGGATTTAATGGGATAGGGATTTACAGATAGTTCTATGGCCTGGTAGGTATAGATATGATCGGCACAACTTGTGGGTCGAAGGGCCTGTTTGTGCTGTAGTGTTCTATGTCCTATGTTCTACCTTGCTTACCTCAATTAGAGCTCCTTTATTCTTGTAAACTAACAGAGAGAAGGCCTACACTCATCCTGGGTGGGATTGTGCTCGGTACAGACTCGATGTACCGAAAGACCTGTTTCTGCACCGGTGGGTTTTATGTTCTTCTTAATTCTGGCACAGCTTTTGATGTTGTTGAAAACTTTACACGCTATAATGTCCACACTGTTACTCGAATTATAAATTGTCGAAGGCATTTAAAAAGATCTTTCCCCCAAATCACTCATAAACAATTATTTTTTTATGTGTGTGTATTTTATTACATGCGGAGTAAGGAACGCAATGTAAAAACAACCCAGTAATAAATGCTTTATGTTGTAACAAATAGAAGGCTGCTATCTTTTTTATGGAATTACTCATACACAATTATTGATCGATAAGACCCTCATCTCTGGAATCAATCGAGCAAATCTCCTCTGCATTATCTCCAAGGCCATCACATCCTTCATCAAATAAAGGGACCAAAACAGTACAAAGTGTTTAACTGGAAAATTAGCAATGTATTCCAAAAAGGCGAGGCTTCCATTGATCTGGAAGCTGATCAACTGGGGCAAGGCATCGCAAGGGTATTGAAAGAGCAGGTGAAGAGAATAAATGGTAAATATGCACAATTTATTCTGAAGACCAGCACACATGTAAATTTCAAGAGCACAAAAACAAATTCCTGCGGATGTTGGAATCTGAAACCAAAATGCTGGAAAATCTCCGCAGATCTGGCAGCACCTGTAAGAAGAGAATAAAGAACAAAACAGCACGGGAAACAGGCCCTTCGGCCCGATGAGCCCGTGCCGCCACCTTGATGTTCCCACTTCTACCCGTGATCCCTGTCCATGTTTATAGATCTATGGATTGAAACCAAATTTGAGACAATTCAGGGAGAATTTTTCTGCCAATTAGCCTAAGAGCACATCTTTGGGATGTGGGAGGAAACCGGAGCTCCCGGAGAAAACCCGCGCAAGCATGGGGAGAATGCGCAAACTCCTACAGACACAGGCCCAAATCCATGTATCTGCACAGCACAGCGATAGTCACTGAGCTGTCGTGTTGCCCATCAAATGGTCCAGGTCAAGCGTACACTAACGACATGAAGCACTAGGATACTCTCGAAAAAGATCCAAGAGCAGTCCTCTCACGACCCATCGCGTGTATGCCCCTCGTCAGACAACAAGGTGGACCAAAGCACCTGTAGGATAAAAACAAGTACATCAATATCATCATCTATTTACACACTTCCCAGGGGCTCCCAAGGCTCATGATCTCTATTTTAAATCAGTTTTCTATACCTCTGATGTTTCGAGTCTTTTACTATTTCAGGAGAACTTACTTGAACTGATTAAGTATATTGAGCTTGAAGTGTTTGAAGCTGATTAGGATGTATGTCAATAGACAAATTTTGTCAAGAGGTTTTTCTAAGCCTGCTTGGAAAACCAACCAACACATAAGTGTGCTGGTTGATCAGTGGCTAATGGGTGCATGGCTAAAAATCACAAGCAATAAGGCTCAATGACTGACAGAATGAGCAGCCTTCTTGGGAGATCTCGAAGCACCATGTGTTATTAGGCACAAACATGACTGAGGTCAAATACTGTGTTAACAGCATCTGGTTAAACCAAGCAGATTAATTGCTACTGGAACTTCGATGTTGTGGCCATTTCAGAGACTTGGGTAGAGCAGGGACAGGAATGGTTGTTGCAGGTTCCGGGGTTCAAATGCTTCAGTCGGAGTAGAGAAGGAGGTAGAAGGGGGGGGAGGAGTGGCATTATTCGTCAAAGACTGTATCACAGTGACAGAAAGGAAGTTTGATGAGGACTTGTCTGTTGAGGTAGTATGGGCTGAGATTAGAAACAGGAGAGGAGAGGTCACCCTGTTGAGAGTCTTTTATAGACCTCCTAAAAGTTCTAGAGAGGTTGAGGAAAGGATTGCAAAGTCAATTCTGGCCAGGAGTGAAAGTAATAGGGTAATTGTTATGGGGGACTTTAACTTTACTAATATTGATTGGAATAGCTATAGCTCCAGCACGTTAGAGGGGTCAGTTTTTGTACAAAGTGTGCAGGAAGGTTTTTTGACTCAGTATGTAGATAGGCCAACTAGAGGTGAGGCTACATTGGATTTGGTGCTGGGCAATGAGCCAGACCAAGGTCTTAGCTTTTATTGTAGGGGGATTGAATTTAGGAGCCGCAGCATCATGTTGCACTGTACAAAACTCTAGTGCGGCCGCACTTGGAGTATTGTGTGCAGTTCTGGTCGCCACATTATAGAAAGATGTGGAGGCATTGGAGAGGGTACAGAGGAGGTTTACCAGGATGTTGCCTGGTATGGAGGGCAGGTCCTATGAAGAGAGGTTGAAGGTTTGAGGTTGTTTTCGTTAGAAAGGAGGCGGCTAAGAGGGATCTATTGAAGCATATAAGATGATTAGAGGTTTAGATAGGGTGGACAGTGATAGCCTTTTTCCTAGGATGGAGAAAGCTAGCACGAGGGGACACAGCTTTAAATTAAGGGGTATGATTATAGGACGGATATCAGAGGTAGTTCTTTACTCAAAGAGTGATTAGGAGTGGAATGCCCTGCCTGCAGCTGTTGTAGATGCGCCAAGTTGGGTGGCGTTTAAGAGGTTAATTGATAAGTATATGGAAGAGAAGGGAATGGTTTAGTTTGGAGGGGCATTGCTTTTTATTTTGGTCGGCACAACATCGAAGGCCGAAGGGCCTGTTCTGTGCTGTATTGTTCTATGTTCTATGTTCTATTAGGCTTGGAAGTTGGTGAACATTTTGGTGACAGTGACCACAATTCAGTTACGTCCACCTTAGTGATGGATAGGGATAGGCATGAAGCTGGGGGTATTAGTTATAGCTGGGGGAATGGTAATTATGAGGCCATAAGGAGAGAATTAGGGTGCATAGGTTGGACTAGGAAACTACAGGGACTGGGAACATCTGAAATGTGGAGCTTATTCAAGCAGCAGCTGCTGCGAGTCCTTGATAAGTATGTCCCTGTCAGGCAAGGAGGAAATGGTTGAGTAAGGGAACCTTGGTGTACGAAAAAAGTTGATTCGCTGGTTAAAAGGAAAAAGGAGGCTTATGTCAGGATGAGGCTTGAAGGCTCAGTTATTGCAATGGATAGCTATAGATTAGCCAGGAGGAAGCTAAAGAGTGAGTTGAGGAGAGCTAAGAGGGGACACAAGAAGACTTTGGCTGATAGGATTAAGGAGAATCCTAAAGCTTTCTTTAGATATGTTAAGAGTAGAAGATTGGTTCGGGCAAGATTAGGGCCAGTCATAGACAGCAGTGGGAAGTTGTGCGTGGAGCCTGAAGAGATTGGAGAGGCACTGAATAAATATTTCTCTTCGGTATTCACGCAAGGTGATGTAAATGTAGTTATGGAGAACACTGAGGTACAGGGTAGCAAACTGGAAGGTATCGAAGTAGATAGGGAGGATGTGCTAGATATTCTCGAGGGTTTGAAGTTGGATAAGTCCCCTGGGCCGGACGGGATTTACCCTAGGATTCTCTGGGAGGCAAGAGAGGAGATTGCAGAGCCTCGGGCTCTGATCTTCAGGTCGTCGTTGGTTACGGGTGTGGTTCCGGAGGACTGGAGGATAGCGAATGTGGTCCCATTGTTCAAGAAGGGGAAGAGAGACTTTCCAGGGAATTATAGGCCAGTGAGTCTTACTTCTGTTGTGGCAAAGTATTGGAGAGAATTATTAGGGATAGGATTTATAGTTATTTAGAGAGAAATGAATTGATTGGGGATAGTCAGCATGGTTTTTGTGAAGGGTAGGTCGTGCCTTACTAACCTTATTGAGTTTTTTGAAAAAGTGACCAAAGAGGTGGATGGGGGTAAGGCGGTTGATGTGGTATATATGGACTTTAGTAAGGCATTCGATAAAGTGGCCCATGGAAGGCTTCTGCAGAAAATGCAGATGTATGGGATTGAGGGTGATTTAGCTAATTGGATTAGGAATTGGCTAGCAGATAGAAGACAGAGGGTGGTAGTTGATGGGAGATATTCATCGTGGAGTTCGGTTACAAGTGGTGTACCTCAGGGTCTGTTTTGGGGCCCCTGCTGTTTGTAATTTTTATAAATGATCTGGATGAGGTTATTGAAGGATGGATTAGTAAATTTGCAGATGACACTAAAGTCGGTGGAGTGGTAGATAGTGAAGAGGGGTGTTTTAGTTTACAGAGTGACTTGGACAAGTTGCAGAGCTGGGCCGAGAGTTGGCAAATGGAGTTTAATGTGGAAAAGTGTGAGGTAATGCACTTTGGCAGGAATAATAAATGTGTAGAGTATAGGGCTAATGGTAGGATTCTTAATAGTGTTGATGAACAGAGGGATCTTGGTGTATTTGTGCATAGATCCCTGAAAGTAGGCAGTCAAGTCGATAAGGTTGTTAAGAAGGCATACGGAGTCTTAGCTTTATTGGTAGGGGGATTGAATTTCGGAGCCGCAACGTCATGTTGCAACTGTACCAAACTCTAGTGCGGCCGCACTTGGAGTATTGTGTGCAGTTCTGGTCCCCACATTATAAGAAAGATGTGGAGGCATTGGAGAGGGTACAGAGGAGGTTTACCAGGATGTTGCCTGGTATGGAGGGCAGGTCTTATGAAGAGAGGCTGAGGGATTTTGAGGTTGTTTTCGTTAGAAAGAAGGCGGCTAAGAGGAGACCTTATTGAAACATATAAGATGATTAGAGGTTAGATAGGGTGGACAGTGATAGCCTTTTTCCTAGGATGGAGAAAGCTAGCACGAGGGGACACAGCTTTAAATTAAGGGGTGATAGTTATAGGACGGATATCAGAGGTAGGTTCTTTACCCAAAGGGTGGTTAGGGAGTGGAATGCCCTGCCTGCAGCAGTTGTAGATGCGCCAAGTTTGGCGGCGTTTAAGAGGTTAGTTGATAAGTTTATGGAAGAGAAGGGAATGGTTTAGTTTGGAGGGTCATTGCTTTTTTCATAATTGGTCGGCGCAACATCGAAGGCCGAAGGACCTGTTCTGCGCTGTAATGTTCTATGTTCTATGTTCTAATTGATTTCTTTCATAGGGCAACATTAGCAGATCAGAATTGTAGAATATACTGTTTATTGTGTGTTAAACAAGGAGTTTGAGACTGCAAAACGGACTTTGTAATGTGAAAGATGTTTGGGAAAAACCAATTTGATCTCGATCGGATATGTTTGAGCAAACAATAGCTCAAACTACAAGTATAACTGCATTCAAAGAACAAAACAGCATGGGAAACAGGCCCTTCGGCCCAACGAGCCCGCGCCGCCATATTAACATTGTGAGTGCCCTTCTTTACCTATGACCTTTGTCTACGCCTATTGGACTCCACAATAAAGGAATTAAAACCAGATTGAGAGATGTCTAATTTAGGGACAATTTGTGAACACCAATCAGCCTAAGAGTGTGTTTTTGGGGTGTGGGAGGAAACCGGAGCACCCAGAGAAAACCCACGCAAGCACGGGGAGAATGTGCAAACTCCCACAGACACAGGCCCAAATCCATGTATCTGCACAGCACAGGATAGTCACTGAGCTGTCGTGTTGCCCGTTGGTTTGTCCAGTTTAAGTGTACACTAACAGACGTGAAGCCCTAGGCAACTCTCGAAACAACATCCAAGAGCAGCCCTTGCACAACCCATCGTATGTATGCCTCTTGTTGGCCAACAAGGCGGACTGAAGCACCTGGGGATGTAAAAATGAGACATCAAAAGTGCTTAACTGCAAATGCCCCGACCAAATTTAACCGCTGAACTGGATTTCGTCCGCGTTAACTTGACTTGTCTACTTTGAGTATAATTGCGGTCATCTGGGTTAGTCTGCATTGCAATTAATCATAAAAAAAACCAGGCCTGTGCCGATCAAATTGCTCAAAATAATTACACTGACTTTTGCATTAGTGTAGGCACAATATCTGCAGAATACCTGCTGCAGCAGATCAATGAACATATGAAGTGAATAATGATTCGTGAGGAGCTGGATGCATTTCCCCTTCGGAGATGGACAACTTTACTTCGTTACAAGTGATGTTGCAACTTCCTAATTAAAGGATGAACCCAGAAGATTTCTCATATATGATGTTTGATTTCACTTTTACGTTGATCTATTTAGATTTTCATATTTTGTGCTATCGTATGTGAGGGTTTTACATTTGAGCTATATCATTGACCTTGGAAAGCTTTCCACACCATCAAAACAAAACTTCCCTGGCAGCACCAGTTTTAATCTGTTTGTTTCAATTAGCTTCGTTGTTGCAAAAGATCACAATATCTCCCCAGAGCCTGCCCTGGGATATAAAAGCATCTCTTAGCCATGATAGAGCAGAACACACTCACAACAGCAGAGAGAAATGCATGGATTACCAAAAGGTCTGGTTTTTGTCATTTACTATCCCATTCTCGCTGTGATCGGGATTCCAGGTAAACAGTTTCCCTGTGTTCATTGTTGCGGGTATCATTGTTTATTCACTAATCCTCGCAGTTCAGTTTATCATTGCTCCAATTCACCAATTGTACTGATATTCTTCTACCCTTCAAACGGGACAAACTGATGAATTTACTCTGAGATCTTCCCTTTCCCTTCAATTTTTCCTCCTGCAATATCATTTTTTTTTCATATTTAATGTTCCATTTTAGCCATATAATTAACTCCATTTACTAGTATAATTGTTTGTCTTTAACTGTTGGATTTATTTCATTTTAACTCTTTCAATTCTTCCACTGAGCATGATTTCTTGCACATTAAATTTTCATTAGCTGTATATTTCCCGCTTAAACAATGCAGAAACTTCCCGTGACATTTTCCGTAATATTCCATCACAATATTTTTACCGCCACTGTTTTTCATTTCAAGTGGAATTCGGTTTCATCACTAAAATTCGTAATAATTGTGAAGTATCATATTCTTAGCAGAGTGTAAATGCATTTCTGTTTTGTTACTGGCACACTGGTCATATATGAATTATTAGGCAATAACTGTTTCTCCATTAAATTATAGACATAGCTAGTGTATAATGTCATTCTTTTCTCACTTGGCTGGAAATATAAAGAGTGTATAGCTATATAAATGATTAGCTACTTGGCCAAAATATGACACAGCACAGCATCCTACAGAGACGGGAGTTGAGTTGGAAACAAAGACATTTTGACTTTGTAGCAAAAAATATGCAACAATCTATTACTGAATCTATAAGTGTCGATTAACTGTTTCCCTGTGCTGAGAAGTGCTGATGAGTCAGCTTCACACAATCAAAAATCTGGATTTCCTTCTTCCTTTCTCTTTTTTTTTAAACAACCTTCTATTTTAACATGTTGGATTCTCTTTTGTGGAAAGCATGTTGTATTTATTTGCATTTAACATGACTTTCTGCCAAATTCCCCGTTAGATATGACATTATGCACCTTCAATTTTCCAATATTCCGTTTCTTGACTTGCACATTCTCACAGTACAGAATGGTTTGTGTTACGTACACCTGAGGTACAAAATAGTATATTAAATATTCAATATCTGACTGGGCCAGGGAGTAGAGGGTAGGATTGGCAATTATCTTCATTCTGGTACTTCCGTGGTGTAAAAGAAAGGCCAAACACATTTAATGCTTTTTTGATTGATTCCTGATCTGCGAGTTTTGCACTATCATCTGTTCTACATTTGTGTCCATCCTTCATTCATTGCCTATCTTTCTCTGTCACAGCGAATTTGGCAGTGATTGTGATCCTGTGTCGAGGAAGATGTGGGTTGTCCGGATGTATCACTTATTATCTGATGTCCATGGCAGTGACGGATCTCCTGATCATTATCCTGGCTGTGATATTAAACAGGATTGTCGGGAACTATTTCCCGCTCAGTTTCCTGTCCATCACTCCAGCCTTTGCTCTCAGCCTTGTTTTAATATACGGGGTCAGAGATTCTTCAGTCTGGGTAACAGTTGCCTTCACGTTTGATCGATTTGTAGCCATTTGTTGCCCGAGATTAAAGACCAAGTATTGCACCAAGAAATCAGCAGCGATTGTTATCGGATTACTCTGTGTTTTGCACTGTGCTAAGAAAATTCCCTTGTACTTTGCTTGTGTACCGTCCGTTATAATTAACAATATACCCCGATCCTGCAAGTTAAAAGCGGAATATTATACATCACCAGGATGGGTCGCGTATGACAGCATAAATGCAACTTTAACTCCCTGTCTACCATTTGTCCTTATTCTGATGCTGAATATTCTAACAATCAGGCACATTGTTGCAGCCAGCCGAGCACGCAAGAGACTCCGATCCCATGCAGACAATAAAAGTGACCCAGAGATGGAGAAGAGGAAAAAGTCCATCGTTTTACTCTTTTGCATATCTGGCAGTTTCATCCTGTTGTATTTATTATCACTTATAACTTTCCTCCTTGCGAGAATTGCTAGCGTTACCTATTTTAATGGTTCAAATTTTAATCAATCGAATGTTATACTGGAGGAGACTGGGCTTATGTTGCAGCTCCTGAGCTCCTGCATCAACCCTTTTATTTATGCAGGCACCCAGAGCAAATTCAGGGAAGAGTTAAAGAATGGAGTGAATTATGCTTCTGGTTTCATTGTTAAAATATTTAAGTGAGACAAAGTAAAATATAACGTGAACTGTTCATTTCATTCCCTCATTGCCGTTCTGGTTCATGTCACACATATGGTTTCACCTCCCAGAAGCATAGGTATTTCCTTTTAAAAACCCTTTGTGTGGATTCAGAAATGTATAATGAACACTGCCTTTCCTCACTTTTGTTTCATTTATCTTTTCCTGTTGACACAGGCATGGTATATCCTTGTCATTCCCAAAGCCCAGAATATCCTAACATTCATATGAGTATCCAATTTAGATGTGTTATTGGATGCAGATATTTAACATTTTAATCTACGAACCTCAATGACCCTCCTGATGTTCGATTGCATCTTGATTTTAGAAGACCATCTGAATGATTTCTATAAACATAGGCAGGGATCATGGGTGAAAGTGGGAACATCGAGGTGGCGGCACGGGCTTGTTGGGCCGAAGGGCCTGTTTCCCGTGCTGTTTTGTTCTTTGCTCTTTGTTCATGTAAAACATAGAACATTACAGCGCAATACAGGCCATTCAGCCCTCAATGTTGCATTGACCAATGGAATTGACCAATCTAATGACCCTCTAACCTAAACTATTCCAATGTTATCCATAACTATTCCAATATTATCCATCATGTATATGGTGCCCTTATGCATTTCCTACAACATCTGGGAACTATTCACACTCAAAGCCCCATTCTTTGTCTTTAAAGGTAGAAAAGTTTAATAACCACACAGACATAGAAACTAGAAGCAGGAGTAGGCCAGTGGGCCTTTGAGCCTAGGCACCATTCATTTTGATCATCGCTGATCATTGAATTCAATATCCTGATCCCCACCTTCTCCCCGTATGCATTGATCCCTCCAGCCCCAAGGAGCTCTATCTGATCTTGAAATTAAGACAATGTTTTGTCCTCAATTACATTCTCTGGGAGTGAATTCCACACATTCACTATCCTCTGGGTGAAGAAATTTCTCCTCACCTCAGTTCAAAAAGGTTTACCCCTTATCCACAAATGATGCTCTCTCATTCTGGACTCCCCCATCATTGGGAACCTTTTTTCTGAAGCTATTCTGCCTAACTGTGTTAGAATTTTCTAAGTTTCTATGAGATGCCCCACTCTTCTTAACTCCCGTGAATATAATCCTTACCGATTGAGACTCTTCATAAATCACAGCCCAGGAATCAGCTTGGTAAACATTCGATGTACTGCTTCTAAACTCAGGACATCTACCCCTGATAAGGACACCAGTACTCCTGATGTGGCCTCACCAGCTATGCAATTGCAGCAAAACATCCCTACCCACAGGTAATTGGGTCCGCCTTGTTGGTCAACAAGGGGCATACACGCAATGGGTCATGCGAGGGCTGCTCTTGGATGTTGCTTCGAGAGTTGCCTAGTGCTTCACGTCCGTTAGTGTACACTTAAACTGGACCAATTGACGGGCAACACATCAGCTCAGTGACTATCACTGTTTGCTGTACAGTTACAGGGACCCAGGTCGGATCTCCGGCTTGGGTTGGGGTCTGTGAGAGTTTGCACATTCTCCCTATGCTTGCATGGGTTTCCTCCGGGTGCTCCAGTTTCCTCCCACATCCCAAAAATGTGCTGATTGAAGTCAATAAATTGTCCCTGAATTGGATTTCCCTTAATCTGGTGCATATATAATTCCCTAAATTTGCACCTCTTTAGAGGTAGACAAGAACATCAGCAATCAACGAAAGATTTGAAATAAGGCACTCGCTGACTGTTAAAATGGGCGGCACGGGCATGTAGGGCCGAAGGGCCTGTTTCCTGTGCTGTGCTGTTCTTTGTTCTTATTCTTTATACTCAAATCCTCTCTCTATGAAAGTCTACACACCACTTGCCCTTTTTGGCCGTAACTGCGTACTTATTTTCAACAACTGACTCACAAAGTCTACAAGGTCTCATTCAGTATTTATCTCTCTCAATCTACATCCATTCAGATAGTAACCTGTGTTTCTATTATTGCTACCAAAGTGGACAACCTCACAATCATCCACATTCAGCCCATCCAATTTATGCTGAAGCTTCTCCGCATCCTCCTCACAGCTCACCATCCCACCCAATGTTGTATGCATGATATAACATTAATGAATAACCGAGTGGATCGAGGTTACACATGTACTTTCATTAATGCGTGTTAATTGTTTGTCGTCGAACTTAAAATTATAATCGCTTGTGTATTTCTGAATTCTGCATTCTGGCTGGTCTAAAACATTTGGTCAGAGGTCTGTAATAAATCATAAATCATTCTCTGACTTTGGTTCTTGAGGGGAATGATAGATTTAAATACAACAAGAAAAACAACCCCGCAGCACATAAGAAAATGAGAAGGTGAAATAAAGGTTAGACAGAGAAAAAGACAATTTATTTCAGAAAGATGGAAGAGAAAGGACAAAGAGTCACCAAAATTCAGATGCTCTAAAAAATATTCTTTCCCATCTTGACCTCACAATACACAATATTCTAGACTACTCATAGTAACTAACTTATATCCCATTTCTGGGCGGAAACTGCATCTGTTCTCGTGCGTGGAATTTCCGGTGTTGGTGTACACGACAGAAATAAAAAAACTAAAAATTCACCACTGTTATTAGCTAACAGACCAGAACAAATTAATGACGCTAAATATTTCTTATCGTTCATGAGAACTCTTGATGATAAATTTGAAACAATCAATTAACTTTTGTTTTATTTAAATATGAACAGTCGAAAATGAATAATTTGTGGAAAATTGGATCTCCCTTAATCTTACAACATAAGATATAATATGTTATGTTGTATCTTAATAACATAACATTAAGATATGTTATTAACATATCTGATGTATATGTTTAGGCACACATATAAATCCCTAAATTTGCACCCCTTTATATTGTGGAGTCCATGAGATGTAGACAAAAGTGGGAGGTAGAAGAAGAATTGGAATGAGGTACTCACTGTTTCCTGTGCTGTGTTGTTCTTTGTTCTTTTGTCTTTCACTCACTGTATAATTTGACACAGTCGTGGTGATTGGAAGGAGACAAAATAGGTGGCAGCCGTTCTCTGGCCAGTCTCCAGAGCTTACCATTGATGCAATAAAAGTCCTCCCAACTTTTTGCAGTTAAACAGTGCTTTGCAGTTAATTGCTAGCCACCAGTTATCTTGTGCATTGCATCACCAAGCATCGTGCACATGCACCTCACTTGTATAATGAAGTATAGACTGCTGTTTTCTTCACAGTTGGCATTCTTGAGAATTTTCGTGATGAGCATAAGACTAAAGGTGCCCTTTCGGAGTATTATCGGGGATCTTATAGATAATGAAGGGGCTAGATAGGTTCTTTCTGCTTAGAAAGGATAGCAGAACGAGTGGGCACAGCCTCAAAATAAGGAGGGGACAGTTTAGATCGGAGTTGAGGAGGAACATCTTCACTCAGAGGGTGGTGGATCTCTGGAATTCTCTGCCCATTGAAGTGGTGGAGGCTACCTCGCTGAATATATTGAAGTCACGGGAAGATAGGTTTCTGATAGACAAGGGAATTAAGGGTTATGGGGAGACAGCAGGAAAATGGAACTGCTCCACTTCAGATCTTGATCTTATTGAATGGCGGGGCAGGCTCGAGGGGCTGGATGATCTAGTCCTGCTCCTATTTCTTATATCCTATTTCTTATATCCGATCAGAGTGGGAGCCACATATCGGTTCCAAGGGCATGTTTTATGCTCTATGTCTTGCCATCATTTGCACCGGCACACTATTGAGATCGCAACAAAGAAGTTATCTGTTATTTTGTGCCTGTCAAATTGGGCTGCACAGTGGCCAGCATGGAAGACCCAGGAGCGATACCCGACTCGAGTCGCTGTCTGCGTGGAGTTTGCACGTTCTCCTCGTGTCTGCGAGGGTTTCCTCCGGATGCTCCGGTTTTCCTCCAAAGATACGCTGGTTAGGTTAGGTCCTATTTCTCAAAAAAGGTCATACAAAATTGATGCATACACAGTGGGCCCTCCTTTAAAATATCTTGATTTGCAATTATATATGATTATTTAGATCTCCTTGTATCTATTAATTATTAATCAATACATAACGTAGGCACAGGAGATTGTTAAGATTTATAACTGTCAGTGGATTGGGACAGTCACTGTGTAGAGTTATGGCCTGGGCAAGGTTGTGCAGACGGTCCAAGTAGCTGACTAGACCACTCGGCCCACTGAGCCTGCACAATCCCATCCTATCCCCGTAACCCCACCTGACACATCTATCTGACATCCCCCTCTAATATCGAGGAGCAAATTAGCACGGCCAATCAACCTAACCGGGCATTCAAATGACAGATGAGTGATCCATTTGTTTCACTTTGTTTCTGAAATGTTAAGACAAAAGTTTTTTGGGGGTTTTTTTTTGGATCCTGTTCTCTTCCTCAATGAACGCCGTAATTATCACCTTGTTTGTAGCACCGCCTTGGATGAAAGTTATACATTTTGTACGCTGCGAGTGATGTCCAGCTCCATCTCACCCACATCTTTACAATATTTCCTAACGCTGCATTGTCAAATTCACTCAAGATAGTGACGCTTCTTCTCTCTGCATGCCCTGAAACATTTTTCTGCTTCAAAACCAATAAAATATAAACTATGTGTCTCGTTCTATATCTGTATATCTCCATTTGTCTGGTTTACGTTTGAAACATTTGTTTCCGATTGGATTTTTGTTTCTCCCTGCTACTCCACATCATTTTGCTCACAGAGTCACAGAGGTTTACAGCAAGGAAACAGATCCTCCAGTCCAACATCTCCATGCCACTTTTTTTTTAACCACTAAGCTAGTACCAATTGCCCACGTTTGGCCAATATCCCTTTTTAGCCATCTTACCCATGTAACTATCTAAACACTTCATAAAACATAAAACTCTACCCGTCTCTACAAGGCAGCTTGTTCCATACACTCATCACTCTCTGTGTGAAAAACGTGCCCTTCTGGACCCTTTTGTACCTCTCCCCTCTCACCTAAGCCAATGCTCTTTAGATTTAGAATCCCCCACTGGGATAAGATATTGACTATCTAGAAGATCTATGCCCCTTCACTATTTTATAGATCTCTACAAGATCACCCCTCAGCCTTCTAAACTCCAATGAATACAGACCCAGTCTATTCAATCTCTCCTCATAAGCTAACATCTCTGGTATTAGCGTGTTGATTTTTCTGATCAATGCTAATTCATTGATGTTGCCACTGACGAACGTGATGGTGAATATTTCACTCAACGTCAAGAATGTCGTTTGGGATGAATAGGAAGTTGAAAATTATTTAATTTTCGGGTCTGTGGGCATTTACTGACCATTTCTAATTGCGAATGAACTAAATGAATTGATGGGGTATTTCAAATGGCACTTCAAGAACCAATTACATTGCTCTGGGTTCGGAGTCACAGGTAGACCAGACCAGGAAAGATTTTCTTCATCAGTGAACAAGACGGATCATCGACAATGTTTCATAATTATCATTAGACTTTAAAATGCAGATTGTTTTTAACTAAATGGAAATTCCACTAGCTCGCGTAGCGGGATACAAACCAAGTTTTAGTGATCCAGCGACAATGCCACTAAGTCACTATTTGTTCCTCTCCTGTTGGTAATAGATTTTCTCTTTCTCCTCTATGGTGTGAATGCTACTTATCGCATTTCACCAACACAAGTTTATTTATTAAGGTGTGACTACATATGGAGAGAGACTGGTGCGTTATCGGAGATGTTGCAATTGGTAATGTACATTGTGCAATCATCATGGGCATCAATAATCCTCTGAAAATGAAGAAATTTGAACGTAGGACCATGGGCCTACGTTCATTTCTGATAGCTGGGCGGCACGGTAGCACAGTGGTTAGCACTGCTACTTCACAGTTTCCAGAGACCTGGGTTCGATTCCCGGCCTGGGTCACCGCCTGTGTGGAGATTGCATTTTCTCCTCGTGTCTGCGTGGGTTTCCTCTGGGTGCTCCGGTTTCCTCCCACAGTCCAAAGATGTGCGAGTTAGGTTGATTGGCCATGCTAAGAAATTGCCCCTTAGTGTCCAGGGATGTGAAGGTTAGAGGAAGTAGTGGGTATAATATGGGTGGGATTGTGTTCGGTGCAGATGCAATGGGCCAAAGGGCCTCCTTCTATACTGTAGGATTCTATGATTCTATGACCAAAAAATAATTAGAAAAAGTTATTGTTTTCCACTTGAACGATAGCGATTATCTGTGCTTTGGCCTGAACATATTTCTCATGAACTCGGATCAATCTGTAGTCTCTGGTCATTTTGCTGAGGAACCTAGTCAATACAATGAAAAACCCTACATTCAAAACAGCTGGCCAGCAGCTGCATTAATCCAATTTCTTTTTTACACCTCATTTCATTCATGTAAAAATAGCCTGAATCATCTCATTACCTCCCACGAGCCTCAGATCAGATACAAAAATCAGAATCTTTCACTACAAAGTCAAAGGCTTAGATTGTCCGACCCAAACGCACGCTTCACCAAAAAATGTTTTCCATTTACTATCCCGTCCTTGCATCAATCGGGATTCCAGGTAATGTATCGCATCGTAGAAAAGTTTTGTTAATCACTGATATTTCCGCAATTTCACCACTGCAACATTTTACTCTCCTTTTTACGCCATGATATTTTTTCCACTTATAATTAAGCGACATTGTTTGCTTTTTTCTAGTATCATTTTGTTTTCTGGTAAAACTGCATTGAATCTTTATTTTGTCAGTAAAACTTTAATTATATTGAAGGCAGTATTAACGATAATGTGTCTTTCTGTTAGCAGTGTGACACTTTCCTTTTTCAATCAGCATTCATTCTCACGTTAAAAGTAAACATAAGAACATAAGAAATCGGAGCAGGAGTCGGCCATCCAGCCCTTCGAGCCTGCCCCGCCATTCAATAAGATCATGGCTGATCTGAAGTGGATCAGTTCCACTTTCCCGCTTTGTCCCCGTAACCCTTAATTCCGTTGTCTATCAGAAATCTATCTACCCGTGACTTAAATATATTCAGCGATGTAGCCTCCACCACTTCAACGGGCAGAGAATTCCAGAGATCCACCCTTTGAATGAAGAAGTTCCTCCTCAACTCTGATCTAAACTGTCCCCCCCTTATTTTGAGGCTGTACCCTCTAGTTCTGGTTTCCTTTCTAAGTGGGAAGAATCTCTCTACCTCTACCTTATCTAGCCCCTTCATTATCTTGTAAGTCTCTATAAGATCCCCCCTCGGTCTTCTAAACTCCAACAAATACAGACACAGTCTATTCAATCTCTCCTCATAAGCTAACCCCCTCATCTCCGGTATCAGCCTAGTGAACCTTCTCTGTACTCCTTCCAAGGCCAATATATCCTTTCGCAAATAAGGGGACCAAAACTGCACACAGTACTCCAGTTGCAGCCTCCCCTCAGTATCCTGCTGCCGTCGATGTGTATCAGAGTTGTTGCTTCACTACAGAAATCCGTCATGTAGCTGGATCTACTGGATTTCCCCGTTCCTGCCTGGCTGGCTCTTGTATTCCCATTGGTATCGAAGCCACTGCAAGCCAGGATGAATTTGAACCCTCCCCATGCCCCCTTCCCACCACCAAATGATGCATGCATATTCAAGCTTAATGTTATTTTTTGGTATAATGCGACTCTCTCTCTGGAAATGCGAGCTCTCGTTTTGCTTTCCAAATTCGCCTTCTCTTTCTCTAACAGAAATCCCAGCTTCATCTGTAGCCTTTTAATCCTACAGGTGCTTTGGTCCACCTTGTTGTCTAACGAGGGGCATACACGTGATGGGTCGTGAGAGGGCTGCTCTTGGATTTTTTTTTTTCGAAAGTATCCTTGTGCTTCACGTCGTTAGTGTATGCTTGACCTGGACCATTTGATGGGCAACACGGCAGCTCAGTGACTATTGCTGTGCTGTGCAGATACATGGATTTGGGCCTGTGTCTGTGGGAGTTTGCACATTCTCCACGTGCTTGCGTGGGTTTTCTCCGGGTGCTCCAGTTTCCTCCCACATCCCAAAGATGTGCTCTTAGGCTAATTGGCAAAACAAATTCTCCCTAAATTGTCTCAAATTTTGTTTTTAATCCATAGATCTATAAACATAGACAGGGATCACGGGTAGAGGTGGGAACATCGGGGTGGCGGCGTGGGCTCGTTGGGCCGAAGGGCCTGTTTCCCGTGCTGTTTTTGCTCTTTGCTCTTTATATCCTTCCACTCTTTGTACGCGAGAAGACTTGGCGCCTTACAGCTGTGACAGATGTTTGCGCGCTTCCTGCTGCTGTTTCCAGAGACGCTGCCTTGTAATTGGATAGACTGGGCCTGAACTTGTTCGAGTTTAGAATGTGCAAACTCCACACACAGACGGTGACCCGAGCTGGGAATTGAACCCGGGACCCCGGAGCTGTGAAGCAGCAGTGCTAACCCACTGTGCTACCCTTACAGAAGATAAGTCTGATGAATATCGAGTTTCAGATTTACTGAGTATGATTGCTTAGAAAATAATTGTGTGTGTGTGTGTGTGTGTGTGTATGTGTGTGTGTGGTGTGTGTGTATGTGTTTGTGTGTGTATCTGTTGTGTGTGTGTGTGTGTGTCTATGTTTGGCTGAGTGATGTCACTATCTGTATTTGTCACCGGCAGATAATAATACTTTATTTTCGTTTTGCTTATTTGGAAATGGGCAACGAGAATATCTGCAGTCACAGGAGAAGGCGGCTAAAAGCATGAGCGAAATGATAAAGGAAGCGTTACATTCATGGTTCTTAGCTGGAGAATAAAGAACAAGGAGATTGGGCATGCCAGGAGTGAATAAGCAGATCGACTCCGTGATCTGAGTGAAGTAGAATGATGGATGGGCACAGAGATTCTGCCGGAAAAAAAGCTATAGCGACCATGTGCTCACAACAACTCATGACGAGTAATCAAGGGTTTCTCATTGCTCTTTTCTTTCGTCTGTATCATGAAAGGGAACATCCAGATCAAGTAAGCTTTCTTCTCCTCTCTGCTTACCCCCAATCTGAAGAGGAGAAACGCAGCTTAGATGGTTCACACCAAATGAGGTCCCGCCAGAGCAGATGCTCAGGAGAGTGATAGAGTCAGTAGAGTGAGCTACACCTTCAAGCTGCAGCCAGAGGGAATGACAATAGTGGTGGCTCAGAAGAGTGAGTGATAGGCGGGTAATGCTCAGCTCGAGGCTCATCAGATGGTTCTAGATCAAAGCTAAAGCTGCACATTCTGCAGTGGGAGGTGTGTGTGAAGGGGCAACTTCAAAAGGGCTCTGTGAACTGGTAAAAGGAGAATGGAGATGTCCGTGCACACGAGGAATCTCAGGCCAATTAAAGCTTCAAGGCTCGGGGATTAACAGGGTAATGCCTAAGGTTGAACAGGTAGGGAGTAGGTTGAGTGAAATGCTCCATCTGAAAGATGCTGTTGATTAGATGGAATGCATGGTCGCCTTCTGCACTATGATGCTATGAGGTTAAGCAATGATAGTCAACCTTGGCAGCAACAAATAAATACAGACTGGCCACTTTGTTGATATGAAACAAGAATTATTCCAAAGGGGTTGACAGCTTAAATATTGAGAGGGTGTTTTCCTTCATGGGAGAGTCAGGGACCAGAGGGCACAGTCTCAGAATAAAGGGGCATTAACTTCCTCGGAGATGAGAAGGAATTGGTTCTCTCTGATGGTCATGACTCATTGGAATTAATTGCCAGAATGAGTTGTGGGGATCAAGTCATCCTGTATATTTAAGCTTAGATAGATATTCATCGATAATGGAATCAATGGTACAGGGAGAAGCCAGGAAAGGATTTGAGGAATGTCTGAACCATTGAATGGCAGAACGAGAATAAGGAGCCAAGCCTCCTTCCTCTGCTCCAAATTCTTATGATTTTATGGACACACCACAAATCAAATATAGTGCTGCTTTCACAGCTAGCGTTTAGAGAAAGATCAACTTAGAACATAGAACATAGAACATAGAACAATACAGCACAGAACACGCCCTTCGGCCTTCGATGTTGTGCCGACCAAAATAAAAAGCAATGCCCCTCCTAACTAAACCATTCCCTTCTCATCCATATACTTATCAATTAACCTCTTAAACGCCACCAAACTTGGCGCATCTACAACAGCTGCAGGCAGGGCATTCCACTCCCTAATCACTCTATGAGTAAAGAACCTACCTCTGATATCCGTCCTATAACTCATACCCCTTAATTTAAAGCTGTGTCCCCTCGTGCTAGCTTTCTCCATCCTAGGAAAAGGCTATCACTGTCCACCCTATCTAAACCTCTAATCATCTTATATGCTTCAATAAGATCCCCTCTTAGCCGCATCCTTTCTAACGAAAACAACCTCAAATCCTTCAACCTCTCTTCATAGGACCTGCCCTCCATACCAGGCAACATCCTGGTAAACCTCCTCTGTACCATCTCCAATGCCTCCACATCTTTCTTATAATGTGGCGACCAGAAACTGCACACAATACTCCAAGTGCGGCCGCACTAGAGTTTTGTACAGTTGCAACATGATGCTGCGGCTCCTAAATTCAATCCCCCTACCAATAAAGCTAAGACTCCATATGCCTTCTTAACAACTTTATCCACTTGACTGCCTACTTTCAGGGATCTATTGACACATACACCAAGATCCTTCTGTTCCTCAACACTATTAAGAGCCCTAACATTAGCCCTATACTCTACACATTTATTGTTCCTGCCAAAGTGCATTACCTCACACTTTTCCACATTAAACTCAATTTGCCACCTCTCGGCCCAGCTCTGCAACTTGTCCAAGTCACTCTGTAAACTAAAACACCCATCTTCACTATCTACCACACCACCAACTTTAGTATCATCTGCAAATTTACTGATCCATCCCTCAATACCCTCATCCAGACCATTTATAAAAATTACAAACAGCAGGGGCCCCAAAACAGACCCCTGAGGCACACCACTCGTCACCGAACTCCACGATGAATATCTCCCATCAACCACCACACTCTGTCTTCTATCTGCCAGCCAATTTCTAATCCAATTAGCTAAATCACCCTCTATTCCACACATCTGCATTTTCTGTAGAAGTCTTCCATGGGCGTATGGACTTAATGTAAGTCCATACAAAAGTCTGACAGCAGTGGGGAAGAAGCTGTTCTTGAGTCGGTTGGTGTGTGACCTCAGACTTTTGTATCTTTTTCCTGATGGAAGAAGGTGGAAGAGCGTATTTCCAGGGTTGCATTATGCTGGCTGCTTTCCCGAGGAAGTGAAGACAGTGTCAATGGATGGGAGGTCGGTTTCAATGATGGGCTGAGTTTCACTCGTTTTGTAATTCCTTGCGGTCCTGGGCAGAGCTGGAGCCAAGCTGTGATACAACCAGGAAAACTGTTTTCTACGGCGCATCCGTAAAGATTGGTGAGAATCTGAGTAGACATGCCAAATTTACTTTGTCTTCTGAGGAGGTCGAAGCGTTGGTAGGCTTTCTTAACAATGGTGTCAGCATGGAGGGACCAAGATAGGCTGTTTGTGATCCAGATAACTAAAAACTTGAATCTCTCGACCATTTTTACTTCGTCCCCATTGATATAGAGGTATCTTCTCCACTACGCTTTCTGAGTTGATGAGTAGCTCTTTCGTTTTGCTGGCATTGAAGGAGAGATTATTGTCATCAGACCAGTTCACCAGGTTCTCTATCTCATTCCTATACTTCATTTCGTCATTGTTTGAGATCCGACCCACTACTGTGGTGTTAGCAGCAAACTTGAAAATCAAGTTGCAGGGCAATTTTGTCACACAGTAATAGGTGTACAAGGAGTGTAATCGGGGGCTGAGGACACAGACCTTTGGTTACCGGAGTTGGGGATGATTGTAGAGGAGGTGTTGTTCTTACTTATCCTTACTGATAACCTTCTTTAGTTAGGAAGGTCAGAATCCAGTCGCAGAGTGTGGAGCCGAGCACCAGACCACAGAGTTTGGATGTGAGTTTCGTAGGAATCAAATCAAATGGCATAGAGCCGTGAAGAAGGCTGATAGTGTGTTACTGTTTATTAACGGGGGGTTTGAGTTTAAGAGCCATGGGGTTATAGAACATAGAACACTACAGCACAGAACAGGCCCTTCAGCCTTCGATGTTGCGCCAACCAATATAAAAGGCAATGCCCCTCCAAACTAAACCATTCCCTTCTCTTCCATATACTTACCAACTAACCTCTTAAACGCCACCAAACTTGGCGCATCTACAACTGCTGCAGGCAGGGCATTCCGCTCCCAAACCACCCTTTGGGTAAAGAACCTACCTCTGATATCCGTCCTATAACTATCACCCCTTAATTTGAAGCTGTGTCCCTCGTGCTAGCTTCCTCCATCCTAGGAAAAAGGCTATCACTGTCCACCCTATCTAAACCTCTAATCATCTTATATGTTTCGATCAGGTCCCCTATTAGCCTCCTCCTTTCTAACGAAAACAACCTCAAATCCCTCAGCCTCTCCTCATAAGACCTGCCCTCCATACCAGGTAACATCCTGGTAAACCTCCCCTGTACCCTCTCCAATGCCTCCACATCTTTCTTATAATGTGGGGACCAGAACTGCACACAATACTCCAAGTGCGGCCGCACTAGAGTTTTGTACAGTTGCAACATGACGTTGCGGCACCGAAATTCAATCCCCCTACCAATAAAAGCTAAGACTCCGTATGCCTTCTTAACAACTTTATCCACTTGACTGCCTACTTTCAGGGATCTATTGCCACATACACCAAGATCCTTCTGTTCCTCAACACTATTAAGAGCCCTACCATTAGCCCTATACTCTACACATTTATTGTTCCTGCCAAAGTGCATTACCTCACACTTTTCACATTAAACTCCATTTGCCACCTCTCGGCCCAGCTCTGCAACTTGTCCAAGTCCCTCTGCAAACTATAACTCCCCTCTTCACTGTCTACCACTCCACCGACTTTAGTGTCATCTGCAAATTTACTAATCCATCCTTCAATACCCTCATCCAGATCATTTATAAAATGCAACTATGCTGCAACTATTTATGCTGCAACTATACCAGACCTTGGTGAAACCACATTTGGAATATTGTGTTCAGTTCTGGTCACCTCACTATAAGAAGGATGTGGATGCATTGGAGAGAGTGCAGAGGAGATTTACCAGGATGCTGCCTGGTTTGGAGAGTAGGTCTTATGAGGAAAGGTTGAGGGAGCTGGGAATTTTCCTTGTAAAGTGGAGGAAGATAAGAGGCAACTTAATAGAGGTTTATAAGATGATGAGGAGGATTGATAGAGTGGACATGCAGAGACTATTTCCTTGGGTAGATGTATCTGTTACTAGGGGGCATAACTATAAAGGTTCATGGTGGGAGATATAGGAGGGATTTCCGAGGTAGATTCTTCACTCAGAGAGTGGCTGGGGTGTGGAATGCACTGCCTGCTGTGATAGTGGAGTCGGACACTTTAGGAACTTTCAAGCGGTTATTGGATAGGCAGATGGAGCACACCAGAATGATAGGGAGTGGGATAGCTTGATCTTGGGTTTGGACATAGATCAGCACAATATTGAGGGCCGAAGGGCCTGTACTGTGCTGTAATGTTCTATGTTCTTATATTCCATAATGGCGGATCTGATTGTTAGTTGATGCCCGCCCACAGAACATTTTATCGCTTTGTTTTTTCAAAAATATACACCTTGGTGTCTAACGAGGGGCATACACGTGATGGGTCATGAGAGGGCTGCTCTTGGATTTTTTTTCGAGAGTATCCTAGTGCTTCACGTCGTTAGTGTACGCTTGATCTGGACCATTTGATGGGCAACACGGCAGCTAGGTGACTATCGCTGTGCTGTGCAGATACATGGATTTGGGCCTGTGTCTGTGGGAGTTTGCGCATTCTCCCCGTGCTTGCATGGGTTTTCTCCGGGTGCTCCAGTTTCCTCCCACATCCCAAAGATGTGCTCTTAGGCTGATTGGCAAAACAAATTCTCCCTAAATTGTCTCGAATTTGGTTTTTAATCCATAGATCTATAAACATGGACAGGGATCACAGGTAGAGGTGGGAACACTGGGGTGGCGGTGCGGGCTCGTTGGGCCGAAGGGCCTGTTTCCCGTGCTGTTTTGTTCTTTGTTCTTTGTATTTGATGTGAAACTTTCAAAACCTGATTCCAGTACGATATGAGGAATTGAATTTTAAAGACACGTTACATTCTAGGTGAAAAATGAATTTCATTTCTGATATAAATGGTCGACCTCTCTCTTTTCAAAATTGAAGCCTCGTTCTTGATGTCACCACAAGAGAAAGAATCCACTCTACAGCCAGGCTGTCAAGGCCCATGTGGGTCTGAAACATCTCAATTCCCTCCTATTCTTCTGAGCTCCAATGCTTGCAAGCCTAGACTGTTCCACCTAGTTTTAGCCGAACGCATTCAAAAATATTGAAAAGATATCCATGAAAGGATAAACACAAGCTGCACTAATCTGTTTTCTGCTGGAAATTTAATTAATCTACTCAGTCAGACTAATTAATTGTATCCCTGGGGCCAGGCAGCATCTATAAATGTGATCATTTCAGTGTAATGTAGAATGCTCTGAGATCTTCTGAGAGCAATGCATGCATCACCGACCGGTACTGTTTTTGCCATTTACTATCCTGTCCTTGCAGCTATCGGAGTTCCAGGTAAATGTCGTTAGTATTATATGAATCCTTGGCTAGCGACAGTAGCACTCCGCTTTTGCAAAAGTGCCTCTCCAAGAAAGGAGCATCCGGTCTTCCATCGGAAATGATAAATATGTTGGGCGGCACTGTAGCACAGCGGTTAGCACTGCTGCTGCACGGGTCCTGGGTTCAATTCCCGGCTCGGGTCACTGTCTGGGTGGAGTTTGCACATTCTCCTTGTGTCTGCTTGAGTTTGCTCCAGTTTCCTCCCAGGGTCCAAAGATGTGCAGGTTAGGTTGATTGGCCATGCTAAGAAATTGCCCCTTAGTGTCCAGGGATGTGTAGGTTCGAGGGATTAGTGCGTATAATATATGGGGATGGGGCCTGGGTGGGATGGTGTTCAGTGCAGACTCAAAGGGCCTCTTTCTGTACTGTAGGATTCTATGATGTTTTTCCTGCCACAGTATAAATTATTTATTTCAATTGTTGCAATGTTCCTTCTCATGCAGCGAACTTTATATTAATTAATGATTAACTTCAGTAAGCACACTTTGAAGATAAATCACCGTGGACTTCAATTATTAACGGATTTCTCTCTTCACAGCTACTGCTGAGATTTTTCCAAAATTTTTATTTTTGTTTTAACTTCAGATCTATAACATCCACAGGACTTTTATCGTTATATATTCCTTATATAATCACGTGATCTATTTCATTGACTGACGGCATTTCTAAATATTAATAGCACATTTTGTTAAAATTAACCCCTTTGTTCCCTCAATTCTTTCCAGTTTAAATTTATTTGCTTTAACCATCTATCCTGAGTTCCTTCATTGTTTTAATTCCACTTATTGATCCAGTGCCATACTGCAATGTAACAGTAATTTACTTTGTGTGCTATTGACATTATTACCTAGAGCACATTCGTAATATCCAATCACAATGTTTAAATGTAATTGGATTGTGCAATGGTCACATTTACACTGAATCCATAAACTGCGATCACAGTGTCAGTATAGTTGAATTGAGAGTGCAATTCTGTTGAGTTACTACAAAATCCTGATTGTGCAAAAATGCATTTCCATTGATGAATGGATGCACACTCAAATAAAATCCAATTTTAGTGTGATTTTGACACTGTTATTGATGTTCAATTGTCTCACTGTTATCCCTGCGTGAAATTAAACCATTAGCGTTATTGGTATGACTGAATATTGCATCGGTGTCAATGTAATTCCATTGCATTATTTTCGACTGTAGTTTTTCGGTGAATTGTGATTGTTTCCTGTGCTGTACTGTTCTCTGTTCCAAGTGCAGGTCAAGGGATTAGGTAGAAAAATGGTTGGGCACAGACAAGGGCCAAAAGTCCTGTTTTTAAGCTGTACATTTTCTATGGAGTTACAAATTTAAAAGTAAACCGTCCAAAGAGGATTACTTATTAGGATTTGAGCCAATATTGTTCATGCTGTCACTCCAGCACTCACTATCTCTCTCTCTCCCTCCCCCGATCATAGCTAACTTGGCAGTGATTGTCATCCTGTCTCAGAGAAGATGCGGTCTCTCAAAATGCATCATTTACTATCTGGTGTCCATGGCAGCGACAGATCTTCAGGTCATTATCACAGCGGTGATATTAAACCGGATTGCTGGCATCTATTTCCCATTCAGCTTCCTGTCTCTTACACCCATCTGCAGCCTCCGTATTGCCCTCATCTACGAAGCCATCGACAGTTCCGCGTGGCTAACAGTAGCCTTCACCTTTGATCGATTTGTGGCCATTTGTTGCCAGAAAGTGAAAATGAAATATTGTACAGAGAAGACAGCGGCACGGGTCATAGGAATTGTCTGCACCGTGAGTTGTGTAAAGAATGCATTTTTCTATTTCATATTCAAACCCTTGTACGTTATTAACAATATACCCTGGTTCTGTGTTCTAAAGTCTGTATTTTACACATCACCTGCATGGGTCGGCTATGATATATTTCGTTCTATTTTAACCCCTTGCCTCCCAGTCATTTTGATTCTATTGCTCAATACCCTGACCGTGAGGCACATTTTAGCAGCGAATAGAGCACGCAGGAGGCTCCGGGCCCAGGGCAATGGAGAGAATCAGAGTGACTCAGAGATGGAGAAGCGGAGGAAGTCCATGGTTTTACTCTTTGCCGTGTCAGGGAGTTTCATCCTATTGTACCTGCTGTTTTTTGTCACGATTCTCTACGTCCGAATTGCAAAAGTTATTTACTTCTCGGGTTCGGGTCTGAGTGGATTATCGTTTAACCTGGAAGAAATCGGATATATGCTTCAGTATTTGAGCTCCTGCATCAACCCGTTTATTTACGCCGGGACACAGAGGAAAATTCGAGCTGAGTTAGAGAAGGGGGTGAAATATCCATTCAGCCGAATTGTTAAAATATTTAAACTTTGAAGAAGAAAATGCAACATTACACAACACGTGGAACAGTTTCTCCTTTTAGTCATATAATCCATGTCCTGGCTTCCAAATTGCTGTCACTTGTAGACTGGGTCTGATCTCCGGCTTGGGTCGGTGTCTCAGGGAGTTTGCACATTCTCCCCGTGCTTGTGTGGGTTTTGTCCGGGTGCTCCGGTTTCCTCCCACTCCCCAAAAACGTGTTTTTAGGCTGATTGTTTTAAATAAATTGTCCCTAAATTAAATCTCCCTTAATCTGGCGCACATATAATTCTCTAAATTTGCACCCCCTTTATTGTGGAGTCCCTGAGTTGTAGACAAAAGTCGTAAGTAGAAGGAGGATTGGAATGAGGCATTCACTGAGTGTTAAAATGGGCGGCACGGGCTTGTAGGGCTGAAGTTTCCTGTGCTGTGTTGTTCTTTTACAATTGTGTGAATATAATATATAAAGACTGGGACTTTTATTGCCTGGAGCATAGGAGGCTGAGGGGTGATTTTATAGATGTTTACAAAATAATGAGGGGCACAAAATCAGATAGATGGTCAACATATTTCCCCAAGGGCAGAGGAATCTAACAGCAGAGGGCATAGATTTAAGGTGAGAAGGGAGAGATACAAAAGGGTCCAGAGGAACAAATTCCTCACACACTGAGAGTGTTTGGAACAAAAGGCAGTAGTAGAGGTGGATACCCTTTTTTTCCTTCTAAAAAACATTTAAACAGTTACATGGATAGAGAGGGAGATGGGCTAAATGTAGGCAATTGGGACTAACTTAGTGGTAATGACTGGCTTAACATGTTCATGCTGCCCAAAGGGCCTGTTTCTATGCTGTAGATCACGATAACATGACAGCTGCATTGCTACATACGTTGTAAACTGCTCAGAGGCAGAAACTTTCTTTCTTGTCCATGCTGAGTCAAGTTTGACAAGCTCCCATCAGCTGATATAGTTGGTTCCATTTGCACACCCTGTTGGAATCAGCGTGGGATGAATCACCGAGTTGCAACATCAGGGGGTTTATTTATCCATTCCTGAGATGTCAATGTCACAAGGCAGGGACTCATCACCCATCCTTATTCTCCTCCTTATGTAATAAAGTCCTGTCTACACTCATAGCTTGGAAATTCCTCCATCACTCAGTGTATATAGCCTGGTGAAGATGTGCTTCGTGTTCACAGACACTTGCGTTTGCAGCTCCAGCATCTTCCACCTTGGTAGATTCTTCAGAGATTTGTGATCAGACTGGAATTGCATATCACCGGGTCCAATGTCTTTGAGGCTCACACGCCATAGCTCCCACTCTCACTCTACCCTTTGCTCACTAGATTGATCACAAGTGATCACCAAGAAACGGAATAGCCTCTCCACGGAGGAAAAGGAAACTTCTGAAGTCTCTCTCCGCCGAGGGCTATTGTGCAGGCTTGGCTATTTGCTATTCTCGTTCGTAAGCTGCAAGGAAAGGAAAAGGAATGGAAGGGCAACTTGGCATTCTCACTACTCACCACCACGGACCCTGTGGCCAGTGCTGCTCTCCAGCTAAGAACAATGCTCTGTGCTCCTTTGTGTGTCCCGTGCGCAGGTATAATAATTATTCACTCTCTTGGGACAGCATGGAAACAGGCTCTTCGGCCCAACACGTTCATGCTGCCCAGTGTCACCACTACCGATTGCCCACAGTGTCTTTCCAGCACCAATACACATAGAAATGACTCTTACTGCACCCACTGTTAGTATTTCCCTTGTCCTTGTATTGTGAGCCTCCTGTTAGCAGATACACATCTTTTGAGATTCACCCATCAACAAAATGTACGACTACCATGGAATTGACAGTCTAACTCTCTAGGAGAAGCAAACTAACATGACAGTAACAGTTGTTATTCGAACATTCTTTAGAACATAGCTTCTCAATCTTCAGTCCTGTGGTCACATCACTCTCTTTAATTCCTAAGTTTGTCTTTATTGGTAAAACCTCGACAGATTTCATCATGGCATTGTCTGCTGAATACAGAACGATGAATGTTTTTAAACTAATTGTATTTTTAATTTTTGTTCCTTGGCAGCATTAGCTCACATCTGTTATCAGACAGATGATATGAAATGTAGAGACGATATGATAATGATGGCAGAGGCCAACGACATTTTATTAAGTAGATGAAATTCTAAAACCAAATCATCTGCCCAATTTTGCAATGCAATTAATTGTTTGAAAAAAGAATAATTTTAACTTTCATGAATCAACATAGCAGACAATCTATGCTCCAACATCAATTTTTATCATTCGTTAATAGTGAAATCAGACAAAATGTGATCCATTATAAATTAGAATTTGTATGTTAAAAAATGTATACACCAATATTCCCGCTCATGAAATTTGGCCCAATGGTTCTCTTAGATTGTGATTGTTAAGTTATTGAGTATTTTAAATTCTGTCTTCCTCACAGCAAAGTTCAGTTCTTTTTCTTCTCGAATCAGTGTGGATCAGATAGATAAAACAACTTTACCTTCCATTAACAGAATAAGTTGCTGCAACATACTATCTGCTCCTGAATCTCAGAATTTTATTCAGTTTGTTTGCACTCCATCACTGATTCAATTGCTGGAGGCATATGTTACGGGGTTCATAATTCAGAACCGCATATTATTTTACTAAAGACATGGGTTCAAATGAGGCCATATTAGGTGGTGCAATTTGAATTCATTAACAAAATTACCCTGAATTGAATGTCTAATGATGAATATAAATTCATTGTACAAAATCTGAAGAAATGCTTCATCCTAACTTGGCTCCAGAGACATCAACGTTGTTGACTTTTTAAGTTACTCAATTCTAGGAAAATGAGGGAGGAGCAATGAAAGAAAATGTAAAATATCCTCAAATGCGGCTTTCACCAAAAGAAAATTGCAAATACAGGCGGGGTGGGGATGAGAAACACAGAAATCAAATATGGTGCTCAGCCCCTTCAGACTTCTCAGTGTTCCGCAATATTGTAGGTCCACCACATATTGAATCAAGATTTGCCCCTTCACCAGAGTCCGTATCCTGCAAACTTGTCCAGTTATTATAAACATGCAGTCGAAGGGAAATATCAACCAGTCTGTGCAGACCTGCCAGAATGTGATGACAACTCCATTGGTTGTTGGAAATTCTAGTGTATGCAAGCCTATTCGAAACAACTTATCCTCATTTCACAATCCAGACAAATGAGGAATCAGTCTGGTGAACATTCACCATATTCCCTCTATGACAAGGACATCCTTTCATAAATACTGAGGTAAAAAACAACCATATTCTAATTGATAATTCAATGATAGCAGCTGTAACACAAGCTGTGTTCAAATCCTTCAGCAAGAAAGGCCAGCACACTATTTGCCTTCCTATCTGTGACTACGGGATGTTTTCAGTGATAGGGATAGGAGTGGTAGTTATAGGATGGATGTCAGAGGTATGTTCTTTACTCAGAGGGTGGCAAGGGCGCGGAATGCCCTGCCTGCAACAGTTGTGGACTCGCCAACTTTGAGGGCGTTCAAATGGTCAGTGGATAGGCATATGGATAACATTGGAATAGTTTAGGTTAGAGGTCATTAGATTGGTTCGACTGGTCGGTGCAACATCGAGGGCCGAAGGGCCTGTACTGCGCTGTAATGTTCTATACTATCACGCTAAGAACTCTTCGTATATCAAAGTTTCCAAATCTTTCACCATTTTAAGAATGCATTGCCAGAAAGTGTGTCGGTTCCCCTGAGGATAGGACTCGGGATTGTCAGATAATAATACTGACACTGCCTCTTGCGCTAAAAAAGGCACACTCCAGTTTTGATGATTTTATTTGGCATTTTCTGAATCTTGGTATACAACAGACAAAGAAAAGAAAACAGTACAGCCCAGAAACAGGCTCTTTGCCTTCCAAGCCTGTGTCGATCATAAAATCCTGTGTAAGCTAAAACAAAAAATCTTCTGTCCTTACTTGATCAGTATCCCCCAATTTCCTTCCTTTCCATGTACCCATCTAAATGCCTCTTAAATGTGCCTCTTCACCATCTCCCCTGGCAGTGCATTACACCACCCTCTGCATGAAAAACTTTCTCCACACATCCCACCTTAACCTACCCCACCTCCCTCATCTTGAACATTTGCCCTTCCATAATTGACACTTCCACACTTGGGAAAAGCCTCTGACCATCCACCCTGTCCATGCCTCTAATAATTTTGTAATCTTCTATCAGCTCTCCCCTCAGCCTCGACCTTTCCAACGAAAACAGTCCCAGTTTGTTCAATCTCTCCTTGTAGCCAGCACCGCCGAGACCAGGCACCATCCTGGTGAACTTTCTTTGCACTGTCTCCAAATCTTCCCTGTCCTCTGATAATGCGGTGACCAGAACTGCATGCAATATTCCAAAGGTGGCCTAACCAAGGTTTTATGTACCTGCAATATGATTTACCAAGTCATGCTCTGGCTGATGAAGGCAAGCGTGCCATATACCTTCCGAATTACTTTCCCCACTTGCATTGCCACTTTTCGGGAACCTCAGATCCATCCAAGATCCCTCCTGAATGGTAATATTCCGAAGGATTCTGCAATTTACAGCGTAATTCAAACCTAAATGTGATCCTCCAGCACGCATTTGCCCCAATTAACTTCCATCTGCCATTTCTATTCACAAGTCTCCAATCTATCTATATCGTGTTGCATCCTTTGCCAATCCCGCTCACTCAGCAACTCTGCCAATCTTCATGTCATCCGCAAACTTATCCACATTATAACTCTTTTTGGGAAGTGCTATATGCACTCACTCACATTCCCACAGAAACACATTTGTACAGAGAAGAATAGACACAGCGAGTAACAGAAAACCGCTTGCAAATAAATATACACTTACACGGAGACTATCACACACAAACACCCACCCACCCACATATCCACAAACACACACACACGCACACATGTTTCAAAGGTACAGCACAGCAATTGACCCTTCTGCCTTCCAGGCTTGTGCCAATCATAATATCCTTTCTAAATTAAAAACAAACTTTCTGTCTTTACTCAGTCCAAATCACTCTATTTCCTCCCTATCCCTGTGTCCATCAAGATGCCTCTTAAATGCTGTTAATGTTCCTGCTTCCACCACATCCTTTAGCAGTGCATCCCCAGGCACCCACCACTCTCTGCGTAAATCCTTAGATTTCCTGCCTTTCATCTTGAACTAGTCTGGATGGGGATTGTCAGAGGATACGAGTTTGGCAGGAGGCTGGGAACCAAAGCAAAGGTGAATGAAACCTGAGGATTGACAGGAGATTTTGGAAGCTATTGTCAGTCAACGGGTGGAGAAAACGGAGAAGGAGTTGTGGCCAAACGGGCCAGCTAAAATGGCGATTGGTAAGGCATTCTTGGGCAAGAACTAAAATGACAGGCTGTGGTTTAAAGATAGAGACAAGCAGGCTGCAATCCTGACCAGTGAATAAACAGGATATGGGTCATCTCCAGGATGAAGGAGATTTCTGGTCACACAGGGTTGTGTGGGGGATATAAGGGCACCGTGAAGCCTTATTTAGGAGGGAGTTTTGTGACTTATGTGCCTCCAGCATCTACAGACATGGCCGCTCGGGGGACACCCAGAGATCGGTGTGGCAGCATCTGATTGGACTCTTATCGATCAGGGAGATCAAGTCCTGATCGATCAATTGGCAATGCCAAAAGGGGCGTGAAAACCCCACGGGGTATAAAGAGTGCTGTGCAACCAGGAATCTCTCTCTCTCTGACCCCATGAATGAGCTAAACAATGGTGACCATCGCCAGCATGAGGAGTGCCACCATACCCGAGAAGGAAGGAGGGAAGGCTAGAGTACCAGTCCAGGCCAAAAGACTGGACAACTACCAAGACCAGCGCACAGATAAAAGCCAATATCTGCTTGAGTACTTACCAGTCATGCAAAGTTAAGTCAAGATCTTGTATTGGACTTGAACTTTAGCATTTTCCTATCAGATAAATTATTGTTGGCTGGGTGGGTAATTACTGATTGTGTAGGTTTAAATAATTATGGGTTGTACTAATAAGATGTCCACTCATAGTTATTTGTCCACCGTACGAGGGTCAAAACGGACTGCGCGGCAGGCAACGAAATCAAACCAGAAAACCCAGTCTTCAGCTTTGTGAATCTTTAGAAACTCTTTGGGAAGTGGAATCAGAGAAGTATGAAGGGTGAGTTGAGCAAAGACAATCAAGGCACCTTTCCCTTCTTTAAGATGCTGGAACATCTACTCTGATGTTATCAGTGAAATTAACTGATCTGAAAGGATTCTCGTTACTGCACATCAGGCTTTCAAATCTAACATCAGCTTCAGGCCAATCAGAATACTTCGTAACAGATAAGACACTGAAAGGTTCAGAGGGTGGTGACACCAGTTGTAGGAGAACTGGTTCCTGATGATGTGGATGTGTCTGCAGTGGGAGAAATCGGACTCTTTCCTTGAGTCCACAATCAATGTCCCATCTTTTATGATCCCAGACGGTGTTATAACTGGACAGGAATGGAATCCTGGATCCAAAGATTGTATCTTGGACATGTTTATGGAAAACGTGGAGGAACAGAGTCACAGGATTACTAATTAATTTTAGCAGCAAAACATTTCGTAAACTTCCTGCTCTGTCCTGATGAAGCCCAGTGGAAGTTCGAGAAACAGCAGCTCATCTTTGACCAGATACATTACAAACTTCACACTGGGGAGAGCCAATTCACCTGCTCCGAGTGTGCAAAGTGGTTCATTGATTCATCTACCCTGTCCAGACACCAGCAAATTCTTACTGGGGAGATGCCATTCACCTGCTCAGGAAGGGATTCATTTAGATATCCATTGATACAGCAGTGAATTCACACGTAATGATAATGATTAAATTTAACCACATCCTGGACTGAACAACGTTCATTAAAGTCAGATCCTACCGATGTGTTTTGAATCTTATTAATATCTCCAACACAAATTAACTCCTTCTGAAGGTCTCTCCCTCTCCCCTGCCTCCTGCATCCTCACCTGCAACAACAAGTGTGTGGAGCTTACGGAGTTTCTTTGTCACTAAAACTGAGATTATGCAATAAACCACAACTCTAGCCCTGCAAGTTAAAAAATACACCTCTCAAGTTTTCGTTCCAATTATTCATTCAAGGGATATGACTGACTGGGCAAATATTTACTCCCTATCCACAAATGCCTGTGAACTGTCACTATTTCCATGTCAATAATTGTGGTGCATTTGGAATCACTAAACTAGAAAAGGATTTGCTTCTCTAAAATGAATCAGATGGGTTTATTTTTACAATAATCAGCAGTGCTTTCACAGTCAGAAATAGACTTTAAATTCCAAAGTTTAATGAATTAAAATTTGAACTTCTGCCATTACGGCAATTGAATCCTTGGGTCCCTAAATTCCTAGCACAGTGAAACAATAATAAATAAATATATCGCAATAAACTATAAAGGATGGTGAACGAAGCCCCATCCCATCACTCAAACCAGCCTCTCCCAACCAGTAACTCTGTTTACACTTCCCACTGCCTCGGAAAAGCGGCCAGCACAATTAAGGACCCCACGTGCCCCGGACATTCTCTCTTTCATTTTTTTCCATCAGGAAAAAGATACAAAAGTCTGAGGTCACGTATCAACTGACTCAACAGCTTCTTTCCTGCTGCCATCAGTTTTCTGAATGGACCCTACCTCGCATTAAGTTGGTCTTTCTCTACACCATAGCTTTGACTGTAACATTACATTCTGCACTCTCTCGTTTCCTTCTCAATGAATGGTATGCTTTGTCGGTATCCTGACAAAGAAGTAATATTTTTCACTGTATACATGTGACAATAATAAATCAAATCAAATGCAGTTCACATCTATCCCTCCACTGGAACTGTTTTTTCTACACTAACACTTTTTTTACTTGTCTCATTGTCACCGAAGTTGTCTTGCACCATCATCAAGATTTAATCTCTCCAACTTTACAGCCTATTACAAAACTGTTCACTGTTTCTTCCTCTCTCACTTTATTTTCTCTGACTCTGTGGAGATGTAGTAGTTTAGAAACAAGTACATTCTTCCAGTTTGAATAAAAGATCTTGATTGTAAATGGTTAGTACACTAAATGTTGCCAATTTGGATCAAAGGTCCACTCTGTTTCTCTCGCCAGAGAACCTGTTTGACCGCTGAAAGTTTCCAACATTTTCCGTTTTGAGGTGGCACCTCCACATCATGTTTTGAGGTGGGATTTCTCACCTCATTGCAATATTGCAATTTTTAGAACATAGAACATAGAACATTACAGCACAGAACAGACCCTTCAGCCTTCGATGTTGCGCCGACCAATATAAAAAGCAATGCCCCTCCAAACTAAACCATTCCCTTCTCTTCCATATACTTATCAACTAACCTCTTAAACGCCACCAAACTTGGCGCATCTACAACTGCTGCAGGCAGGGCATTCCACTCCCGAACCACCCTTTGGGTAAAGAACCTACCTCTGATATCCGTCCTATAACTATCACCCCTTAATTTAAAGCTGTGTCCCCTCGTGCTAGCTTTCTCCATCCTAGGAAAAAGGCTATCACTGTCCACCCTATCTAAACCTCTAATCATCTTATATGTTTCGATAAGGTCTCCTCTTAGCCGCCTCCTTTCTAACGAAAACAACCTCAAATCCCTCAGCCTCTCTTCATAAGACCTGCCCTCCATACCAGGCAACATCCTGGTAAACCTCCTCTGTACCCTCTCCAATGCCTCCACATCTTTCTTATAATGTGGGGGACCAGAACTGCACACAATACTCCAAGTGCGGCCGCACTAGAGTTTTGTACAGTTGCAACATGACGTTGCGGCTCCGAAATTCAATCCCTCTACCAATAAAAGCCAAGACTCCATATGCCTTCCTAACAACCTTCTCGACCTGACTGCCTACTTTCAGGGATCTATGCACATACACACCAAGATCCCTCTGTTCATCTAGACTACTAAGAATCCTACCATTTGCCCTATACTCTACACATTTATTATTTCTGCCATAGTGCATTACCTCACACTTTTCCACATTAAACTCCATTTGCCACCTCTCGGCCCAGCTCTGCAACTTGTCTAAGTCCCTCTGCAAACTATAACACCCCTCTTCACTATCTACCACTCCACCGACTTTAGTGTCATCTGCAAATTTACTAATCCATCCTTCAATACCCTCATCCAGATCATTTATAAAAATTACAAACAGCAGGGGCCCCAAAACAGACCCCTGAGTTACACCACTTGTCACCGAACTCCACGATGAATATCTCCCATCAACCACCACCCTCTGTCTTCTATCTGCTAGCCAATTCCTAATCCAATTAGCTAAATCACCCTCTATCCCATACATCTGCATTTTCTGCAGAAGTCTTCCATGGGACACCTTATCAAACGCCTTACTAAAGTCCATATATACCACATCAACCGCCTTACCCCCATCCACCTCTTTAGTCACATTTTCAAACAATTTTTGGATCCGTTTTCTCTGGCTTATTGTTCTCTGTTCAAAGGAGCTTTTAAAGAACAAGACAATAACTGTTCAAGATGAAACTAAACTTAATTCCCCCTCAGTAACAATTTGAAATTGAAGCAGGGACTTACTTTATCCTGTGAAGTTGCAGTGATGATGAATGTCCTGAGGAAAATGAGTGTGAACCGTCCAGTCCCGGATACAGGGAAATTGACAATACTTCTCTAATTTCCAAACAGAAAATGCTGCCAATAATCAGCAATGATGTGGAGATGCCAATGTTGAACTGAGGTAAACACAGAAAGAAGTTTGACAACACTATCAAATAAATTTTAATAAAATATCAAATAACACTATCAAATTTTAATAAACTATCAAATAATAAAATTATCACTATTAAATTTTAATAAACTATCAAAAATAGTTAATAAACTATCAAGTAAATTGGTTGGACTTAAACCTGGCGTCAGACGTCCAGCAAGTCAGCCTGAGTCTATGGCCCCGCCCACCATTTGTAAGCGTCACAATGCCCGGCTGAATGACGGCAGCTTGAGACCAATAGGAAGATAGGGGGCGTGGCTGGAGGACCGAGCGGCAGCGGCTGGTCCTCCAAGCAATTGGAGGGGCCGAGCATGCGCAGTGTGAGTAATGGCGATGGGGAGATAGTGACTGATGTCCAATCGGTAAGTGGGCGGAACCAAAATGCCGAAAATCCTCAGCAGGTTTGGCAGCATCTGTAAAGAGAGAAAAAGAGTTGACATTTCGACTCCAGATGACCCTTTGTCAAAGTTAAAAGGCATAGAAATTGGGAGATATTTATACTGTAGGGCCAAGGAACCAAAGATGAGTCGCAGAGGCATGCACAAGGGGAAAGGCTGCTAATGGCAGTCCACAGAGATTAGAAGGTGTGAGGGGCCAAATGGCAGAGAAACTAAAATCAGAGGGTAAGCTGTAACAGATGGTGGGAGGGGGACAAAAAGATAAGAAAGGGGATTGAATAGGGGAAGAGCAGGGGTAATAAAGAAATAAAAGATAGAGAACAATTAAAAATGAAATGAAAACAGATAGGTCAAGGTAGGGTAGAGCTAATCATCTGAAGTTCTTGGATTCGATGTTGAGACCGGAAGGCGGTAACGTGCCGAGCCGGAAAATGGGATGCTGTTCCTCCAGTTTCTGTTGAGCTTCACTGGAACACTGCAACAGGCCAAGGACAGACATGTGGGCAGGATTGTGTGTTAAAATGACAAGCATCAGGAAGGTCAGAGTCTTGATTGCTTACACCAAAGGTACTCAGCAAAGCGATCACCCAGTCTATGTTTGGTCACTCCAATATAAAGGTGACCACATTGGGAGCAGCAAATGCAATAGATCAAATTGAAAGAGATGCAAGCAAAATGCTGTTTAGCCTGGAATTAGTGTTTTGGACCTTGGATGATAAGCATGGAAGAGGTAAAGGGGCAGCTATTATACCTTCTGTGATTGCATAGATTCTTCCTTCCATAGTAATTTGCTTTTTTTCCAGTAAGTGGATGGAATGATGGCTCAGAGGAAGGGTTTCATAAACTGTAAATCCCGAAAAGTAATTTCCTGGTTCTCTAGTTTATATCAAGTGCAGACTCAAATTTCTCCCAGTTTCGGACCTGGGTTGAGAATCCCACAAGTTAAACAAACATATCTCTCAAGTTTTCAGTTATTCATTCAGGAGATGTGGGAGTGGTTGACTGGACCAACATTTATTGTCCACCCCAGCTGCCTGTGAACTGAGTGACATGCTCTTCATTTCAGAGTCAACAATTGCTGTGCATCTGGAATCACTTGGTAGGCCAAACCAAGTAAGGGCAGCAGATTTCCTTCTCTGAAATTAACCAGATTTTTTTTTTACAATAATCAGCAATGCTTTCATAATTGGCAAAGGACTTTAAATTCTAAATTTTATTGAATTAAAATTTCACCAACTATCATGATGGCATTTGAATCAAGGTCCACATCACCTTCCGTCTCTAGATTACTAGCCCAGCAGTAATATCACTGTGCCATTACCTGTAAAAAAAAGTCTCTACTAGCCCTTAACCCCACTTTTCTCCCATTTCTCTCCCATCTCCTCTCATGCCCTCTGACAGTGCATCTCGAACAAAACCAGTCTTCGCTTCCTTGATTTGATTCTCACTGAGCTGCTGAAATCCATCTTCCGCATGTCCATTAAGTGTGACTGCTTTCTTCTCCCCCCCCCCCCCCGTTAATATCTGAATTGAATCAATCGCTCTCCATCTTAAACATATTCAAGTTGGGAATGTAGCAATTTGTGGATATTAAGGAAATCAATGGATATGGGAACATAGAACATAGAACATAGAACAATACAGCACAGAACAGGCCCTTCGGCCTTCGATGTTGTGCCGACCAAAATAAAAAGCAATGCCCCTCCAAACTAAACCATTCCCTTCTCATCCATATACTTATCAAATAACCTCTTAAACGCCACCAAACTTGGCGCATCTACAACAGCTGCAGGCAGGGCATTCCACTCCCTAATCACTCTTTGAGTAAAGAACCTACCTCTGATATCCGTCCTATAACTATACCCCTTAATTTAAAGCTGTGTCCCCTCGGGCTAGCTTTTTCCATCCTAGGAAAAAGGCTATCACTGTCCACCCTATCCAAACCTCTAATCATCTTATATGTTTCAATAAGATCCCCTCTTAGCCGCCTCCTTTCTAACGAAACAACCTCAAATCCTTAAACCTCTCTTCATAGGACCTGCCCTCCATACCAGGCAACATCCTGGTAAACCTCCTCTGTACCCTCTCCAATGCCTCCACATCTTTCTTATAATGTGGGGACCAGAACTGCACACAATACTCCAAGTGCGGCCGCACTAGAGTTTTGTACAGCTGCAACATGATGCTGCGGCTCCTAAATTCAATCCCCCTACCAATAAAAGCTAAGACTCCATAAGCCTTCTAACAACTTTATCCACTTGACTGCCTACTTTCAGGGATCTATTGACACATACACCAAGATCCTTCTGTTCCTCAACACTATTAAGAGCCCTACCATTAGCCCTATACTCTACACATTTATTGTTCCTGCCAAAGTGCATTACCTCACACTTTTCCACATTAAACTCCATTTGCCACCTCTCGGCCCAGCTCTGCAACTTGTCCAAGTCAACAGGATAGGAGACAGGATAGGATAGGACAGGAGATAGGATAGGAACAGGATAGGAGACTGTAATTGAGCTGGAAGATCATCTAATGGTGGAGCTATTTCCATGTAAGCATAGTAGATGCAACCTTTTCATTTCCTCCCTCCCCATAGTCCAGGGCTTCAGACACATTTTTCAGACGACACAAAGATTTGCTTGTACACGTTGTAATTTCACAGTGAGCGTTCACAGAAAACAAAGTTACCTCATCGAACATTACAGCGCAGAACAGGCCCTTCAGCCTTCGATGTTGCGCCGACCAATTAAGAAAAAGCAATGATCCTCTAACCTAAACCATTCCCTTTTCGTCCATAAACTTATCTACTAACCTCTTAAACGCCACCAAACTTGGCGCATCTACAACTGCAGCAGGCAGGGCATTCCATACCCTTACCACCCTCTGGGTAAAGAACCTACCTCTGACATCCGTCCTATAACTACCACCCCTTAATTTAAAGCTATGTCCCCTCGTGCTAGCTTTCTCCATCCTAGGAAAAAGGCTATCACTGTCCACCCTATCTAAACCTCTAATCATCTTATATGTTTCAATAAGGTCTCCTCTTAGCCGCCTCCTTTCTAACGAAAACAACCTCAAATCCCTCAGCCTCTCTTCATAAGACCTGCCCTCCATACCAGGCAACATCCTGGTAAACCTCCTCTGTACCCTCTCCAATGCCTCCACATCTTTCTTATAATGTGGGGACCAGAACTGCACACAATACTCCAAGTGCGGCCGCACTAGAGTTTTGTACAGTTGCAACATGACGTTGCGGCTCCGAAATTCAATCCCCCTACCAATAAAAGCTAAGACTCCGTATGCCTTCTTAACAACCTTATCGACTTGATTGCCAACTTTCAGGGATCTATGCACATATACACCAAGATCCCTCTGTTCATCAACACTATTAAGAGTCCTACCATTAGCCCTATACTCTACACATTTGTTATTCCTGCCAAAGTGAATTACCTCACACTTTTCCACATTAAACTCCATTTGCCACCTCTCGGCCCAGCTCTGCAACTTGTCCAAGTCTCTCTGCAAACTATAACACCCCTCTTCACTATCTACCACTCCTCCGACTTTGGTGTCATCCGCAAATTTACTAATCCATCTTTAAATACCCTCATCCAGATCATTTATAAAAATTACAGACAGCAGGGGCCCCAAAACAGATCCCTGAGGTACACCACTTGTAACCGAACTCCACGATGAATAATTTCCATCAACCACCACCTTAGATAGATAGTCTTCTATCTGCTAGCCAATTCCTAATCCAATTAGCTAAATCACCCTCAATCCCATACATCTGCATTTTCTGCAGAAGCCTTCCATGGGGCACCTTATCGAATGCCTTACTAAAGTCCATATATACCACATCAACTGCCTTACCCCCATCCACCTCTTTGGTCACTTTTTCAAAAAACTCAATAAGGTTAGTAAGGCACGACCTACCCTTCACAAAACCATACTGACTATCCCCAATCAATTCATTTCTCTCTAAATAACTATAAATCCTATCCCTAATAATTCTCTCCAATACTTTACCCACAACAGAAGTAAGACTCACTGGCCTATAATTCCCAGGAAAGTCTCTATTCCCCTTCTTGAACAATGGGACCACATTCGCTATCCTCCAGTCTTCCGGCACTATACCCGTAACCAACGACGACCTGAAGATCAGAGCCAGAGGCTCTGCAATCGCCTCTCTCGCCTCCCAGAGAATCCTAGGGTAAACCCCGTCCAGCCTAGGGGACTTATCTAACTTCAAACCCTCAAGAATACCTAGCACATCCTCCTTATCTACTTCAATACTTTGCAGTTTACAACCCTGTATCCCAGTGCTCTCCACAACTACATTTACATCTCCACAACTACATTTATATCAATACTGAAGAGAAATATTTGTTCAGTGCCTCTCCAATCTCTTCAGGCTCCACGCACAACTTCCCACTGCTGTCTCTGACTGGCCCTAATCTTGCTCTAACCAATCTTCTATTCTTAACACATCTAAAGAAAGCTTTAGGATTCTCCTTGATCCTATCAGCCAAAGTCTTCTCGTGTCCCCTTTTAGCTCTTCTCAACTCACTCTTTAGCTCCCTCCTGGCTAATCTATAGCTATCTATAGATTAGCTCCTCGACAAAGAAAAGACTAAATACCAATTTCAGTGACTGCTTTATAGAAAATTAACATTTTTCTGCATGTTTAACTGTGAGTTTACAGTCATTCACCAATATAATTCAACATCTCACTCCCAATTTCAGCTCAGTGGGATTTGCAGCCTCTGCAGTGTGTTGTTCTTGGGTCATAGTGGATCAGTTTTCATAAAATAGAATCATAGAATTTTCTATGACTTATCATTTCTTTTTTAAAGATGATGGAGCTTTAAAAAAAAGGTAATAACTATCCCCTGTTTAACATGAAACTAAACTCACTGTTAATTCCTCCTCAGTAGTACACTTAAACACAAAATTTGTAGTGGTGATTGAAGCAGGAACTTCCTCTGTAAACTTGCTGTGATAATTAGTGCACTAGGGAAATGAGTGTGAATTCTCCAGCCCTGGACAGAAGGAGAACTGACCACCATCTCTAGCTCTAATTCCCAAACATAAAATGCTGCCAATAATCAGCAAGTTTATTTGGTAGCACAAGCTTTAGGATGAGCGAAGAGTTTGTGTTCACAAACAGGGCATATATTAAATACAGATTGAATTTATAAGATAATGCAAGTCTTTACTGGACTGTTTTGGTTGGAGACAATGCACATCTCTTTAACCCCCTCTCCACTCATATTGTCTGTATCTTTAAGACTTGATTATCTGTGAATACTCGCATTCCAACCATTATCTTGTACATTGAGTCTGTATCTATGTATGCTCTGTTTGTGAACACAATTCTTCACTCATCTGAAGAAGGAATAACATTCCGAAAGCTTGGGTTACTAAATAAACCTGTTGGACTTTAACCAGACTTCTGACTGTGCTAACCCGAGTTCAACGCCACATCACAATGATCAGCAAGTCAGCCTGAGTCTGTGCCCGTCACAATACCCGGCTGATTGACGGCAGCTCCGGGCCAATAGGAAGAGAGGGGGCGGGACTGGAGGACCAGATGGGAGCCGCTGGTCCTCCAATTAATCGGAGCGAATGAGAGGCGGGGCTGGGAACGGAGCATGCGTGGCCTGAGGGATGGCGATGGGGAGACAGTCGGGGAATATCCAATCGGTAAGTGAGTGGAATGGCGGCTCTGAGGGAAGCGATGGAACCGACGGGTGGGGCTGAGAGGCTTTGTAAGTATGTTGTGTAAACGGGAAACATTATATACCGATCCACGTACGCTCGGAACGGAACGGCTCTTTGCAGATGCCAGTTAACGGTCTTTGTTGAGTACTGAGCATGCGCCCCATCTTTGTGAGGGGCAATGTGCGTTGGAACGCATTCACAAGCGCCATCTTTATTGGGGGTAATGTTCTTCAAATTTTTCTCAATATAGAAAGAACTTGTCCATTAAACTGCTTCACATTTTGAGTTGCAATGGACAAGTCGTTGATCGTAATTAGTATTTATATTGTGCCTTTCAAATAATTAAACTATTAAAGTTGTTTCACAGAAATGTTAATTGACATATAGCCATGTAAAGAAATATTAGGGTAGGTGGTCAAAAGATCACCTATTTATTCAAAGAAGTAGGACTTAAGGAGAATCTTTACAGAGATTACAGAGATACGGACAGTCACAACCGTGGATGAAATCAAAGGTGAGTATTTGAATATTTTGGTTTTTCTGCAAAGGAAACCTTTGTAAGTCACTGATCCCAGGAGTGTCCAAGACAGGCAGCAGAGTTTTGGATGATCTCAAGATTACAGAGGGGTTGAACGTGGCAGGTTGGCAGAAGTTATGTCTAGAGGTAACAAAGGAATGGATGAAAATTTCAGCATCAGAATGAGCTGAGACTGGAGTGGATTCGGGCGATGTTACTGCAGTAGAAATTGGCAATCTTGGGGAAGGTAATGTAGTTATTTGGTTAGATGCTTATCTTGGATTTAAATATGATCCCAAATTTGTTTCAGCCTGTGTCTGTACTTGTGGGTGGAATTTGTAGTGGGGACTGAAGACAATGGCTTCAGTCTTTCCGATATTTAAATAAAGGATGTTTCTTCTCATCCAGTACTGGATGACAGAATGGTGTGTGATTTGGGCGAGAACTTGGAGGTGATAGTGTTCAAATACAGCTGCTACCATAGTCATTCTAGGGTAGTGAAGTTGTGGGTTTTTTGGAAATTCTACTAATGTTCTGTTCGTATTGTTAATGTATGTAATCTTTTTCCTCTAGCATCTGTCTCTCCCAGCACACCCCCACCTCCCCACATTCTTTCTTTCTCTGTTCATCTGGAGGCCAGTTTTTGTGTTTTGGTTCAGACAGGTTTGGTTTCTTGAAGGATATTAGTGAACTATTAGGATTTTTACAATAATCCAGCAGTTTTCATGGTTACTTTTTCCTGGTGGCAGCCCCACAGATTTTCAGATTCATTCAGCTTAATTTCAGTTCTTTTTTTCCTGTTTTGTATAATTTCACAAGATATTAAGACAGGAAGGAATTCAGGCGGGAAACTGAAAGCAAACATATCAGGATCTGACAGAATCATCTAACGTATCGTGAACTGTAGATTGTAGAATTTTAATCATGGAAGTAATAAACACCGATCGCACTGGGGAAAAACCATGGAAATGTGGGAAGAAATTCAATTAACCATCTCAGCTGGAAAAATATCAACGCATTCAAATGTATAAATCAGCTTTATGTTAAATACAGTGTCTGATTCTTTTTAATATTTCTGATACAAGTTAGTTCCTTTTGCAGGGCTCACTCTCTCTCTCTCTCCCCTACCTCCTCCATCCTCACTTCCAATAACAAGCGTGAGGACCTCATGGAGCTTCTTTGTCACTAAGATTGAGACAACTCCGTCAGCTGCCTCGTCCACTAACCCACCAGGACAAACCATCTATTGTTCTCTAATTGTTGTGTGACCTCGGCTTGGTTCAATGATGATGGTGCTTTACGTGCACCTGTTACTCTGGTCCTTGAGAGCTTGGGAGATTCCATTGGATTTACGGTCAATTTAATGGGTATATAAAATCCCTCTCCTTCTCCAGCTCTCTCTTTCTGCCTGTCACTTGGTCTCTTATGCAGTTCAAGACTGGACGGCAGGTTTCCTTCCCTTAACCAGTCGGGTTTTTACAACAATCCAGCAGTTTTCATGATCACTCTTTCCTAGTACTGGTCCCACTAATTACGAGATTCATTCAGCTCAATTTCACAATCTGCCTTTGTGTTTTTGTGGGTTCTTTCTCACTTTTTTTGTTTTAAATCAATTTCAAAAGGTATTAGAAGGGGAGGATTTGCAGTTGGGAACATGAAATCAAACATTACATCAGGATCCGAGAGTCATTCAATTTTTAATAACTGAATATCATTGGATTTTGAACATGGAAGGAAAAAGCATCGTTCACAGTGGGGAGAAACATGTGTCCTGTGTGTGGATGAGGATTCAGCCGATCCCCTCTAGCCTGTCAAGACACAAGTCCAGTCACAGTAGGGAGGTACAGTGGAAATGTGAAAATTCTGGGAAGGGATTCAGTGACCCATCTGAGCTGAAATTTGGTGGGATCTGGGGAGGGAGGTTGGGGGGAATTGGGAGGGAAGAGATGTTTGGAGGGATTGGTTGGTAGGGGAATTGAGAGGGACTTTGGGTGGGGTAGGACAGGAGGGGTGTATTGGGAGGGGAGAAGGGTGGGGGGGTGGTGAGTACATCTCTGGCTAGGCTAGTATTCATTATCAAAGAACAAAACAGCACGAGAAACAGGCCCTTCAGCCCAACGAGCCCACACCGCCTCCCCAATGTTGCCACCTCTACCTGTGATCCCTGTCTATGTTTATAGATCTATGGATTAAAAACCAAATTTTATCCATCCCTACTTACTCTTTTTCCAGCAAAGAAGCTTGAAAACTGAACCCAGCCAGTACAGAGGAAGGGAGAAAACTTACAGTGAAGGAAACAAATAATTGCAATGTTAATTATGTTTGGAATTCTGTAAGGGAAATGGGAGTGTGTGTGGAATGGGCATGATTATAGTTTTGGAGAACAAGAGAAAGAACAATTCCATGCAAACTCTATTTCCCTGTTCTGAATTTGCAAGTCAATGTGATTATTTTTGTTTTTTAATAGGCTGTAGAAATTAAGGATTTGGAGATGCGGAACTCAAAATAAACAGCTTGGTTGAATCAGTTGATTATTCACAACCTCAAGGTCATGAGCTTTTGAAATAAAAAGAAGAAATGTTCTTCCATTCTGTATCCAAGAAAATATCTGAAACATCAGTGAGTGGAAAAGCCCTGAGGCACATACAGACCCAAGTTTCAGTGCACTGATTGTGGAAAGGGCTTTAACCAGTCACAGTCTGGAATAACGTTGTATCATTCACATGTGTGGACAAGGCTTCAACTGATCGTCCAAACATGGAGACCCACAAAGAGGTCAGCACCATGGAAAAACCGTGGAAATGTGAGGACTGTGGTAAAAGATTCAATTATCCATCCCGGCTGGAATACCATCGGCACAGTCACACTGGGGAGAGGCCATTCATTTGTCCCATTTGTGGGAAGGGATTTACTCAGAAAACATCCCTGAAGTTACACCAAAGAATTCACACTGAAGAGAGGCCTTTCAGCTGCACTCACTGTGGGAAGAGGTTCAGGTATTCTTCCACCCTCGCTACACACCAGCGAGTTCACACTGGGGAGCGACCATTCACCTGCTCTGTGTGTGAAAAGGGATTCACTCAGTCAGCCAGCCTGCTGAATCACCAGCGAGTTCACACTGGAGAAAAGCCATTCACGTGTTCCATGTGTGGGGAGGGATTCACTCGTTCATCCGGCCTTCTGTCACACCAGCAAATTCACACGAAGGAGAAGCCATTCAGCTGCACTTACTGTGGAAAGAGTTTTGGGCAGTCATCCACCCTCGCTGTACACCAACGCACTCACACTGGGGAGAAACCGTTCACCTGTTCCGAGTGTGGGAAGGGATTCTCTCAGTCATTCGACCTGGTGAGACATCAACGACTTCACACTGGGGAGAGACCATTTACCTGCTCCGAGTGTGGGAAGGGATTTCCCCGGTTATTCAGCCTCCAGTTACACCAGCGAATTCACACCGAGGAGAATCCATTCAGATGCAGTACATGTGGAAAAAGTTTCAGGCAATCATCTGTGCTCATTGAGCACCAGAGAATCCACACTGAAGAGAAGCCATTCAGCTGCACTACCTGTGGAAAGAGGTTCAGGCATTCTTCTGCCCTCACTGTACACCAACGGACTCACACTGGGGAAAAACCATTCACTTGCTCTGAATGTGGCAAAGGATTTACTCAGTCATTTGATTTGGTGAGGCACCAACGAATTCACACTGGGGAGAGACCATTCACCTGCTCTGTGTGTGGGAAGGGATTTGCCCGGCTATCCGGTCTCCAGTCACACTATCAGATTCACATCTAGAAGACTCCATTCAGCTGTATGTCCTGTGGAAAAAGCTTCAGGCTGTCACCTAAACTCACCGCACACCATCAAATTCACACTGAGGAGAGACTTGTTCACCTTGCTGTGTGTGTGAAAAGGGAATTCTAAAGTTCCTTCAAACTGCAGACTCACCAGCGAATGCAGAATGTGGACATTGATTCTTGCTGTTACGCCTGCTGCTAATCACATCCAAGACTTACAGTCTGAGTATATTAGGTTTGTTTCTCCTGATATTAACAACCCTGTAACCAACTGGAGTTTTAACATTCTGGGGATTCGCTTGTCTTTGGGGCTGCTGTGTCCTTTTTTAAAAGTGCCATCTGTGATCTTTCTTTGTAATTCAAGAACAGGAACTTGTTTACAATAAATGTCTCAACGTTAATATCAATTCCAAATTGATCTTTGGTGAAAAAGCTGTATTTCAGTGCCTGAAAGTTTTCACTGATGAGTATCTCTGATTAGGAAGCGCTGGTTAATCATCATTGTCAAGTCTTATGCATGTTCCTCACAGTGACATTCAATTATAAAATTATATTATGAAGAAACATGTACAGAACAGTGAAGTATTTTACAAATACATCAGTAAATCATTGCTCAACATGGATATTGATAAAACTTTGAACTCAGCGACTGTAATCATTTACAGCAGCAGCAACAACACTTGATAATAGTCTCAGTGGTGGTAAATATAACAAAATGTCTTCTGAAGGCAGCTGGACAAACAGTTGTGGGAGATCACAGTCATGATGACAGATTTAGAAGTGGAATGATGCAAGAAGGCTCAATTGTAAGATAAACCCCAGCAGAGACTGGTTGGGCCGATTGGCCTATCTACACCCTGTCAAATTCTATTCATGGATTCAAATGATCAGACTGAGAGACGCGCAAGGACACCACAACAGACAGAAACTCTGGCAATGTGAGAACTGGGCAAAGGGATTTAGTTCCCTATCCCAACTCATTGGCACAGTTATATAGGAGAGAGGCCATTTGGCTGCTTTGTGTATGGGAAAAGAATCACTGAATCATCCAGCTCCGAGAAACACCAGCACATTTCAGTGAGGAGGAACCATAAGACGACTGTGTCTGCGAAGAGATTCACTCAGACACCCAGCCTCCAGATAGTCTGTAAGAATTCTGTTCTTTCATTTTGTATATATGTATATAGTCTGTAGGAGTTGTGTTCTTTGACTGTGTGTAATATAATCTGTAGCAGTTGTGTTAATATAGTCTGTAAGAGTTGTGTTCTTTCACTGCGTGTTAATATAGTCTGTAGACATTGTGTTCTTTCTTTCATTGTGTGTTAATACAGTCTGTAGGATTTGTGTTCTTTCACTATACTAATGTAGTCTGTAGCAGTTGTTAATTCATTTGGTCTTGATCTGTGGGGTACACTATATAGAGCTAAAGTCACATCTTGAACAAGCCTTTGTTTTGAACGGTGAATTTAAAATTAATTAGTGTCACATGTAGGCTTACGTTAACACTGCAATGGAGTGTGAAAATCCCCCAGTCGCCACACTCTGTGGGCTTTGAGGGAAAAATTAGCATGGCTATTGCACCTAACCGGCATGTCTTTGAAGTATGGGAAGAAACCCACACAGACACAGGGAGAATATGCAGACTCTACACAGATGGTGACCCAAGCCAGGAATCGAACTCGGGTCCCTGATGCGGTGAGGAAGCAGAGCTAACCACTCTGCCACCTTCATCGTGCTGAGATAGTGGGAAAGCAAAAGTTATACGCAATAACAAAAGAATCAGTGAGCTCTTGAAGCAGGTAGGTGCTGTTTATATGAACATATCTCTGATTGGACAAAAGAAGCACATGATTGTTTCATGAAATGTCCATGGACAGTTCTCATTGGGAGCCTCAGGGGAGATGGTTGGGGAAGTTTCCAGCATGGCGTTTGGTGTATTTGAGAAAAGAACAATGAAAAGAAAACAAAAAAAAGAGAAAGAAATAAGAAAGCTGGAAACCCTGCAGAAAAACCAGGGGCTGCAAGAAGTAAACTCTGCTGTCCTGATATCACATGGGAAGTGAGGAGCTCATGTTGTTCTGTGAATCACTGCCTGAATTTAGTCTCAGTTTGTTCTGTCTTCCTCTTAATAAAGCTGCTCTATAAATGAATTTTTATTTTCATATTTGATCCTGTTGTAAGGGCTTCAATTCTGATAACCCAGGTGTTCACACCCAAGGATGATGTTCATTCCATTCCAAAAATGGGAAATGGTTCATTCAGCCTTACCAATCTTCAGTTCTTCACTCTGCTCAGAGCTTTTTTAAGTGTTCTCAATGTGTGAAGAGTTTATAAAGCTCTAAACACCAGCACGCTCACAGCAGAGATAAACTATTCACCTGAAGTAAGTGTTGAAAAAGATATACTATCAAATAAACAAAGAACAAAACACGGGAAACAGGCCCTTCGGCCCAACGAGCCTGTGCCGCCACCTCAACGTTCCCTTTTCCACCCATGATCCCTGTCTATGTTTATAGAAATCTGCACTGGAACCAAATTAGCGAGACAATTTAGGGAGAATTTGTTTTGCCAATCAGCGTAAGAGCACATCTTTGGGGTGTGGGAGGAAACTGGAGCACCCGGAGAAAAGCCACGCAAGCACGAGGAGAATGCACAAACTCCCACAGACACAGGCCCAAATCCATGTATCTGCACAGCACAGCGATAGTCACTGAGCTCTCATGTTGCCCATCAACTGGTCCAGTTCAAGCGTTCACTAACGCTGTGAAGCACTAAGATACTCTCAAAAAATCCAAGAGCAGCCTTCTCACGACCCATCGTGTGTATGCCTCTTGTTAGACAACAAGGTGGACCAAAGTACCTGTAGGATAAAAGAAAAATACATCAATATCATGCAGCCAGTTCACAACTGACTTGTTTGGTTGGATCCACTTATCCTGAGTGCAGGAATGAACCTGAACCAATTATTCATCACCTCAGTGTCAAGTTCAACCTGAGCTGATATTCTGACCCATATTCACTGTATCACCAAGAGTGCCTTCTTCCTCCTCGGTGACAGCTCCAGACACTTCTGGTTCAGCCAATTTACTGCTGTGACCCCCATTCCTGGGTTTTCTCCCTTCAGCTCTAATTAATCCAAATCTCTCCTAGCTTTCTTCTCATACTCAATCTGCTGTAAATTCATAACACTGCTACCTGCATTTTAATTCATAGTCAAAAATATTGGAAAATCTCAGCTGGCCTGACAGCATGTGTGGAGAGAGAATAGAACCAATGTTTCAAGTCTGCATGATCCTTTGTCAGAACTTCAGTATTTTGCTTTATCCTAATTCAGCCCCAGTCACACATTACCCTTGTACTCATCAGTATTCATTGGTTTCGAATCTAGCAATGCGATGTTTTACAATTTTGAGGTGTAAATTCAAATCCTGCCATGGGCTTATCCCTCCCTATCTCCATGTCCAACATCCATTCAAGATCTTTCTGCTCCTCCAATTTTGGCCTCTGATACATCCCTGATTTTTTTTTATCATTCCAGATGTACATTCAGTTACCTGGCTGTAGGACATTGGATACTCTCCCTAACCATCTTCACTCCCTACCTTTCTCTTTTCAGAGGCTCCACAAAATCTTCCTCTTTAACCCAGTGTTTGGTTACATGTTCTACTATCTCCTGTTGTGTCTTGATGTTGAGGTTTGTTTGATAATGACCTTGTGAAACACTCCACATAGTTTCAATGTGCTAAAGGTGATTGAAAAATACAAGTTATTACTACTTTAAATGCCATTCAGGACTTCTTCACTCAATCACCTGGAGTTTATTGCTGCTCTGTTTACCTGGACTGAAGTTTAAAATTCTAGATTTATGTCATAAATCAGCTTTGTTTTATACTTGCTGTGATTTTTTTATCCTTTAATAAGAGGAGAATAATTGTTACAAATTATTCAGCTGGTTTTCATTTTTTCCTTTCTCCAGATTATTTCAATTCTCAAACCTTTATTTACAAGTCAAAGCTAACTTGAGTGTCCTTTCTCACTGTGTTTATTCTCTCTAATAATTCCTGCTGTCTGTGCTGAATGTTGACAATGATGAAGATGAACAACATGGGTTGGCACAGGGGTTAGCACTGCTGTCTCATAGTGCCAGGGACCCAGGTTCAATTCCCGGATTGGGTTACTGTCTGTGAGGATTTGCACGTTCTCCCTGCATGAGTTTCCTCCAGATACTGCGGTTTCCTTTCACAGTCCAAAGATGTGCAGGTTGGGTTGATTGGTCATACTAAATTGACCTTAGTTTCAAGGGGATTAGCGGAGGAAATATTACTGGGCTAGGATGGGATTGATAGACCGAATGGCCTCCTGTATTGTGGGCAACACATGATCGATAAAACCTGGAGCTTTTGTACCCAGCATTCCTGTCTGTAGAGCATTGCCCCCTCATCAGGAGGGGGCAATCAGCCTTCAGGAGAACAGTGACCACGACACTACAAAACCCTGTCACAGCAACCTCTGTAAGGCGTGCCGGATCATTGACATGAATGCCAGCATCTCACGAGAACACCATCCACCAGATACACAGTACATACTCTTGCAACTCGGCCAATGTTGTCTACCTGATACACTGCAGGAAAGGATATCCTGAGGTATGGTACGTTGGGGAGACCAAGCAGACACAAAGAAATGGATGAATGAACACTGCTCGACAATCCTACTGGGGAACACTACAGTGGTCACAGGCATTCGGCCTTTGATGTTTGGGTAAGCATTCTCCAAGGCGGCCTTCGCGACATACAACAACGCAGAGTGACTGAGCAGATTCTGATAGCCAAGTTCCACGCACATGAGGATGGCCTCAACTGGGATCTTGCGTCATGTCACACTATCTCTAACCCCCACAACTTGCCTGTGAGATTGTAAAATCTCACTTACTGTCCTGTCCGGAGACAATACTCATCTCTTTAACCTGTGCTTAACCCTCTCTCCATTCACATTGTCTTTTCCTTTAAGAGTTGATTACCTGTAAAGACTCACGTTCCAACCATTATTTTGTAAATTGAGTTTGAGTCTTTATATGCCCTGCTTGTGAACGAAACTCCCACTTACCTGACGAAGGAGCTCTGTGGTTTCTGCTACCAAAATAAATCTGTTGGACTTTAACCTGGTGTTATGAGACTCCTTACTGTGTTTTTACCCCAGTCTCCACATCCTGACCCTCACACGTCACAGGGGACCGTGCGCATGTGCCCTTCCTCCCTGTGCTTGGGGCATGCGCGGTACCGCCAGTGATTTGCACATGCGTAGTGCTGGTGATGGTGAAGAGGTGTATTTGTTTCTCTGCGCAGCGGGTAAGTTGACTCGGGTGTCGGAAAGGGAGCGATGGAGGCAACGGACGAGTGGGGAGACTTCACACATGTCCTGTTTGGTCCCCAATTCCTGAATAGGTGTTGTTCTTAAGCGGGACCCCCCAGCTGTAGTCGTTTGATCAGAGCTCCGGTTTAACGGCCACTTTGGCTCGAGGAGCATCATCTTGGAGAGCAGGGAGAGTGCATGCGCAGGCAGCCTAGCGCGTGGAGCCAATCAGGGAGAGTAGGGGTAAGCCCCGCCTGCTCATTGACTGGCTGGAGGACTAGCTGCCCGTTCTCAGTCCTCCAGCCCCGCCCAGGGGAATACATTAGTGATAAGAGTGACATCAAAGCACTGTTCTCAAACAGAAACTGCAATAACTCCTATTTACATAGTGCTTTAACATCATAAAACGTCAGTGAACCTGAACACAAAATGTATAAGACAAAGCCTGATACACCCAGACACATAATGAGGTATACGCATGGACACATCATGGTAGATCCACAAGAGTTGAGTGAGATCCGAAATGAATAAGCATGGATGTTAGGGAACTTGGGGAAATAAATAGTGATGTCTTGAGGAGTGTACATATCACAGAGAAGGTGGTGCCGGAAGTCTTAAACTGCATCAAGGTAAATAAATCCCAGGATCTAAGGAACTGTATCCCAGTGTTGTGGGAGGCAAACGAAGAAATTGCGGGTTCCCTAACAGAGGAATGAATCAGTGACAGCCACATGTGAGGTGCGTGAAGTTTGGAAGGTGGCACATGTTGTGCCTTTGCTTAAAAAGGGCTGCTGGAAATTACGGGCCAGTGGGCCTATTGTCTGCAGCGGGTGAGTTATTACAAGGTGTTCTGAGAGACAGGATCTAAAGGCATTTAGAGAGGCAAGGACTGATTAGGGATAGTCAGCATGGCTTTGTGAGTGCAAAATCATGTCTCACGAATTTGATTGAGTTTTTTGAAGGGGTAACCAAGAAGGTAGATGAGAGCAGTGCCGTCAACACTGTCTAAATGGACTTTAGCAACGCCTTTGACAAGGTACTGCATGGTAGATTGTTGCATAATGTTAAATCTCACAGAATCCAGGGTGAGGTAGCCAAATAGATGCAAAATTGGCTTTGAGAGAAGACAGAGGATGGTTGTAGAGGGTTGTTTTTCAAACTGGACTTATGTGACCAGCAATGTGCCTCAGGGTTTGGTGCTGGTACACTGTTATTTGTCATTTATGTTCATGATTTGGATGAGAATTTAGGAAGCATGGTTAGTAAGTTTGCAAATGACACCAAGATTGGTGGCAGAGTAAACAGTGAAGAAGGTTATCTAGGATTGCAACAGGATCTTGATCGGTTGGGCCAGTGGGCTGATGAATGGCAGATGGAGTTTAATTAGATAAATGCGAGATGCTGCATTTTGGTAGATCGAACCAGAGCAGGATTTACTCAGTTAATATTAGGACATTGGAGAGAGTTATAGAACAAAGATGTCAGGTACAGATTCACAGCGCTTTGAAAGTGGAGTCACAGGTGGGCAGAGAGTGTGAAGAAGTATTCGCATGCTTGGTTTTATTGGTCAGAACAATGAATACAGGAGTTGGGACGTCCTGATGAATTGTACAAGACATGGTAAGGCCACACTTGGAATACTTCATATAGTTCTGGCCACCCTATTATAGAACAGATATTAAACTAGAAATGACACAGAAAAGATTTACTGGGATTTAATAATAGGAGAGGCTGGATAGACTGGGACTTTTTTTTTCCTGGAGTGCAGGAGGCATAGAAGTGATCTTTTAGAACTCTATAAAGTAAAAAGAGGCAAGTTAGTTAGTCAATATTTTTTCCTAAAGATAAAGGAGTTTAAAACTCAAGGACATATGTTTAACATGAAGGGAGAAATACAAAAAGGTCCAGAGGGGCAATTTTTTCCACGCAGAAGGTGGTGAATGTCTGGAACAAGCTGCCAGAGGTCATAGTAAAGGCTGGTACAACTTTGTCTTTGAAAAAGCATTTAGACACTTAACATGAGTAAGATTGATGTCGCAAGATATGAGCCAAGTACGGGCAATTAAGACTTTATTCATGGTTAAAACTGAGCAACATGAATAAGTTGGACCAAAGGGTTTATTTTCATGCTATAAACCTCTGAGGTTATAGCATGAAAAACAGGGGGAAACAGCTAGGTCCTGAGGAGAGTCTTAGGGGTGGAAAGTGAGTGGAGGGAGGGAAGTCCAGAGCTTGCTGCCGCAGAAACTGAAGACATGGCCGTCAGTTGTGGAGCAATTGTAACATGGCTTTTGCGAAAAGCCAGAATGAAGACAGGGCACAAGAATAGAAATAGAACATAGAACATTATAGCGCAGAACAGGCCCTTCAGCCTTCGATGTTGCGCCGACCAATTAAGAAAAAGCAATGACCCTCTAACCTAAACCATTCCCTTTTCGTCCATAAACTTATCTACTAACCTCTTCAACGCCACCAAACTTGGCGCATCTACAACTGCAGCAGGTAGGGCATTCCATACCCTTACCACCCTCTGGGTAAAGAACCTACCTCTGACATCCATCCTATAACTACCATCCCTTAATTTAAAGCTATGTCCCCTCGTGCTAGCTTTCTCCATCCTAGGAAAAAGGCTATCACTGTCCACCCTATCTAAACCTCTAATCATCTTACATGTTTCAATAAGGTCTCCTCTTAGCCGCCTTCTTTCTAACAAAAACAACCTCAAATCCCTCAGCCTCTCTTCATAAGACCTGCCCTCCATACCAGGCAACATCCTGGTCAACCTCCTCTGTACCATCTCCAATGCCTCCACATCTTTCTTATAATGCGGGGACCAGAACTGTACACAATACTCCAAATGCGGCCGCACTAGAGTTTTGTGCAGTTGCGGCTCCGAAATTCAATCCCCCTACCAATAAAAGCTAAGACTCCGTATGCCTTCTTAACAACCTTAGTGACTTGATTGCCAGGAAATTGCAGGAAAAACTCAGCAGTGCTGACACCATCTGTGAAGAGAGGATAGAGCCAATGTTTTGAGTCTGGATGACCCTTTGTCAGAGCTTAGGGTTGAGTTTTTCCAGCATTTTCATTTTTTTTTTAAATTCCAGCCTCCGTAGCAGTTTGCTTTTATCTCAGAGAATGTTGTGGCTAGAGAAAATTTGACAGTTGGGAAAGATAAGGCTACAGGAAAAACAAGGATGAGGATTATAAATCTGTATTGAGAGCTACTACCTCAGGAAGCATGATGGTAAAAGGGGAACAAGATTTTTTTACAAGTGAAGACAAGACAGAAAATCGCCCAAAGAAGTGTAGGTTAGGTGGATTGGCCACAGTAAATTGTACATTAGTCAGGGAGATTAGCAGTACAAATGTCAGGCTATGGGGATAGAGCATGGGTGGGATTGTTGTTGGTGGGGGCTCGATGGTAGAATGGCCTACTTCTGTACTATAGGGATTCTATGATTGAAATGCTGGATAAATCCAGCAGGTCCGACAGCATCTGTCGCGAGAAAGAGTTAGCATTTCAAATCTAAATGCTGTTTCTACATATTCTGCTGAGCTAATCCAGCATTTTCTGTTCTTATCTCAGATCTCCAGCATCTGCAATATTTTGCCTTTACGTTTACCTGGGAAAAGATTAAACATCAGTATGACTGGAAAAACATCCAAGATTCTCACACACAACCAAATGAGTGTTCCAATGCACTGACTGTGGAAAGAGCTTTAACCAGTTACACAAACTAAAAATCACACCATTCACAGCGGGAAGAAATTGTACATGCGTTGTATGTGTAGCAAGACTCCATCTGATCACCCAGTCTGGACCAAAATAGGACACTGGCACTATGGAGAAACCCTGGAAATGTGCTGTGTGTGGGAGGGGATTCAAATTCCCTTCCCAGTTGGAAACTCACCAACGCATTCACACTGGAGAGAAACCATGGAAATGTGGAGACTGTGGGAAGGGATTCAATTACCCTTCCAGACTAGAAACCCATCGATGCAGTCACACTGGGGAGATGCCGTTCACCTGCTCTGTGTGCGGAAAGGGATTCAGTCAGTCTTCCAACCTGCTGACACACAAACTCATTCACACTGAGGAGAGACCCTTCATTTGCACTGACTGTGGAAAGAGGTTCAGACAGTCATCGAACCTCACAGCACACCAACGTGTTCACACTGGGGAGAAGCCATTCACCTGTTCTGTGTGTGGGAAGAGATTCATCCAGTCAGCTACACTGCTGACACACCAGCGAGTTCATACTGAGGAGAGGCCATTTAGCTGCACGCACTGTGGAAAGAGGTTTAGGCATTCAGGGCACCTCATTGTACATCAACGAATTCACACTGGAGAGAGACCATTCACCTGCTCCAAATGTGGGAAGGGATTCACTGATTCATCTGGCCTTCTGACACACCAGCGAGTTCACACTAGAGAGAAACCCTTCATTTGCACGGAGTGTGGGAAGGGATTTGCTCACTCATCCAATCTGGTGACACACCAGCGAGTTCACACTGGGGAAAGACCAATCATCTGCACTGTGTGTGGAGAGGGATTCACTCAGTCATCCCAACTGCTGAGACACAAACAAATTCACAAGTGACTGTCAAGGATGAATTTTGCTGTCATTGTTGCTGTTAATCACATCCAGGACTGAACTATGTTAATTCTCCATTATCCACCAGAAAGAAATAGAATGGATTTGGTGACAATAATCCCTGTAACAGCTGAAGTTTAATATTCTGGATCTGTAGTTGATTGTGTTCTCGGGGCTGCAGTGCCTCGAAAGAGTTGCTGTCTGTGATCTTTCCCCATAATTCAGGAATTAGTTTACAACAAGATTCTGAACTTTTAACTTAAATTGATCTTTGGTAAGAACTCTACAATTCAGTGTCTGAGACGTTCGCTAATTAACATCTCCAATTAGAAAGTATTGATTAATCCTTGCTGACAATTCTTACTGACTTTCCCATTACACACAGCGACATCTCCATTATCCACCAGAAAGAAAGGGAATGGATTTGATGCAAATCGAGAGTTCCCCAACGTTACCCATTCCTGCCTGGTACAGAATTCTCCTCAGTGCTGGAATGGAGACAAGTTCAATCCAATGCACTGTATGAAAACTTCAAAAGTTTATGCAATATTATAAAAATTGTTCACTCTTGATCTGTATTGTGAAGAAAGCTTCCACAACAGCTTGTGGGCTGACGAAGACAGGACAGGCCTATTATCTTTGTCAAGGAAATCTCTCTACTACAGGCCCTGAAATAAGGTATTTCTAACCCTGATACGATTGGATCTCATGACCCGTATGTAACCCAACTTTGTATAAAGGTTAAAACGGGCTCTTTGAGAGCAAAGTGATTTTGAAATGACTTCTACTGGCATCAGCCCAACACCCACACTCTAGATCACAGCAGTTAACCATTCAGAAACTGCTGTCACAAGTTAAGAGACTCGCGCTCACTATGCATCATTCGTCTGTTTGTCATCTGGGACCAGTAACCCTTCTCATGTGCCACGGGCCATGTGTTTTTCTTGTCTATTTAGCTACCACCTCATACTTAAACTGTTGATTTTCAATGACTAATTTAAAATTAGAGCTCAATCCCTTTTTAGGTAATCTGAGTCCTGGACCTAAATCCTAACAGTCATAATGAAGCGGACGGTTCTGGTCACTGTCGTAGAAATAGATATAAAGGCACTAAAAGGATGCAGAGTAGATTCATAAAGATGATAACAGATAGTGGCCAGAGCCTTCATAAGCTCCATCTGAAGGATCACAGTGCAGCAGTCGCTCAGTGTCAGACTCGAGAGCCAGCCTAGATAAGGTGCTCAGCTTGATGACTATTTCTGCTTGTTATTGATGTGAATCATTCAGGAATAATGAATTCTGATGATGTCATGAAGATTATCCAATCACAGTGAAGCCTGAGTGTGAAAAGAGTTTTGTTCGAGACAGCAGCAAGTCCATGATGGAGAGATCAGCAAATGGAACTAATGGGAAAGATAGCTAGGCTACACATGGATATCAGGAATAGTGTTAAGTTAATGAAGATACACAATTGTTACACCATCTGGTAGCTATTAGGCAATACATCTTCCAGAATATTGGAGTAGTGATAAACTAAGTCAGGGGAATATTGGAGACAGTGTCACAACTGCATTAAATTCTTTCTGGATTGGGACCACACCATCAATATGGTGGGGTGGGAGGGGGATGGGAACTAAAATCAAAAATTCCAAGAGGAAATCTGAGGCTGCTATTATCAGGGATATTATTCTGAAATTTACATTCACTGACCAGGGCTGATCACTCATGCTGTTCAGTGTTAAAATGTTGTCTGGGACAGAGACAACATTCATAGAATCCCTACAGTATAGAATGAGGCTGTTCAGCCCATTGAGTCTGCATCAACCACAATTCCAACCAGCTCCTATCTCTGTAATCCCACGGTGTTTATCTTGCTAGTCCCCTGACACTAAGGAGCAATTTAGCATGGCTAATCAATCTAACCTGAACATCTTTGGACTGTGGGAGAAAACCAGAAGCATCTGGAAAAAACCCAAGCAGACATGAGGAGAATGTCTAAGCTTCTCACAGACAGTGACCCAAGCAGGGAATTGAATCTGGATCCCTGGTTCTGTGAAGCAGCAATGCTAACCACTGTGCCACCATTCTGTTCCACATAGAGTTAGATTTCAGTTGGAATAGGATTGACAAAATCGCTTATAGTTCCTGGAGGGTAAGCTTACTATACTTTGAACAATTGTGATTATAATAGGCACCAAATCTTCGTCCCCAGTATTAGTCAGATAGCTACTGCTATCCACAGAATAGGACAGGACATATCCCCATATATGTCTGTCATGTGCACAGGTATGAGTCTGCTTTGGGGATGTCTGTACATTTTTCTGTGGCTCTGTGTAATAGTCTGTTTGGAGTATATACCTGTACATACATATCTGCATAATTGTTTCTCCAGTGTATGTTCAAGATAGTTATGGGGAGTGAGATTGTACATTGTGTGTGTGTGAGAGAGTGTAAGTTTTTATCTCCACGTGTCTCGTTGTGGGGATATCTTTGTGTGGTTGTCTCTGTCTGCACGTGTGTACGAAAGAGATAGAGAATTTATGCATGTGTTTGTATGTAAGTGTGTATAAGAGACAGAGTTCAAATGTGTGAATATTTATGTTGATGGGTACCTGTGAGTATCTGTGTTTGCTGCTTCCCATTACTTGTAACACAATCCTTCCACCCTCCGAGGAGACAATGGGACTGCTGACAGTCCCATTTAGTGATGCAAATGGAGCTGTTTTGGAGATTCTTCATTCAAGATGAAGCCACAGGCAGATTCTTTGCTGTGTAAAACTTGACACGTACACAACCACACCCCATCTCCTGGAACTATATGGAGTTTCTGTTGCTTTCTCGATCTTTACTCTTCACGCACCGAAAGAAGGAACATTATACCACAAACTTTCGGAAACGACTATCAAATAAATTGGTTGGACTTTAATCTGGTGTTGTAAGAGTTCAGGCTAACTGTCATCAGATCCAGTCCAATAATCAAAAATGTGTGGGTTAGGTTGATCAGCTATGCTAAATTGACCCAAGCAGCAGGGGATTAGCAGGGTAAATACGTGGAGTTACAGAAACAGGGCCTGGATAGGATTGTGGTTGGTGCAGACCCGCTGGCTGGATAGCCTCCTTCTGCACTGCACGTACAACACAGAAAAACTGCAGCACAAACAGGCACTTCAGCCCACAAGTTGTGCCGATCACATTACTACCTACTAGGCTTACCTATAACCCTGAATCCTATTAAGTCCCATGTACTGATCCAGAAATCTCAAAAGACCCTATCAAATTTGCCACCACCACCACTGACAGCAGTTGATTCCACTCACTCACCATCCTGTGTGAAAAACTTACCCCTGACATTCCTCATCACCTTAAACCTGTGTCCTCTTGTAGCAACCATTTCAGCCCTGGGAAAAAGCCTGAGAATCCACTTGATCAATACCTCTCAACATCTTATAAACCTCTATCAGGTCACCTCTCATCCTTCGTCTCTCCAAGGAGAGGACAAGCTCCCTCAACCTATCCTCATAAGGCATGCAACCCAATTGAGCAACATCCTTGTAAATCTCCTCTGCACCCTTTCAGTAGCTTCCACATCCATTCTGTAAGGAGGCGACCAGAATGGAGCACAGTACTCCAAGTGGGTCTGACTAGGGTCTTATAAAGCTGCAGCATTATCTCCCAACTCCTAAACTCAATCCCTTGATTGATGAAGTCCAGTATACCATCCGCCTTCTTAACCACATCCTCAATCTGCGAAGCCGATTTGTAGAATCATAGAACTGTACACAGCAGAAAGAGACCCTTTGACTCATCAAGTCTGCACTGACCACAATCCCACCTAGGCCCTACCCCCATATCGTACCCACTAATCTACACATCCCTGGACACTAAGGGGCAATTTTTTAGCATGGCCAATCAACCTAACCCACACATCTGAGGAAACCTGAATACCTGAAGGAAACCCCACGCAGACACAAGGAGAACAGGCAAACACCACACAGATAGTGACCAGAGCAGGGAATTGAACCCAGGACCTTGGAGCTGTGAAGCAGCAGAACTAATCACTGTGCTACCATGCCATACCTGGACCTTAAAGTCCTTCTGATCTTATACTCTGCTAAGAGTCTTATCCTTGATGATATACTCCTTCATCCCCTTGGACCTGCCAAAATGGACCACTACACATTTATCTGGGTTGAAGTCCATCTGCTACTTCTCTGCCCAATCTTGCATCCTACGTCATGCTGCAATTTCTGACTTCCCTCCAAACTACCCACAACACCACCAACCTTCATGTCATCAGCAAACTTACCAACCCATCCCTCCACTTCCTCCTTCAGGTCATTTATGAAAATTACAAATAGCAAAGGTCTCTGAACGGATCCCTGGGGCACTCCACTGGTGACTGACCTCCATGCAGAAAAAGATTCATCTACAACCATTCCCTGCCTTCTGCGAGCAAGCCAGTTCTGGATCCACAAAGCAACAGCCCCTTGGATCCCATGTCCTTTCACTTTCTCAAGAAGTCTTGCATGGGGGACCTTATTGATTGCCTTGCTGAAGCACATAAATCACATCTACCATTCTTCCTTTGTCAATGTATTTAGTCACATTTTCAAAGAACTCAACCAGGCTTGTAAGGCACGATCTGCCTTTGACAAAGCTGTGTTGACTACTTTTGAGCATGCTAAACTTCCCTAAATGTTCATAAATTCTGTTCCTCAGGATCTTCTCCATCAACTTACCAACCACTGATGTTAGACTCACTGGTCAGTAATTTCCTGGGCTATCCCTATTCCCTTTCTTGAATATAGGGACCACATCTGCAATCCTCCGGAATCTCTCCCGTCTCCATCGATGACACAAAGATCATCACCAGAGGCTCTGCAATCTCTTCCCTCGCCTCCCACAGCAACCTGGGTACAGCCCATCTGGTCCCAGTGACTTATCTATCTTGATGCTATTCAAAAGTTTTCTTGATGTCCACATACTCAATCTTTAGTCCGCCACAAGCCTGCAGTACCACCACCTAGATCTTTTTCCACTGTGAATACCGAGGTAAAGTATTCGTTAAGACCTCTGCCATTTCTACCAGTTCTGTACAAACTTTTCCACCTTCACATTTTATAGGCCCTATTTCCTTCACATTCTCATCCTTTTACTCTTCACATATTTGTAGAATGCCTTAGGGTTCTCCTTAATCTTACCTGCCAAGGCCTCCTCATGACCCCTTCTGGTTCACCTGATTTCCTTCTTAAGTTCCTTCCTACAAGCCGTAGATCCCAAACATCACCTAGCTCTCTGAACCTATTGTACGCTTTTCCTTTTGACTAGGTTTGTTAAACTTTTTATGCACCATAGTTCCCATAACCTACGAAAACCTCCCTGTCTCATCAGAATGTTGTGCAGAACTCCAGACAAACATTCCTTGAAAATCTTCCATGTAACTTCAGTACTTCTCCCTCCGAGAATACCTCCTTCCAATTTACTCATTTAATTTCCTGTCTGATGGTTTCATATTTCCCCTCACTCCAGATAAACACTTTCCTAGCTTGCTTGATCCTATCTCTTTCCAATACTGGTGTAAAGGAAATAGAGTTATGATCACTATCCCCAAGATGCTCTCTCATTGAGCAATCCAACACCTGTCCAGGTTCATTAGCCAATACCAGATCGAGTACAACGTCTCTTGTAGGCTTATCCACATATTGTGTAAGGAAATCCTCCTGACCACACCTAACAAACTCCTTACCCTAGGGATATTCCAATCGATGTTTGAAAAATTAAAGTCTCCCATCATGACAACTCTTATCACTACATCTCAGCAGGATCTGTTTCCTCATCTGCTCCTCAACATCCCTATTAGGCAACTTATAGAAAATACCCAGTAAAGTTATTGACATTTTCCTATTCCAAAGTTCCATCCACAGAGACTCCATAGACAATTCTTCCACGGCATCCACCTTCTCTACAGCCATGACACTAGCCCTGATCAACAATGCCACTCCCCCACCTCTTTTGCTTCCCTTCCTGAAACATCTGAAGCCCAGCACCTGAAGCATCCAGTCCTGTCCTTGAGACATCCAAGTCTCTGCAATGGCCACCACATCACATTCCCAAGCAGCAACCCACATTCTAAGCTTATCCACTTTATTCACTATACTCCTGGCATTAAAATAGACACATCTCAAACCTTCAGTCTAAGCACTCCCCTTCTCCATCACCCATCTATCCTCCCTCTTACACCGTCTACAATCCTCTCTATTTGCAAGCTAACCTCCTCGCTCCCAGTCATCTCATCTCGATTCCCTCCCTCCAACCATTCTAGTTCAAAGTCTCCCTATTACCCTTAGCCAACCTTTCCACCAGCATATTGATCCCCCTGGATTCAAATGCCATCTGTCTTTTTGATACTGGTCAAACCTGCCCCTAAAGAGGTCCCAATGATCTAGGATTCTATCAGCATTCTATGTTTCTATATATAGTGAAAGGAGATGATGTGGAGGACCAAGCCAGAGAGACCGATCTGCCAACCAATCAAAGTGAAGGAAGGATTGGATTGGAGCACTGAAATGAAGTGGCTAGTCTTCCAACTAATTGGAGTGAATAAGGGTGGGGCTAATCCCAGAACTCCCTCATTGATTGAAAGTCTGCCTCATTGTGGAAGCTGATTGGTGTAAAAATCAAGTGAAGAGGGGCCCTTTGTGTTTGTATCTTTAACGAGATGAAAGGCTGTAGGTGTGGAGCAAATGGATTGTTACTACAATGGATTCATTCAGGAAAAGATGGGGATTCTGAGAGGGAATAACACAGTGTAGCAGAAAGGGAAATAAGAGTGCATGTTGTGTAGATAGAGAGCAGGAGACTTGTTGAGGAAGTCGGTGTTCGTCTGAGGCAGTGTGGAGAGGAAGTTGGGTAGGAAACAACTGATTTTAAATTTATTCATGGGATGTAGGGGTCACATCTGGTCCAACACTTACACCTGTTCCAAATTATTCTTGAACTGAGTGACTTGCTTGACCATTTCCGAAGGCAATTAAGAGTCAGCTATATTGCTGTGGCTCTGGAGTCACAGGTAGGTCAGACCAGGTAAGGATGGCAGATTTCCTTTCCTATAGGACATCAGTGAACTAGAAGGAGTTTTACAAATATTGACAGTGTTCTTCATGAAATTCATAATTCAAGATTTTTATTGCCGTGGTTGAATTTAAATAAGTGTCCCCAGAGCATTACCTTGGCTGTTAGTATTACCAGTTCAATAATAAAACCGTTCCCCTCACCACCTCCCAGTAGTAGTGCTAAATGATTGTTTTTTTTTGAGACTGGAAAATGTAAATAGTATCTACAGAGAGAGAGCCATTAACAATATCAGGCAACATGGGGAAGCTGGGTAATCAGTGTCTCCAAGGGACAGTGTTGGGACCATTGCTGCTCACCATAAAGTGAGTGAATGAATAATTAAAAAACAGATCCAATGTCTCTGAAAAATCTTCCACAATATGGGAGGGGGTATTAATTAGAACGAGGGATGGGACAGGAATCTCAGTGCACAAATATAGCAAACATTAAATCAGTGCCCAGTGAGGGACTGGGGGAGGGATCTCAGAGTACAAATACATCAAACATTAATATCAGTATACAGGTTAGTGAGAGTAAAATGAAAAGCTAACAAGGAATGTGTTTCAGTTCTGGAACTGTAGATTTGTTAAGTAGGGAGTTTATGTTACACCTGTCCTGAACCTTGGTTAGAATCACATTGAGAGAATTGTGTGCAGCTTTGGTCACCATATAAAAAGAAATCTATGTCAACATATGTGAGAAAAGAATTGACACCTGGGTCAATATCCTCCGTAAAACAAGACTGAGGGGAGTCATAATCCATCCCTTTAACATGTTAAAATGTTCTGATAGAGTAGATTCAGAGAGAATGTTTCCTCTTTTGAGTAAGAGGTAGAGCCCATCAACATCAGAAAGTCACCAAAAAATCCAATCAAGAATTCAGGTGAAATGCAGAAATGTTCTGGTGAACTTTGATGTTATTTGGAGTGGGTGGGTCAATCTGCAAATTGTACAGTGAATCTTTCATCAACCTTCCCACCCCCAACACAGTCTCCAGGACCCTGCAGCTCCCTTTCACGGTGAGACCCCTTCCACTTAGACACATAGCATTGTGAGGTCATGACTATCTCTGCATTGCCATGGTTTCCAAAAATATTGACAATTCATTGGGATCTCTCATTTGGTCAAATATTCTCTGATGTGAAGATAAATCAGTTTCTGATCTTCAGCCAGACACCAGTTACAAACATGGATCAGACTCTGATCTTCAGCCAGACTTCAGCTACAAGATTAGTCATACATGAGATGCTGTACAAAGGTTGGTGGTGTGGAGTCTGGTCTCGGGAGCCTTCAGTCACTCACTGTTATCTCTGTCCTTTCTCTTATCTCCTCTCTTCATCCTCAATCAGCTACCAGCCCAAAACCCAAACCATTTCTCTGCTCATCACCCTGGCTACCATCCCCTCAAAACCAAAGAATTTCTCTTGAGACTTTCCATCAGCCCCAAGATCTGAGACGCTGCAGCAATTCCCACGAACTGTGAGAGTCCTTATCATCTCTAAATGGTGGGACCTCACCTTCAGCTCAAAACTGCAGGGCTCCTCATCAATCCAACCGATGAAACAATTGATCATCTCAACATCTCTTAGTAATGACCCTCTGACGCTGCAGCACTCACTCAGCATTGAACTTCTGACACTGAAGCGCTCCCTCAGTATTTTTTGATTTATTATTGTCACATGTATTAACATATAGTGAAAAGTATTATTTCTCGCACCATACAGACAAAGCATACCATTCATAGAGAAGGAAATGAGAGAGTGAAGAATGTAGTGTTACAGTTATAGCTCAAGTGTAGAGAAAGATCAACTTAATGCAAGGTAAGATTCAAAAATCTGACAATGGGGAAGAAGCTGTCTTGAGTTCGTTGGTGTGTGACATCTTTTGTATCCTTTTCTGACGAAGAAGGTGAAAGAGAGAATGTCCGGGATGCATGGGATCCTTAATTACGCTGGCTGCTTTGCCGAGGCAGCGGGAAGTGTAGACTAATTCAATAGATGGGAGGTTGGTTTACACGATGGATTGGGTGACATTCCTTGCAGTCTTCGGGAGAGGAGGAGCCATTCCAAACTGTGATACAACCAGAAAGAATGCTTTCTATAGTGCATCTGTAAAAGATGGTGAGAGTCGAAGCTTACATGTCAGATTTCCTTAGTCTTCTGAAAAAATAGCAGCGCTGGTAGGCTTTCTTAATTATAGTGTCAGCATGTTGGATCAGGACAGATTGTTGGTGATCTGGACACCTAAAAATGTGAAGCTCTTGGCCCTTTCCACTTCGTTCCTGTTGATGTAGACAGGGGCATGTTTTCCTCTACGCTTCCTGAAGCTGATGACAATCTTTCATTTTGTTGGCATTGAGGGAAAGGTTATTGTTGCCGCACCAGTTCACCAGATTCTCTGTCTCATTCTGTACTCTGTCTCATCGTTGTTTGATCCGACCTACTACGGTGGTGTCGTCAGCAAACGTGAGAATTGAGTTGGAGGGGAACTTGGCTACACAGTGTTTTAAGGGGCTAAGAACACAGCCTTGTGGGGCACGGGTGTTGAGGATGATCGTGGAGGAGGTGTTGCTGCCTTCCCTTACCGATTGTAGTCTGTGAGTTAGTAAGTTCAGATCCAGTCGCAGAAGGAGGTGCCAAATCTTAGGCCATGAGTTTGGATTTGAATTTTGTGGGAATAATGATGTTGAAGGCTGAGCTGTAAACAAATAGGACTCTGACGTAAGTGTCCTTGTTATCTAGGTGTTCCAGTGTTGAGTGCAGGGCTAGGGAGATGGTATCTGCTGTGGACTTGTTGCAGCACTAGGCAAACTGTAGTGGACCCAGGTAGTCGGGAGGCTGGAATTGATTCATGCCATGACCAACCTTTTGAAGCACTTCATAATGATGGATGTCAGAACCACCGGTTGATAGTCATTAAGGCACGCTACCTGGATTTTCTTAGGTACTGGAATTATTGTTGTCTTCTTGAAGCAGATAGGGAGCTTAGATTATTATAAAAAGAGGTGGAAGATGCTAATCCATGCAGGATCAGAGTGCTCGTCTGGGTACCCCATCTGGGCCAGTTGCTTTCCTTGGGTTGACCTTTGAGAAAGCTGCTCTGACATCTGCAATGGTGACCACAGATATAGGTTCATCCAGGGCTTCTAGAGTGGAGGGCATGCTGTTGCTGAGCTCTTGCTCAAAACGGGGCCTCTGACAGTGTAGCTCTTCCTCAGCACTGTTCCTCTGACAGTGCAGCGCTCCTCAGTACTCTCACACCGACTGTACGACACTCCATCAGCACTGTCATTCTGACGTGCAGGACTCCCTCAGCACTAACGCTTTGACAGTGTAGCACTCCCTCAGTGATGTTCCTCTGACAGTGCAACACTCCCTCAGCAGTGTCCATGTGAACATTGGAATTAAGAGCAGGCTTAGGCCACTCAGCCCTTTTTCATTAAAATCATTATTGATCTGATTGTAACCTGTCTACTCCCCAAAAACCTTTAACCCAACTTTGTTGATGAATACTATATACACATGCAGACAGTCTGCTTCCACTGCCTTTGAGGAAGTGTGTTCCAGAGTGTTACAAACCTCCAAAACAAACAATTTTTCCTCGTTTCTGTCTCAAGTGAGTGACCCCTGATTTTTGAATAATGAGCCCTAATTCTAGATTCTTGATAAGAGTAAACATCCTCTCCACATACACCCTGACAATATCTGTCATGATGTTCAATGTTTCAGTCAAGTCGCCTCTTATTCTTCTGATGATACAAACTTAATATCTTCAACCTTCCCTCATAAAACAACCCATCCGTTACTGGTGTTAATCAAGTAAACTTTTGAACTGCTTCTAACACGTGCATATCTTTGCTTAAATAACAAGACCAATACTGTACACAGTACTCCAGATGTGATTTCACCAATGTCTTGTATAACTGAAGCAAAACCTTTCCTAATTTTGTAACCAGTTTACCTCACAATAAATAATAACATTCTATTAGCTTTCCTAATTACTTGCTGTACCTTTTACTAGCCTTTTGTGATTTATGCACTAGGAAGCAGATCCCTCTGCATCCCAGAACTCTGCAATCTCTCACCACTTAGATAATATTCTTTGTTTTTATTCTTACTGCCAAAATGGAAAATTTCACATTTGCTCATGTTATATTCCAATTTCCAGATTGCTGTCCATTCACATACCTATTTATGTCCCTGTACCTTCTTTATGTCCTTTTCATCATTTACTTTCTAATCAATCTTTGTCATCAGCAAATTTAGCAACCGAACCTCAGTCTTTTCATCCAAGTCATTTGTATATTTTTTTGTTTGAAGATGAGGCCCCAGGACTGATTCCTGTGATACATCATTCATCACTTCCTGCCAACCAGAAAATTTCATTAATATCAAATCTAATTTCCTGTCAGTGAGCCATTCTTCAGACCATGTCAATGCGTTACCTCCTACACAATGGTCTTTTATTTTACACAAAAACTCTATTGTGTCACCTTATCAAATGTCTTCTGGAAATCTAAGTACAATATGTCTACTGATTCCCTTTTATCTGCCGCACATGTGGTTCCTCCAAGGAACTTCAATAACTTAGTTAAATGTGGCTTCTCTTTCACAAAACAATGTTGCCTTTTCCAGATTGCACTCAATTTTTTCCAAGTGCCTTGCTACAGCATCTTTACTCATAGAACATAGAACATTACAGCGCAGAACAGGCCCTTCGGCCCTCGATGTTGCGCCAACCAATTAGGAAAAAGCAATGACCATCCAACCTAAACCATTCCCTTTTCGTCCGTAAACTTATCTACTAACCTCTCAAACTTGGCGCATCTACAACTGCCGCAGGCAGGGCATTCCATACCCTAACCACCCTCTAGGTAAAGAACCTACCTCTGATATCCGTGCTATAACTACTATCCCTTAATTTAAAGCTATGTCCCCTCGTGCTAGCTTTCTCCATCCTAGGAAAAAGGCTATCACTATCCACCCTATCTAAATCTCTAATCATTTTATATGTTTCAATAAGGTCTCCTCTTAGCCGCCTTCTAACGAAAACAACCTCAAATCCCTCAGCCTTTCTTCATAAGACCTGCCTTCCATACCAGGCAACATCCTGGTAAACCTCCTCTGTACCCTCTCCAATGCCTCCACATCTTTCTTACAATGCGGGGACCAGAACTGCACACAATACTCCAAGTGCGGCAGCACTAGAATTTTGTACAGTTGCAACATGACGTTGCGTCTCCGAAATTCAATCCCCCTACCAATAAAAGCTAAGACTCCATATGCCTTCTTAACAACCTTATCGACTTGATTGCCAACTTTCAGGGATCTATGCACGTATACACAAAGATCCCTCTGTTCTTCAACACTATTAAGAGTCCTACCATTAGCCCTATACTCTACACATTTATTATTCCTGCCAAAGTGCAATTATGGCTTCTAATATTTTCCCTATGACAAATGTTGTGCTAATTGCCCTGTAATTTCCGGCTTTCCGTCTTCAATCCTCTTTGAATAATATGTTTGCTATCTTCCAAATGGATCCATCAGTAAATCGAGGGAATTTTGAAAAATTAAAACTGCAGCATCAACTACCTCATTAGCCACATTTTTCAAGACTTTCAAGTAAAGCCCATCCAGACCAGAGGATATCAACCCGCAGACCCAAAACCTTTTTCAACATCATTTCCCTGGTGATTGTAATTTTCCCAGGTGCCTTCCTCTCAAACATTTCCTGATTTACAGCTATTTCTGGGATGTTATTTGTGCCCACTATAGTGAAGATGGATGCAAAATACTGACTTAATTCATCTGCATAACTCTTCTTTCCATTTTCAATTCCATAGAAGCTCAGTGCTGAACTCCAACAGTATAGCATTCCCTCCATATTAAGCCTCCAATCAGTACTGACCCTCCAACTGTGTGACACTGCATCATTACTGATGATCCATCAGTGCGTCACTCTCAGTACTGACTGTCTGACAGTGCAGCATGTCCTCAGTACTGACCCTCCAACAGATTAACACGCCCTCAATACTGAGCCTCTGACAATATGGCACTGTCTTCATACAGACGCTCCAACAGTATGACACCCCCTCAATACTGACTCTCCAATGGTGTAACATGGCCTCAATACCGAGCCTCTGGCAGTGTGACCCTCCCTCAGTACTGGCCCTCCAACAATGTGACCCTCCCTCAGTACGGGCCCTCCAACAATGAGACAGTCCCTCAGTACGGGCCCTCCAACAATGAGACAGTCCCTCAGTACGGGCCCTCCAACTATGAGACAGTCCCTCAGTACTGGCCCTCCAACGGTGTGACAGTCCCTCAGTACTGGCCCTCCAACAGTGTGACATGCTCTCAGTGCTGACAGTACAGCCCTCCCTTGGTTTTTTTTTTCTTGCTAACGTATCTATCTCTCATTTTCTTCGATTTTATGCAGGCCAGTTTGACAATTATTTGAGGTCCTGTGACTTGAACGCCATCGGATGTGCTGTGACTCTCAACTCCGCCAGACGTCCTCCAGCTCTCAGCTCCACCAAACATCCTGCGACTCTCAGCTCCACCAGATATCCTCTACTCACAGTTCCACCAGACATGCTCTGACTCGCAGCTCCACCAGATATGCAGTCAGTTATTCACTGACTCTCGTAATTTATTGAAGTGTGTTAAACACTGATGACATTCCTCCTCGTGTTATGTTACATATTGTCTGAGTCTGTCCAGTGTGGTGGATTATGTACTGACTGTCCCAATCCGGTTTGGTGTATTACATACTAACACTCTTTATCCAGTATATTGTAAATGAACAGTCACTCTCCTATGTGTTGTGTTGAACACTGACAAACTCTATAACACACTCAACGCAGTGTGTTATAGAATGACCATCTCCATCGAATGTGTGTTGTATTATACAATGACTCTCTCTTTCTGGTCAGGTGTGCCATTTGCTGACTGTTTCTCCAGTGATGCTTCTATACAGTATTAGCCTGCCTCCAACGTGGTGAGCAATACACTGACCGAGTGTAGCATATGTTGTGTTATGTTGACTGACTCTTAATCTATTGAAGTGTGTTGAACACTGATGATCTCCCTTCTGTGTGTTCTGTTATATATTGACTGTCTCAATCCAGTGTGCTGTATAATACACTGACTGTCCCGATCCGATGTGGTGTGTTATCCACTGTCTCTATCCAGTGTGCTGTGTCAACTACTGATTGTCTATTGAGTATGCTGTGTTATACATTGACTGCCCCAATCTAATGTTGTGTGTTATGCCCTGACAAATAGTGGCAAACACTGACTGTCCATATCCAGTGCAGTGTTTTATCCACTGGCTGCCTTTATCCAGTGTAGTGTACCATTGACTAACAGTAATGTCCAGTGTATGTTATATTCATTAATCGTCTCCTCCGATATGGTGAGCTGTACACTGACCGCGTGCAGCGAATGTGGTGTGTTATTCAATACATCTCTTAATCTATTGAGGTTTCTATTCAGTGCTGTGTGTTATACCCTTGGTGCCTCTATCCAGTGTGCGATGTTATGCACTGACTGTGTCTATCCAGTTTGCTGTTTTATACACAGGCTGCCTGTATCCACTGTGGTTGTTTTACAATGTCTCAATTTAAGTGTGGAGTGTTATACACTGACTGTTTGTATCCAGTGCAGTGTGTTTAAGAACAAACCATCTCCATCGAGCATGTATATTACAATGACCCTCTCTTTCCAATCTGATGTGCCGTTTGCTGACTGTATCTCTCCTGTGATGTGTTTTATGCAGTATTAGCCTCCTTCCAATGTGGTGAGCAATACACTGATGGAGTGTAACAAGTTTGTGTAATTCACTGACTTTCTTAATCTATTGAAGTGTACTAAACAATGATGATCTTCCTCCTGTGTTCTGCTATGCATCAACTATCTCTATCCATTGTGCTACAATATATACCAACTGTCCTTATCCAGTGTGCTATGTTATATACTGACTGTCTATTCAGTGTGTTGTTTTACACACTGTCTCAATTGAGGGCTGTGTGTTATACACAGACTTGTCCCCATCCAGCATTGTGTCTCATACACTGATGGTCTCTATCCCATGCAGTTCTTAGACACAGACTGTCTGTCTCTATCGAGCATACTGTGTCATACATTGACTGTCCCAATGCATTCCAGTGTGTTATAGACTGTCTGTCCCTTTCCCGTACGGTGCGTTTTATGCTAATGGTCTCTATCCAGTGTGCTGTGCTATACAGTGACTCTCTCTATCCAATGTGGTGTGTTATGCACTGACTGCCCTAATCAAGTGTTGTGTATTATACCCTGACTCTCTCTACTCAGTGCGTCATACACTAACTGTCTGCATCCACTGCCATGTGCTATATACTGACTGTCTCAATGCAGTGTAGTGTACCATTGATGAACAGTAATGTCCAGTACAGTGTTCTGTACATTAATTGTCTCCCTCCAATATGGTGGGGCTATACACTGACTCTACGCAGTAGGTTTTGTATTAATCAATACATCTCTTAATCTATTGCAATGTGTTAAACCCTGCAGGTTTTCCTCCTGTGTATTGTGCTATACACTGACTGCCTCTCTTGAGTGTGCTGTGTTGTACACATTGACTGTCCCTATCCAGTGCCTATGTTCTACTCTGACTGTCCCTATTAAGTCTAGTGTGTTACATACTGATGGTCTCCATCCAAGTGGTTGTTACTGACTGGCAGTGTGCTATGTTATACACTGACTGTCTCGATCCAGTATAACGTACCTTTGACATAGTGCAGTGTTATATGCATTAATTGTCTCCCTACAATATGGTGAGCTGTACACTGACAACAAGTTTTGTGTGTTATTGAATAAGTCTCTCAATCTATTGCAGTGTGTTTAAACTCTGAGTGTTTCCCTTCTCTGTACTGTGTTATACACTGACTGTCTCTCTCCCTCTTCAGTGTTGTTTGTTATATACTGACAGTTTTCATTCAGTGCATGTGTTATATATTCATTGTGTTTATCTAATGTGATGTTATATATTGACTGCCTCTATCCATGTGCTGTGCTATACATTGGGTATCTATCCAATGTGCTTGTTATATTCTGATTGTTTCTCTCCACTGTGTAGTGTTATACACTGACTGTCTCTATTCAGTGTTGTTGTTCTACGCTGACTTTCTGTCTTCAGTGTACATGTTATAGAATGACCTCCTCCATCAAGCATGTATTGTATTGTACACTGAGTTTCTCTTTCCAAACTGGAGTGCCATTTGCTGACTGTATCTTTCCTGTGATGTGTTCAATGTAGTATTAGCCTTCCTCCAATGTGGTGAGCAATACACTGACTGAGTGTATTAAGTGTAGTGGATTATTCACTGACTCTCTTAATGTATTGAACTGTGTTAAACACTGATGATTTCTCTCTTGTATGTTCTATTATACATAGTGCCTCTATCCAGTGTGCTGTGTTATACGTTGACTGTCCCTATTCAATGTGTTGTGTTACACGCTGACGGTTTCTATCTAGTGTGAAGTGTATCCAGTGTGTTGTGTTATAAACTGTCTCTATCCAATGCAGTGTGTTATATCCTGACTGTTTCGATTCAGTGCAGTGCATCACATATTTATTGTCTGTATCCAGTGCAGTGTGTTGTATACTATCTGTCTTAATCCAGTGTAATGTACCATTGACCAACAGTAACGTCCAGTATGGTGTTCTGTATATTAATCATCTCCCTCCAATATGATGAGCTATATACTTACTGTCTGCAGCAAGTGATGTGAGTTATTCAAAATATCTCAATATTTTTTTTCAGAATGTTCTCGATGCATGGTGTTTGAGCCAACAGCTTTTACTTTTCCTGGCTGGTTGAAACTCTGCTGCTTGGTGATGCATCTGATAGAGCTATTGGTGATGTCCGTTCTAGGTAGTGGAAAATGTGCTTTGCTGAAGGGCTTTCACAGATGACAAACTTTGAAGACCTCTTTGGTGGTGGTTTTACTGGTTATCTGATTCTAGTCATTTCTGGTGTGGACTTTTTATAATCGTTGGCCAGGGTCATTATTGCACTCATGTACAAATTACACCTAGGAAGTATGACTGGCATCAATTTTGTCTCCTGTTGAATTTACAATTCAATTAGAAATGAGTCTTGAAACAACATTGTATAAGCTGGGTTTTGCAGGGCTGTCGATGTATGCTCACCCCCTGTTAACTATAATAGTTGGAGGATTTCGAATAACAGGCATCTCTATTTCATGTGTAGTTTGGATTGGATCATTGATAGCGCCCAGCAATTCATTGTGATCAGAAGAAAATCCCCACAAATTCCAAATGAAAATATAGATCAAAGTTCCTTTCTACAAATATAGACAGGTTTTTGGTAGTAATAAAATGGAACAGGCTGTTGTTCAATTGAGCAACTGAAATGTTTCATTTTTGTCTCTCTGAGTCTGAAATAAAGCTGGATCCGATCTGAATCTGTTGCAGTGTGTTAAACACTGGGGTGTCACTTCTGTGTATTGTGTAATAATCTGGAGATGCTGGGGTAAAACAGAAAGAAATCCCTCAACACCAGTTTAAAGTTCAAACAGGTTTATTTGTAGCAAAAGCTGCAAGCTTTCGGGACAGCCTGTTCCTTCGTCAGGTGGCCGAGCTTGTGTATTGTGTTATACACTGAATTCTGTCTCTCCAATGTGGTTTGTTATATACTGGTGATTTTTATTCAGTATATTATTACTGACTCTGTTAATCTATTGAAGTGTGTTAAACACTGATGGTCTCCCCACTGTGTGTTCTGTTATACAGTGACTGCCTATGTTGGGTGTGCTGTGTTGTATACTGGCAGTCCATATCCAGTGTATAATACACTGACACTCTCTATCCATTGTGTTATACTACACATTGACTGTCCCTATTCAGTGCATGTCTTATTCAGTCCAGTGTGTTATACATTGATGGTCTCTATCCTGTGTGGTTGTTAATCATGTTATACACTGACTGTCTCGATCCAGTGCAGTATATCTTTGACTAACAGTAATGTCCAGTGCAGTGTTCAATGCATTAATTGTCTCCCTACAATGACATAACCCATACACTGACAGTGTGCAGCAAGTGTTGTGTGTTATTCAATAAGTCTCTCAATCTATTGCAGTGTGCTAAACTCAGAGTGTGTCCATCCTCTGTACTGTGTTATACACAGATTGTGTGCGTCTCTCTCTGTGTTGTTTGTTATATACTGACAGTTTCCATTCAGTGTGGTGTGTTATATATTGATTGTGTCTATCCAATGTGGTGTTATATATTGCCTCTATCCATGTGCTGTGCTCTATACATTGGATAGAAATAGCCAATGTGCTTGTTATATTCTGATTGTCTCTCTCCAGTGTGTAGTGTTATACACTGGCTGCCTCTATTCAGTGTCTTTGTTCTACACTGACTTTCTGTCTTCAGAGCATGTGTTATAGAATGACCTCCTCATCAAGCATGTATTGTACTTTACACTGAGTTTTTCTTTCAGAACTGGGGTGCCATTTGCTGACTGTATCTCTGCTGTGATGTGTTCAATGCAGTATTAGCCTTCCTCCAATGTGGTGAGCAATACACTGACCGAGTGTATCAAGTGTTGTGGATTATTCACTGACTCTCTTAATCTATTGAACTGTGTTAAACACTGATGATCTCTCTCCTGTAAGTTCTATTATACATGACTACCTTTATCCAGTGTGCTGTATTATACACTGACTGTCCCTGTCCAGTGTGGTGTGCTATTCACCAACTGACCCTGTCCAGTGTGGTGTGTATAACACACAATGACTGTCCCTATCCAGTTTTGTTTGTTATGCACTGATAGTCTCTATCCAGTGCGGTTATTATATATTGACAGTCTCTATCCAGTGTGCTATGTAGTACATTGACTGTTTCCATCCAGTGTGCTGTGTTTTACACTGACTCTCTCTGTTCAGTGTGCTGTGTTATACACTGACTGCCCCAATTCAGCGTGGTGTATTATACCCTGTCTGTCTCCATCCAGTGTGGTGTGTTAAACACTGACTGTCTCTATGCAGTATGTTGTCTTTAGCACTGCCTATCCTTCTCAAGTGCAGTGTGTTACATACTTGCTGTCTCTATCCAGGCTGTTGTGTTCTCTACTGTCTCTAGTCAGTCTGGTGTCTTATACACTGACTGTCCTTTTCCAATGTGGTATGTTATATACTGACAGTCTCTATCCAGTGTGATTGTTACACATTGACAATCTCTATCCAGTGTGGCATGTTCTACACTGACTGTCTCTATCCAGTAAGCTGGGTTATACACTGGCTGTCTCTCCCCAGTGTTATTGTTACATACTGACTGTCTCTATCTTGTGTAATGTTATATAAACTGACTGTCTGTTATCAGTGCGCTATGTTTTACGCTGCCTGTCCCTATGTAGTGTGCTACTCACTGACTCTAGTAATCTATTAAAGTCTGTTAAACACTGATGACCTCCCTCCTGTGTGTTCTGTTATTCACAGACCCCCTCTATCCAGTGTGTTGTGTTATACATGAATTGTCCTTATCCAGGGTCTGGTTGTTATATACTGACTGCCTCTATATTGTGTGATGTGTTATACATTGACTGTCTCGATTCAGTGTGTTGTGCTACACGCTAACGGTGTCTATCTAGTGTGTTGTGTTATACGCTGATTGTCTCTATCCAATGTGGTGTGTTATAAACTGACTGCACTAACTCAGGGTTGTGACTGTTTTGATTCAGTGCAGTGCATCATATGCTTATTGTCTGTATCCAGTGCAGTGTGTTGTACACTATTTGTCTTAATTCAGTGTAATGTTTCATTGACTAACAGTAATGTCCAGCGTGGTGTTCTACATATTAATTGTCACACTCCAATATGGAAGCTATACGCTGATTGTATGCAATAAGTGCTGTGTGTTATTCAAAATATCTTTTAATATTTTCTTTTCAGAATGCTCTCGATAGATGGTGTTTGAGCCAACACCTTGTGCTTTTCCTGGCTCGGTGAAACTCTCCTGGTTGGTGGTGTTTCTGGTAGAGTTATTGGTGATGTCCTTTCTAGGTAGTGGAATATGCGCTTTCCTGAAGGGCTTTCACAGATGACAAACCTTGAAGATCTCTTTGGGGGTTGCTTTACTGGGTGTCTGATTCTAGTCATTTCTGGTATGGACTTTTTGAAATCGTTGGCCAGGGTCATTATTGCACTCATGTAGAAATCACACCTAGGAAGTATGTTTTCTGAATGACTGGCATCAATTTTGTCTCTTGTTGAATTTACAATCAGATTAGATATGTGTCTTGAAGCAACGTTGTAAAAGCTGTGTTTTGCAGGCTGTTGTTGTATGCTCGCCTCCGTTAACTATAATAGGTGGAGGATTTCGTACTTGGAATTAGATCATTGATAGCGCCCAGCAATACATTATGATCAGAAGAAAAATCCCCACAAATTCAAAATGAAAATATAGATCAAAGCTCCTTTCTACAAATATAGACAGGCTTTTGGTAGTAATAAAATGGAACAGGCTGTTGTTGAATTGAACAACTAAAATGTCTCATTTTTGTCTCTCTGAATGTGAAATAAAGCTGGGTCCGATCACTAGTTTGTTGCAGTGTCCCTCCTGTGTATTATGTTTTACTCACTGTCTCTCTCTCCAGTGTGGTTTGTTATGTACTGACGGTTTCTATTCAGTGTGGTATGTTACACCCTGTCTGATTTTATCCACTATGCTGTGTTATACACTGTTTCTATCCAGTGTGGTTGTTCTACACTGACTATACTGAATGGAGACAGTGTTAGAGAACGATCACCTCTGTCTAGCATGTACGGTGTTATATAATGCATCTCTCTTTCCAGTCTGGTGTGCCATTTGCTGACTGTATTTCTCCCATGATGTGTTAGAACAAAGAACAAAGAAAATTACAGCACAGAAACAGGCCCTCCAAGCCTGCACTGACCTTGCTGCCCAACTTTACTAAAACCCCCTATCCTTCTGGGGACCATATCCCTCTATTCCCATCCTATTCATGTATTTGTGTGCACTGTGTTATACACTGACGGTCTCTATCCAGTGTGGGTGTTATACACTGTCAATCTCCATCCAGTGTACTGTGTTCTACATTGACTGTCTCTATCCAGTAGTGTGTTGTACACTGACTATCTTTATCCTGTGTGGTGTGTAATTCACTAACTCTCTAAACAGTGCGATACACTCACTGTCACTGTACGGTGAGATATATTATGCACTGACTATCTCTATTCAGTGTAGTTGTTATACGCAGACAGTCTCTAACCCCGTGCCGTGTTACACACTGACTATCTCTGTCCAGTGAGCTGTGTTATACACTGACTATCTCTATCCAGTGTGCTGTGTTATACACTGGCTGATTGTATCCAGTGAGGTGTTATACACTGACTGTCTTCAGTGCAATGTGTAATGCACTGACTTTCCCTACCCAGTGTAGTGTATCATTGACTAAGAGTAATGCACAGTGCAACTTTCTGTACATTAATCGCCTCCCTCCATTATAGTGAGGGTCACAGCAGCAAATGTGTATTATTTGATACATCTCTTAATCTATTGCAGTTGTTATACGCTGACAGTCTCTGTCCAGTTGCTGTGATGCACACTGGCTGATTCTATCCAGTGTAGTTGTTGTACACTAACTATCTCTATCTGGTGTGGAATGTTATACACTTATTATCTGTATCCATTGTTGTGTTATACTCTTACTGTCTCTATTCAGTGCAGTGTGTCATACATTGACTGTCTCTATCCAGTGCAGTGTGTTATGCATGGACTGTCTCTATCCAGTGTAGTGTCCCATTAACTAACTGTAATGTCCAGTATGATGATATATACATTAATTGTCTCCCTCCAGTATGGTGACAGTCACTGACCGTGTGCAGCAAGCTTTGTGTCTTATTCAATACATCTCTTAATCTATTACAGTGTATTAAACACTGAGGGTATCCCTCTATGTATTGTCTTATGCACTGACTTTGTCTCTCTCTCTCTCTCCAGTGTGGTTTGTTCTGCACTGAGAGTTTCTACTCAATGTGGTGTGTTATACCCTGACTGACTCTATCCAGTATGTTGTCTTACACTCTGCCTGTTCCTGTCCAGTGTGGTGTGTTACACACTGACTGTCTCCATCCAGTGTGGTTGTGTACCAATGGTAGTGTACCATTGATGAACAGTAATGTCCAGTGTGATGTTTTATACATTAATCTTCTCTCTCCTGTGTGTGAGTTATACACTGTCCGCATGCAGGAAGTGTTGTGTGTCATCCAATGCATTCTTAATCTATTGTAGTGTGTTAAACCTTGAGCTTGTGTACTGTGTTATACACTGACTGTGTGTGTCTCTCTCTCTCGTGTGGTTTGTTATATACTGGCAATTTTTTTCAGTGTGTTATTCACTAACCCTGTTAATCTATTGAAGTGTGTTAAACACTGATGGTCTCTCTGCTGTGTCTTCTGTTATACACTGTCTGTGTTGAGTGTATTGTGCTATATACTGACCGTCCATATCCAGTATATAATACACTGACTGTCTCTATACCTTGTGTTACACGTTGACTGTCTCTATTCAGTGCATGTGTTACACTGTCCATATTCAGTCTAGTGTGTTACATACTGATGGTCTCTATCCTGTGTGGTTGTTACTCACTGACAGTGTCTATCCAGTGTGCTATGTTATACACTGACTGTTTCGATCCAGTGTAGTGTATCTTTGCCTAACACTAATGTCCAGTGCAGTCTTCTACGCATTAATTGTCTCGCTCCAATATGGTGAACTATACACTGACAGCATGCAGCACGTGTTGTAGAACATAGAACACTACAGCACAAACAGGCCCTTCGGCCCACGGGTTGCGCCGATCTCATCTACACCTATCAAGCCATAGACCTATCTATAATCCCCTATCCCATTAGTTCCCATATACTCATCCAGAAGTCTTTTAAAAGACCCCAGCGAGTTCACCTCTACCATCACTGACGGCAGCCGATTCCATTCACTCACCACCCTCAGTGAACAACTTACCTGTAACATCCCCTCTGTATTTGCTTCCCTGCACCTCAGATCTGTGTCCTCTCGTAGCGACCGTTTCAGCCTGGGGAAATAGCCTCTGAGAATCCACCCTATCTATTCCTCTCGACACCTTATAAACCTCTATCAGATGGCCTCTCAACCTACATCTCTCCAGGGAGAAGAGTCCCAGCTCCCTCAACCTATCTTCATATAAGGTATGCCCCCCAATCCAGGCAACATCCTTGTAAATCTCCTCTGCACTCTTTTAATAGCCTTTACATCCTTCCTGTAGTGAGGTGACCAGAACTGCGCACAGTACTCCAAGTGGGGTCTGACAAGGGTCTTATAAAGCTGCAGCATTACCTCCCGACTCCTAAACTCAATCCCTCAATTAATGAAGGCCAGTACACCATACGCCTTCTTGACCACATCCTCCACCTGCGAGGCCGATTTAAGAGTCCTATGGACCCGGACCCCAAGATCCTTCTGCTCTTCAACACAGCTAAGACTCCTACCCTTGATATTGTACTCCTTCATCCCATTATTCCTGCCAAAATGGACCACTACACATTTATCCGCATTGAAGTCCATCTGCTACTTCTCCGCCCAGTCTTACATCCTGTCTATGTCCCGCTGCAACTTTTGACATCCCTCCAGACCATCCACAACACCACCGACCTTTGTATCGTCGACGAACTTACTAACCCATCCCTCCACTTCTCATCCAGGTCATTTATGAAAATGACAAACAGCAGGGGTCCCAGAACAGATCCCTGGGGCACTCCACTGGTGACTGACCTCCATGCAGAAAAGGACCCATCCACAACCACTCTCTGCCTTCTGCTGGCAAGCCAGTTCTGGATCCACAAGGCCAAAGCCCCTTGGATCCCATGCCCTCTCACCTTCTCAAGAAGCCTTGCATGGGAGACCTTATCAAACCCCTTGCTAAAGTCCATGTACACTACGTCCACTGCCCTTTCTTCGTCAATGTGTTCAGTCACGTTTTCGAAGAACTCCACTAGGCACGACCTACCCTTGACAAAACCATGCTGACTATTTCTGATCATTCTAAACTTCTCCGAGTGCTCATAAATCTTGTCCCTCAGAAGCCTCTCCATCAGCTTACCAACCACTGAGGTCAGACTCACCGGTCGGTAATTTCCCGGACTATCCCTGTTCCCTTTCTTAAAAATAGGGACCACATCCGCAATCCTCCGGAACCTCTCCCGTTTTCATGGACGACGCAAAGATCGTCGCCAGGGGCTCTGCAATCACTTCCTTCACTTCCCACAATAACCTGGGGTACGTCCCATCCGGTCCCGGTGACTTGTCTATCTTGATAGAATTTAGAAGTTCTAACACACCCTGTTTCCTAACATCCACATACTCCATCTTTTCCGTTTGCCGCAAACCTGTAGTACAACCTCCCAGATCACTTTCCACCGTGAATACCGAGGCAAAGTACTCGTTAAGCACTTCTGCCATTCTTCTGGATTCACACAGACATTTCCCCCTTCACCTTTTATAGGTCCCATCCCTTCTCTTCTCATTCTTTTACTTTTCACATACTTGTAGAAGGCCTTGGGATTCTCCTTAATCTTACCCGCCAAGGCCTTCTCATGACCCCTTCTGGCTCTCCTAATTCCCTTTTTAAGCTCCCTTCTACATGCCTTATACTCCTCTAGATCTCTAACATCTCCTAACTCTCTGAACCTTTTATACACCTTTCTTCCTGACTAGGTTCACCACAACCTTCGTGCACCACGGTTCCCATGTCCTACCAAAACCTCCATGTTTCATTCAGAACGTTGTCTTGCAGAGCCCCAGACAAACATTCCTTGAATATCTGCCACCTTCCTTCTGTACTTTTCCCCAAGAACGCCTCCTTCTAGTTTATTCGTCCAATTATCTGCCTGATGTCTTCATATTTCCCCTTATTCCAGACAAACATCTTCCTAGCCTACCTGATCCTATCTCTTTCAATTGTTATCGTGAAGCAATTGCTATTGTGTGTTATTCAAAATAATATTTTCTTTTTGGAATGCTCTCGATAGATAGTGTTTGAGTCAACAGCTTGTGTTTTTCCTGGCTGGTTGAAACTCTGGTGGTTGGCGGTGCATCTGATAGAAATTTTTGAAATCGTTGGCCAGGGTCATTATTGCATTCACGTACAAATCACATCTAGGAAATATGTTTTCCAAATGACTGGCATCAATTTTGTCTCCTGTTGAATTTACAGTCAGATTAGATATGTGTCTTAAAACAACATTGTATAAGCTGGGTTTTGCAGGGCTGTCGATGTACGCTTACCACCTGTTAACTATAATAGGTGGAGGATTTTGAGAAACAGGCGTTCCCATTTCATGCATACTTTGGATTGGATCATTGATAATGCCCAGCAATGCACTGTGATCAGAAAAAAACCCCACAAATTCCAAGTGAAAATATAGATCAAAGCTCCTTTCTACAAATATAGACAGGCTTTTGGTAGTAATAAAAGTTGTTCAATTGAACAACTAAAATGTTTCATTTTTGTCTCATTGAATCTGAAATAAAGCTGAATCCAATCAGTGGTCAAAATCAAAATTAAAATTAATTAAAATTAATTAAAAATTAAAAAAATCAAAATCAAAAGGGTTCAGAGGAGATTTACAAGGATGTTGCCTGGATTGGGAGGCAGGCCTTATGAAGAGAGGTTGAGGGAGCTGGGACTGTTCTCCCTGGAGAGACGAAGGTTGAGAGGCGACCTGATAGAGGTTTACAAGATGTTGAGAGGATTAGATAGGGTGGACTCTCAGAGACTATTTCCCAGGGCTGAAATGGTCGCGACGAGAGGGCACAGATTTAAGGTGCAGGGAAGCAAGTACAGAGGGGATGCTAGGGGAAAGTTTTTCACTCAGAGGGTGGTGAGTGAATGGAATCGGCTGCCGTCGGTGGTGGTCGAGGCGAACTCGCTGGGGTAGAACATAGAACATTACAGCGCAGACTTTTAAAAGACTTCTGGATGAGTATATGGGATCCAATGGGATTGGGGGTTATAGATAGGTCTATGGCTGGGTAGGTTTTGATGTGTTGGGCACAACTTGTGGGCCGAAGGGCCTGTTTGTGCTGTAGTGTTCTATAGAACATAGAACATTACAGCACAGAACAGGCCCTTCGGCCTTCGATGTTGTGCCGACCAAAATAAAAAGCAATGCCCCTCCAAACTAAACAATTCCCTTCTCTTCCATATACTTATCAATTAACCTCTTAAACGCCACCAAACTTGGCGCATCTACAACACCTGCAGGCAGGGCATTCCACTCCCTAATCACTCTTTGAGTAAAGAACCTACCTCTGATATCCGCCCTATAACTCATACCCCTTAATTTAAAGCTGTGTCCCCTCGTGCTAGCTTTCTCCATCCTAGGAAAAAGGCTAGCACTGTCCACCCTATCTAAACCTCTAATCATCTTATATGCTTCAATAAGATCCCCTCTTAGCCGCCTCCTTTCTAACGAAAACAACCTCAAATCCTTCAACTCTCCTCATAGGACCTGCCCTCCATACCAGGCAACATCCTGGTAAACCTCCTCTGTACCCTCTCCAATGCCTCCACATCTTTCTTATAATGCGGGGACCAGACTGCACACAATACTCCAAGTGCGGCCGCACTAGAGTTTTGTACAGTTGCAACATGATGCTGCGGCTCCTAAATTCAATCCCCCGACCAATAAAAGCTAAGACTCCATATGCCTTCTTAACAACTTTATCCACTTGACTGCCTACTTTCAGTGATCTATTGACACCTACACCAAGATCCTTCTGTTCCTCAACACTATTAAGAGCCCTACCATTAGCCCTATACTCTACACATTTATTGTTCCTGCAAAGTGCATTACCTCACACTTTTCCACATTAAACTCCATTTGCCACCTCTTGGCCTAGCTCTGCAACTTGTCCAAGTCTCTCTGCAAACTATAACACCCCTCTTCACTATCTACCACTCCACCGACTTTAGTGTCATCTGCAAATTTCCTGATCCATCCCTCAATACCCTCATCCAGATCATTTATAAAAATTACAAACAGCAGGGGCCCCAAAACAGACCCCTGAGGCACACCACTCGTCACCGAACTCCACGATGAATATCTCCCATCAACCACCACCCTCTGTCTTCTATCTGCCAGCCAATTTCTAATCCAATTAGCTAAATCACCCTCTATTCCACACATCTGCATTTTCTGTAGAAGTCTTCCATGGGCCACCTTATCAAAAGCCTTACTAAAGTCCATATATACTACATCAACCGCCTTACCCCCATCCACCTCTCTGGTCACTTTCTCAAAAAACTCAATGAGGTTAGTAAGGCATGACCTACCCTTCACGAAACCATGCTGACTATCCCCAATCAATTCATTTCTCTCTAAATAACTATAAATCCTATCCCTAATAATTCTCTCCAATACCTTGCCCACAACAGAAGTAAGACTCACTGGCCTATAATTCCCAGGAAGGTCTCTCTTCCCCTTCTTAAACAATGGGACCACATTCGCCATCCTCCAGTCCTCCGGAACCACACCCGTAACCAACGAGGACCTGAAGATCAGAGCCAGAGGCTCTGCAATCTCCTCTCTTGCCTCCCAGAGAATCCTAGGGTAAATCCCGTCCGGCCCAGGGGACTTATCCAACTTCAAACCCTCGAGAATTTCTAACACATCCTCCCTATCCACTACAATACTCCCCAATTTGCAACCCTGTACCTCAGTGCTCTCCGTAGCTACATTTCCAGCACTCTGCGTGAATACCGAAGAGAAATATTTATTCAGTGCCTCACCAATCTCTTCAGGCTCCACGCACAACTTCCCACTGCTGTCTATGACTGGCCCTAATCTTGCCCTAACCAATCTTCTATTCTTAACATATCGAAAGAAAGCTTTAGGATTCTCCTTAATCCTATCAGCCAACATCTTCTCGTGTCCCCTCTTAGCTCTCCTCAATTCACTTTTTACCTCCTTCCTGGCTAATCTATAGCTATCCATTGCACTATGTTCTATGGTCTGAATCTGTTGCAGTGTGTTAAACTCTTGAGAGTGTCCCTTGTGTGTATTGTGTTATACACACGGTCCCTCTCCAGTGTGGTTTGTTATATACTCAGTTTCTATTCTGGGTGGTATGTTACACCCTGTCTGACTTTATACAGTATGCTGTATTATACACTGACTGTCTCTATTCAGTGTGGTTGTTCTACGTTGACTTGTCTCCATCCAGTGTAGTGTTAGAACGATCACCTCCATTGAGCATGTATGGTGTTACATAATGCCTCTCTGTTTCCAGGTGTGCTGTTTGTTGACCATATTTCTCCTGTGATGTGTAAGAATAAAGAACAAAGAATATTACAGCATGGGAACAGGCCCTTCGGCTCTCCAAGTCTGCACCGACCATGCTGCCCAACTTAACTAAAACCCCCGATCCTTCTGGGGACCATATCTTTCTGTTCCCATCCTATTCATGTATTTGTGTGCAGTGTGTTATATACGCTGACGGTCTCTATCCAGTGTAGTTGTTATACACTGACAATCTCTATCCAGTGTGCCGTGTTATATACTGACTGTCCCTATCCAATGTAGTTGTTGTTCACTGTCACTATCCAGTATGGAGTGTTACACACTGACTGTTGTTATCCTGTGCAGTATCTGTATCCAGTGCAGTGTCTTTTGCACTGACTGTCTCTATCCAGTGTAGTGTACCACTGATTATCAGTAATGTCCAGTGCAGTGTTCTATATATTAATTGACTCCCTGCAACATGGTGAGCTACACACAGACTGCATGCAGCAAGTGTTGTATGTTATTGAATACATCATTTAATCTATTGCAGTATGTTAAATATTGAGGGTGTCCCTCCTATGTATTGTGTTATAACTGACTGTTCCTATTCAGTGCAGTGTGTTATACAATGACCACCTTCATCAAGATGTATTGTGCTGTACAGTGACTCTGTCTTTCTGGTCTGATTTGCCGCTTGCTGACTGTATTTCTCCAGTGATGTGTTCTATACAATATTAGAGCCTCCCTCCAATGTGGTGAGCAGTACTCTATCAGAGTGTAACAAGTGTTGTATGTTATTCACTGACTCAGTTAATCTATTGAACTGTGTTAAACACTGATGATTGCCTCTATCCAGTGTGCTGTGTTATACATTGACTCTCCTTATCCAGAGTGCTGTATTATATGTTGACTGTCCCAATCCAGTATGATTTGTTAGACACTGACTGTCTTACACTGTCACAATTCAGTGCATCTATTACAAACTGACTGTTTCTGCTCAGTGTGATGTGTTACACATTAACTGTCTCTATCGAATGCAGTGTTTTATAACTAATCCAGTTCAGTGTTGTTGTGTTATGCACTTGACTGTGTCTATCCAGTGTAGTGTACCAATGTCCAGTGTGGTGTTTTATACATTAATCATCTCCCTCCTATATGTAAGCTATGCACTGTCCACATGCAGCAAGTGTTGTGTATTATTCAATGCATTCTTAATCTATTGCAGTGTATTAACCTTTGAGCTTGTGTACTATGTTATGTACTGACTGTGTCTGTGTCTCTCTCTCTTTCTCTCTCTCTCTCTCTCTCTCTCTCTCCAGTGTGGTTTGTTATATACTGGCGATTTTTATTCAGTGTGTTATTCACTGACTCTGTTAATCTATTGAAGTGTGTTAAACACTGATGTTCTCCCCGTTGTGCGTTCTGTTATACATTGACTGTCTCTGTTGAGTATGTTATGCTATATACGGACAGTCCCTATCCAGTGTATAATACACTGACTGTACCTATCAATTCCAGTGTGTTACATACTGATGGTCTGTATCCTGTGTGGTTGTTACTCACTGGCAATGTCTATCCAGTGTGCTATGTTATACACTGACTGTCTCGATCCAGTGTCATGTACCTTTGACTAACAGTAATGTCCAGTGCAGTCTTCTGTGCATTAATCGTCTCCCTCCAATATGGAGAGCTATACACTGACAGCGTGCAGCATGTGTTGTGTGTTATTCAAAATATCTCTTAATATTTTCTTTTCGGAATGCTGTCAATGGATGTTTGAGCCAACAGCTTGCGCTTTTCGTGGCTGGTTGAAACTGCTGGTTGGTAGTGCATCTGATAGAGTTACTGGTTATGTCCTTTCTAAGTAGTGGAAAATGCACTTTGCTGAAGGGCTTTCGCAGATGACAAATTTTGAAGACCTCTTTGGTGGTGGTTTTACTGGGTATCTGATTCTAATCATTTCTGGTGTGGATTTTTTGAAATCGTTGGCCAGTGTCATTATTGCATTCATGTACAAATCACACCTAGGAAGTATGTTTTCCAAATGACTAGCATCAATTTTGTCTCCTGTTGAATTTACAATCAGATTAGATATGTGTCTTGAAACAACATTGTATAAGCTGGGTTTTGCAGGGCTGTTGATGTACGCTCACTTCCTGTCAACTATAATTGGTGGAGGATTTTGAAAACAGGCATCTACATTTGATGTATACTTTGGATTGGATCATTGATAGCGCCCAGCAATGCAATGTGAGCAGAAGAAGAAAACGCCACAAATTCCAAGTGAAAATATAGATCAAAGTTCCTTTCTACAAATATAGACAGGCTTTTGATAGTAATAAAATGGAACAGGTTGTTGTTCAATTGAACAACTAAAATGTCTCATTTTTGTCTCACTGAGTCTGAAATAAAGCTGGATCCGATCATTGGTCTGAATCTGTTGTAGTGTGTTAAACACTGAGAGTGCCATCCTGTGTATTGTGTTATACTCACTATATCCCTCTCTGCAGTGTGGTTTGTTATATAGTGACAGTTTCTGTTCAGTGTGGTATGTTTATACCCTGTTTGACTTTATTCAGTATGCTGTGTTATACACTGACTGTCTCTATTCCACGCGGTGTTTTATACACTGCTCCAGTTCAGTGTTGTTGTGTTATGCACTGGACTGTTTCTCTCCAGTGTAATATATCATTGATGAACAGTAGTGTCCAGTGTGGTGTTTTATACATTAATCGTTTCCATATCTTAATCTATTGCAGTGTATTAACCCTTGAACTTGTGTACTGTGTTATGTACTGACTGTCTCTCTCTCTTTCTCCAGTGTGGTTTATTATATACTGGTGATTTTTATTCAGTGTGTTATTCACTGACTCTGTTAATCTATTGAAGTGTGTTAAACACTGATGTTCTCCCTGTTGTGTGTTCTGTTATACACTGACTGCCTCTGTTGGGTGTGTTGTGCTATATACTGACAGTCCCTATCCAGTGTATAATACACTGACTGTCTGTATCCATTGTGTTGTGTTACACGTTGACTGTCCCTATCCAATGTGCGTCTTATACACTCACCATCCTATCCAGCCCAGTGTGTTACATACTGATGGTCTCTATCCTGTGTGGTTGTTACTCACTGGCAGTGTCTATCCAGTGTGCTATGTTATACACTGACTGTCTTCGATCCAGTGTCATGTATCTTTGACTAACAGTAATGTCCAGTGCAGTGTCCTGTGCATTAATTGTCTCCCTACAAAGACATAACCCATACACTGACAACGTGCAGCAAGTGTTGTGTGTTATTCAATAAGTCTCAATCTATTGCAGTATGTTAAACTTTGAGTGTGTCCCTCCTCTCTACTGTGTTATACACTGACTATCGCTCTGTGCGGTGTTTTTTGTTATATGCTGACAGTTTCCATTCAATGTGGTGTGTTATATATTGATTGTGTCTATCCAATGTGGTGCGTTGTATACTTACTGCCTCTATCTATGTACTGTACTGTACATTGGCTATCTCTATCCAATGTGCTTGTTATATTCTGATTGTGTGTCTCTCTCCACTGTGTAGTGTTATACACTGGCTGTCTCTATTCAGTGTTGTTATTCTACACTGACTTTCCCTTTTCAGTGCACGTGTTACTGAATGACCTCCTCCATCAAGCGTGTATTGTATTATAGACTGAGTCTCTCTTTCCGATCTGGGGAGCCATTTGCTAACTATATCTCTCCTGTGGTGTGTTCAATGCAGTATTAGCCTTCCTCCAATGTGGTGAGCAATGCACTGACATTGCGTTATGCACTTGACTGTGTCTATCCAGTGTAGTGTACCAATGTCCAGTGTGGTGTTTTATACATTAATCATCTCCCTCCTATATGTAAGCTATGCACTGTCCACATGCAGCAAGTGTTGTGTATTATTCAATGCATTCTTAATCTATTGCAGTGTATTAACCTTTGAGCTTGTGTACTCTGTTATGTCTGTGTCTCTCTCTCTTTCTCTCTCTCTCTCTCTCCAGTGTGGTTTGTTATATACTGGCGATTTTTATTCAGTGTGTTATTCACTGACTCTGTTAATCTATTGAAGTGTGTTAAACACTGATGTTCTCCCCATTGTGCGTTCTGTTATACATTGACTGTCTCTGTTGAGTATGTTATGCTATATACGGACAGTCCCTATCCAGTGTATAATACACTGACTGTACCTATCAATTCCAGTGTGTTACATACTGATGGCCTGTGTCCTGTGTGGTTGTTACTCACTGGCAATTTCTATCCAGTGTGCTATTAAGTTCAATGCAGTGTTATTAAGTGTTGTGGATTATTCACTGACTCTCTTAATCTATTGAACTGTGTTAAACACTGATGATCTCCCTTCTGTATGTTCTATTATACATGAGTGCCTTTATCCAGTCTGCTGTGTTATACACTGTCCCTATCCAGTTTTGTTTGTTATGCACTGATGGTCTCTATTCAGTGCGGTTGTTATATATTGACAGTCTCCATCCAGTGTGCTGTGCTTTACACTGACTCTCTCTGTCCAGTGTACTGTGTTATACAGTGGTTGCCCCAATCTAGTGTTGTGTATTATACTCTGACTGTCTCTATTCAGTGACTGTCTGTAACTAGTGCAGCGTATTTTGCATATCTGTCTCTATCCAGTGTGGTATGTTATACACTGTCTCTATGCAGTTTGTTGTCTTTAACACTGCTTGTCCTTTTCAAGTGCAGTGTGTTACATACTTGCTGTCTCTATCCAGAGTGCTGTATTATATACTGTCTCTATTCAGGGTGGTGTCTTATACACTGACTGTCCCTTTCCAATATGTCTGTTATATACTAACAGTGTCTATCCAATGTGGTTGTTACACATTAACAATCTCTATCCAGTGTGTTGTGTTCTACACTGACTGTCTTTATGCAGTGTGCTGGGTATACACTGGCTGTTCTCTCCAGTGTTATTGTTATACAGTGACTGTATATCTAGTACAGTGTGATACACACTGACTGTCTCTATCTTCTGTGGTGTTACATACACTGACTGTCTCTTACCGGCACACTGTGTTATACACTGCCTGTCCATATGGAGTGTGTTATTCACTGATTGTCTTAATCTATTAAAGTGTGTTAAACATTGATGGTCTCCCCGCTGTGTATTCTGTTATACACTGACTGCCTCTGTTGAGTGTGCTATGTTATATACTGACAGACCCTATCCAGTGTATAATACACTGTCTCTATCCATTGTGTTATGTTACACATTGACTGTCCCTATCCAGTGCATGTGTTATACACTGACTGTCCCTGTCCAGTCCAGTATGTTATAGACTGATGGTCTCTATCCTGTGTGATAGTTACTGACAGTGTCTAGCCAGTGTGCTATGTTACACACTGACTGTCTCAATCCACTGTAGTGTACCTTTGACTAACAGTAATGTCCAGTGCAGTGTTTTATGCATTAATTGTCTCCCTACAATATGGTGAGCTATACACTGACAGCGTGCAGCAAGTTTGTATGTTATTCAATCAGTCTCTCATCTATTGTGTGTCCCTCCTCTGTCTCTGTCTCTGTCTCTGTCTCTGTCTCTGTCTCTGTCTCTGTCTCTGTCTCTGTCTCTGTCTCTGTCTCTGTCTCTGTTATATACTGACAGTTTCCGTTCAGTGTGATGTGTTATATATTGGTTTGTGACTATCCAATGTGGTGTTATATATTGACTGCCTCTATCCATGTGCTGTGCAATACATTGGCTATCTCTATCCAATGTGCTTGTTATATTCTGATTGTCTCTGTCTGTTGTGTAGTGTTGTACACTGGCTGTCTCTATTCAGTGTCGTTGTTCTACACTGACTTTCCCTCTTCAGTGCACGTGTTATAGAATGATCTCCTCCATCAATCATGGAGGAGGTCATTCTTTACACTGAGTCTCTCTTTTCGATCTGGGGTGCCATTTGCTGACTATATCTCTCCTGTGATGTGTTCAATGCAGTATTAGCCTTCCTCCAATGTGGTGAGCAATACACTGACCGAGTGAATTAAGTGTTGTGGATTATTCACTGACTCTCTTAATCTATTGAATTGTGTTAAACACTGATGATCTCCCTCCTGCATGTTCTATTATGCATGATTGCCTCGATCCAGTGTGCTGTGTTATGCATTGACTGTCCCTATCCAGTGTGGTGTGCTATTCACCAACTGACCCTGTCCAGTGCAATGTTATACACTGCATTGAATACACCATTATACACTGACAATCTCCATCCAGTGTGCTGTGTTATACACTGTCCCTATCCAATGTAGCTGTAGTACATTGACTCTTAGAACACAGAACGCAGTACAGGCTCTTCGGCCCCCGATGTTGTGCCAACCAGTGGAACCAATCTAATGACCCTCTAACCTAAACCATTCTAATGTTATCCATATGCCTATCCACTGACCATTTGAATGCCCTTAAAGTTGGCGAGTCTCTATCCAGTGTGGAGTATTACACGCTGACTGTTGTTATCCTATGCAGTGTCTGTAATCAGTGTAGTGTGTTATGCACTGACTTTCTTTATCCAGTCTAGTGTCTCATTGACTATCAGTAATGTCCAGGGCAGTGTTCTATATATTAATTGACTCCCTGCAATATGGTGAACTATACACAGACCGTGTGCAGCAAGTGTTGTATGTTATTGAATACATCTCTTAATCTATTGCAGTATGTTAAATATTGAGGGTGTCCGTCCTGTGTATTGTGCTATAACTGACTGTCCCTATTCAATGCAATGTGTTATAGAATGACCACTTTCATCGAGATGTATTGTGCTATACAGTGAATCTGTCTTTCCAATCTGATGTGCCGCTTGCTGACTGTATTTTTACAGTGATGTGTTCCATACAATATTAGAGCGTCCCTCCAACGTGGTGAGCAGTACTCTGACCGAGTGTAACAAGTGTTGTATGTTATTCACTGACTCTCTTAATCTACTGAACTGTGTTAAGCACTGATGATCTCTCTCTTGTATGTTCTATTATACATAATTGCCTCTATCCAGTGTGCTGTGTTATACATTGACTGTCCTGATTCAATGTGTTGTGTTACACGCTGACAGTCTCTATCTAGTGTGAAGTGTATCCAGTGTGTTGTGTTATAAACTGATTGTCTCTATCCAACGCAGTGTGTTATAAACTGACTGCATCAACTCAGGGTTGTGTGTTATAACCTGACTGTTGCGATGCAGTGCGTGCATCACATATTTATTGTCTGTATCCAGTGCAGTGTGTTGTATATTACCTGTCTTAATCCAGTTTAATGTACCATTGACTAACAGTAATGTCCAGTTTTGTGTTCTGTATATTAATCATCTCCCTCCAATATGATGAGCTATACACTTACTGTCTGCAGCAAGTGCTGTGTATTATTCAAAATATCTCAATATTTTCTTTTCAGAATGCTCTCGATAGATGGCGTTTGAGCCAACAGCTTGTACTTTTCCTGGCTGGTTGAATCTCTAATGATTGGTGGTACATCTGATAGAGTTATTGGTGACGTCCTTTCTAAATACTGGAACATACGCTTTGCTGAACGGCATTCACAGATGACAAACTTTGAAGACCTCTTTGAAGGTTGCTTTACTGATTCTAGTTATTTGTGGACTTTTTGAAGTCGTTGACCAGGGTCATAATTGCATTCATGTACAAATTGCACCTAGGAAGTAGATTATCTCTATCCAATGCACTTGTTATATTCTGATTGTCTCTCTCCACTGTGTAGTGTTATACACTGGCTGTCTCTATTCAGTGTTGTTATTCTACACTGACTTTCCCTTTTCAGTGCACATGTTATAGAATGACCTCCTCCATCAAGCATGTATTGTACTTTACACTGAGTCTCTCTTTCTGATCTGGGGTGCCATTTGCTGACTATATCTCTCCTGTGATGTGTTCAATGTAGTATTAGCCTTCCTCCAATGTGGTGAGCAATACACTGACTGAGTGTATTAAATGTTGTGGATTATTCACTGACTCTCTTAATCTATTGAACTGTGTTAAACACTGATGATCTCCCTCCTGCATGTTCTATTATACATTGACTGCCTTGATCCACTGTGCTGTGTTATACATTGACTGTCCCTATCCAGTGTGATGTGGTATACGTTGACTGTCCCTATCCAGTGTGGTGTGTTATACAATGACTGTCCATGTCCAATTTTATTCATTATGCACTGATGGTCTGTATCCAGTGTGCTGTGTAGTATACTGACTCTCTCTGTCCAGTGTACTGTGTTATACACTGGCTGCCCTAATCCAGTGTTGTGTATTTATACCCTGACTGTCTCTATTCAGTGCAGTGTGTCATACACTGACTGTAACTAGTGCAGTGTGTATTGCATATCTGTCTCTATCCAATATGGTGTTATACACTGTCTCTAAGCAGCGTGTTGTTTTTAACACTACCTGTCCCTCTCAAGGGCAGTGTGTTACATACTCACTGTCTCTATCCAAAGTGCTGTGTTATATACTGTCTCTATTCAGTGTGGTGTGTTACACATTGACATTCTTTATCCAGTGTGTTGTGTTCTACACTGACTCTATCCAATGTGCTGGGTTATACACTGGCTGTCTCTCTCCAGTGTTATTATTTAGAACATAGAACATAGAACACTACAGCTCAAACAGGCCCTTCAGCCCACAAGTTGTGCCGAACACATCAAAACCTACCCAGCCATAGACCTATCTATAACCCCCAATCCCATTGGATCCCATATACTCATCCAGAAGTCTTTTAAAAGACCCCAGCGAGTTCACCTCGACCACCACCGACGGCAGCCGATTCCGTTCACTCACCACCCTCTGAGCGAAAAACTTTCCCCTAGCATCCCCTCTGTACTTGCTTCCCTGCACCTTAAATCTGTGCCCTCTCGTCGCGACCATTTCAGCCCTGGGAAATAGTCTCTGAGAGTCCACCCTATCTATTCCTCTCAACATCTTGTAAACCTCTATCAGGTCGCCTCTCAACCTTCGTCTCTCCAGGGAGAACAGTCCCAGCTCCCTCAACCTGTCTTCATAAGGCATGCCTCCCAATCCAGGTAACATCCTTGTAAATCTCCTCTGCACCCTTTCAATAGCTTCCACGTCCTGCCTATAGTGAGGCGACCAGAACTGCGCACAGTACTCCAAGTGTGGTCTGACTGTCCATATCTAGTGTAGTGTGTTACACACTGACTGACTCTATCTTGTGTGATGTTATATACATTTGACTGTCTCTTACCAGTGCACTGTGTTATACATTGACTGTCTCTAAGCTGTGTGGTTGTTATACACTGACTGTCCCCATTTAGTGCAGTATATTATAGAATGACCAATTCATTCGAACATGAGCTGTGTTATAGAATGACTTTTCCTTTCCTGTCTGGTGTGCCATTTGCTGACTGTATCTCTCCTGTGATATGTTCTATGTAGTCTTAGCCTTCTTCCAATGTGATGAGCAATACACTGACTGAGTGTAATATGTGTTGTATGTTACTGACTCTTTTAATCTATTAAAGTCTGTTAAACACAGATGACCTCCCTCCTGTGTGTTCTGTTATACACCTCTATCCAATATGTTGTGTTATACATCAATTGTCCTTATCCAGGGTTATATACTGACTGCTTCTATACTGTGTGATGTGTTATACGTTGACTGTCTCGATTCAGTGAGTTGTGTTACATGCTAATGGTCTCTATCTTGTGTGGCGTGTTATACACTACCTGTATCCAGTGTGTTGTGTTATACACTGATTTGTCTCTATCCAATGTGGTGTGTTATAAACTGACTGCAGTATCTCAGGGTTGTGATTGTTTCGATTCAGTGCAGTGCATCATACACTTATTGCCTGTATCCAGTGCAGTGTGTTGTATACTATTTGTCTTAATCCAGTGTAATGTTTCATTGACTAACAGTAATGTCCAGTGTGGTGTTCTGCATATTAATTGTCACACTCCATTTTGGAGAGCTATTCACTGACGTATGCAGCAAGTGCTGTGTATTATTCAAAATATCTCTTAATATTTTCTTATCGGAATGCTGTTGATGGATGATGTTTGAGCCAACAGCTTGTTGTGTGCTATTTGTCTTAGTCAATGAAACATTGCACTAGATTAAGACAAATAGTATACAACAAGCTGTTGGCTCAAACATCATCCATCAACAGCATTCCGATAAGAAAATATTAAGAGATATTTTGAATAATACACAGCACTTGCTGCATACGTCAGTGAATAGCTCTCCAAAATGGAGTGTGACAATTAATATGCAGAACACCACACTGGACATTACTGTTAGTCAATGAAACATTGCACTAGATTAACAGTAATGTCCAGTGTGGTGTTCTGCATATTAATTGTCTCCCTCCAATATGGAGAGCTATACATTGACAGCAGGCAGCACATGTTATGTGTTATTCAAAATATCACTTAATATTTTCCTTTCGGAATGCTGTGAATGGAGATTTGAGCCAATAGCTTGTGCTTTTCCTGGCTGGTTGAAACTCTGGCGGTTAGTGGTGCATCTGATAGAGTTATTGGTGATGTCCTTTCTAGGTAGTGGAATATGTGCTTTGCTGAGGGACTTTCACAGATGACAAACTTTGAAGATCTCTTTGTGGGTTATTTTACTGGCTATCTGATTCTAATCATTTCTGGTGTGGACTTTTTGAAATTGTTGACCAGTGTCATTATTGCACTCATGTACAAATCACACCTAGGAAGTATGTTTTCCAAATGACTGGCATCAATTTTGTCTCCTGTTGAATTTACAATCAGATTAGATATGTGTCTTGAAACAACATTGTATAAGCTGGCTTTTGCACGGCTGTAGTTGTATGCTCGCCCCCTGTTAACTATAGGATTTTGGGAAACAGGCATCTGCATTTGATGTCTACTTTGGATTGGATCATTGATAGCGCCCAGCAATGCATTGTGATCCGAAGAAAATTCCCACAAATTCCAAATGAAAATATAGATCAAACCTCCTTTCTACAAATATAGACAGGTATTTGGTAGTAATAAAATGGAACAGGCTGTTGTTCAATTGAACAGCTAAAATGTCTCATTTTTGTCTCATTGAGTTTGAAATAAAGCTGGATCCGATCACTGGTCTGAATCTATTGCAGTGTGTTAAACACTGAGGGTGTCCCTCCTGTGTATTGTGTTATACTCACTGTCCCTCTCTCCAGTGTGGTTTGTTAGATACTGACGATTTCTATTCAGTGTGGTATGTTACACCCTGTCTGATTTTATCCAGTATGCTGTGTTATACACTGACTGTGTCTATCTCGTGGTGTTTTATACATTGCTCCAGTTCAGTATTGTTGTGTTATGCTCTGGAGGTTCCTCACCAGTGTAGTGTACCACTGATGAATAGTAGAGTCTAGTGTGTTGGTTTATACATTAATCATCTCTCTCCGATATGTGAGTTATACACTGTCCACATGCAGCAAGTGTTGTGTGTTATTCAATGCATTCTTAATCTATTGCGGTGTGTTAAACCTTGAGTTTGTGTATTGTGTTATACACTGACTGTGTCTCTCTCTCTCCAGTGTTGTTTGTTATATACTGACAGTTTCCATTCAGTGCAATGTGTTGTATATTTATTGTGTTTATGCAGCGTGTTGTTATACATTGATTGCCTCTGTTCATGTGCTGTGCTGTACATTGCCTGTCTCTATCCAATGTGCTTGTTATATTCTAATTGTCTCTGTCCAGTGCGTAGTGTTATACACTATTCAGTGTCGTTGTTCTACACTGACTTTGCCTTTTCAGTGCACATGTTATAGAATGACCTCCTCCATCAAGCATGTATTGTATTATAGACTGATTCTCTCTCTTTCCGATCTGGGGTGCCATTTACTGACTGTATCTCTCCTGTGATGTGTTCAATGCAGTATTAGCCTTCCTCCAATGTGGTGAGCAATACACTGACCAAGTGTATTAAGTGTAGTGGATTATTCACTGACTCTCTTAACCTATTGAACTGTGTTAAGCACTGATCATTTCTCTCCTGCATATTCTATTATGCATGAGTGCCTCTATCCAGTGTGCTGTGTTATACGTTGACTGTCCCGATTCAATGTGTTGTGTTACACGCTGACGGTGTCTATCTAGTGTGAAGTGTATCCAATGTGGTGTGTTATAAACTGACTGCACCAACTCAGGGTTGTGTGTTAAAATGCACTGTTACGATTCAGTGCAGTGCATCACATATTTATTGTCTCTATCCAGTGCAGTGTGTTATATACTATCTGTCTCAATCCAGCATAATGTACCATTGACTAACAGTAATGTCCAGTGTTGTGTTCTGTATATTAATCATCTCCCTCCAATATGATGAGCTATATACTTACTGTCTGCAGCAAGTGCTGTGAGTTATTCAAAATATCTCAATATTTTCTTTTCAGAATGCTCTCGATAGGTGGTATTTCAGCCAACAGCTTGTACTTTTCCTGGCTGGTTGAATCTGGTTGGTGGTGCATCTGAGAGTTATTGGTGATGTCTTTTCTAAATAGTGGAATATTGCACTTTGCTGAGGGGCTTTCACAGATGACAAACTTTGAAGACATCTTTGGGGGTTGCTTTACTGTCTCTCTTTCAGAACTGGGGTGCCATTTACTGACTGTATCTCTCCTGTGATGTGTTCAATGCAGTATTAGCCTTCCTCCAATGTGGTGAGCAATACACTGACTGAGTGTATCAAGTGTTGTGGATTATTCACTGACTCTCTTAATCTATTGAACTGTATTAAACACTGATGATCTCCCTCCTGTATGTTCTATTATACATGACTGCCTTGATCCAGTCTGCTGTGTTATACACTGACTGTCCCTATTCAGTGTAGTCTGCTATTCACCAACTGACCGTATCCAGTGTGATGGGGTACACAGTGACTGTCCCGATTCAGTGTGTTGTGTTACACGCTAATAGTCTCTATCTAGTGTGGCGTGTTATACTCTGCCTGTATCCAGTGTGTTGTGTTATACACTGATTGTCTCTATCCAATGTGCTGTGTTATAAACTGACTGCACTAACTCAGGGTTGTGACTGTTTTGATTCAGTGTAGTGCATCATACACTTATTGTCTGTATCCAGTGCAGTGTGTTGTATACTATTTGTCTTAATCCAGTGTAATGTTTCATTGACTAACAGTAATGTCCAGTGTGGTGTTCTGCATATTAATTGTCACACTCCAATATGGAGAGCTATACACCGACAGCGTGCAGCAAGTGCTGTGTATTATTCAAAATATCTCTTAATATTTTCTTTTTGGAATGCTGTGAATGGAGATTTGAGCCAACACCTTGTGCTTTTCCTGGCTGGTTGAAACTCTGGCGGTTAGTGGTGCACCTGATAGAGTTATTGGTGTCGTTCTTTCTAAGTAGTGGAATATGCGCTTTGGTAAAAGGCTTTCACAGATGACAAACTTTGAAGACCGCTTTGTGGGTTGCTTTACTGGGTATCTGATTCTAGTCATTTCTGATGTGGATTTTTTTGAAATTGTTGGCCAAGGTCATTATTGCACTCATGTACAAATCACATCTAGGAAGTACGACTAGCATCAGTTTTGTCTCCTGTTGAATTTACAATTGGATTAGAAATGTATCTTGAAACAGCACTGTATAAGCTGGATTTTGCAGGGCTGTCGATGTGTGCTCACTCCCTGTTAACTATAATAGTTGGAGGATTTCGTGAAACAGGCATCTCTATTTCATGCGAACATTGGATTGGATCATTGATAGCACGCAGCAATGCATTGTGATCAGAAGAAAAATCCCCACAAATTGCAAGTGAAAATATAGATCAAACCTCCTTTCTACAAATATAGACAGGCTTTTGATCGTAATAAAATGAAACAGGCTGTTGTTCAGTTGAACAATAAAATGTCTCATTTTGTCTCACTGAGTCTGAAATAAAGCTGGATCTGATCACTGATCTGAATCTATTGTAGTGTGTTAAACTTTGGGGGTGTCCATCCTGTATATTGTATTATACACACTATCCCTCTCTCCAGTGTGGTTTGTTATATAGTGACGGTTTCTATTCAGTGTGCTATGTTATACTCTGTCTGACTTTATTCAGTGTTGTTGTGTTATGCACTGGACTGTTTCTCTCCAGTGTAATATATCATTGATGAACAGTAGTGTCCAGTGTGGTGTTTTATACATTAATCGTCTCCCTCCTATATGTGAACTATACACTGTCTGCATGCAGCAATTGTGTGTTATTCAATGCATTCTTAATCTATTGCACTGTGTTAAACCTTGAGCTTATGTACTGTTATACACTGACTGTCTCTCTGTCAAGTGTGGTTTGTTATATACTGGTGATTTTTTATTCAGTGTGTTATTCATTAACTCTCTTAATCTATTGAAGTGTGTTAAACGCTGATGTTCTCCCTGTTGTGTATTCTGTTATACACTGACTGTGCCTCTGTTGAGTGTGTTATGTTATATACTGACAGTCCCTATCCAGTGTAGACTGACTGTCTCTATGCATTATGTTGTTGTGACTGTCCTTATCCAGTGCGTATGTTATACACTGTCCCTATCAAGTCCAGTATGTTACATACTGATGGTGTCTATCCTGTGTGGTTGTTACTCACTGGCAGTGTCTATCCAGTGTGCTATATTATACACTGACTGTTTCGATCCAGTGTCGTGTACCTTTGACTAACAGTAATGTCCAGTGCAGTGTTCTGTGCATTAATCGTCTCCCTCCAATACAGAGAGCTATACACTGACAGCGTGCAGCATGTGTTGTGTGTTATTCAAAATATCTCTTAATATTTTCTTTTCGGAATGCTGTCAATGGAGATTTGAGCCAACAGCTTGTGCTTTTCCTGGCTGGTTGAAACTCTGGCAGTTGGTGGTACATCTGATAGAGTTATTGGTGACGTTCTTTCTAGGTAGTGGAATATGCGCTTTGCTGAAGGACTTTCACAGATGACAAACTTTGAAGTCCTCTTTGGGGTCTTTACTGGGTATCTGATTCTAGTCATTCCTGGTGTGGATTTTTTTGAAATCGTTGGCCAGTGTCATTATTGCATTCATGTACAAATCACACCTAGGAAGTATGTTTTCCAAATGACTGGCATCAGTTTTGTCTCCCATTGAATTTACAATCAGATTAGATATGTGTCTTGAAACAACATTGTATAAGCTGGGTTTTGCAGGGCTGTCGATGTATGTTTGGCCCCTGTTAACTATAATAGGTGGAGGATTTTGAGAAACAGGCATCTGCATTTGATGCGTACTTTGGATTGGATCATTGATAGCACCCAGCAATTCATTGTGATCAGAAGAAAAATTGCCACAAATTCCAAGTGAAAATATAGATCAAAGTTCCTTTCTACAAATATAGACAGATTTTTGGTCGTAATAAAATGGAACAGGCTGTTGTTCAATTGAACAACTAAAATGTCTCATTTCTGTCTTACTGAATGTGAAATAAAGCTGGATCCGATCACTGGTCTGAATCTGTTGCAGTGTGTTAAACCCTGAGGGTGTCCCTTCTGTGTATTGTTATGTTTGTTATATACTGTTTCTGTTCACTGTGGTATGTTACACCTGTCTGACTTTATCCAGTATGCTGTATTATACACTGTCTCTATTCAGTGTGGTTGTTCTACACTGACTTGTCTCCATCCAGTGTAGTGTTAGAGAACGATCACCTCCATCGAGCATGTATGGTGTTACATAATGCCTGTTTCCAGTCTGGTGTGCTGTTTGTTGACCATGTTTCTCCCATGATGTGTAAGAATAAAGAACAAAGAATATTACAGCATGGTAACAGGCCCTTCGGCTCTCCAAGCTTGCACTGACCATGCTGCCCAACTTAACTAAAACCCCCGATCCTTCTGGGGACCATATCTCTCTGTTCCCATCCTATTCATGTATTTGTGTGCAGTGTGTTATACGCTGACAGTCTCTATCCAATGTCGTTGTTGTTCACTGAGTGTCTCTATCCAGTGTGGAGTGTTATACATTGACTGTTGGTATCCTGTGCAGTGTGTTACACACTGACTGTCTGTATCCAGTGTAGTGTATCTTTGACTAACAGTAATGTCTAGTGCAGTGTTCTATGCATAAAATGTCTCCTTACAATGATGTGACCCACATACTGACAGCGTGCAGCAAGTGTGTGTTATTCAATAAGTCTGTCAATTTATTGCAGTGTGTTAGAACTCTGAGTGTATCCATCCTCTGTATTGTGTTATACACTGACCGTCTCTCTCCCCAGTGTTGTTTGTTATATACTGACAGTTTCCATTCAGTGTGGTGTGTTATATATTGATTGTGTCTATCCAATGTGGTGCGTTATATACTTACTGCCTCTATCTAAGTACTGTACTGTACATTAGCTATCTCTATCCAATGTGCTTGTTATATTCTGATTGTCTCTCTCCACTGTGTAGTGTTATACACTGGCTGCCTCTATTCAGTGTCATTGTTCTACACTGACTTTGTCTTTTCAGTGCACATGTTATAGAATGACCTCCTTCATCAAGCATGTATTCTATTATAGACTGAGTCTCTCTTTCCGATCTGGGGTGCAATTTGCTAACTGTATCTCTCCTGTGATGTGTTCAATGCAGTATTAGCCTTCCTCCAATGTGGTCAGCAATACACTGACCGAGTGTATTAAATGTTGTGGATTATTCACTGACTCTCTTAATCTATTGAACTGTGTTAAACACTGATGATCTCCCTCCTGCATGTTCTATTTTACATGACTGCCTCGATCCAGTCTGCTGTGTTATACATTGACTGTCCCTATCCAGTGTGGTGTGCTATTCACCAACTGACCCTGTCCCGTGCATGTGTTATACATTGACTGTCCCTATCCAGTTTTGTTCGTTATGCACTGATAGTCTCTATCTAGTGCTATTGTTATATTGAAAGTGTCTATCCGGTGTGCTGTGCAGTACACCGACTGTCTCATCCAGTGTACTCTTACACTGACTCTCTCTGTCCAGTGTACTGTGTTATACACTGGTTGCCCCAATCCAGTGTTGTGTATTATACCCTATCTGTCTCTTTTCAATGCAGTGCGTTATACACTGTCTGTAACTCGTACAGTGTGTATTGCATATCTGTCTCTATCCAATTGGTATTATACACTGTCTCTATGCAGTTTGTTGTCTTTAACACTGCCTGTCCCTCTCAAGTGCAGTGTGTTACATACTCGCACTATCAAGAGTGCTGTATTATATACTATCTGTATTCAGTGTGTTGTCTTATACACTGACTGTCCCTTTCTATTATGTGTATTATACACTGATAGTGTCTATCCAGTGTGGTTGTTACACATTGACAATCTCTATCGAGTGTGTTGTGTTCTACAGTGACTGTCTGTATTCAATGCACTGGGTTATACACTGGCTGTCTGTCTCCAGTGTTATTGTTTTCCCTGACTGTCCCTATCTAGTGCAGTGCGTTATACACTATCTCTATCTTGTACGGTGTTATATACACTGTCTCTTACCAGTGCGCTATGTTGTACACTGACTGTCCTTATGTAGTGAGGTGTGTTATCCACTGAGTGTTTCTAGCTAGTGAGGTGTGTTATCCAGTGTGTAGTGTTATATAGTGACTGTCTCTATCCAATGTGCTGTGCTGTGTTATACACTGACTTCTCTATCCAGTGTGGTTGTTCTACACTGTTCCTATTCAGTGCAGTATAATATAGAATATACAACTCATTCGAGCATGTATTGTGCTATACAGTGACTCTATCTTTCCACTCTGTTGTGCCATTTGCTGACTGTATTTCTCCAGTGATGTGTTCTGTACAATTTTAGCTTCCCTCCAATGTATTGAGCAGTACTCTGACTGAGTGTAACAAGTGTTAGTGTTATTCACTGACAGGAAAGACAGAACTAAGAAAATTGAAGTTCTCTTAGTTCGCCAATTGAACAAGTCTCAGTCTTTAGAAAAGACAAACCAAATTTTTGAGAAACATCTGAATTTGGGGAGCAACTCTTTAGAGTAAATCAGAAATGTTTGGGAATGCCTGAACATGCCCAAACATTTAGAGCCTTTTTTCAAGGATTTAAAGATGGGCTGTCACCAGATCATCAAAAAAATCCTTAAAACGGGAATTCTTAGTACGCAGAAGTATGATGAATTAGTAGAATGGGTATCTGGAATTAAAGGTGGATCAGATGGGAGACCCTAAGGAGAAATCTTAGGTTTTGTTCTGTGGAATCTGGTTGCTTGTTGAATGTAGGTGGTTGTTGTATTAGATTGAGAGCAGTTGTTGTTGAAAACCTATTTGTTCTTGTGGAGTATTTATTGTGGTAATGGTTTAACTTCAAAGGGGCGGAAGAAGTGTTAGAACTGTTAAATTTTAAGTTTAAAATTTCTTGAATTTGTTCTGTTTTGAGTTTAGTGACAGTTTGGAAGAAAGAAAAATGAAGGCGACTCTCTTAATCTGTTTTCTTTGTTTCTTTCAATGCTTTATTTTCATCCCAGTTTAGAATGATAATGTGGGATGAATGTTGGAAGCTTCCATGTGTATCTGTGTGTTTAATGAACTGATTGGGGTGTTTATGTTTATGTTTTTGTTGTTTTTAATGTTCTTTCCCTAGTTGTGATTTTACAACTGTGGGTTTGGTACAGAATTTAAGTAAAAATTGGAAATGTCAAAGTATATAAATTGAAATTTGAAATAACCAGTTTGAATTTTGAATAATCCTGGGTTCAGATTTTGAGAGGAAAGAATTTAAACCTTGGAAGGATCCATGTGCTCTTTCCTTTGTCTTGAAGAAGTTGTTTGAGACTGGGTTAATTCATTTGGCTCCGAGCCGATAATATTTGTACTTTGTTTAAAGTAGATGGTTTGTGAATGACCAGCAAGATTACTTATCACAACCTAGTGGTAATTGAGACTTGAAGAGTTTGGTTCATTCAGATTTTCTCATTGTTAACTTTCAAATTAAAGTGATTGGTTACGCTTAAGTGTTATAGTTTCTGACAGTTAAATTGATAGAATAAATTCAGTGCACAAAATAACCAACTTATAAATGGAACTTATAAGAGGTAAATAAGTTTAATTTTGACGAATAAAATGGTAATGGAAATAAAGTCTGTATGGGTTTTGTGTTTCAAAGATGGATGTATTGAAACATGTTCTCAGTTTATAATGTAACCATTTGAATGTGAGACAATGTTACAAAGTAATGTCTGTTTGTTTTGTGACTTTACTGAGTAAATATTATCTGTGTTAATCCTCATGTTCACATGTAAAGTTTGTCGATTTGATGTGTGTAAATGATAATATTTTGGAGTTAATTTTTCTGAAAAGTTAAGGGCTCTGCAGAGTGTCAATGACTTTTTAACAGATGACAGGATTTTTCCTTGTATTTAGTTATTGGAGGTTATAAGAGTTAAAATGCTTAAAGGGGAATAAATAAACCATTTGTGCAAGTTATGTTATTCATAAATAAATTGGTAAAGTGGACAGAATCTATAATTTGTTAAACTGATGGAAACATTTGAATTTTAACTTGTGCTTTAGTTACATTATGTTAATTGAGTCATAAAAACATAGCATGTGTATGCCAGGTGATAGATCTTGAGCTGTGACTGTGGAAGTTTAAATCTAAAATGGGTAACTGTGATAAAAGGTGTTTTTTATGCAAATTTGGATCATTTTTAAATGATGAGACTTTGGAGAGTTAAACCTACCTCTTCAGCACTTTTTGGATGCATGACCCTCCAAAATCCAAATTTAAATGTTATTTCTTTTTCTTCTGTAACAGTGATTTATTATTGTCCTGTGCATAATTCTGAACCTAAAATGATGTTTAGAATATGTGATTATTTGTATTTGTAGAGTATTGTCTGGAATATCAGTGTTATGGTGATGTTTGTGACATCAATGTCTGGGCCATGCTTGACTGTTGAGTGACTGGAGAATTCCTGACCGACACTGGTCCTCGGTTTGTAATCCCTCATGTTTCATATTCAGGATGAAAGGGAGATAAGTGACCTGTGCCTCCAATGTCTACAGACATGGCTGATACCGAGAGATCGGTTTGGCAGCACCTGATTGGACTCTTATCGATCGGGGGATCAAGTCCTAATAAATTGATTGGCAATGACCAAAAAGGGTGTGAAACCTAACCAGGAACAAGTTACAGCAATGGTGACCATCGCCAGCGATGACCAGCAGCTGGAGAGTTACCACACCTGAGAAGAAAGGAAGGGTCAGTGCCAAGCCAGTCCAGAGAACTATAACACACAGAGGACAACCGAGACGGAAGCACAGATAAAGGCCAGTGTTTGCTTAGGTACTTGCCGGTCACACACAGTTAAGTCAAGGTCTTGTATTGGACTTGAACTTCAGTATTTTCATGGAAGATAACTTATTGCTGATTGTGTGGGCACAAAGAACCCCAATTTATCTTTTGTTTTTTAACTGGGGGTGGGCCTATATGCTGGTAACATTTGCCTTTGGCTTGGTCCTGGCCCACATCAAAAGGGGGGAGTGAAGTAGGGAAAGGATGAATGCGTTTTGTATCTGAAGGGAAAAGGTTAATGGATTTTGTACCTAGAATATGTCACAAACATAACCATTATGGCTGATCTCCTTTAGCTTATATTGCTCCTGGCAGTAATATAAGTTATTTGTCATGTCTTACATGCTTTAAACTGTCTTCATAAAAAAAGAGTTAATGTGGCTGTCATTTTGTAGACTTTGCAAACCTTACCTGTTTGTGTTAGTTGGACATTGTTACACAGGTTTACGATACCAGCTTTTAACAGCTGCTGATGGCAGATCGCGATATCGGCTTTTAAAGGAAGGGTCCTGCTGGGACAGTCGCGATCGCATAAATAACTTCAGACAGCGATGTCAGTACTGCTGCAGAAGGGGTTTCCTGTGCAGGACTGTAATTCCTGATTAAATCTGGGGCTGCATCATGACCCAGGAAGGAAGACTGGGAGGTTTGGCAGGAATTGGCATTTGAATCATGATTCCTGCTGGAGCTCATAATGTATAAATATCCACTTGTGATTGTGTTCTATGAGAAGTCTGCTAATCCAGTGTAAGGAACCAGTTTCTCCCAAAACTCTGGAATAAGATGTCAGAGTTTTATAATAAAAACCACTGTATTTTGACTTTTTGTCTCATATTATTTTACCTACATCACCAGAAATCTGAATGACTCTCTCTTTCCAGTTTTGTGTGCTGTTTGCTGATTGTATTTCTCCTGTGATGTGTTCTATACACTGCTGGCCTCCCTCCAACCTGATGATCTATACACTGACTGAGCGTAACCAGTGTTATGTGTTATTCATTAATTCTGTTAATCTGTTAAGTGTGTTAAACACTGATGATCTCCCCCATGTGTTCTGTTGTACACTGACTGTCTCTATCCAGTGGGTTGTGTTACACACTGATTGTCCTTTTCCAGTATGGAGTGTTATACACTAACTGTATTCAGTGTGATTGTTAGTGTATACCAATCTCTATCCAGTTTGCTATGTTATACACTGACTGTCTCTATCCAATAGGTACATTCCATTCAATCACATCCAAGGTGAGTAATTCCAATTCCTTTATTGTAGGACAATATATTCACAATTTCTTTAAAACAGAAATTAAACATTCCTATTTGATTTCAACAATTCACACACTGTTAGTTTGTTCGTTATTGTCGATGTCAGGCTGGAGTTGTTCCTCTTGGGGCAAAGGAGGTTAAGGGGAGATTTGATCGAGGTGGACAAGATTCTATCAAGTTAGACAGGTGGATAAATAAAAGCTGTTCTCGATAGCAGATGGGACAAGGACAATGGGGACATAGATTTAAGGTTTTGGGTCAAAAATGGAGGGGGGAATGTGAGGAAGAATATTTTGATGTAGTGAATGGTAATTAACTGGAAATTTGCTGCTGAGGAGGAAGTGGAGACAATAAACAAGTACAAAGGGCTTTGGATGGACACTCAGGGGTGGAGGTGATTTCAAACAGAAATGCTGATGAAATATCTCTGACCTTCCTCACACCCTGTCACTCTGGGATCCTTGTAAAATTGAAAAACCAGCAGTTCACAACAACACTGAGAGACCATCAGCCCACTGGAGGCAAAGTCATTGAAAATGTCCAGTCCCGCAGAAAGAAATCCTCCAACCCTCCCCGTTGACCAACTGAGAGAATGAACAGAATGAAGTCCTGGATGGAACTGAGAGCAGAAACAATAACAGCAGAATCCAACCCCCTGGAATCACTCGTGAACTCGCTGGTGTGTTTGTAGGTGCGATAATTGAGTGAATCCCTTCCCACACTCGGGGCAGGCGAACGGCCTCTCCCCAGTGTGAACTCGCTGGTGTGTCTGCAGACTGGATGACTGACTGAATCCCTTCCCGCACACAGAGCAGGTGAACGGTTTCTCCCCAGTATGAACTCGCTGGTGCGTCCGCAAATTGGATAACCGAGTGAATCTCTTCCGACACACAGAGCAGCTGAACGGTCTGTCCCCAGTGTGAACTCGCTGGTGTGTAAGCAGGATGGATGACCGAGTGAATCTGTTCCCACACTGAGAGCAGGTGAACGGTTTCTCCCCAGTGTGAACTCGCTGGTGTGTCCGCAGGGTGGATAACTGACTGAATCCCTCTCCGCACTGAGAGCAGGTGAACGGCCTCTCCCCTGTGTGAACCCGCTGGTGAGTCCGCAGGTGGGAGGCCAGAGTGAATCCCTTCCCGCACTGCGAGCAGGTAAACGGTCTCTCCCCGGTGTGAACACGCTGGTGTGCCTGCAGGCTGGATAATTGACTGAATCCCTTCCCGCACTGAGTGCAAGCGAACGGTTTCTCCCCACTGTGAACCCGCTGGTGTGCCCGCAGGCCGGAGACCTGAGTGAATCCCTTCCCACACTGAGAGCAGGTGAACGGCTTCTCCCCGGTGTGAACTCGCTGGTGTTGCTGCAAGCTGGATAACCGAGCGAATCCCTCTCCACACTGAGAGCAGATAAACGGCCTCTCCCCAGTGTGACTGCGCCGATGAGCTTCCAGCAGAGATGGGGCTTTGTATCCCTTCCCACAGTCTCCACATTTCCACGGTTTCTCCATGGTGTAGGTGTGCTTGACTCTCTCTTGGATGGACAAGTAATTGAAGCCTCTTCCACACACACCAGTACGGTCTCTCCCCGCTGTCAATGAGGTGATATTTATTCAGGCTGTGGAACTGGTTAAAGCTCTTCAGTCAGCGCACTGGAACACTCTCACTCGAGTGTGTTGGTGCTTCTCCAATCACACTGGTATTTGAAATCTTTTCAAATCGATAGACTGGACAATCGTTTCTTCTTCTAGATTCAAAGGCCAAAGATATTCAGGTCCAAAGTAATATGACTCTGTCAGATACACATGACGTTTGAGATTTCTCCCTGTCAATATCCTATAAAAAGGAGTTTACAGAAGTCATCAGTGTCCGTAGAAGCTCATCAAATCCCTGCAGTGTAAAAGGAGGCCATTCTGCCCATCACGTCTGCACCTATCACAATCCCATCCAAGCCTTATTCCCGTAACCCCACATATTTACCCTGCTAATCCCGACACTATGGTCAATTTTAGCATGGCCAATCAACCTAACCGACACATCACTGGACTGTTGTAGGAAACCAGAGGAAACTCACACAGACACGGGGAGAACGTGCGAATTCCACACAGACCGTGACCCAAAGCTGGAACTGAACCGGGTGTCTGGCACTGCGAGGCAGCAGGGCAAACCCCTACAGTGCCCAAGATAGAAATTCAGAACAAACAATTTAGTTTCTGGGTAATACTCATTCCCTTCTCATTCTGCCCACAAAAAAAAGCTCCAAATCTCCATCCCACACACTCTCCCTCCATTCTCACTCTGCTGTATCTAATATTCACCCTCCCCAATTCTCCTAAAGGTGCTGATTGACAGATCCATACTCACTGCTTCCTGTCCTGGACACACACATCATAAGAAATAGAAGCTGTAGTTGGCCATTCATTGAGAATTGGCTGATCTACCTCAGCCCCATTTCCCACACTATCCCCCAGATAACTCGACGTCTTCAACATCTCAAAACTTCTCTCTCGAAAATTCTTGATGACTGAGGCTCCACAGTCCTCTGCGGCGCAGAATTCCAAACCTTCACCACATCGAGGAAATCCCTCCTCATCTTAACTTTTCTCTCCATTCTCTACCTGTTCTCCATGATGCTTGACTCTTTTATCAATCAGTCTAACTCATGCTAGAATACATTCAATGACCCTCAGCCTCCACTGATCTGGGTGGAAGAGAAATGCAAAGTCTAATGATTGTGATAGGCAAGGAGATGAATGATTGGAACTATATAATGTAGCTACAGTACAGTATTAGAATGAATGAAGCTCAGAGAGGAACAGCAGCTTAACTAGAACATTAAAGCGCAGAACAGGCCCTTCAGCCTTCGATGTTGCGCCGACCAATTAAGAAAAAGCAATGACCCTCTAACCTAAACCATTCCCTTTTCATCCATAAACTTAGCGCATCCACAACTGCAGCAGGCAGGGCATTCCATACCCTTACCACCTTGGTCTAACAACGGAGGAAGCTACTTGCAACCATACACAAGAGCCCGGACTCTGGCTGGAGGACCTGAGCCCATCTGGTCCTCCACGTGTTGCTATTGGTCAGTCTTCCATATGTAGACAATGAGGGGCGGAGCCCGTGGGGTGGGCGGGACTTTGACCACCACATGTGCTGAGCTCTGGTCCAATCCGCTGTTTCTTGCTTCTGTTACCAAATAAACCTGTTGGACTTTAACCTGGTGTTGTGAGACTTCTCACTATCCAGGAAGCAGTGATGATGTGGAGATGCCGGTGTTGGACTGGGGTAAGCACCTTTTAGAAGTCTCACAACACCAGGTTAAAGTCCAGCAGGTTTATTTGGTAGCAAAAGCCACTAGCTTTCGGAGCGCTGCTCCTTCATCAGATGAGTGGGAATTCTGATCACAAACAGGGCATATAAAGACACAAATTTACAAAATAATGTGAGTCTTTACAGGTAATCAGGTATTCAAGGTACAGAAGCAGTGAGCATGGATCTGTCAATCAGGAGAATTGGGGAGGGTGAATATTAGATACAGCAGAGTGAGAATGGAGGGAGAGTGTGTGGGATGGAGATTTACAGCTTTTGGGGAATGAGAGAGGAAAGAATGTTCTTTAGAAATCATAGAATTCCAACACCTTACTAACTGTCTCTCAGTTTTCACAATGAATCTCTCTTCTTAGGACACCCTTATTTCTGACTTGTCACTCGGAGTACTGTGCACAGTTCTGGTCGCCTCACTACAGGAAGGACGTGGAAGCTATTGAGAGGGTGCAGAGGAGATTTACAAGGATGTTGTCTGGATTGGGAGGCAGGCCTTAGGTTGAGGGAGCTCGGTCTCTTCTCCCTGGAGAGACAAAGGTTGAGAGGTGACCTGATAGAGGTTTGTAAGATGTTGAGAGGAATAGATAGGGTGGATTCTCGGAGGCTATTTCCCAGGACTGAAAATGGTTGCTACGAGAGGACGCAGATTTAAGGTGCTTGGGGAGGTGGGGGGGCAAGTACAGAGGAGATGTCAGGGGTAAGTTTTTCACTCGGTGGGTGAGTAGAATCGGCTGCCGTCAGTGGTGGTAGAGGCGAACTTGCTGGGGTCTTTTAAAAGACTTTGGGATGAATACATGGAATTTAATGGGATTGGGAGTACAGATAGTTCTATGGTCTGGTAGGTATGGGTATGATTGGTGCAACTTGTGGGCCGAAGGGCCTGTTTGTGCTGTAGTGTTCTATGTTGTCTGTGCTGCTCACAGTCTTAAAGCTGTTGCCTATGCGCTGTATTAAGAGACCATATAAGACTCTTTACTATTCCACAACTGTGTCCTGAATGGCTAATTAGCTACAGGAATCTGGTCAAGTCAGCTAAATCCCATGATATTTTTACATAACAGTTAGTATCACAACATTTTGTTAACAGTTATACATCTAGATATATAAACACAACACATATTGCAGATGCTAGAAGCTGAAACAAAAATAGAAAATGCTGGAAAACCTCAGCAGGTCTGACAGCACCCGTGGAGAGAGAATAGAGCCAACATTTTCAGTCTGAGCGACCCTTCGTCACAAAGGGTCATCCAGATTCAAAACATTGGACTATTTGCTCTCTCTGTGAATGAGGAGAGATTGGAGAAACTTGGGTTTGTTCCCACTGGAATAACGGAGGTGGAAGGCCAAGCTGATAGAAATCTACAAGGTTACGGAAAGGGGATGGACAGAGTGGATAGTTTCCCAGGGTGGAAGAGTCAATTACTCGGCACAGGTTTAAGGTGCAAGGGGTAAGGTTTAAAAGAGATGTACGAAGCGAGTATTTTACACACTGGTTGACAGGTGCCTGGGGAGATAGTGGAAGCAGATATAGAACACAGAACACTACAGCACAAACAGGCCCTTCGACCCACAAGTTGTGCCGATCATATCTATACTTACCAGGCCATAGAACTATCTGTAACTCCCAATCCCATTAAATCCCATGTCCTCATCCAGAAGTCTCTTAAAAGACCCCAGCAAGTTCGCCTCTACCACCACTGACAGCAACCGATTCCACTCACTCACCACCTTCTGAGTGAAAAACTTAGCTCTAACATCTCCTCTGTACCTGCCCCCCAGCACCTTAAACCTGTGTCCTCTCGTAGCGACCATTTCAGCCCTGGGAAATAGCCTCCAAGAATCCACTCTATCTATTCCTCTCAATGTTTTATAAACCTCTACCAGGTCGCCTCTCAACCTTCGTCTCCCCAGGGAGAAGAGTCCCAGCTCCATCAACCTATCCTCATAAGGCCTGCCCCCCAATCCAGTCAACATCCTTGTAAATCTTCTCTGCAGCCTCTCAATAGATATGATAATGACTTTTAAGGGGAGTGTTGACAAATCCATGAATAGGATGGGAATAGAGGGATATGGTGCCCGGAAGGGGAGGGGGTTTTAGTTCACTTAGGCAGCATGGACGATGCAGGCTTGGAGGCCGAAGGGCCTGTTCCTGTGCTGGAATTTTCTTTGCCTGTGTCGAATAGCTGCCTCAGCCTTGGCCCACACTAACACATACAATTATACAATGATGGCTGAAAGAGCAAGCAACTGGTCAGAATATAGAAATATGACCAAGAATGAAAACAGAATGACAAGGGAGGGAAATTAGAATCTGAGAGAAAGCTTCTGTAAAAACATCGATAGTAAGAGTAGATATTTGAAAGGAAGTCAACAAATGGAGCACTAGCCGTAGAGAAAAGAAACAGGCCCTTCGGCCCAACCAGTCCATGCTGACAATGTTACCCTCCCAGCCAATCCCAATTGCCCACATCCCTCAAATCCCTTCCCATCCATGTATGTACACAAATGCTTTTTAGATGTTGCTTTTGAGCCTCCCTCAGCCACTTTCTCTGGCAGTTCATCCATACATGCACCGTCATCTGCATGGAGAAGTTACCCCTCAGGATCCTCTTTCCCTTCTCACTTTAAACCTATCCTCTCTAGTTTCCAATTCCCCTTCCTTAGGAAAAAGACTGTGTCTTCATTCTATCAATGCCCTTCATGATTTTATACACCCGTGAGGTTTTAGCCCTCATTCTCCTACATCCCAAGGAATAAAGCCCTGGGCTGGCCAAGCATTCCTATAACTCAGGCCCTGTAGTCCTGACAACATCCTCGTAACTCTGTTCTCTTTCCAGTTTACGTAGAACACAACAGCACAAACAGGCCCTTTGGCCCACAAGTTGCGCCAGTCATATCCCTATCTATAACCTTCAATCCCATTAAATCCCATGTACTCATCCAGGAGTCTCTTAAAACACCCCAACGAGTTTGCCTCCATCACCATTGACGGCACCACTCACTCAACACCTTGATATTATCAATGTCTTTGCTAGAAAGGAGAAACCAAAACTGTACACGATACTCCAAGTGCGGCCTCACCAATAACTTATACAACTGTAACATAATGTCCCAATCAATTCCCTGATTGATAAAGGCCAGTGTGCCAAATGCCTTCTTCATCACTCTGTCAACCTGTGACACTGCTTTCCATGAGCTACCTACTTGCACACCTAGGTTTCTCTGTCCCTCAGCACTTCCCCAAGGCCCTACCATTCATTCTACAAGTCTGACCCCGGTTTGACTTCCAAAAATGCAACATCTCACACTTGGCTGTATTGAAATCCATTTGTCAATCCTCATCCCTAACTGATCAAGAACCCCCTGTAATTTTTTGATAATCCTCTTCGCTATCAACGATACCTTTGAACATAATATCATCCACAAACTTACTAACTACGCCTTGTACATTCACATCCAAATCATTTACAAACTACAAAATACAACAGTTCCATTAGCAACACCCAAATAATATCATTCGTCGCAAACCTCCAGTCTGAGAAACAATCTTCAACCATAATCTCTTCTTCCTACCATCGAGCCCCAATTCCAGATCCAATTTTCTGGCTCTCCCTGGATCCCACACAATCTAATCGTCCAGACTAGCCTGCCACATAGCATCTTGTCACAGGCCTTGTTAAAGTCCAATATAATCAACATCTACTGCCTTCGCCTCATCCCATCCTCTTGGTTACCTCTTTGAAAAAAACTTTAAAACATTTCTCAAACATGACTTCCCATGCTCAAAAGTGGCACTGACAATCCTAATCGGACTTTCAAATAGAACATAGAACATGTTGATAGATGTTGATAGATCCTCAGAATCCCCTCCAGTAACTTATCCACCACGGTGACAAGGCTCACCGAGGGGTCACGGGCTTAGGGTGAGGGAGTAAGGTATAATTTGGATGCTAGAGGGAGTTTTTTCACACAGAGGGTGGTGGGGTTATGGAATGCGCTGCCAAGTAAAGTGGTGGAGGCAGGTACTCTGGAGTTATTTAAGAAATACTTAGATGGGCACATGAACAGAATGGGAATGGAGGGGTATAGAAAACGGATTTAAAATAGGGATCATGAGCCTTGGGAGTCCCTGGGAAGTGTGTAAATAGATGATGATATTGATGTACTTGTTTTTATCCTACTGGTGCTTTGGTCCACCTTGTTGTCTAACAAGGGGCATACACGCGATGGGTCGTGAGAGGGCTGCTCTTGGATTTTTTTTGAGAGTATCCTAGTGCTTCACGTCGTTAGTGTACGCTTGACCTGGACCATTTGATGGGCAACACGACAGCTCAGTGACTATCGCTGTGCTGTGCAGATACATGGATTTGGGCCTGTGTCTGTGGGAGTTTGCGCATTCTCCCCGTGCTTGCGTGGGTTTTCTCCGGGTGCTCCGGTTTCCTCCCACATCCCAAAGATGTGCTCTTAGGCTAATTGGCAAAACAAATTCTCCCTAAATTGTCTCAAATTTGGTTTTTAATCCATAGATCTATAAACATGGACAGGGATCACGGGTAGAGGTGGGAACGTCGGGGTGGTGGCGCAGGCTCGTTGGGCCGAAGGGCCTGTTTCCCGTGCTGTTTTGTTCCTTGAACTGTAATTCTCAGGCTTCTCTTTGCTACCTTTCTTAAATAACGGAAGAACATTTGCCATGCCCTAATCATCCAGAACTTCGCCAGTGGAAAGAGGTGACACAAATATCTCTGCAAGAGCTTCTGGAATTTCTTCTTCAACCTCCAACAAGATCCAAAGATGCACTTGATCAGGCCCAGAGGATTTATCCACCTTAATACACTGTAAGGCTGCCTCCCTACTAATATGTTTTCTTACTTCTTCAGCACTCATGACTTTCCAAGGAGAAACATTCATTAAAATTCTCAAATATCTCCTGCGGCTCCACACACAGATAGTCATGCTGAATTTTAAGGGGACCATTCTCTCTCTAGCCATCCTTTCAGTCTCAGTATAGCTATAGAACTTCTTAGGATTTTCTTTAATCTTAAATTTCAGATCCACATAATATCCTCTTTTTGCTCTCCTGATTTCCCTCTTAAGTCTTATCCAAAACATTTTATAGTCAGAGTGATTCACTTGCCCCCAACTGACTCAATCCAATGTATGATTTTTGATTTTATTAATTGTTAGATGTATTAAAATACAGTGAAAAGTATTGTGTCTTGCGCGCCGTACAGACAAAACACACCATTCACAGAGAAGGAAACGAGAGAGTGCAGAATGTAGTGTTATAGTCATAGCTAGAACATAGAGAAAGATCAACTCAATGCAAGGCCAGTCCATTCAAAAGTCTGACAGCAGCAGGGAAGAAGCTGCTGGTATTTTTGTCCTGAACGAAGAAGGTGCCTCCTTCTTTTACCTGACCAAATCCTCAGTGTCCCTGGTCAGCGAAGAATCCCTAAATTTATCATCCTTTCCCTTCATCCTAACAGAAAAATACTGTCTCTGGACTCTCAATATCACACTGTTAAAAGCCTTCCATTTGTCTGTCATTCCTTTCTCTTCAAACAGACCCGTCTAATCGATATCCTGCCTGCCTAACACCCACAAAACTGGCCTTGCTCAAGCTGAGGGCCTCACCTGTGGATCCACCCTATCTTTTTCCACAACTATTTTAAAATTAATAGTGTTCTGGTCACAGGACACAAAGTGCCCCCTAAGTGATACTTCAGACAATTGCCGCATCTCATTTTTTTTAAGTGTCTTACAGAAACTGAGTGCAGAAATTAATAACGAAAAATAAGAAACTGGCAGATGAAGAAGAATTTTGTCTCAGTCTTCACACCGGAAGATCCAGGTAACGACTCAAAGTCAAATCAGAAAACAGAAGTGTGGGACGCACTCTGAAAAATCACAATTACTAGAGAAGTGGTACTCAGCAAACTGTTGGAACAGTGGCTGATGAATCCTGGGGTTTTCCTAGATTTCATTCTGGGGTCTCAACAGACAGTGAAATGTGATAGTTTGTGTGTTGATAATTTTCTAAAATTTCCAATAGAAATTGGAGAAAGGGGAACCAGTGGATGTGTTGTACTTAAGACTTCCAGGAGGTGTTTGATAAGGTGCCACATCAAAGCTTAATGCAGCAAATAAAAGTTTATGCTGTAGGGATGATAATATTGGCTAACTAACAGGGAACAGTGGCATAAATGGGTCATTTTCCGGTTTAAGAGAGAGAGAGAGACCTGGGCCAACCTTTCCAGAGTCTGCTCCCTCCCTGGATTCACTTCCTTTCCCTTCAGTTGCTGCAATTCCCCCAGAATGGGAAAAGAAATGGAAAGGGGGAGTAAAGAAAGTGTTTTACTCACAGATGTGGGAGACAGGAGGAAATTTCACTCTGTCTGAAGCTCAATCACACAAACGCCCGCTTGACTGGAGGACCAGAGTGCTTCCGGTCCTCCGGCTGTTCCCATTGGACGGTGCCGATGAGAGGGAGTCGGAAGTGCACCTGAGTCTAATTTGAAGAATACGCATGTGCGAGTTTTTGGGTTAATGCGCATGTGCAATTGTTGGGTGAATGCGCAGGTGCGGCTGCCGGCGCCCTGACCGTTGTCCGTCCGGGTCTTCCAGCCTTTCCCATTGGACAACAGCTCAGCGCGGCTAGAGGGAAAGTCCCGCCCTCCTCCACATGAGGCCCCGCCCCTCATTGTCTGTCTGCGGGGGATTGACCAATGGGAACTATGCAGAACAGAAGGACTCTGCACCTCCAGCCAATCAGAGCTCCCCATTGTCTGAATGCAGAGGTAAGAAAATGAGTTTGTTCATCTGCTCCTGTCTCTGAATGAAGAACTTCAAACAGATCCAAACTTCCTCATCTCCCACATCTGTGAGTAAAACGCTTTCTTTTCTTCCCCCTTTCCATTTTTTCTTTCATTGTAGAGTTGAATTTTTAACATCTAGTCACTATCCAAATCTAATTAAAAATCCTCCTCATGTACCTCTAACCAGTGTCTTACACACATAAGCTCTCTGCTCACTTCTGTTCAAAGGTGAAACTTTAAGGTGGCAGTCAGCCTGAAGATTTTCAGGTCTCTGTGTCCAGGACAGGATAGTGTGAGAATGGAGACAGAGTGTGTGGAATGGAGATTTGAGGGAATAAGGTAGGAAATTATATTCTGCAGGAACTAAAATTGGCTATTCTGAATTTCAATCCTGCACTGATAGTAGTGACTTTTAACAGGATATCAGAAGGTGAGGACTAGAAGACAGAAATCTTAACCAAACTTCACATCAACAGCTGAGAGAGTCACTCAATTCATTAAAACCTGAATGTCAACGGCCATTGAATCCAGGTAAAATGTTTCTCTGTTCTATCTGCTTTGAATATCATGTGACTGGAAAAGCACTGAGCCCCCCCTACACACACACACACACACACACACACACCTATGAGTGTTCCAATGCATTGACTGTACAAAGAGCTTTAACCAGTTACACAGCCTGAAAATACATCACAGCATTCACAGTGGGGAGAGACTGCACCCGTGTTCTGTGTGAGATTGAACTGATTGTCTAACCTGAAGAGTTATGAGGGGATTATGGGAAGGGATTTAGGGTCCCATTTTAGTTGGAAATTCATCGACAGTCACACTAGAGACAGGCTATTCATCTGCTATGCGTGTGGGAAGAGATTCACTTGTCCATCTAGCCTGTTGAGTCACAATCTCACTCCACGCAGGAGTTTAAATGCTCTTACTGTGGGACTGGTTTCAAAAGCTGTCAGGAGTGGATGATACACCAGCACACTCACACTGAGGAAAGACCGTTCAGCTGCTCTCGCCGCACAAAAAGATTTTGAATGCCATCCAACTTACAGAAACACCAGCGAATTCACACTAGGGAGAGGCCATTTACAACTGCGTGTATGGGAAGGGTTTCACTCCATTGTGCACCCTGAATAACACATCAGCAAGCTCACACTGGGGTAAGGCTGTTCACCTGCTCTCTCTGTGGAAAGGGATTCATTTGGTTGCTGATCCTGATGGGACACCAGCCATTCACCTGCTCTGATTGTGGGAGGGGATCCAGCCTGCAGACACAACAACGAGTTCACACTGGGGAGAGGTGTGGATTAGGTTGATAGGGGCAATTCAACATGGCCAATCAGGATTAGCAAGGTAAATTCATGGGATAGGACTTGGGGGAAGGTAGGGCGGGTGATTGGATGCACCCAATCACTACCTTCTGTATTGTAGTCATTCTGTTCTATGAACACAATAGAACTGTTTCATACTATCTCTATACAATCCCTTATTTACACAGATTTTTTCTACGGCAGCAAAAGAGACTCACAGGTGGTACGTTGCCTCCCGGGTGGAGAGTCTGTGATGTCTCAGACCGTGTTTTCAAGATCCTTAAGGGGAAGGGGGATCAGTCACAGGTCATGGTACACATCGGTACCAGCAACATAGGTTGAAGGGATGGGGATTTAAAACAGGAATTTAGGGAACTAGATTGGAAGCTGAGAGCCAAAACAAAAGCACATTGTCATCTCTGGTTTGTTGCCACGTGTGTATGAGTTGAGGAACAGGGAGAGAGTGCAGATTAACATTAGCTGCAGGGATGGTGTCGGAGAGAGGGTTTCATTTACATGCATAATTGGGAGAACATTCTGGGGAAGGTGGGATTTGTACAAACAGGACGGTTTGCACCTGAACCAGAGGGAAACTAATATCCTGGGAGGGAAATTTGCATCAGCTCTTCGGGGAGGGGGTTTAAACTAATTTGTCAGGGTGATGGGAAAATGAGATGTAGTCCAAAAGCCAGTATTGAGGGTGGTGAGGTACTGAGGAAGGTATCAAGGTCACAGGAGTGTACAGGGAGACAGGATGATGGGTTGAAGTGTATCTACTTCAATGCAAGGAGCATCAGGAATAAGGTAGGTGAACTTGGAGTGTGGATTGGTACTTGGGACTATGATGTTGTGGCCATTACGGAGACATGGTTAGAACAGGGACAGGAATGGTTGTTGGCATTCCCAGGGTATAGATGTTTCAGTAAGAGTAGGGAAGGCGATAAAAGAGGTGGAGGAGTAGCATTGTTAATCAAGGATAGTTTAACGGCTGCCGAAAGGTATTTCGAGGGGGATCTGCCTACTGAGGTAATATGGGCTGAAGTTAGAAATAGGAAAGGGTCAGTAACATTGTTAGGAGTTTTCTAAAGGTCCCCAAATAGTAATAGAGATGTGGAGAGAAAATGGCAAAGCAGATTATGGATAGGTGTGGCGATCACAGGGGAGTTTCCAAATATTGACTGGAACCTTTATAGGTCGAATAGTTTGGATGGGACACTTTTTGTACAGTGTGTGCAGGAGAATTTCCTGACACAATACATGGATAAGCTGACTTTGGACTTGGTATTGGGTAATGATCCAGGCCAAGTGTTAGATTTGTTTGTGGGAGAGCATTTTGGAGATAGTACAATTTGGTATCCTTCATTATTGCAATGGAGAGGGATAGGGTCACACTGCAGGGCAAGGTTTATAATTGGGGCAGGGGTAATTATGATGCGATTAGGCAAGAATTAGGGAGCATAAAATGGGAACAGAAACTGTCAGGTATGGGCACAAACGAAAAGTGGAGCTTTTTCAAGGTACAAATACTGCATGTCCTTGATAGGTATGTCCCTGGCAGGCAGGGAGGAAATGGCCAAATGAGGGAACCATGGCTCACAAAGGAGGTTGAATGTCTTGTCAAGAAGAAAAAGGAAGCGTGTGTAAGGATGAGAAGACAAGGTTCAGTTGGGTCGCTTGAGGGTTACAAGGTAGCTAGGAATGAGTTAAAGAAAGGGCTTAGGAGAGCTAGGAGGGGATATAAGTCCTTGGCAGGTCCGATAAAAGAAAACCCCAAGGCTTTTTATTCTTATGTGTGAAATGAAAGAATGACCAGGGTGAGGTTAGGGCCAGTCAAGGATAGTAGTGAGAACTTGTGCATGGAATCAGCAGAGATAGGTGAGGCATTGAACGTGTTCATTAAGGAGGGGCCATGTTTTTGAGGATGGAGGAGGTAGATGTTCTGAGTGATTAGCAATTTTGAAAAACGCAAGGTTTGATAAGTCCCCTGGGGCAGATGGGATACATCCTAGGATAATTTGGGAGGCAAGGGATGAGATTGCGGAGACTTTTGCTTTGATCTTTGGGTCCTTACTGTCCATGGGGATCGTTCCAGATGACTGGAGAGTGATGAATATTGTTCCTCTCTTCAAAAAAGGAAATAGGAATGACCCTGGTAACTATAGACTAGTTAGTCTTACTTTGGTGGTCAGTAAGTTAATGGAAAGGGTTGTGAGAGATAGGATTTATGGAAAGATGCAGTTTAATTCAGGATAGTCAGCACAGTTTTGTGAGGTGTAAATCCTACCTCTCAAATTTGATTGAATTCTTTGAGGAGGTAACTAAATGTGTAGACGAAGGTAGAGCAGTTGATTTCGTATACGTGGATTTTAGTAAGGCCTTTGAAAAGCTTTTCCATGGTAGTTTCATGAAGATAAGTACATGTGGAATAGAAGGAAATTTAGCCGATTGGCTAAGTAACTGGATTTCTCATAGAAGACAGAATGATGGTGGAGGGAAAATTTTCAGACTGGAGGCCAGTTACCAGCAGTGTATCACAGGGGTCAGTACTGGATCCTCTGCTATTTGTGATTTTTATCAATGACTTGGAAGAGGGGGCTGAAGGGTAGGTTAGTAGATTTGCTGATGACACCTAGACTGGTGGAATAGTGGATGAGGTGGAGGGCTCTTGCAGGCTTCAAACAGACATTGATAGGATGCAGAGCTGGACTGAAAAGTGACAGATGGAGTTTAACCCTGATAAGTGTGAGGTGATTCGTTTTGGTAGGACAAACTTGAATGTGGATTACACAGTCAACAGCAGGGTTCTGAGGTATGTGGAGGAACAGAGAGATCTTGGAGCTCACATCCACAGATCTCTGAAGGTTGCCCCTCAAATGGATAGAGACATGACGAAGGCTTATAGTGTGTTAGCGTTTATTAACAGGGCGTTTGAATTTAAGAGCTGTGGGCTTATGCTGCAACTGAACCAGATGTTGGTGAGACCACATTTGGAATATTGTATGCAGTTCTGCTGACCTCACTATAAGAAGGATGTGGAAGCATTGGAGAGAGTGCAGAGGAGATTTACCAGGATGCTGCCTGGTTTGGAGGGTAGGTCTTATGAGGAAAGGTTGAGGGAGCTGGAGTTTTTCTCTTTAGAATGGAGGAGGATGAGAGGCGACTTAATAGGGGTTTATAAGATGAGGGGAATTGATAGTGGATGTGCAGAGACTATTTCCTTGGATGGATGTAGCTGTTGCTAGGGGGCGTAACTGTAAGGTTCATAGTGGGAGATATAGGAGGGATGTCTCAGGTAAATTGTTCACCCAAGAGTGGTTGGGGTGTGGAATAGACTGCCTGCTGTAATAGTGGACTCAGACACTTTAGGAACTTTCAAGCGGTTATTGCTTAGGGACACCGAGCACACAAGAATTAGGGAGTGGGATAGCTTGATCTTGGGATTGGACGTAGCTCGGCACAACATGGAGGGCTGAACGGCCTTTACTATACTGTAATGTTCTATTCAAATGTTGAGGCTAATCAGAGCTTGAAGGTGTCTCTTGCCAGTACATTTATCTTCATTGCACGTTCCTCACATACACAACAATTAAACTTTTACATTTATATGTAATAAAACCTCAGTCTTTTAGAAAACTACTGATCCATTAATTGTAAGACTCGCAACTTATTCAATCTCCAGTTAATGAATGGTATCTAATAAATGCTAAATCTTTAATACATTTGGTTAATACAAGATACGCTGGTTCAAACAGCGATTTTGTGAAAAGACCATATCTTTCTTTCTTACTCTGACTGAACAATCAGCCTGATTCTTGAGACAGATTTGGCAGATTATACTGTCCTCTAACTGATCAAAATGAAAGAAATTCCAAGTTTAAACAATCCTGCTACCTATGCAGTTTCCACCAATATCTGGTTGAATACAGTATTAATTTTTAAATTTTAAAATTAAACTCTAGTCAGATGTAAGAATTTAACATGCCTTAAGATAGATTTCTGTAGATGGGGGTTTCCTCTTGAGGCTATAAATTTGCTCAAGACTTAAACTAAATAAAAAGACTCAAAATGCAGTGTGCTGATTGTTGAAGACCTGACTTTAATTAACCAAACGATCGAATGGGAGAATGATATGAGAGAGTTCTGTACTCAAGGTAAAGAATGCAGGCAGCCGGATATCAGTCTGAAAATCAACCACCCCGTGAAGGCAATTATACATTCTCAAAATCTACCTGCCTTTCCATGTAACTATACACATCCTGACCTCATGTAATTTCATTTATCATAAATTACAGACATTACCTCTCTTTTGTCCAGCAATATGGAATGCTGGACAGTGAAATGATTCCCTCCGAATTGAACCCTCATCCGACCCTGAGAAGTTCTTCTTGTCTGCTCACCACCCGAGTTATCTCTCAGTTGTATTCATAAAGTCAGCAATATATAGCCATCTTGTTCCCGACCACTGCTGATAGCATTACGGCCTTCAGTAGATAAACTGTTTCTTCCCTCTCCCGCTGGGGCCTGTTGTATTTTGTCACTGACCGAAGTTTCACAAAATGTAACAAAAAGCATTGATACAGAGTACACGTTTCAAAAGAGATCTGTTAATCATACAGTTTTCTATGGCAACAGTTCTGACTGGCTTACATTCCCATAGTCTAAGATTCAATCTAAAGGTGGTATTAGTATTCCTAAATCTATGGTGATGTGTTTATTTGTCTAATTAGCCCCCCCCCCTTACACTTTGTGGAATAAATTCTAAGTTTACACAGCTCCTGCTACTTATGCTGCTTCCATACTGTATTCACTAAAATACTTATTAATTGTTAAACTGTAGTCAGATGTTAGTTTAACATGGTTTCACATAGACTTCCTTAACCTTGTTGCTTTCATTGTACAAAGAGCAGCATCAGCACAATGGGTCAAATGGCCTCCTTCTGTGCTCCCTGCTCCTCGTTTGCATTGGAAGAAAGTGGTAAATTTTCCGACAAGGGGGGAGAAGCAGAGAGGATGGCATGTTTTCAAAAGGAAAGTGGATGGGCTTGAGGGAAATAATCCTGTGGGGATCTGGGGATGGAACAGAGCAAAGGTTTGATGTACGGAGAACCCACACTGACTCAATGGACTGAATGGTGCCTTTCCCGACCCCAATGCCTGTCTAAGCTAAAGAGTGAAATTTCATTCACTGCAGTCTACCCAATTCACTAAAGTCCCTCATCCCTGGAGTCATTCTCATAAATCTCCTCTGTACCCTCACTACAAACATCACATCCTTCTTAAAAGTATGGGGCCTATATTTTATATATAGTTTTATATATGGTTCCTTTCTAGAGGGATAGAATTGAAAAGCCAGGAGATTATGTTCAACTTGTGATCTCCATTTAGAAAAAGGAAATTGAGAAGGAGCAACAAAGATGCACAAGAATAATCCCAGAACTGAGAGCATTTCACCCTCAGGAGAGGCTGGGGCTGCTTTTCTCTAGGAAACAGGAGACTGAAGGTTGACCTGATGATATCTTTAAGATTATGAAGGGGGTTCAATAATCCAATAGGGATTTCAGGAGAAATCTCTTTCCCCAGCGAGTGATGAGAATGTGGAACTCACTACCACAGCAAGTGGTTGAGGTGAACACATTGAAGGGGAAGCTGGATACTTACATGAGGGAGAAAGGAATAGAAGGATATGTTGATGGGGGGGATGAAGAGGGGTGGGTGGAGGCTCGTGTTCAGCACAAATACTGACATAGACCAATTCAACTGATTGGTCTGGCCCTGTGCTGTAGAATCAGCAGAACAGAATCAAATGTATTTATTTTAGATCTACCTGTAGTGGTAGGGAAAGCACTATTTACTCTCCAGGATGAAATAAATGTCCTTCATCAGCTTTTGTGGATCATTTCAGTGGAAACGTGCTCTCCCAGGTTCAAAGAGCATCAGCCCCACTGGAGGCAAAGTTGTGAGACCGGCCAGTCCAGCAGAAAGAAACCCTCTGACCCTCCCACTTCACCCACTGTCAGAATGAACGTGGTTCAGTCCTGGATGAGATTAACAGCAGAATCCAATCCCTCTAATCACTCGTGAACTCGCTGGTGCCTCAGCAAGTTGTATGAATTACTGAAACCCTTCCCACACTCGAAGCAGCTGAATGGCTTCTCTCCAGTGTGAACTCGCTGGTGTCGAAGCAGGTTGGATTTCTGAGTGAATCTCATCCCGCAGGGAGAGCAGGTGAATAATTGCTCCACAGTGTGACCTCGCTGGTGCCTCTGGAGGTGGGATGACTGAGTGAATCCCTTCCCACAGTCAGAGCAGGTGAAGGGTCTCTCCCCGGTATGAACTCGCTGGTGTCTCTGCAGCGTAGATAACTGAGAGAATCCCTTCCCACAGTCGGAACAGGTGAAAGGCCTCTCCCCAGAGTGAACTTGGTGGTGCACCCGGAGATTGTCTAATCGGGTGAATCCCTTCCCACAGTCAGAGCAGGTGAACAGCTTCTCCCTGCTGTGAACTTGCTGGTGTTGCTGCATTTGGGACGACTGAGTGAATCCCTTCCCACAATGAGAGCAGGTGAATGGTCGCTCCCCACTGTGAACTCGCTGGTGCACCCGCAGTGTTGATGATGTTCTAAACCTCTTTGCGCAGCGGAAGCAGCTGAACGGTCTCTCCTCGGTGTGAACGCGCTGGTGGGACACCAGATCCCGAGAGCTTTTGAAGCCGCTCCCACAGTCAGAGCATTTAAAGGGTCTCTCCTGGGAGTGAGTGACTTTGTGTCTCTGCAGGCTGGTTGACTGAGTGAATCCCTTCCCACACTGCGAGCAGGTGAACGGCCTCTCCCCAGTGTGAACCCATTGATGTGTCAGCAATCGGAACGAGGAACTGAAGGCCTTCCCACATTGGGTGCAGGTAAATGGTTTCTCTCCAGTATGAACTCGTTGGTGTGTCTGCAGATGGGGAAACAGAGTGAATGTTTTCCCACACACCGAGCAGGTGAACGGCCTCTCGCCAGTGTGGACACGTTGGTGTGTCCGCAGGTTGGATGAGTCACTGAATCCCTTCCCGCACACAGGGCAGCTGAACGGTCTCTCCCCGGTGTGACTGCGTCGATGGGTTTCCACCTCAGAGGGGTACCTGAATCCCTTCCCACAGTCCGCACACTTCCACGGTTTCTTCATGGTGAAACATCCTCGTGTCTCTTCACGTTTGACAATCAATTGAAACCCTGTCCACAAAAAGAACACAGGTACGCTCTCTCCATGCTGTGAATGCTGCCATGCATTTTCAGACTGTGTAACTGGTTAAAGTTCTTTCCACAATCAGAGCACTGGAATACTCTCACTCAGGTGTGTACATCTCTTGATGCTTTTCCAGTCACGCTGATGTTTCAGCTTTCAGAAGAAAAACATTTCTTCTAGGTTCAAAGACTGTTAATATTCAGGTCCTGATGAACTGAGTGATTCTGTCAGCTATTGATGTGACATTTGGTTTGACATTTGTCTGTATACCCTCACTTTCTGATATCCTGAAAAAGGAGTTTACAAAATTCATCACTCAGGATAAAAATTCAGAAGACAATTCTATGATTCTAATGAACATTCTGTCCTCTCTCATTCACCAGAAGAGGCAAATCCCACACACTCCTCTCTGCAGTATTTCATATTCACCTTCCCAATTCTCCTGAAGGTGCTGATTGACAGATCTGTGCTCACTGCTTCCTGTCCTGGACACAAAGCTGAAAATCTCCACACAGGTGCCAGACAGATATCTGTCTATATGACTTAACTAAATAAATGTGTTTAATAATAGGATAGCTCCAAATGGTTAAGATGTAGGGGATTGTGATTGATGATTATGTTGAGGGTAGCTGAGTAGAGATGATCATAGAATTCCTACAGTACAGAAAGAGGCCATTCAGCCCATCAAGTCTGCACCGACCACAATCCCAGCCAGGGCCCTATCCCAATAGCCCTCTTTTACCCACTAATTCCTCCAACCTACACATCTCAGGACACCAAGGGCAATTTTTAGCATGGCCAATCAACCTAACCCGCACATCTTTGGCGTTGTGGGAGGAAACCGGAGCACCCGGAGGAAACCCACGCAGGTACGAGGAGAATGTGCAAACCCCACACAGGCAGTGACCCGAGCCGGGAATCGAACCCAGGACCCTGGAGCCGTGAAGCAGCAGTGCTAACCCACTGTGCCGCCCAAATGATAAGTAATTTGTAAATGAAATTGGATGGGTGCTGCAGGGTGACAGAATGGGAGTCACTCCAGACTGACTGACTGTGCAGAGCCGCCTTTTTTTTCCCCGCGCGCATGCGCACTTTCCCTCTCCCTGCACATTACGGGTCAGTAGGGGCGGTGACCGGGCAATTTGAGGCACTGGGATTGATGGGCCTATTCGTCCCGGTTAAACGGAGGGAAAATGTCAAGCGGGAGGAGCCGGAAACACTCTGTGAATCCACAAACCGTTCTGAATAATGGTCTTCTCCCGCCCAATAACAAGCCCGGAATAGCGGCCACCATTTTGGTTCACCGAGTGGAGGGAGACGACAATAGGAACAAGCCCCGCCCCTCATTGCGTCCGATTGGCTGGAGGACCAGCCGCCTCCCACTGTCCTCCAGCTCCTCCCCCTCCATTGTTCTAGATGGGGGAAGGGAGACATAGGCTCACATCTGATTGATTGGAGGACCAGCCGCTCCCTTAGTCCTCCAGCTCCGCCCCCCATTGTTCTGGATGGGAGGGAGACATAGGCTCACATCTGATTGATTGGAGGACTAGCCTCTCCCTCAGTCCTCCAGATCCGCCCCCATTGTTCTAGATGGGGGGGAGACATAGGCTCACATCTGATTGATTCGAGGACCAGCCGCCTCCCACAGTCCTCCAGCTCCGCCCCCCCATTGTTCTGGATGGGGGGAAGACATAGGCTCATATCTGATTGGCTGGAGGATCAGCCGACCCCTCAGTCCTCCAGCTCCGCCCCCCTCGTTGTTCTGGATGGAGGGGGGAAAACTAGAGGTCCTTCCACTTTAGGCTCATATCTGATCTCTGGGAAGGAAGGAAAAAAACTTTGCGAGGAGGATTCAGAAATTGCTCACCGGATTTTGGAGCTGCGGGTGGAATCCCTAAGGAGCAATTCGTGGACAGCACATTTAGTGGGGTGGTCACACCATAGGTGAGGATTGCACAGGCAAAAAGAGGATGGGAGGGTAGTGCAGAAGTCCCCCTGTGGTCATTCCCATCTGAATTAGATATACAACTTTGGATATTGTTGAGTGGAAGAATGGTGAAACACAAAGAAATCCTACAACACCAGTTTAAAGTCCAAACAGGTTTATTATTGAACTCCCAGCCACCTGACAAAGGGACAGGCTGTTCCGAAAGCTTGCAGCGTTTCCTACAAATAAACTTGTTTGGACTTTAAGCTGGTGTTGTGGGATTTCTTTGTGTTTTACCCCAGTCTAACGCCAGCATCTCCATATCACTTCTCAGGGGAAAGCAGCAGCCAAGTTCACGGCACAGTGAGTGGCTCTACTGCTCAGAGGGCAACAAATGGCAGGGCTACAACGATAGCGGGTTCAATATTTTGGGGCAAAGATAGACACTTGAGGTGGTAAACATGAATAGACGCATCGAAGATAGGAGCAGGAGGAGGCTGTTTGCTCTGTTGAACCTCTCTGCCATTCAACCTTCTCATGGTTGACCATCCAACTCAATAGTTTAATCCTGCTGTCTCCCCACAATTTGATCCCATTTGCCCCAAGTGCTATATCAAGCCAGCTCTTGAATACATTAAATGTTTTGCCTTCCTGTGGTAATGAACTTCACAGGCTCTTTGGATAAAGAAATGTCTTATTTCCATCCTAAATGATCTACCCTGAATCCTTAGACTGTGACCGCTGGTTCTGGACTCCCACCACTGGGAACATCCATCCTGCATCTACCCTGTCTAGTCCTGTTGGAATGTTATAAATCTGAGATTTCCCCCCCTCATTCATCTGATCTCCAGCGCAAACAATCCTAATCTACTCAATCTCTCTTCAGAGAGAGGCTATCCCCAGTGTGAATGCGCTGGTGGGACATCAGTTCTTTAGAGCTATTGAAACCACTCAGATCAGGTGTACAGTCTCTCATTGCTTTGTATCTCAGCGGGTGGGAAACAACCTTTTGGACTGTGGGAGGAAACCGAAGCACCCAGAGGAATCCCGTGCAGTTACAAGGAGAATGTGCCCTGAGACAGTGACCCAAGCCAGGAATCAAACCTGGGTCCCTGGAGCTGTGAAGAAGCAATGCCATTCCGTCGACATCCTGTAATCTGAGGCTTTGCTCTTCAGTATTTAGCATATGAACAATTTTTGTGTCATCGACAAACTCCCTGATCACACCTCCTACATTCACATCGAGATCATTAGCTTCGATCCCTGCGGAACACCACTGGACACAGGCATCCAGTCACAAAAACAACCTTCGACAATCACCTCTTGCCATTAAGACAATTTGGCAAATTGTCCTGAATCCCATGAACCTCCCATGCAGGACCTACTGAAATCCACGCTCATCTGTACTCGCCCATCTCGAAAATTCAATCAAATTTGAGACATGATTTCCCTTTGCCGAAACCATGCTCCCCTATCCCTGATTAATCCTTACCTCCCCAAATGGAGATTAATTCTGTCCCTTGGATTTTTTTCCAAGTTTCCCCACTGGTGAAGGTAGACTTAGTGACCTGTAATTTGCTGGGATACTTTTTCCCTATGTTCCGTTTTGACTAATGGTTCAACATCAGTGGGCCTCCGATCCCCTGGCACCCCTCCTGTGTCAATAGTAGTCATGATGTAGATATGCCAGTGTTGGGCTGGGGTAACCACAATAAGAAATCTCACAACACCAGGCTAAAGTTAAAGACATAACACCAGGTTAAAGTCTTTCACTTTAACCTGGTGTTATGTCTTTAACTTTAAGAAGTCTCACAACACCAGGTTAATGTGTTATCAAAGTCCAACACCAGCATCTCTACATCATGACTACCTTCGATACCACAAAGTGCCAGATCTAAGTGGCAATGATCTCTAAGAAGATTGCGCATATTGACACAGATACCAAGTTTTTACATGGACTTTAACCTGGTGTTGTAAGAGTTTTATGGTGTTTACCCCTCCTGTGGTGAGAGAAGATTTGAAAATTATTGTTAGTCACTACAATCTCCTCCCACAGCAGCCTGGGATTCATCCCATCTGGAGCTGGGGATTTATACAATTTTGGACCAGTTAAAACCGTTAATATTTCCTCACTCTCAATGTTAAATTGTTGAAATGAATCACCAAAGCACCTCCCAGGTTTCTATACCGACATTATCCTTCCCCACGGTGAATACAGACACAAGAGTATTCATTTAAAACCTCACCATGCCTCCACACACAAATTACCACATTGGCGGCAAATGGACCCAACTGGTCATTTCCATATATGGTAATATACTCTATATGTAGTATAGTAAGTGTCCTTACTATTCCAATAGACACCTTTGGATTTCCTTTACACAGAGAATTTAGTCTGAAGCTCACTAGCCAACTCCGCATTCAGACAATGGAGGATCTCTGATTGGCTGGAGGACCACAATCCTTCCGGTCCTCCAATTCTTTCCATTGGTCAGCGTGCGGGGCTGTCCCTCTCCCTTGGACGTGCGCCGTCCCGGGCCGGGGGGCGGAGCTTCCCGCTGTGGGTGGAGCCGCCAGCCTGTTGCCCTGGAAACCTTGGCTCCAGGAAGCGGGGGGCGGGGCTCAGGCGGGGGGGGCGCTTCCAGGAGGGGGGGGCGGGGCTCCCGGGCCGGGCCTGCGCACTGGAACCCGGAGCGTCACCGCGGAGCAGAGTGATTCCGATTGGCCGATTCAGGCAGGGCTCCATTGTGAGGTCACAACGCGGAAGTTGTTCAATGAGTTTCAGGTTAAACCTTCCTCCTCTGAGCAACATCTGGGGGGAAATCAGTGTGTCCCCCTTTCCATTTCTTTTCCCATTCTGGGGGGAAATCAGTGTGTCCCCCTTTCCATTTCTTTTCCCATTCTGGGGGGAAATCAGTGTGTCCCCCTTTCCATTTCTTTTCCCATTCTGGGTGGAAATCAGTGTGTCCCCCTTTCCATTTCTTTTCCCATTCTGGGGGGAAATCAGTGTGTCCCCCTTTCCATTTCTTTTCCCATTCTGGGGGAAAACTGGAGACTTACAGCAACTGAAGGGAAAAAGAAGTGAATCCAGTCGGTACATTCCACGCATTTGTATTCCAGTTATACAGCCATATATCAGTCTGGTAGCCTGCATGGAGATTTTCTGTGTCCAGGACAGGAAGCAGTGAGCATGGATCTGTCAATCAGCCTGAATTTCACTTGATTCATCAGGACTTGAATATCATCTGCCTTTGAATCTAGAAGGAGGAATGTTTATCTTTTTTCAGCTTCAGAAAGTTTTAAATATCACTGTGACTGGAAAAGCACCGAGATACTATCACACACACTCGAGTGAGAGTCTTGCAGTCCAGTGGAACACAGTTACACAGGCTGGAAATACATGGCAGCATTCACAGCGGGGAGAGACCATACCCGTGTTCTGTGTGAGATTGAACTGATTGTTTAACCTGGAGAGTCACAGCCTCAGCATGGAGAAACCCTGGAAATGTGGAGACTGCGGGAAGGGATTCGTAGCCCCATCTCAGCTGGAAATTCATCGACGCAGACACACTGGAGAGAGACCCTTCACCTGCTCTGTGTGTGGGAAGGGATTCACTCAGTTATCCCATCTGGTGAGACACAATGTCACTCACACCAATGAGAGATCCTTTAAATGCTCTGAATGCGGGAGTGGATTCAAAAGCTCTGCAGAATTAGTGTCCCACCAGCGCATTCACACCGAGGAGAGACTGTTCAGCTGCCCTCACTGCACAATGAGGTTTAAATGGTCGACCAGCTTGCAGAACCACCAGCGAGTTCACACCGGGGAGAGGCCGTTCACCTGCTCTGTGTGCGGGAAGGGATTCACTCAGTCTTCCCACCTGCTGAGGCACAAAGTCACTCACACCCAGGAGAGACCTTTTAAATGCTCCGACTGTGGGAGCGGCTTCAAAAGTGCTGCGGATCTGAGGTACCACCAGCGTATTCACACGGAGGAGAAACCGTTCAGCTGCTGTCACTGCTCCAAGAGGTTTAAAACATCATCCACGCTGCGGAGACACCGGCGGGTTCACACCGGGGAGAGACCGTTCACCTGCTCTGTGTGTGAAAAGGGATTCACTCAGTTGTCCAGTCTGTGGAAGCATCAGAGACTTCACACCGGGGAGAGGCCATTCATCTGCTCGGTGTGTGGGAAGGGATTCACTGCTTCATCCAATCTGCAGAGACACAAAGTCACTCACTCCCAGGAGAGACCCTTTAAATGCTCTGACTGTGGGAGTGGCTTCAAAAGCTCTCGGTATCTGATGGTCCACCAGCGCATCCACACCGGGGAGAGACCGTTCAGCTGCTCTGTGTGCGGGAAGGGGTTCTCTCAGTCTTCCCACCTGCTGACACACAAAGCCACCCACACCAAGGAAAGACCCTTTAAATGCTCTGACTGAGAAGCCAGCTTCAAAAGCTCTCAGGAACTGATGTCCCACCAGCGCATTCACACGGGGGAGAGAGCGTTCACCTCTGTGCCAAAGGAAGTGATTCATTCAGTTATCCCTTGAAACATTGTCATTCATACCAACAAGAGGCTCTTTAAACACTCTGGCTTCAGAAGTTCTGGAGACCTGGTGTCCCACCAGTGCATAGAACTGAGGAGAGATCGTTCAATTCCTCGCACTCCACAAAGAGATTTCGAACATCTTCAGCACTGCTGAAAAAGCTGTGAGTTCACATAGGGGAGAGACCGTTCACCTGCTGCGTGTGTGCCAAAGAATTTAGCCTGCTCAGACACAAAGTCACTCACAGCCAGGAGAAACCGTTTTGTGGGAGTGGCTTCAAAAGCTCTCAAGAACTGATGTCCCACCAGCTAGTTCACACCGGAGACAGACCTGCTCTGTGGGAGGAGATTCACTCAGTCAGCAAACTTGCTGAAACACCAACAAGTTCACAAGTTCTGGGATTATTCTTGTGAATCTTTCTCCAGTGCCTCGATTTTCCTTTTTCTAAACGGAGATCAGAAATAGAACAGCACAGGAACAAACCCTTCAGTCCGCAATGTTGTGTTGAATTAAATTAGCCTTTTTCCTAGGATGGAGAAAGCTAGCACGAGGGGACATAGCTTTAAATTAAGGGGTGGTGGTTATAGGACGGATGTCAGAGGTAGGTTCTTTACCCAGAGGGTGGTAAGGGTATGGAATGCCCTGCCTGCTGCAGTTGTAGATGCGCCAAGTTTGGTGGCTTTTAAGAGGTCAGTAGATATGGATGAAAAGGGAATGGTTTAGGTTAGAGGGTCATTGCTTTTTCTTAATTGGTCGGCGCAACATCGAAGGCCGAAGGGCCTGTTCTGCACTGTAATGCTCTATGTTCTAAATTAAACTAATCTCTTTTGCCTTGGTCCATATTCTTGTATTCCTTACATATTCATGTGCTTATCCAAAAGCCCCTTAAACACTCTGATTGTATCAGCCTCCACCACCATCCATATAGAGATGTCCCAGACACCTCTATATAAAAAAAGTGCCCCTCACCTCTTCTTTGAACCCCCCTGCTCACATTAAGTGCAGTATTACACATTTCCACTTTCGGAAAAATATTCTGACTGTTAACTCTCTCTATGTTTCTCATAATTTTATAGATTCCTATCAGGTCTCTCCTCAGCCTCCACCACTCCAGAGAGAACAACCGTATTTTTTTCCAGCTTCTCCTCAAATCCAGGCACCATCCTGGTAAACTTTTCTACACCCTTCCTGTAAATGTGGTGACCAGAAGTGGGTGCCATTCTGTTAAGTGTGGCTAACAAGACTCTTATGAAGCTGCAACATGAGATCCTGATTCTTGTTCCAATGAAAGGCAGGCCACACGCCTTCTTTATCACTTATCGACCTGTGTGACCAATTTCACAGAGCTATGGACTTGAACCCCCAGATCCCTCTGTACACCAATGCTGTTCAAGGGCCTGCTATTAACTAAATACTTACCCTGAACATGTAATCTCCCAAAGTACAGCACCTCACACTTGCCCAGATTAAATTCCATCTGCCATTCCTTTGCCTGCATCTGTAGCTGATCTATATCCAGCTGTATCCTTTGTCAATCTTCTATACAACTTACGCTACAGCACAAACAGGCCCTTCGGCCCACAAGTTGCGCCCATCATATCCCTACCTACCAGGCCTATCTATAACTCTCAATCCCATGTACTCATCCAGAAGTCTCTTAAAAGACCCCAGCGAGCTCGCCGCCTCCTCCACCACCGATTCCATTCTCTCACCAAGTGAAAAACTTACCCCTGATATCAAAACTTCCATCTAGCTTTCTGTCACCTTCAAACTTACTGACCCCACCTATCCTCATTTTCATCCAAGTCTTTATATATTCTAGAGGAATTTCACAGTAATTTCATTGCAGTGTTAATGTAAGTCTTACTTGTGACTAATAAATTAACTTTATATATTGCAAACAATACGAGTCCCAGTACGGATCCTTGTGGAACACCACTAGTCACACACTTCCAGCAAGAAAATCACCCTTCCACAATTACTGATTTCTATGGGCAAAGTAATTGTGAATCCAGTGGTCCAATCCCATGCATCTTAATCTTCTGGATGAGTTTACTAAAATCCACATCCACAACACCCACTGCTCTCTCCTCGTCAGTCACCTTTGTCACTTCCTCGATAAAATCGATCAGGTTAGTAAGATGTTGACAGTGCTCCCAGTGTAATCTTGTGATGAAAATATAGACTGGTTCGGGGGGCTGTAGATAACAGGTAGAATGATATCTAATGAGGACTTTAGAATTGAATAAAGGGTTCATTGTTAATGACAGGTGGAGAAGGGCTAAAACCTTATCCAGAATCCTTTTCACACATGGATGTAGCAGTTTTATAAACCCTACAGTGGAGAAGGAGGCCGTTTGGCCCATCGAGACTGCACTAACAATAATCCCACTCTAAGCCCTATCCCATAATCCCACAGTTTTCCCTGCTGATCTCTCTAATTTACACATCCCGGGACACTATGGGCATTTTAGCACGGCCAATCAGCTTCATTTTTGAACTGTGGGAGGAAACCAGAGGAAATCCACGCAGACGCGGGGAGAATGTGCAAACTCCACTCAAACAGTGACCCGAGCCGGGAATCGAACCCAGGTCCCTGGAGCTGTGAGGCAGCAGTGCTAACCCACTGTGCTACTCCTCTCTAATTCTCTGAATCTGACAGATTCCAAATGGAACGTTACACAAGGGGATGGAATTCACTGGGATTTTGAACAATTTTTCAATGTAAATGTTCTGGTGCAGACTGTGAGAAAGGACACAACAGCAGCAAGAACCAGGAGGAACCTTTAACCCAGAGAATGTTAATAACCTTGTTCAGGACACCGGTGCCAGGCACAGGAGGATCCCAAGAAGAAACGGAACATTTAATTTCTGTCTGTTTCCCAATTCTAAATGACTGATTCTTTAACGAAGGAATGTTTTAAAACAGCATTGTGATATTCCAAGGTCAGCTGTGTCTGGGGAAGGGAACAGACTGATGTGTTTTTTATTTTAAACAGGAGGATCCATTGAAAAGCAGCTCTGGAAGATACGAGCACCTCCTGACCCACTTTCAATTTTTATCACCCGTTGCTTTCCATGGAATATTTTTTATTCTTTCCTGGGATGTGGACAGTGCCCCAGCATGTATTGGTCATCTCCTGATTGCCCTTGAACAGAGTGAGTTGCTCAGACATTTCAGAGGGGCAGTTAAGAGTCACCCACATCGCTGTGTGGGTCTGGATTCACATGTAGGCCAGACTGGGTAAGGATGGCAGATTTCCTTCCTTAACAGAGTGAACCAGATGAGTTTTTGCAACATTTGACAGTTTCACAGTCACTGTTGCTGAGATTAACTTTATAGAATTCCAGATTGATTCTCTGAATTCAAATCCCACCAATCGCTTGTCCCCAGATCTTTTGCTGGCTCTCTGCATTACTTGGTCAGCGACATTCCCATTACCCAACCAGCCCCTGCTGGATGTGATATTCCGCACAACCCTTCATTAAACGGGAAGGAGAAAAGAGAGAGGCTTTGAATTTTGGATGACCTCAAAGACATCTTAAAGCTGACCATTCTGTTAAAGTTTGAAAGATTTAGTTTCATAAAATAGTAAGAAACAGGGTGGAAAATAATATCAGAAATATCGATTGATCGGATAAATTACAGAACGATCCTCTCCCATTAAAGAATTGACCCACAATAAGGAATGAGAGAGTCTTTTAAAAAGGAGCAGGAGTTTACACAGAGAGATGACACCCACAGTTGCTAAGGATTGTGAAGTTCAGTTCAATAAAGAGATAAAGTGAGAAGCTTTTGCAATTCAAGGCAAACACTTCAATTAATCTCATTAAAAACCCCAGTGTAAATAACACTAACACGTGTTAAAATGTCAATTTAGAGCTACAGGTTTCGACTTGTCATAGAACACTACAGCACAAACAGGCCCTGCGGCCCACAAGTTGCGCCAATCATATCCCTACCTACCAGGCCTATCTATAACTCTCAATCCCATTAAATCCCATATGCTCATCCAGAAGTCTCTTAAAAGACCCCAGCGAGTTCACCTCTACCACTACCGACAGCAGCCGATTCCATTCACTCACCACCCTCTGAGTGAAAAACTTACCCTTGACATCTCCTCTGTACCTACTCCCCAGAACCTTAAACCTCATAGCGACCATTTCAGCCCTGGGAAATAGAATTCACTCTATCTATAACTCTCAACATCTTATAAACCTCTATCAGGTCACCTCTCAACCTTCGTCTCTCCAGGGAGAAGAGACCGAGCTCCCTCAACCTATCTACATAAGGCCTGCCTCCCAATCCAGGCAACATCCTTGTAAATCTCCTCTGCACTCTCTCAATAGCTTCCACATCCTTCCTATAGTGAGGTGACCAGAACTGCGCACAGTACTCCGAGTGGGGTCTGACGAGAGTCTTATAAAGTTGCAGCATTACCTCCCAACTCCTAAACTCAATCCCTCGATTAACGAAGGCCAGTACACCATCCACCTTCTCATTTGAGCCTGGGGCATCTTTCTATTGCTCGTATCAATGTCAGTCAGGCGATGGAGCTGAGGACTGAATTTAGCTGAGAATATCGGAGTCTGCTGCCGGGATGGGAAACTGCCACAGGCGTCACACTAACAGAGAGACAGGAAGGTGCTGGAAGTCAGACTAGGAAATGGGTTTGCAATCATTCAGGGCATTGGGAAGGGTTGACGGGGACTGATGGTGACGTGACCCCCCCCCCCGGGGTTCAGTGTCCCTGTGTCCAAAGTGGGGAGTCACGGGAACAGGGTATAGAGGAGTTGGAGAGAAAGCGTTTGTGTCCAGAACATTCTTCCACTCTGGTTGTTTTTGATCCTCAAATCATTTTCTGTTTGTTTTTAACCGTTTCACTAATAAACTTTTATCAATAAAAATATTTGATTGTTCTGGACTTTTCCTGATGGGATTAATGTAGAACATAGAAAAACTACAGCACAAACAGGCCCTTCAGCCCACAAGTTGCACTGATGATATCCCTACCTACTTTTCCCTTACCGAGAACCATCAATCCTATTAAATCCCATATACTCATCCAGAAGTCTCTTCAAAGACCCTATCAAATTTGCCTCCACAACCACCGACAGCAGCCGATTCCATTCACTCACCACCCTCTGAGTGAAAAACTTACCCCTGACATCTCTATATTTGCCCCCCAGCACCCTGAACCTGTGTCCTCTCGTAACAACCATTTCAGCCCTGGGAAATAGCCTCCAAGAATCCACCCTACTTATACCTCTCAACATTTTATAAACTTCTACCAGGTCGCCTCTCATCCTTCGTCTCTCCAAGGAGAAAAGACGGAGCTCCCTCAACCTATTTTCATAGGGCATGCCCCCCAATCCAGGCAGCATCCTTGTAAATCTCCTCTGCACCCTTTCAATAGCTTCCTCATCCTTCCTATAGTGAGGTGACCAGAACAGCACACAATACTCCAAGTGGGGCCTGACGAGGGTCTTATAAAGTTGCAGCATTACCTCCCGACTCCTCAACTCAATCCCTCAATTAATGAAGGCCAGTACACCATATGCCTTCTTACCCATGTCCTCCACCTGCAGGGCCGATTTAAGACTTCTGTAGACCCAGACCCCAAGGTCCTTCCAAGTTCTACACTGCTAAGAGTCCTACCCTTGATATTATACTCTTTCTTGGACCTGCCAAAATGGACCACTACATATTTATCTGCGTTGAAGTCCATTTTCTACTTCTCTGCCCCGCCTTGCATCCTGTCTATGTCACACTGCAATTTCTGACATCCCTCCAGACCATCCACAACACCACCAACCTTCGTATCGTTGGCGAACTTACGAATCCATCCCTCCATTCCTCATCCAGGTCATTTATGAAAATGACAAACAGCAAGGGTCCTAGAACAGATCCCTGGGGCACTCCACTGGTGACCGACCTCCATGCAGAAAAAGACCCATCCACAACCACCCTCTGCCTTCTGCAGGCAAGCCAGTTCTGGATCCACAAGGCCAAACCTCCTTGGATCCCATGTCCTCTCACTTTCTCAAGAAGTTTTGCAAGGGGGACCTTATCGAGAGCCTTGTTGAAGTCCATATAAACTACATCTACCATTCTTCCTTCATCAATGTGTTTAGTCACATTTTCAAAGAACTCAACCAGGCTCATAAGACGCGACCTGCCTTTGACAAAGCCGTGTTGACTACTTTTGAGCATACTAAACTTCTCTAAATGTTCATAAATCCTGTCCCTCGTAATCTTCTCCATCAACTTATCAACCACTGAGTTGTGAAGAAAGCATACAGTATGTTAGCCTTTATAGGAAGGGGTATAGAGTACAAGAGCTGGCCTTTAATGTTGCAGTTGTATAAAACGCTGGTTAGACCTCATTTGGAATACTGTGTCCAGTTCTGTTCGCCTTACTACCGGAAGGATGTGGAAACTCTGGAGAGAGTGCAGAGGAGGTTTACCAGGATGCTGCCTGGTACGGAAGGTCTGAGTTACAAGGAGAGGTTAGGCAAATTGGGACTGTTTTCCGTAGAAAGACGTAGACTTAGAGGAGATCTAATAGAGGTGTACAAGATTATGAGGGGTATAGATAGAGTAAACAGGGTTAAGCTTTTTCCTAGGATGGACTTGAATAGCATGAGAGGTCATGGGCTTAGGGTGAGTGGGGTAAGGTATAATTTGGATGCTAGAGGGAGTTTTTTCACACAGAGGGTGGTGGGGGTATGGAATGCGCTGCCAAGTAAAGCGGTGGAGGCAGGCACTCTGGAGTTATTTAAGAAATACTTAGATGAGCACATGAACAGAATGCGAATGGATGTGTATAAAAAACTGATTTAAAATAGGGATCATGAGCCTTGGGAGTCCCTGGGAAGTGTGTAAATAGATGATGATATTGATGTACTTGTTTTTATCCTACAGGTGCTTTGGTTCACCTTGTTGTCTAACAAGGGGCATACACGCGATGGGTCGTGAGAGGGCTGCTCTTGGATTTTTTTCGAGAGTATCCTGGTGCTTCACGTCGTTAGTGTACGCTTGACCTGGACCATTTGATGGGCAACACGACAGCTCAGTGACTATCGCTGTGCTGTGCAGATACATGGATTTTGGGCCTGTGTCTGTGGGAGTTTGCGCATTCTCCCTGTGCTTGCGTGGGGTTTTCTCCGGGTGCTCCGGTTTCCTCCCACATCCCAAAGATGTGCTCTTAGGCTAATTGGCAAAACAAATTCTCCTAAATTGTCTCAAATTTGGTTTTTAATCCATAGATCTATAAACATGGACAGGGATCGCGGGTAGAGGTGGGAACATCAGGGTGGTGGCGCGGGCTCGTTGGGCCGAAGGGCCTGTTTCCCGTGCTGTTTTGTTCTTTGTTCTTTGTTCTTTGACTCACTGGTCTATAATTTCCTGGGCTATCCCTTTCTTGAATATAGGAACCACATCAGCAATCCTCCGGAATCTCTCCTGTCTCCATCAACAATGCAACGATCATTGCCAGAGGCTCTGCAATCTCTCCCCTCGCCTCCCAATATAATATGTTCTTTAGGGAAAGTGGGTGAGAGGGGTTTGGCAGGCTCTTTAACAGAAAGTGAATCCCGCTGAGATCATTGGAAAAGGAGCCAGAGGAGGGGGATGAGATTTCATTTCTGACACAGTGATGTTAGACAGTGGGGGTTTCAGGGAGTCAATTAACCCTTTCTCCCCTTTTCCCAAAGTCTGAAATGATTCCCAGTGCTAACCCTTATTGGTGACAGTGGTTAGATTTTATTCAGTATCGATAAAGTTTCAGTATCAGTTTTCTCCGGGTGCTCCGGTTTCCTCCCATACCCCAAAAACGTGCTTTTAGACTGATTGCTGTTAACAAATTGTCCCTAAATTACACCCCCCCTTAATCTGGCACACATCTAATTCTCGAAATTTGCACCCCTTTACTGCGGAGTGCAGGAGGTGTAACAAAAGTCGGAGGCAGAGGAAGGATTGGAATGAGGTGCTCAATGAGTGTTAAAATGGCTTGTAGGGCCAAAGGGCCCGTTTCCTGCGCTGTGTTGTACTTTGTCTTTGTAATAAGAGCTGACACAGGCTAATATCTGTGCAGTGGTGTCAAAGTCCAGCAGCATTATCACTACACTCTGGATAGAAACACCAGGTTAAAGTCCAACCAGTTTACTTGATTCCCACAACATATATTGCCCCCAGACAGGACAGTAAGTGAGATTTTGCAAGCCCAGGCAAGTCACGAGGGTTACTGTCCTGTCTGGAAACAATACACATCTCTTTAACCTATGCCTAATACTATTTTCCACTCACATTGTCTGCATCTTTAAGACTTGAATAGCAGGTTAGCTGTAAAGATTTGCATTCTAATCAGTAATCTGTAAACTGTGTGTGACTTTGTATGCCTTCTCTGATCAGAAACTTCCACACACCTGACAAAGGAACATCGTTTCCGAAAGCTTGCGGGTTTACTATCAAATAACCTGATTGGACATTAACCTGGTATTGTGAGACTTCTTAATGTGTTTACCCCAGTCCAACGCCAGTATCTCCATATCATTAGAAGCACCATCTCCATAGAAATTCTTCCCGCTCTGTTCCAGTTACCACAGCACCAGTCAATGCAACATGTAAAACCTCGACAATCTCGGTAGAAGGATTGAATTTCGGAGCCGAGATGTCATATTGCAACTGTACAAAACTCTAGTGCGGCCGCACTTGGAATGTTGTGTACAGTTTTGGTCGCCACGTTATAAGAAAGACGTGGAGGCATTGGAGAGGGTACAGAGGAGGTTTACCAGGATGTTGCCTGATATGGTGGGTAGGTCTTATGAGGAAAGGCTGAGGGATTTGAGGTTATTTTCATTAGAGAGAAGAAGGCTAAGAGGTGACTTAATTGAGACATATAAGATGATCAGAGGGTTAGATAGGATGGATAGTGAGAGCCTTTTTCCTCGGATGGTGATGGCTAACATGAGGGGACATAGCTTTAAATTAAGGGGTGGTAGTTATAGGACAGATGCTAGAGGTGGGTTCTTTACTCAGAGGTTAGTAAGGGCGTGGAATGTCCTGCCTGCAGCAGTTGTGGACTCGTCAAGTTTAAGGGTGTTCAAATGGGCAGTGGATAGGCATATGGATAACATTGGAATAGTTTAGGATAGAGGGTCATAAAATTGGTTACATTGGTCGGCGCAACATCGAGGGCCGAAGGGCCTGTACTGCGCTGGAATGTTCTATGTTCTAAATCTCTGTTCTAAACCTCATACATCACAAAGTCTATGGAGACTGAATTAACCCAATCATTGCTGAGCTAACATTGGAATGGACCAATTACAAAACTTTATTGAACCATCTGTACCTGCCCAAACCACATCAAACTCTCAAACACTTGTCTTCCCCACGCTCCGTCCCTGGTACAGGGAGTCAGCATTTCCATGCCAAGCACTGAAAACATGGTGGCCTTGACACCCAGAGTTTGCCTATGATTCAAGGCAGTCTTGTTTTCTCAGTCCTCCGGGAGCTGTTAATCTCCCTGTTCCCACACAGTAAGTTGTCTGTTCTCAGCTCTGTTAGATTTCTGCTGAGGTTTGGTCCCTTTGGGATCAATAAAACATTGAAGACCCAAACCAGAATGTCCCATCCTGTCACCATCCTTCCCCAGAGTGTAATCACAACAGGACTCAAAACAGGAGAAGTGAAACAATCAAATTCAAAATCAATGCACAGCCAGTCACAGAATTTAATTTAATGTTCACCAATTCACAAAAACACCTAAAGTCTAGGGTCTCCCAGGATTCTTACAGTCCCCACCTCGAGGGGGAGGAGAACTCTCTCTCTGACCCTCACTCCGTTATTTTCCAGTTCTGTTCTGGTCCCGCTGGGGTAACATCTACTCAACCTTTTCTTCTCCTGAAGAAGCACCGTGAGTTCTAGGTTACTCGTACATAAGGACAGACGCTTCAAGCAACAGATCAAGCAAAAGATTCTCCAGCTCTCGCTTCACCCCTATCCAACTTGTGGCCAGTTCTTACTCAAGATTATTTCTCCCAAGTCCTTAATTGTCCCAATCTTTAATATTATTCATTTTACTCTGACATTATAGCCTTTGTGAGGATGTACAATATGGATCCTGATAGTTTTGAACTCAGTTTCTCTCTGGAATGTGTGTCGATGTGTTGGTGATGTCTCAATGTTGTCTCGGTCCCCTGGTTACATTCACCATTTCATCTCCTGCTGTGTCTTAAGTAGCTGTGTGTGTTTGGAACTCGCTCTTCACTCCATCTCACCATGAGTTTAGACTCGCTATTTTTCACAAATCACATGTGCACACTCACTCCAGTATTGCAAAAATCATATCAAACATTCTTAACTCTCAGATGAAAAAAACATGGAAGTGAATGCCTGTCTTTCTTACCTGTCTCTGTTATGATTGCGGTTAGGAATTGTGACTCCTAAGGGAACTGGATCTGCAGCTCAATGACCTTCATCTGATCAGGGAGAGTGAGGAGGTGATAGAGAGGAGTTACAGGCAGGTAGTCACGCTGGTGCCAGGGGAGGTAGACAAGCGGGTCACGGTTAAGAAGGGGAAGGGGAAAGGTCAGGTACTAGAGATCACCCCAATTGCTGTGCCCCTTAACGATAAGTACTCCTTGGACGCCATGGAGGTATTGTCTACAGAGTCTCTGTGGGTGGGACTTCAGAACAGGAAGGAACTTTATTGGGCATTTTCTTTAGACCGCCCAATAGTAAGAGGGATGTTGAGGAGCAGATTGGGAGGCAGATGCTGGAAAGGTGTAATAATAACAGAGTTGTCGTGATGGGAGATTTTAATTTCTCAAACATTGTGTGGAATCTCCCTAGGGTAAGAGGTTTAGAACAAAGAACAAAACAGCACAGGAAACAGGCCCTTTGGCCCAACGAGCCTGTGCCGCCACCCCGATGTTCCCACCTCTACCCATGATCCCTGTCTATGTTTATAGATCTATGGATTAAAAAACAAATTTGAGACAATTTAGGGAGAATTTGTTTTGCCAATTAGCCTAAGAGCACATCTTTGGGATGTGGGAGGAAACCGGAGCACCCGGAGAAAACCCACGCAAGCACGGGGAGAATGCGCAAACCCCCACAGACACCGGCCCAAATCCATGTATCTGCACAGCACAGCGATAGTCACTGAGCTGTCATGTTGCCCATCAAATGGTCCAGGTCAAGCGTACACTAACGATGTGAAGCACTTGGATACTCTCGAAAAATCCAAGAGCAGCCCTCTCACGACCCATCGCGTGTATGTCCCTTGTTAGACAACAAGGTGGACCTAGATGGGGAGGAGTTTGTTAAGTGTGTTCAGGAAGGTTTCCTGACACAGTACGTGGATAAGCCTACAAGAGGAGAGGTAGTACTTGATTTGGTATTGGGAAATGAACCTGGACAGACATCAGATCTCTCAGTGGGAGAGCATTTTGGAGATAGTGATCATAATTCTATCTCCTTTACATTGGAAAGAGATAGGACCAGGCAAGGTAGAAAAATGTTTAATTGGAGTAAGGGGAATTATGAGGCTCTCAGGCAGGAAATTGGAGGCTTAAACTGGAAAGGGATTTTCTCAGGGAAATGTACAGAAGAAATGTTTGAGTCGTGTTAGGCGGGACAGCCTACCTGGGGGAAGCAACAGTGGCCATGCGTCTGGCACAGCGTCCAGCTCTGTGGCTCAGAAAGGTAGGGAAAAGAGCAGGAAGGCAGTAGTGATAGGGGATTCTATAGGGAGGGGGTCGGACAGGCAATGGAGTCAAGAAACTCGGGTGGTAGTTTGCCTCCCAGGATCTGGGATGTTTCTGATCGCGTCCAAGATATCTGAAATGGGAGAGAACAGAGCCAGAGGTGGTAGTACATACTGGTATCAATGACACAGATAGGAAAAGGGAAGCGATCCTGAAAGGAGAGTGTAGGGAGTTAGAAAGGGAGTTGAGAAGAAGGAATGCAAAGGAATGGGATGAGGTGGAGGATAAATGTGTGGTTGAGGGATTGGAGCAGGGATTCAGATCCCTGGATCATTGGCACCTCTTTAGGGGCATGTGGGACCTGTACAAAAAGGACGGGTTACACTTGAATCCCGGGAGAACTGATATCCTGGCGGGAAAGTTTGCTAAGGCTACTGGGGAGAGTTTAAACTAGAAATATTGGGGGTTGACTCAAAGTGAAGGGACTGGGAGAGAGGAGGTTAGCTCGCAAATAGAGAAAGCTTGTCAACAGTGTGAGAGAGAGGATAGGCAGGTGATAGAGAAGGGGAGTGCTCAGATTGAAGGTTTGAGATGTGTCTATTTTAACGCATGGGGTGTTGTGAACAGCATGGATGAGCTTAGAGCATGTGTTGCTGCTTGGAAATGTGATGTGGTGGCCAATACAGAGACTTGGATGTCTCAGGGACAGGACTGGGTGCTGGGTTTCAGATGTTTCAGGAGAGACAGGGAGGGAGGCAAAAGAGGTGGGGGAGTTGATCAGGGATAATGTCATGGCTGTAGAAAAGATGGACGCCATGGAGGGGATTGCCTACAGAGTCTCTGTGGTGGAGGTTAGGAACAGGAAGGGGTCAATAACTTTACTGGGTGTTTTCTATAGGCCGCCCAATAGTAACAGGGATGTTGAGGAGCAGATAGGGAAACAGATCCTGCTGAGATGTAGTAATAACAGAGTTGTCGTGGTGGGAGACTTTAATTTCCCAAATGTCGATTGGAATATCCCGAGGGTAAGAGGTTGAGTTAGGGAAGAGTTTGTTAGTTGTGTTCAGGAGGGTTTCCTGACACAGTATATGGATAAGCCTACAAGAGGAGAGGCTGTACTTGATTTGGTATTGGGAAATGAACCTGGACAGACGTCAGATCTCTCAGTGGGAGAGCATTTTGGAGATGGTGATCATAATTCTATCTCCTTTACATTGGAAAGAGATAGGACCAGGCAAGGTAGAAAAATGTTTAATTGGAGTAAGAGGAATTACGAGGATCTCAGGCAGGAAATTGGAGGCTTAAACTGGAAAGGGATTTTCTCAGGGAAATGTATGGAAGAAATGTGGCAAATTTTCAGGGAATATTTGTCTGGAGTTCTGCATAGCAACATGCCAATGAGACAGGGAAGTTATCGTAGGTTACAGGAACCGTGGTGTACAAAGACTGTAATAAATCTAGTCAAGAAAAAAAAGACAAGCTTACAAAAGGTTCAGAGAGCTAGGGAATGTTAGAGATCTACAAGAGTATAGGAAGGATCTTAAGAGGGAAATTAGGAGAGCCAGAAAGGGTCATGAGAAGGCCTTGGCAGGCAGGATTAACAAAAGCCCCAAGGCATTCTACAAATATGTGAAGAGCAAGAGGATAAGATAAGAGGTGGCAAATGGAGTTTAATGTGGAAAAGTGTGAGGTAATGCACTTTGGCAGGAACAATAAATGTGTAGAGTATAGGGCTAATGGTAGGGCTCTTAATAGTGTTGAGGAACAGAAGGATCTTGGTGTATGTGTCAATAGATCCCTGAAAGTAGGCAGTCAAGTGGATAAAGTTGTTAAGACGGCTTATGGAGTCTTAGCTTTTATTGGTAGGGGGATTGAATTTCGGAGCCGCAGCATCATGTTGCAGCTGTACAAAACTCTAGTGCGGCCGCACTTGGAGTATTGTGTGCAGTTCTGGTCGCCACATTATAAGAAAGATGTGGAGGCATTGGAGAGGGTACAGAGGAGGTTTACTAGGATGTTGCCTGGTATGGAGTGCAGGTCCTATGAAGAGAGGTTGAAGGATTTGAGGTTGTTTTCGTTAGAAAGGAGGCGGCTAAGGGGGGATCTTATTGAAGCATATAAGATGATTAGAGGTTTGGATAGGGGGGACAGTGATAGCCTTTTTCCTAGGATGGAGAAAGCTAGCACGAGGTGACACAACTTTAAATTAAGGGGTATGAGTTATAGGACGGATATCAGAGGTAGGTTCTTTACTCAAAGAGTGATTAGGGAGTGGAATGCCCTGCCTGCAGCTGTTGTAGATGCGCCAAGTTGGTGGCGTTTAAGAGGTTAGTTGATAAGTATATGGATGAGAAGGGAATGGTTTAGTTAGGAGGGGCATTGCTTTTTATTTTTGGTCGGCACAACATCGAAGGCCGAAGGGCCTGTTCTGTGCTGTATTGTTCTATGTTCTATGTTCTATGTTCTATATGAAAAAAATAGGACCTATCAAGTGTGACAGTGGGAAAGTTTGTGTGCAACTGGAAGAAATAGCAGAAGCACTTAATGAATCCTTTAATTCAGTATTCACTATGGAAAAGGATCTTAGTGGTTGTAGTGTGGACTTGCAGCGGACTGAGAAGCTTGAGCATATTAAGAAAGAGGATGTGTTGGAGCTTTTGAAAAGCATCAAGATAGATAAGTCTCTGGGACCGGGTGGGATGTACCCCAGGCTACCGTGGGAGGCGAGGGAGGAGATTGCAGAGCCTCTGACAATGACTATCAATGGAAACAGGAGAGGTTCCAGAGGATTGCAGATGTTGTTCCTTTATTCAAGAAAGGGAGTAGAGATAACCCTGGAAATTATAGACCAGTGAGTCTAACCTCAGTGGTTGGTAAGTTGATGGAGAAGATCCTGAGAGGCAGGATTTATGAACATTTGGAGAGATATGATTAAGAATAGTCAGCATGGCTTTGTCAAAGGAGATCATGCCTTATGAGCCTGATTGAATTTTTTGAAGATGTGACTAAACACATTGATGAAGGAAGATCAGAAGATGTAATATATATGGACTTCAGCATTTGATAAGGTCTCTCATGCAAAGCTTATTGAGAAAGTGAGGGGGCATAGGATCCAAGGGGACATTGCTTGAACTGCCTTGCCCGCAGAAGGCAAAGACTGGTTATAGATGGGTCATAATCTGCATGGAGCTTGGTCACCAGTGGAGTGCCCCAGGGATCTGTTCTGGGACCCTTACTCTTTGTGATTTTTTTAAATAAATGACCTGGATGAGGAAGTGGAGGGATGGGTTGCTAAGTTTGCTGATGATACGAAGGTTGGTGGTGTTGTGGATAGTGTGGAGGGATGTCAGGAGTTGCAGCGAGACATTGATAGGATGGGCGGAGAAGCGGCAGATGGAGTTCAACCCAGATAAGGGTGGAGTGGTTCATTTTGGCAGGTCAAATAAGATGGCAGAATATTAAGGGTAAGACTCTTGGCAACATGAAAGATCAGAAAATCATGGGGTCCAAGTTCATAGGACGCTCAAAGCAGCTGCGCAAGTTGAAGCTATGGTTGAGGGTATATCGTGCACTGGCCTTCGAGGAATTGAGTTCGGGAGTTGAGAGATAATGTTGTAACTATATAGGACCCTGGTCAGACCCCACTTGGAGTACTGTGCTCAGTTCTGGTCGCCTCATTATAGGAAGAATATGAAAGCCATAGAAACAATGCAGAGGAGATTTACAAGGATGTTGCCTGGATTGGGAAGCATGCCTTATGAGGATAAGTTGAAGGAGCTCAGCTTTTTCTCCCTGGAGAGACGAAGGATGAGGGGTGACCTGATAGAGGTTTATAAGATGTTGAGAGATATTGCTTGAGTGGATAGTCAGAGGCTTTTTCCCAGAGCTGAAATGGTTGCCACGAGGAGATACAGATTTAAGATGCTGGGGAGTAGGTACAGAGGAGATGTCGGGGTACGTTTTTCACTCAGAGGGTGGTGGGTGCATGGAATGGGCAACAGTGGTGGAGACAGATTCGAAGAATAAAGAACAAAACAGCACGGGAAACAGGCCCTTCGGCCCAATGAGCCCGCGCCGCCACCCCAATGTTCCCACCTCTACCCGCGATCCCTGTCCATGTTTATAGATCTATGGATTAAAAAACCAAATTTGAGACAATTTAGGGAGAGTTTGTTTTGCCAATTAGCCTAAGAGCACATCTTTGGGATGTGGGAGGAAACCGGAGCGCCCAGAGAAAACCCACGCAAGCACAGGGAAAATGCGCAAACTCCACAGACACAGGCCCAAATCCATGTATCTGCACAGCACAGCGATAGTCACTGAGCTGTCGTGTTGCCCATCAAATGGTCCGGGTCAAGCGTACACTAACAATGTGAAGCAGTAGGATACTCTCGAAAAAGATCCAAGAGCAGCCCTCTCACGACCCATCGCGTGTATGCCCCTCGTTAGACAACAAGGTGGACCAAAGCACCTGTAGGATAAAAACAAGTACATCAATATCATCATCTATTTACACACTTCCCAGGGACTCCCAAGGCTCATGATCCCGATTTTAAATCAGTTTTCTATACCCCTCCATTCCCATTCTATTCATGTGCCCATCTAAGTATCTTTTAGATAAGTACATGGAACTTTGTAAGATAGGTTATAGGTAAGCCTAGTAGGTAGAGATTGAGCACAACTTTGTGGGCCAAAGGGCCTGTATTGTGCTGTAGTTTTTCTATGTTTCTACTATATTTCATGCAGTGGCCAAGCTTTCAAATGTAGATTTCTTTCAAACAAATTTGGAGCAGTGTTTCAGAAAGCATTATGCTGGCTTTCACTGATTTAAAACTCACACTACTACAAAGAACTCATGGAGTTTGTAATTCTGGTTGAAGATCTAGTTTATTGTCCAGGCTTTATCCACACGCATAGGGGAATAATTTGGTGAAGCCCAAACTATTCAAAATTGCATTGCTTCCAATATTACAATCAAATAACTTCTAAAAATGATTTGCCCGCCCTCTCTGCTTCCCAGTCAGACATGAGCCAATCATTATTAGTATAGAACATTTACCTTGGCCAATAACATTTTACTCTGTGACAATATGAGAATACGTAGCCTGTGGAGTTCAAAAGTTCTTTTCCACTGTCTCCTAGCAACTCCTGATCAGAAAACTGTCCTAGAGACTCTTTCTCAGGAAACTGTATGTTCTTATTCAGTTAGCTTGGAGGTTTGTGCTGTCTGGAGCCCACACTGGTAAGAGATTTTTTTTGCTAAAGAGCTATATTGTTTTCAAAGAATATGATTCTTCTTACATAGTTATATCCAATCATGCCTTAAAGTACCATTAGCCAAGATGTATGCTTTTAATAGAATATATTTTCAAAAATTGCATGTTTAAATTCTCTAACAGTGATTATATGTATTTCTATGCAAACAGCACCTTTGTAACTCCAGGTACTCAGTGATTCTTCAAAACTATATTCACTCTATATTAACATATTCTGATCATGAACATTCTCTAACAATAAACAAAGATTTAAATATCTCCAAGAGAACGTAATCAATTTATTCATCCTAGCGACACATTCCAGACTTTGATACAATGAAGGTGGATTCCACACCAACATATTCCATTCAAACACACCAATCTTAGTTAATCCAATTCCTTTATTGTCCAGGACAATATATTCACAATATTTTTTAAAACAGAAATTAAACATTCCCATTTGATTTCAGGTATTAACGTATTAGTTTGTTCATTATTGTCAATGTCAGAGTGTGTTTTGTTCCCCTTGGAGCAAAGGAGGTTGAGGAGAGATTTGATCGAAGTGGACAAGATTCTGATAGGTTTAGATAAGGTGGACAAAGAAAAGCTGTTCCCATTAGCTGATGGGACAAGGAGGAGGAGGGGGACTCAAATTTAAGGGTCAAAGATGCAGGGGGGGAGTTGTGAGGGAGAATATATTGATACAGTGAAGGCAATGATCTGGAACTCGCTGCCTCCGAGGGTGGAGGAAGTGAGACAAAGGAAATTGGATGGGCATTTGAGGGATTTCAAACAGAAATGCTGACTAAATATCTCTGAACTTCCTCACACCCTGTCACTCTGTGATCCTTGTGAAATTTGAAACCAGGTTTTCGCAATAAGACTCAAAGAGCATCAGCCCATTGGAGGTAAGATCATGAGACCGGCCAGTCCTGCAGAAAGAAACTCTCTGACCCTCCCCATTGACCAACTGTGAGAAAGAACAAAATGCAGTCCTGGATGTAACTGAGAACAGAAACAAAATCCAACCCCCTGGAATCACTCATGAACTTGTTGAGCTGGGCAAATGAAGTTCTGAGTCCCTTCCTGCACAGAGAGCAGATGAAGGGTCTCTCCCCAGTGTGAACTCACTGGTGTCTCCGCAGGTTGGATGAGTCACTGAATCCCTTCCCGCACACGGAGCAGGTGAACGGTTTCTCCCCGGTGTGAACCCGCTGGTGTCTCAGCAGGTGGGATAGCTGTGTGAATCCCTTCCCGCACTGAGAGCAGGCGAACGGCCTCTCCCCGGTGTGAACCCGCTGGTGTCTCTGCATGTCGGATAACTGACTGAATCCCTTCCCGCACTGAGGGCAGGCGAATGGTTTCTCCCCAGTGTGAACCCGCTGGTGCCTCTGCAGGTCATACAAGCGAGTAAATCCCTCCCCGCATAGGGAGCAGGTGAAGGGCCTCTCCCCGGTGTGAGTCCGCTGGTGTGTATGCAGGCTAGATAACTGAGTGAATCCCTTCCCGCACTGAGGGCAGGCAAAGGGCCTTTCCCCGGTGTGAACCCGCTGGTGCGTCCGCAGGTTGGATGACCGAGTGAATCCCTTGCCGCACAGAGAGCAGGTGAAGGGCCTCTCCCCGGTGTGGACTCGCTGGTGCGTCCGCAGGTTGGATAACTGGGTGAATCCTTCCCCGCACTGAGGGCAGGTGAAGGGCCTCTCCCCAGTGTGAATCCGCTGGTGCCTCTGCAGGGTGGACGACAGAGCGAATCTCTTCCCGCACTGGGAGCAGGCAAACGGCCTCTCCCCAGTGTGAACTTGTCCGTGTGACTTCAGGTGGGAGAGCCGGGTGAATCCCTCCCCACACTGCGAGCAGATGAACGGCCTCTCCCCAGTGTGGCTGCGCCGGTGAGCTTCCAGCAGAGAAGGGGCTCGGTAACTCTTCCCGCAATCCGCACACTTCCACGGTTTCTCCATGGCGCAGGCGTCTTTGCCTCTCTCTCGGGTGGACAATCCGTCCACACGCGCACAAGGTGAGCACAGTCTCTCCCCGCTGTGAGTGGTGCGATTTTTATTCAGGCCGTGTAACTGGTTAAAGCTCTTTAACACTGGAACGCTCCCACTCAAGTTTGGCAACGTGTTGGTGCTTTTCCATCCTGTTCATTTCTGAAATCTTTTCACTTCAACAGAACAGACAACCATTTCTCCTCCTAGGCCATTGAGATTCAGGTCCCAAGGGATATGATTCTGTCTGATCTGGATGTGATGCTTGAGATTTCAGCCTTTGATTCGTCTTTCTACATCCTGTAAAACAAATTTATACAAGTCATCGGCGTCAATAATGGACAGGAATTCAGAAGACAGTTCTGGTTTCTACAGAACACCCTTTTCTATTTCATCCCCAGTAAATCTCTAACCCACACACTCTCCCCCCAGTTCTCACTGTGTCTAATATTCACCCTCCCAATTCTCCTGATTGATAGATCCACATAGATTCCATTCCTGTAGGTTTATTTGGCAGCAAAAAACCATTAGCTTTCGGAGCACCGCTGCTTCGTCAGGTGAATGGGAGTTCTGTTCACAAACAGGGTATATAAAGACACAAACTCATTTGCAAAGTAATGGTTGGAATGCGAGTCTTTACAGCTAATCGAGTCTTAAAGGTACAGTCAATGTGAGTGGAGAGAGGATTAAGCACAGGTTGAAGAGATGTGTATTGTCTCCAGCCAGGAGAGTCAGTGAGATTTTGCAATCTCAGGCCAGGCGAGTCATGGGGGTTACAGATAGTGTGACAAGAACCCAAGATCCCGGTTGAGGCCGTCCTTATGTGTGCGGAACTTGGCTATCAGTCTCTGCTCAGTGACTCTGCGTTGTCGTGTGTTGTGAAGGCAGCTTTGGAGAATGTTTACTCGAAGATCAGAGGCCAAATACCCGTGACTTAGAACCATAGAACATTACAGCACAGAAACAGGCCTTTTGGCCCTTCTTGTCTGTGCCCAATCATTTTTTTGCCTAGTCCCACTGACCTGCACTTGAACCATATCCCTCCACACCCCTCTCATCCATGAACCCATCCAAGCTTTTCTTCAATGTTAAAAGCGACCCCACATTTACCACTTCATCTGGCAGCTCATTCCAACTCCCACCACTCTCTGACTGAAGAATCCCCCTCTAATATTCCCTTTAAACTTTTCTCCTTACACCCTTAACCCATGTCCTCTGGTTTTCTTTTTCCCTGAACCTCAGTGGAAAAAGCCTGCTTGCATTCACTCTATCTATACCTATCATAATTTTATACACCTCTATCAAATCTCCCCTCATTCTTCTACGCTCCAGGGAACAAAGTTCTAACCTATTCAACCTTTCTCTGTAATTCTATTTCCCGGCAACAT